>JAKDFA010000008.1:770949-1370949 GCA_036971435.1 Dactylellina sp. 'tibetensis'
GTATTTCATTATAGCATTGTATCTATAACTTCAAATATATTCCTCTGCGTCATGAATCTGTGCTGGGACGGCTCTATGGCCAAATCAATAGAACACACCATGCTTCATCGATTTCGCTGTCGGTATAGCTAGTATTTTTCAGTAATAATATAACGACGAGATTGCAATAGTCATTTATTATGTTTAGCCATGTGATATTAATATATTCTATAGTAAGATATTAGCTTTGGCTAACAATAGAGTGAATGCATCCATTGGAATGCGACTGTTATAGTAGCATCAAGAGACCGTTGCAGACCAATTAGGAAGTAGTAAAAAAAAGAATTGCCATAAAGCATTGCCTAATAAGGAGGAGGTATGATGGATGGAGGAAGAAGAAAGGAAGGAGAAGACGGGGGAATAGCGCCGTTATATAGGTTTCCAGCAACGTTGCTAAATCATTCAAGCACCAAACAGCGTTTAGGGTTCCTACCAATAAAACAGACTGTAAACAGCAGTCCCAAGAACCTGCTCGAAGCTTCGCCGTAAATAATAAACAGAAATCTAAAGGGTTACCCAGCCCTACATCATCAACCTTACCAAGAGCTTATAAGCAATTATGTGCCCAAAGTATAGACAACCAATGGAGTTATTGTATTATGTGTGCACCAGCGCACTACAAGCAATATCAGGAAGGACCCAAGGAGGTCTTCCTTTGAGACTATATACGAGGACTAATTATAAGCAAACACTGATATTTGACATCAAACTTTTATATAGTAGTAAAGAGTATCATACACATGAAAACGGATAAAAGTTGGGAAAATTCGATATTAACAGTGAGCAATTGACGAAAATGAATAAACCCCGATAGCCACAGAACCCCTTCGGAAGAATAACAACGAGCACCGTGAACCAGAAGGTAGTCAATAAAAGGAAGAGAAAACTGTCGAAGCACCGTCATCATGCAACCCCGAGCAATATAGGAAAGGGAAAAAAAAGGACCTAAATGGCCGAAAACAACTTGAAGAGAAACCCTCAGAGAGAACACCAGTTATGACGGATGCGTGTGGATAAGGTTACAAAAGGAAAGATAAAAGAAAAGCCTGAGAGAACAGGTAAAAACTGTAAAAGAGAAAAAGCCCCGAGTAGAAGAAAATCAAAGTATGGTACAAAGAAACGAGTGAGACCGAATAGAAATGTCAAGTCTATGATTGAGAGATCAGGAGCAGGAAATCCCCAAAACGCCGATTAGACTGGAAGCGTTAATGATTATAAGGAGAAACGTGAAGGGATATGTTTGTTGTGGTCGCATGCGTCGCTGGTGATAGAGTCACACGACAGCAGTTGTGTTAAAGCAATCCCGTATTAGAGGTACTCCACAAGAGTGGGATTCCGATACCGGCAGGGTATACACGTTGTCGTTTAGACCGGTGCCACGAGTGTTCCACCTGGTGTTGAGACATGCACTCCGTTGACACCATTAACACCACCAGCGACAGCCTGAGGGGAGGGTTTCGCATCGGTACCGGTACGTATAACATCTTCCATAGGCGTGGCACCATTGAGATCAGCCGCTTCGTCCTTGGGCGTACCGACGTCGCTCTGTCCGGGCGAGATAAATGACGCGGCATCGGAAATTGCGACGCTGAGAGCATCTTTCGGTTCCTCGAGGGTAGTGGGTGAAGCTTGCGATCCGTAGATTTTCAGTGCGAAGCGGAAGCCGGTAAAGCTCTTCAGTGTCAATGGGGTTTTGGCCCATTTCTTGCAGGGTGCTCCGGATCGATCGAGAGCGCGAAGACCGGCGTTGATGGCGCCGCCGGATGCCTTTGGACCCAATCGCGATGGTGGGAGAGAAGTACCATCGTCTCTAAATAGGCGAAAAAAAGTCAGTAAAGAAGCACAATGGATGGAAAGATGGCAGGTGTTCGGATTCGATTGCACGTACAGTTTTCGCTTCTTAGGACCAGGCTTGCCTCCACCTCCACCGGCACGTTTTCCACCACGTTTGACAGCCTCGACGACACCGTTGACAGCCTTGCCTTCCAAGTTTGGCGGAGATCCAGGCCCTGTTGGTGCAGGAGATGCTACCGACGGTGTCGGAACGGGTGAAGCAGCTGTGGCTGGTGAAGTCGCGCCGAGTGGCGTCTTGTCATCATCCGCTATGGAAGCAGGCTTCGAGGGAGTGCCGATGGAGGCTGTGGGTGACGGGTGGATGAATTGTCGAAGAAAATCCGACGGAAGTTTGAATTTGATGATGAGCTGAGGTTTTGACGACGAGCTCGAGGTGGTCGGAGAGGGCGAGCCGGAAGACGACGACATGGCTGATCCGGTGTGTATAAAGTAACTGGATGCCGTCGGGCGAGGATGACGATGAGTGTTTTGTGAAAGAGGAGTGAAGGCTAAGGCTGGCTTGCCAGCCTTTGGGACGTGATAACCAATTTATTCAGCCGAAGCGGATTATCCGAGCGTGTCAGCCGCCGAAGTCGACCAGGACCAAATTGGTGTTTGAGAGTTTTTTTCTTTTAAGATGGTCTGGTGATAGTTGTCCTGATGGAAACCAAAGGTAGCTGCTGGATGATGACGGTGAAGAATAAGAGATGGTCGAATGATATTTCAAAGGCGAAACTGAAGCCGGCAATAAAACAGTGAAACTGCCCGAGACGAGATGATGAGATGTATCGGTGATGAGAACCGTCGATGGTTGAGTGCGAGAAAAAAAGACTGGTGATGGGATACGATCTGTTGGAGGCAGGTCAGGATTACGGCTGTTGTGATCGGAAGAGCGGTGGACTTGAAACGCTGGTGGTGGTGAGAGTGTTGCAGCGGATATTTAGTATGGCGAGGCGAAAGCGATGGTGGGAGGGTGAGGCTATCGGATGGGGGAGGGCGATGACGATGCGGGAGGGCGTGGTGATGCTGAGAGGGGTGAGGGCGGTGATGACGGTGATGGTGGAGATGGGAGACGGAGGAGGGAGGAGGGCAGGCGGAAAGGAGAAAATTGTCGAGCCATGATATTTGGTTGGGTGGTGGAGGAGGTGGTGGTGGTCCTTTGCTTTGTGGTGGTGCTGGTGGTGTCTGCTGGTGCTGGTAATCGCTTCTGTTAGATGAGCGGGTTTGGACTTGCTCGCCCGCCGTGGAATTTATCGCTCGCAACAACCGGCGGTGGGAAAGAAAAAGTGGGCGATGTGGACCGCAATGTGTTGATGTGTTGCCCGCCGCGCCCAATTAACGCGTCCCTCCGCAGGACAGCAGCAGCAGCCAGCAGAAAAAGAAAACACTCCGCCAAGCCCACAAACATCACCAGCTTCACCAAATCGGTAGACATCTACGCCGGCTCGGGACGGACACATTCCTCATCGCGTCTACACTCGAAACTATTCAACTATCCTGTATCTCAAGATAGTTTTCAATCATCAATCATCTTCCATCTCGTTTCTTCAGCATCACGGGCGTGCGATACTGCCAGATGGTGATACCGGTCCCCCGTGCGTGTCCCCTGATTTCTCGTTGCTCTCCCCTATCGGCTATTGTCCAGTAGTCTATCGCCACTCCACTTTCCTTCTTGTACCTGCTCTCACCAGACCTTGGCGACCCCGTCGCATAAGACGGCACACATCCGGGCCCTTGCCTCGCCCTTTTAAACATCCCCAAATATCTCGCCGCTCAGCCTGGAAATAGAACCTCCCGAGGCACACACACAAACATCCACCTGTTCCCACATCCGTGCCTCTTCCCCAGCCAGAATCCGTTTCAGAGAATGCCTGCCAATGCCTTCCTGCGTTTTTTCTTTCTTTCTTCTCACCTCATCCTAATCCAGATCCGTCAGCGGACCGGCGCTGGCTTCTACCCTCGTAGCCCTCCTTCTTCCAAACCCTCGTATTGGAATGTGCTAGATCTCCACGCATCATCTGTCGAACTCCTGTCCTCCCTCCTCCTCTGCTTCCCCTTTCGCCGACGTAGATGACCTCGTCATGATCTCTGTGTTATGTAAGCGGGTCAGCCGATTCAGGAACAAGTGTTTGCCCTTCGAGAAAACCTCACCACATACGCACATATGCACTAATTGATATGATTTACCAGGCACGAAATGGCTCCACAAAAAAAAAAAAAAAAAAAAAAAAAAAAAAAAGTGAAAATCTAACCGATCACATTGCATCTTTCTCATTTCCGATTATTCTAGCTATAAACTCCGGGCATTCATCATCCCTGCAAGCATGAGCATGAGCCAATGCCGGCACAAACTCCAATCGGTCTAGCTATATACACCATCGTGTCAAACATTGCAGTATCCTCCGTAAACCTCGAACCATTAAATTTGATTCCCATTAACTAGAGCTGCCCATGCCTATAATTTGACAACAACAACACCATATCTGCCCTTCTGTCATGAGTTTGTAATCTCGACAGAATTGTTCATGGCAATCGATAATCCAATTCTAAGGCCACATATGATATAATATAGTACATTACCAAAAATTGGTTTTCATAGATTAGACCAACATGAGAAGAGTTCTTGGCTCGGTACATAGTTATTAATTGGTTTCAAACATTTAATTTCGTATACCTCCAACCTAGTCCTCTGCAATAAAAGATATCAGGATACCTTCTTCTCTCACATTGCTGGTATCTAATGATCGTGTTTATATAGGCTGGTTTGCAGCAAAACTTTTGTCATGCACCAACCTTTAGACATCTATGTAATCTATCATGCCATGAGCATGTCCATAAATATAATATATATATATATATATATAGATACATTGGACGAAAGTTGAAAAGTGTCTTAGTACCTAAGTCATAGGCGCTGATATTCTCAGTTTGGAGCTATACCCGAACCCTTTCATAAAATCGTACGTCATGAATATTCCCGCATCTATAACCCCATTTGATAGCTAGCTCGCGGCTGTATAGTGTATACTATAATAAACTAAATAATTACAGCTATATTGCACAAGGCAACATAACCCTCTTATAGTCTGTGGGTATGCATTGTATTTTTGTAAGATAGTCATAGAAGTGGTCATGGAGGAGTATGGAAGAGAATATGTCCCACTGTACTCATAGACTTGATTTGAAAAGTCTGGTGCATTATTATAAGCTGCTATTGATAACTATTTGCATTATAGATTGCGGTTCAGTATTGAATAGATACTCATTTTTCTGTCTAGCATGAAAGTTTTTTGTCAAACGGAAGGTTATTCATTTCTCCAGTAATATATATATATCTAATCCCATACCAGTTCATTCCATCGAGTTGGAATATCATAGTGTATGAGGTCAATAGTGTCATAAAAGATGTAATAATACTTTCTCCATAGAAATCATAGCGCATCATTGTTGCTATTACTGACTGTATGGTGGCCAACATACCGCAAATAGGATTGTTGGTGGGTATAATAAAAATAGTGATGATAGCAATAATAATAATAAGATAAATTGTCCATAGAGTCGCTAGTGAAACTTGTAATATTTAAATTCTATTTCTTCGTCATAGAATGTCTGGAAAAGAGTAGTTCTCGGCTTCCCACATAGAGTGTTCGCCGGACTAGGGCTAATGTTCATTAATATAGAGCTCTTAAAATCGACGACTATTATCGTGTCTCATATACGGCTTATGATAACATGCTTGAATTAATATGATAATATAGGTTTATTGTACTTTAGGGAACTATGGTATTCCAAGTCTAGGATAGTGCACACTCAACACGCCATGAGTCCTCCTCATCATAAACAGGATATATTTATGTATGTACATATATACATATGTATGTATGTATTGGATCATTATCTGCATTTAGGTTTAGGCATGCTGAGGCAGAAAAGTAATAGGATTTATTATGTCAAAGCTCTCGTAAGCTTATATCACAATCTTAATGCTGTAGCTTCAATAGAGAATATAATATAGTGATGTATAATGAAGAAGAAAGAAAACTCCTCGCCAAAGCCGACGAGCGGGGTATTTATACTAACGGCCTCAACATCGGAGGGAAAAATATTACGACACTAGAAAAATATCCTAAACGCCAAAACATGAAAGAGATAAGACTCATGAAAACAAAAAACCACCTTACACACGTTGCGCGGCCTTAGGTCATGCGTGCGTACCTGCCCGATGAAATGATACGCATGCTCTTCATCCTATACGCCTGCGCCGTGGCATTCACTGCCGCAGCCGCAGGGGCAGATCCCATCCCTGTGTTTAGAAGAATCTGCCCACCGACCGGTACCTTGTCGCCACCTACAATCACACCCGTCAAGGCTTTCGACAGGATATACTTTTTCATCCTTGCGGGATCCATCTTGTACTGTTGGTTCTTAGCCAGCTCTAGGGCAATAGCGCCAGCGACAATCGGAGATGCCATCGAAGTGCCGTCCGCTGCGTGGATAGCCCGGGTGCCAGACTTCCATGTACTGACCATTTCAACACCGGGAGCGTGGATATCGACACACTTGCCCCAATTTGAGAAATCAGCGCGGGTGTCAGTGATATCAGTGGCACCGACACTAAATATAGGGATCTGTAACGATAAACGAGCAGGATCGTCCCTACAGGCGTCGGCACCGTCGTTTCCGGCCGCAACAGCAATATGGATTCCGGCCTGCGAGGCACGTCTAAGCATGTCATTGATAATAACAGAGTCCGTACTATCGCTAACCGAAAGGTTCATCACAGAACCCATGAATCCTGTTTGGTTCTTGCGTTGTTCGTGCATGTCGAGGACGGCGTCGATGCCGGCTGTCATGCCCTCATCGTTACCTTCGCCCTCCCCGTCAAGGATTTTGACACCGAGAAGATTCACATTTTTGGCTACGCCGTATGTCAAAGATCCAACGAGTCCAGACGTATGGGTTCTACACGTAAACAAGCATATTAGTATCATTTCTCCCTTCCTAGAATTCTGGTTTTGAAAAGCTAGTAGATGTTATAAACTTACCCATGGCCATCCTCGTCCTCTCCCTTATCGCTAAACGCACTATATATCATCTTGGCACGACCGTTAAAATCGACATGGTTAACGTTAATCCCGCTGTCGACAACATATACGTCAACCCCGGCACCGGCCAATCGATCAAACTTGTACTTGAAAAATAAATCATCAACCTTACGATCCCCCAAGTTGATTTTACTTGTCGAAGAAATCCGCTCGAGGGCCCAGGGAGCTGTAGCCTGCTCGACAATCGCATCCGCCTGTCTCTTGTCGTGCTGCGGGTAACTCCGGCCCATTTGGCGGGTCTTGTATTTGTGGTTTGGCACCATCATTTTGGATCTCTTGTAGTTCTTTTCGACATATGCTACATTGCCAAACTTTGACATGCCGAGGGCTTCAAACTCGGTCATGCGGGCCGAGAGGAGACGGACGTGCTTGCCATAGGTTTTTACTTCGGTTTTGTTGAGACCCATTTCTTGCAGGACGGGATCCCAATGGCGTTCTTCGTGGCCAGCTAGCATGACTAGATATTTATGTACTTCAGCGCCTTTGCCTATACTCTGTGCTCCTACTGCTGCTGCTGCTGCGGGAGCGTCTGCAGGAGCTGCTTCGGATTTACTAACCCGTGTTGGGGCAGCAAAAGTTGATGGGACAATGGCCATCAAGAGGCAGCTGGAAATGATGGTTAATGACTTCATCTTTACGGTTGGTTAATATGTAAAGTTTACTCGAACAAATCGTCAATTATAGCTTCGCAGGATTATACTCTAATCGCTCAGCGATTTATTGAAAGCGAAATTAATAATAGAAAGAAAAGAATTTATTAATGAATGAATGAATAAGAAGATTAAATAACGACCTGCGTGGAACGACCAGCGTTATGGGTGTGAGTGAGAGCCTGTCCTACCCGAAGTGACAATATGTTGAGTATAATAGATGGGTGGAAACAAACGAAAACCAAGATACAAGGAAAGAGATCTGCCAGTACTTATGTACGTTCCACGATTTCACGATCTCTCCCTCCCTAGATCTCAAACTGTCAGACTAACTACAGCCTAGTATATACGTGTACTAATCAACTATGGAGGTCAGCGCTTCAAACGAAGTAGATCCGATATAACCGACCGTAGACATTTTTGTAAACCACACAAGTTTCCAAACGGATTCGATTCACGATATGTTCATAAACGTAGACCTGCATTGTGCGAACTAGAGCGGAGGTGGGCTAATGCGTTGACTCGTAATGGTAATATGTTAAAACTTGCAACGAAACATCGGGGTTGGCACTGCAGGATATCGATACTTGCGGTTAACAGAAATCATGTATCACACAGTATTCACAGCATACAAGGCCGATAACACCATCTTGGCGGGGTGTTATGTGGCTAGGTCCCAAGAATAGGCCAGTCAGTTAGTTTCTGTTCCGGCTGCACGATGAAATAGCTGAGAGAGAGTGGCGGTTCACCTCCTGGCCCTGTATCATGTCGAACGGTGTTGTGCTCGAAACAGCCTTGGCTGGGCCCTCCGACATCCCTGACACAATTGACGACAGGGGTTCTTTTCTCCGATTGGTCGAAATCAACGTCCGCTTTTCCCGAAGCAGAAAAGGTGTTGTCGGTGGGCAGACGGTGCATAAATCGTCGAATTCGAAACATCCAGCGAGGTTTGATATCGAGACAAGCTTGAACGTAGAGCAGTCTATCAGTCCAAACGATGGATGTTCTCCTGTCGACTAGTTTCTAACCGATTCTATACACTTGTAGAGCCTCTGTGACCTCAGAGTCGTACAGTTGGGTGATCTCGGATCGAGAGCGCCGTGCTCCGTGCTGGCAAGGCGGGTTTCGATAGCGCCTGTCCTGCAGGAGGATTCCGCAAAACAGAACAGAAACTAGTGATTCCCGAGTCTAGAAAAAAACAGGCTTTGTATCCGAGAAGCTTCTCGCAGGGCTAAAACTGCAGATTATTTCTACATGTTTGCTAACCGTTCGGGTTCGTAAATAGACTAAGCTAACCATCATCCGGATTGTTTCACAACGCTATTGATTTTTTGGGGCATACGCAGCACTGATGTCAGTTCCCTCAATTGCGTAGTACAGTATAGAACGATGGAAGTTTGAGCCTGTCACGTTTCAATCCCTTCGGCACAAGATATCCGGTTTCTCTGGCTATTATTACTGCAGTTATGTCTGTGTACTAGCTACTGGTATATGTTACTAGCTCGTCATGGCTAACAATCACACGTTAAATTTCGGTATAAGTAAAGACTGCCACTGTTCTCTCTCTACTTTCCTTTTACCATCTCTCCCTTACACACACCTTCTACCCCCACCTTTCAACCCTTTTCTTCATTCTTTAATTTCTTGCCTCTGGGAGGTTGAGCTGTTCTGGAAACGCTCATTATCGAAACGATTTCATTCATTCCTTCAAAACTAAAGAATCATTTCCTATCCCTATAATCCAAGTATATAACGCTTTTTTTATTACAAACTTCCAAAAAAGGTATTTATATAAGACTATTTCAAGATGAAGACCTCTACCCTTATCATTGCCCCTCTTCTCATCTCGGCTTCCATCGCCGGACCCCTAGGTGGATTTCTTAATCGCAGGGACGCCGCGACTACTAGTAGTGTTAGTCGTCGTGTGGCAGGTACTCCTGCGCCCGTAGCGCTTCCGCAGGGCGTCGAACGAAGAGGAAGGACAATTGGACGGCGGAGCAGGCGCCGCAATCTTGCTCGTCGTCAGGAGGGTGGCTCTACAGAAGGAACACCACAGGACACCACACTTCAGGATGCAGCCCCTCAGGAGGAAATGCCCCAGGAAATCACTCCTCAAGAAGGCACTCCACAAGAGACTACTCCACAGGAGGATGGTACAGCACAGGAGGGTTCGCCTCAAGAAACCGCACCAGGTGACGAGCAAGCTGTAGCACCTGACGCTTCTGCTAGCTCTACTACATGGTCGGATGGCCCCGCTGATGCTACATCAAGTGCGACCAGTCCACCGGCTACTTCTATTGCCCCAGCTGATAGCACAGCCCCAACTATGCCTGCCGACGAAGAAGACGAAACCGGGGAAGAACAAGGAACCAATGACGAAGGCGACGACGGAGTCGGATCTGGAAGCAGCACTAGATTGTCTGGTAAACCAGGCACTAAAGCTACGCCGAAAAAGAAGTCAGCAGGCGAGGCTGCAGGTAAATTAGATCTTGAGGCTACAGCTGTTTCTGCTAAGGGCATCGAAATCGAGGGGGCACTTCCACCTGGGTTCTCACTAGTTGATGCTGCTGCAACTGCAACGTCTGCACCCGCTGTTACTTCTGATGCCGCTGTTGCGCCTACCAGTCCCCCTACAGACATTGCGCCTACCAGCGCCCCGGCGGATGTTGCACCTACGAGTGCTCCTGCCGATAGCCCCGTTGCCAGCAGCCCCGCCGCCGCCGATAGCACGCCAGCTTCCCTCCCCGCTGACAACGTCGCTCCCACTTCTGCTGCCGCCGCCGATAGCTCACCTGCTGATAATGGCACCCCAGCAAACCCAACGGATGCCACTAACCCAGCAGCCAGCAGTGCGGCTCCTGTTGTCCCCATTAATACTCCCGCAACTACCTCGGCTGCCGACAATGACGCTGCCGCCGCTCCATCATCTCCAGCAGCGGATGCATCTCCCTCTCCTACCGATGCCGGAGCAGCCCCCAGCGCCCCTGCCGACACACCAGCCGCCCCATCTGTTCCCGTTGATCAAGCTGCAGCTGCACCAACTCCTTGCACTGACGCCGCTGCTGGGATGCAACCTGCTCCCTCTGAAGCTGCCGCAGAGGTGCCTCTCTCAACAGGATTCAGCGTCATATCTTCCGGTGCTGATGCCACCCCCACTTCTGTTGCTGCCCCGGCTGCCAATGACACCAACACCCAACCAAAATCAGCCCTGGTCAATGACTTTGATGTGACTAGTTTGCCAGATGGTTTCGTCGCCATCAGCTCTACCAAAGTTTCCATTACTAATCCAGTGCTTACTACCTCACCAGAAATCAATGCCACAAACCTGCCCACTGGTTTTGAAGCCATTGGCGGTCCGGCCAACAGTGGTAATGGTACCACTCCTTCCTCCTCATCCTCATCCTCCTCATCCGGTGATTTGAATGCCCAAGCTGTTTCCACTAGCCTATCAACCGGATTCAAGACCATCGAAATGGCCCAGCCAACCACTCTTGTCAAGGTCCGCGTAGCAGCGTCTAAGACCCGATCTGGTGCTCCATTTGACGCTACCCAGTTCGCTGAACCAGAGGATGTGAACGAAGACGAGCTTTACCCTGAGGACCCGGAGGAAGAAATGATTTAAGCGATAAAGTGCATTTGAAGGATCCCATATACCTATTTATTAATTATGGATGTTATCGATTTAATAAGGAGTTTGGAGTTTGGGATGTAATCTTGAAGTAGCAGTTTTACTTTTCTAACATTAAATGATAAAAAATAAGAAACTTTTGGATCAATGCTTTCTCCAGTTCGTTAACCTGTGATAAGACCGTGCAATGCTCGTTCCAATTCCTTACTTAGTTACGGTTGATTGGCCTTAAGGGGATATCTTTAGCAATACCTCCATAGCGTGCGTTGCCTTGCAGGACCTGGTATACCGAAATAGGATGTCCATATTCTAAACGAGGCAAAATGTTGGCGATCACCAGTCCGAGTGCCATGCAACGACTATTGGTTCATAAGATTGCTAGTTAAAGTATGCCTGGATATTACCTAATAGTCTATCTGTTTTGGTGAAGTATTGGAATAACTAGTTTATAATAACAGATCAATTGAATTTTCGTCTAAATTACAATTATTGTCCTGTAATGTACCTGTTTTGGTTCTATTGATGCCATCTATTACATGCTCTTAATTTCCTATGTGGCTATAATCTAATTTAACTCATCAACTTAACATGATCCCGATCTCAGTCTCAGGCCTATTATAGATACCCAAATCCGTTCAAGAAAGACGGCTCCGCGGCCAGCGGTCAGTTCGCAGTTGTCCAAGAGGAAGTGGCAATTATGCTGCTGCACTGCCAGAATAACAGTTCTCTTCCAGTTTCTTCTACGCCGTTGCAACAGTGTTGACGTAGTCCTCAAGCGATAGAGGAGAGATACGCCAATAAATATATAGTATTCCAGCTTTCAGCTAGGGTATTGTATATATTGGTTATCCTAATAAAGCTCTAGTCCAGCGTCATACCATTCTCCACTTTCTTTATATAGCTTGAAACGACGCCTGTTACTCTGCTCATCCATTATGGAGCTCAAGTTTGCGGTACCGATACCGTTCTAATATAGTACAGTGAAGTAAATACAAACTCTGATGTAGTTTGTATATATCCAGTCTATTTATCATAATGGCTAATCATAAGTGTTGCAATCGTATGGTTACCATATACTCGCACCCTTCATATTGTTTTATAATTGATAGAAACCATTGAAGTCGCGAGGGGGCCTTTGTAAGAGCACGGCGGATACTTGCTGAATATTTAGTCTGTTTTTAATTATATATGGCGATAATATTACTTGTTTTATTTATATAAAACGGCCTGGCATGGTATGTATGAACGGGATAGGTCGTAAATTCTGTCCGTAATTCGCCATTTGGTGGCGGACAATGTCAATGTTGAAAGTGCTCGCATATTTTACATCAGCCGACAGGAAACCGAAGCCTTTAATATAAGCTTCATACGCCATTGGCAGATCGTATTCACTCTATCTGTCGAACAACTCTTCCTTGAAAACGCCACCGAATATCTTCTCACCCCAGGTGGGCTGCTCGAACAGTTTATAACGGTCTTGACGGTGGTGGACCTCGTCACTCCTGACATTTACTTTGCCACTACCATCGCCCACTTCGTCTGCATTGCTGCCAGTATGGATTTCGAAGGTGCATCCCCAGTGATGGGTGTCAGAACGAAGCCCCCAACGGAGTATGCTGACCCTAACGACACAGGTTCAGGCTTCTTGTCTCCCAGAAAGTCAATGCGGGTGTGTCTTCCAATATCGTCGGAAACGCTCAAAAAGCGGATGCCGTTGTCGGCTGTGTCCACGAAACGTTCCAGCTCGGACAACGCAGCTGCTACATGTAGCAATCTATCGTCGATACGTTTGGCCCTAGACTTTAGAGTAGTGGCGAGACCAGCAGAGTGTCCAGTTTTCCAAGATCCTGCCCATGAGCCCACGAGCCCTACGTTGCACAGTGTCATCAAAGTAGACTGGTATATTGGAGGTGTTAACACTTTGTACGTGGAGTTGCCAAAGTTCGAAACCCTAATACTTGCCGATATAATCAATTGATGTAATTGTGATGTGCTATTAGCTATTTAATTTCATATATTTAGGTTCTTTGATGATGTTGCATTTGGTGGCTCTAGTACATTGCGTCTCTGTCATGCGGACGAAAAATAGGCAGTTTCAATTATATATATTGGCCAAATTGATATTGGGTTATCATAAGCTAAGACCCGACCTGTTTATGCTGAATAATATAATGTGTATATAGCACCCTAAGGTGTTAAAACTTTAATAGAGACAAAGCCTCAATGTATTAGTTCTGGTCTCGAAACCTAACCCTCCCAGACTTGTTTGGGAGGATTAGTTCGTTGGATAATTATTAATTTAAAGAGTCGATTGCCTGGATATGTTGCTATGAAGAGGTTGATGCTGGGTCTCAAGATATAAATTAGATGAGAGATGATAAATTTAGGAGAAAGGTGAGTGAAGTGAAGGAGTGGAGGTTTTTTTTTGGTAGGTACTAGTATTTTATAGTTGGATGTTGATGTGAGAAGCTTCAAGTGGGATATGGTAGATGCGATCTTTGCAACGTTGCACCACACTGCAGTACTCTCCGCCCCGCATTCCTTCTGGTTGTAACTCTTGCATATGCATATGCAGTTGCAGAATCGAATAGAATCAAAGGGGAAGTAAATGCCAGACGACAGAATATCACATCATTCGATTACAGAGTAGAGTGGGATAAGGATCCCGAAGTTACTCCGTGACATTACGTTATAGGCCCAAGGCGGCAGCTTGGTTGGGCTCTTGGGTGACACCACGCAGGGCACATGTGCATCTGATCAGTCCCGAATGGCGTCTCCGACTCCGTAGCTCGACGACGGTTTCCACCTACGCCTTTGCGAAGAATATATAACCACTGCAAGGAGAAGGAGATAAACCTGAACGAGAAAGATAGCTGAAATTACAACGACCACCACCGAAGCGAATACGCGAAGCCCAGACAGCTAGTATACTTCTTACAAAATGGCTTCGGCACCAGCGCAGTTCGAAATCAAGGCCCGGCATTCAACCGACATATGGCGCAAACCGCCATCGACAAATGCTTTCAACGCACCAACGGCCAACCTCGGGACAGGAAAGCTGAAGACCTTCCGACGGGTTCGGCTCACCTTCTCCCTCCCCGCCCGGTCTGAACTAAACAAGTACGACCAGGGTGGTATCCTATTTGCGATTAAGCGTCACGGAGAACCGGTTGAGAAGTCACAATGGATCAAAACGGGCATCGAATTCTACCTCGACGAACCGTGGATCGGGACCGTGTGCTGCGATCGCTGGGCGGACTGGTCCATTACCCCGCTTGCAGATGATGCCGAACACCCCACCGCGACTATCGAGATAGAGAGATCGAACGACGAGCTGGGGAAGAGTCTGTGGATATACTTTGTAAAAGGGGAGAAGAGGATTCCATTGAGAGAGGTGAACTGGGTTTTCGCGGATGAAGAGGAGAACGAGCAGGGTAGCGACACATCCCAGGCGTGGGTAGATGTGAGTGCTTACGCCGCGAGGCCGCTGAAGAAGGAGGGAAACGAGGAAGAGGAACTGACGGTGAAGTTTTACGAATTCGAGGTCGACTGGCAGGAATAATGATGTTATATATATAAAATGATCACGTCTGTTGAGAAATTAACATGAAAGATAATACATGTGTCTAAGAAATAAAATACTTAAGTATATATTAGCTGTTCCAATCAGACAGCCGTCTATCCGACGCCAGAGCCGGGTAGCGTACGAACCAGGCGGAAAAGGGCAAATTGTCACCAGACTGGACAGCCGGCTGGATCCCTCGTACCTGGCAGCTGCATCGGTTCTGGACAAGTACCTGCACTGATTTCTTTGATGTCTCTTCTTCTTTCTGCAACCTTCTGGATTATACACTGCATCCTCGAGTCTGCATCTGTTCGTCAGAAGATGCTGGCATAATTCCAGCGCGGTCTCACGTCACACATCGATTGAACAAACACCCTCCCACTATTACAACCTCTCCTTCCAATCCTCGCTCGCTGCTGCTGCATGCTGCTGCGCTCGTGACGCCGGACGACGCCTTCCCCAACCTCTCGCACGGCTGCCGAATCCGCTTGAGCCTCCTCCCGGCCTTTTGCTACAAATCTCAACCATATCCCGTGTCTCAGTCTTCTCTTGCCACTCGACTCGCTCTCTCTCCTGCTTGCTCTCTCTCCGTCGGCTTCCTAATCGTTATCGGCGGAGACAGTGCCCAGCCAGAAACACATCATACCTTCGGCTCCTGCAAGCTCTCTCCAAAGCTATTTGACCCTCGCATATCAAACACATCCCCACCAAGTTCATCGCCATCATGACCACATACAACGCCCCCATGTCGGGTGGGGCCGTGATACCACGAGCCCAGGGTTCGTCTTGGGCCTCCATTGTCTCCGGCCAACCGTCACGACCTCGCATCTCGCCTTCCACGGGCCTCCGTTCTCAACGAAACGGTAGCTACGCAAACCTCTCGGAGATAGGCTCTCAATCCGGCCGATACTACAACTCTGCCTACTCCAGCGCCTACAACGCACAATCCAAGCTCTCACAACTCCCGACAGCCGTGCCCAGTTATCTCGAGGACTCGTTATATTGCGAAAAGCTAGAAGCCGCGAGATATCCTCAGTCGACCGGTTCCGTGCCCACCAGAACTCCATCGTATACATCGGTAAGCCTACACGCGCAAGCCCGAGGCGGCGGGCTCAAGATCGATGTGAAAGATACCACCCAGACGCCAGAGGACGATTTACCAACGCCTTTACCGACGAAATGGAACGAGAATGACAAAAGTGGAGGAATCGATATATCGCAAGACGGGCTGGATGTTCAGTTTTTAGGTAGAGAACGCGAAAGAACATAGGATTCCTTAAAGCTGTAGCCAAGCAGCTGACATTTATCTTGAGGTACAGGGCCTAATAAAGTCAACGAGTATGATTCGGCAGCGGTACGGGCGGATCACCATATGCCAAGGTCATGCGGCGTATATTACTACGAGGTCACCATCATGAATAAGAGTCGTGAAGGGTATGTAGTCAGATATACGATTCGTGAAGGTGTGGTTTTGGAAGCTAACCTGCAAGTTTTGTAGTCTTATCGGAGTAGGATTCTGCGCTGGAGATGTACTATTGAACCGGCTGCCTGGCTGGGAACCTTGTTCTTGGGGTTATCATGGCGACGATGGCAAGTCCTTTTGCTGCTCTGGAGTTGGTAAAGCCTACGGTCCACAGTTCAACACAAAGGATGTCATTGGATGCGGTGTGAATTTTCGAACGAATACCGCTTTCTTCACACGGAATGGTCATCTGCTAGGTATTGAAGGGCATCTACGAATCCTAAATATAAAAGAAATGGGACTAAAACCTTGGAATAGGCACCGCTTTCCGGGATATACCAACAGACAAGAAGCTTTATCCAGCTGTGGGATTGAAAAAACCAGGGGAGCATATCAGAGTAAATTTTGGGCAAGATGAATTTAGCTATGACATTGATGGCTATATGAAGGTATGACCCGCTTTGTGGCAAACCTAACTATCTAAAGCTTATTATACTCTAGGGAGAACGACTGAGCGCGCACGAGGAGATCAACGAAACTGTAGTCGAAAAGCTATGCCCACCGCTAGGAGAAGCAGCATTAATCCAGTCACTCATCGCGTCGTATTTGCAACATGATGGATTCGTAGAGACGGCAAACGCGTTTGCGCAGGATTTACAGGCAGAGCAAAATGCTTTGAACAGCAGAACCTCAGAAGTTGCAAAGCCGCTAGAGTTGATGGAAGACAAGGATGCGCTTCGGAGACAGAGTACGCCATCTCAAATAACCTTCAATTTTATATGATCTAACAACATGGTTTTTGTAGACATCCGCACAGCAATCCTTGACGGTAACATCGATAAGGCTCTCAAGCTAACGCAGACGTACTATCCACAAGTCCTCCTCCGTAACGAACAGATCAACTTTCGCCTTCGATGTCGAAAATTCATTGAAATGATGCGCCAAAGTGCCGAAATTTCGAATGGTGGTCGTAAGAAGGCGCCGCCTGCTCCAACATCCGGTGGCAAGACCAAGCCCCGAGCCTTTGAAGCCTTTGATGAGGATGACGATATTGATATGGATGGCGAGGAAGTCGGAGACACTAGAAGTGATTGGGACATGGACGAAAATGACGGCGAGGACTCCGATGACTACGGCGATGGTAGCGCCGATTTGACAAGAGAGAACGAAATGCTGGTGAAGCTTATGGAATATGGACGACAAATGCAAGAAGATTTCAAGAATAAACCGGAGTTGCAAGAAGAGATGGATGAGGTGTTTAGTCTGTTTGCCTATTCCGATCCCACCATTTCACCGATGGCACACTTGTTGTCAATTGAAGGACGAGCACCTGTTGCCGAGGCGCTGAACTCAGCTATTCTTGGTGAGTATATACAGATCCTGGGCAAAACACATGGTAGATATGCTAACATTATATTATAGTGTCCTTAGGTAAATCCTCCAAGGCACCTTTAGAACGGCTGGTTCAACAGACAACAGTGCTTCTCCGAGAGCTCGGTGAAGAAGGCGGCACTGCGGCATTTGTAAACCTGCACAATTGGATCCATAGCTCAGATTATTTGCCAAACTCATAAACATGTGATATTTGGTAATTATAAGCTGATTGCTGGTTCCAGAATGCTCTATCCATCTTGTTTTTCAATTCCCCCCTTTCCTGGATTCTAACACATGGTAATCGTTTTCTTTCTTTCTCTCTTTTCCATCCCCCGTTCACTTTCTCAGCTGGCTGCTGGCTTTCGTTAATTTTTTTTTCTTTCGATGCTGCATTTTGAATACAAAGGTGTAATACGGTCTCCCTTTTTTACAAACACGATCCCCCCCTTAGATTCTATCCACTCCCCTCCCGTCCCCTCCATTTACTCTCCGCAGATTCCTCTCTCCGTTCTAATCGCAACCCTCCACTCTAACTTTTCCTCTGCAGTATGAAATTCTGGAGCATGTTATAGGCGGTTTTTCCTTTGTATTCTTTTTCTTGTAATGAACCTGCAATTTGTTTTTGGGTGTTTTCAGCTCTTCAGATCGACAAGTTGACTGCGTGGTTTTTTCATCTTCTCTTTTTCTTAAAGATTAATGAGCTTGCGATGTGGCGGTGGTAGCTATAGTAGTAGTAGTGGTAACAATGGCGGTAGTACGAAACACGCAGAGAAGATACATGCCGTCTCTCCGAGCTGTTTTCTACAAGATACTTAGATCTCAGCGGAATCAGAAGCAGGATATAAATTTACATTAAATGATCAAAACCCCCCAATTTGAATTTTTCTTCTCGTGATCCGAGCGCTTCCCGTTATCAGCGTTGATCATTGTTTGATGTTATGGTTGATTATATTATGACTAAAGGTAAATATAGAAGCCTCCCAAGAAAAGAACCATCCACCAAGAGGGTAACAAGTTTGACGCCTTCCAGAATTCCATTATCGTACACGACATTAACCAACAAAGGAAAAGTTTAGAATAATAGAAAAGAAAAGTTAAAAACCCTATGCTAGTTGTATCTGCTCCTCGGCTTCCCAGTATCCATACTCCTACATATATATCCTACAGTAAAAACTAAAAGAAGATCATACGCATACTCATAAAAACACCCTCCTACGAAATTAAGTATGTACCGTCATCGAAGTAGTAGTTCCTGGGGTACCTCGCCGCCTAGTTCTTGGACTTGTTGGATGAGATTCCGTCGTTCTTCAACAACTTGGCGCATGTAATCCACCGCTATAAAAACCCCAGATGTTAGCAGAGCCACTTCGTAGCTTTTGTGAAAAAGATAGAAAATGTATGGGAATAGACATACTCTTCTTCAGCACTATACTTTCACTCCGCCCCTGCCCTTCGATACCAGGTACCAGCTCCGTCAGTCTATCGAATCCGTCTCGAATCTGCAAATCCAAATATTAGGGTTCCACCATCTACGATATCTGAAGTAAAGTTTGGCGAGGGGTATACATACCGCCATCCGTCTCTTCTGTTCTGACGCAATATGGTTATTCTTCTTCTCTTCCTCCGTCAACCGCGGCCGCTCTTGTCGCTTCCCGTCCGGCCCGATTATACTCTCTCTCCGCCCGTCGTCAGCACCGGTACCTGTATCATCACCGCTCGAAAACCCAGCGTCGGCATTACTCCCTGCGTTCGTAGTCGCGGTATCTCTCCTACGTCGTTTCGCGGGCGCCGCTGTACTCGATGTAGCAGCGTTATTACTATTATTACTATTACCACCGCCATGATGATGATCCTGCGAACTGGTCATGATCCCGTCAATGTCGTCGTCTTCGAACCGGGTTGAAAGAGAAGAAGGGTTAGTATTCATATCCATCATCAGAGTCATAGTCATCATGTCGGAATCATCATAGTCAAAATCAACGCTGCCACGCCTACTGCTACCGCTGTGGCTGATTGTGATCGCGGCCGCAGCGGTGGCGGTAGGGTTGTGCAGGAACATCATCCCCGTGGTGGGGTATAATGATAATGATGACGATGAGGAGGACGATAATTGCGATTGTGATTGAAATAGTGACAACTGTGATTGTAACGGTAGGGGATTACCCATGGCGTCTGCATTGCTCCCTCGCTTCTTTGCGCTTCCTTTGCTTCCTTTTCCTGCTCCTGCTCCGTTTCGGACTACCACTCCGCCCGCGGGACCGGCCGTCGAACCGAGAAATCCCATGCCGCTACCGCCGTCGAGCGGACTGGCGAGACTGGGACTTGTCGCGGCGCCACCGTTTCGTGAGTGAGCGGTGTCGACGTGGTAGGGGTCGATGATGGAGGAGACGGAGCGGCCCTGGCCCATTCCCATGTCTGCCCATGCGGCTGCGAGGTCTGCGGCGCCGTGAGCGCCGTTGGTGGGGGTCGCGCCGGTGAAGAGCATCATGTCTTCTTCGAAGAATGAGAGTGGGAATGCGGTGGACGGGGAGAAGGGGCGGTTTGTTCCCATTTTTCGCTTTTTCGGTTCCCTTTCTTTATTTCGAGATGCGGTGTCGTGTGCGATGATGATGAAGAGGAAGAAGAAGGAAAAGCGAAGGGAGCAGGGTGGGTCCGGACTAATAAGAAGGCGGTGTGGGGTATTTTGCGGGGAATGCGACGGGGAGCGAGCGGCGCTGCGTTGGAGGGAAGGCGCGCTGAGGAAGTGCTCCCATTCTCAGGTAGAATTATATCGCCGGCCTCGAGGCTGGGTTTAAGCGACGGGCTCAAGACGGTAGGTCGGACGGTCTGGCCTGCCTGTTTGGAGAAGGGCTTGAAACCGGATGTTCAAATAGAGAAATTATATATAAATATATATCTAAAATATTATAGAATAAAGATGTAGATGATATATACAGTAGAATAGTAGGCAAAGGAAGCAAAGGAGTGGGACTGTTCTGGTGCCGCAGACGTCTAGACGGACAAAGTTGGCGATGACTTCAAGACAAACGACAAAAGACAAAACGATAGGCCAGCAGTCTTATAGAAAGAGCGACTATAACATAATTCTGTGGGGAATCCATGTCGCCTGTTTCCGTCCTGTTCTTCTGGGGACGATATCCTCTTTTTCTATCACATGCAAAGGCCCCATGGCCAATATCAAAACTCCGAGCCGCAGAATCCAAGAAAGGCCCACGAGGACGACTGCTAACCCGCTCCAGCAAGAGATCTGCTATATACCTAGGCACCTTTATTATTTACATTAAGCTGCGAGTCTACACTCTGCCTCTTCTCTCCGTTGGTCCGTAACCATCTCGAAACGTTTCTCTTCATGCACATCGTGAAGTTCGAACGAGAGCTAAATTACACCCTCGGGATCTCGGTTTTTCGTCGGAAACCCCCATCGGAACTGCATAACCTCGAACCTCGTAACTTGTCCCTGAATTTCCAACTTTTTCCATTTTTTAACCCGTGCTCGCTCTTCTCGCGCTCGTGCTTTCGCTCTGACGTTGAAGTTATTCTCGTAAAAAATAAAAAATAAAAAAAATAAAAAAGGCTTCCTAGAGATAGTTTCTTTCCATCTCCACAAGCTTCTCGTATAGCTCCTCCACCGTCACCGGCTCCTTCTTCACATACATCTCCCCATCCCAGATTTCATATCCCACCTTCCCGCTCTCCACTTCCTTCTCCCCAATCACGATCACCACATTATACCCCGCCTTCCTCGCTTCCCGAATGCTCTTTCCCAAACCCCACCTCTCATTATCCTCCACATCCACTGCAAAAGTTCTGACCCCCAATCCCTGCCGTCTCTCCCCCTTCTTAACACCAGAGAGCCTCTCTCCGACCGCTTTCGCAAATTCTTGCATCTTCTCGTTCGCCGTCGTCACGGGTATAACCTTCACCTGTCGTCCCGAAATCCAAAACGGCCATCGCATCTCGTATTTTTCAATCAACAGCGCCATGAACCGTTCCAAACTTCCAAATACAGCCCGATGGATCATAACCGGTCTCGCAATCTCCCCACCCCCGTCAGCGGTGTCGTACCCGAGGTCAAAATTACTCGGGAGCTGAAAATCCAATTGCACCGTTGCCGTCTGATGTTCCTTCCCCACCGAATCTGTGAGTATGATATCGATTTTCGGCCCGTAGAACGCCCCATCGCCCGGGTTAAGCGTCCAATCCTTCTTGGAAGCCTGCAGACACTCGACTAGTGCGGCTTCAGCGGCGTCCCATTTCTTCTGCTCACCAATGTAATTTGTCGGCCGTGTCGACAAGACGAATTTGTAGTTTTGTAATGAAAACACAGAGTATACGGTATCGATCATTGCCAACGTCGAGGCAATCTCTTGGGAAATCTGGTCGGGCCGGCAGAAGATGTGGGCATCGTCTTGGTGGAAGCGGCGGACACGGGTTAAGCCTGTCAAAGCAGATCGCACTTCATCTCTGCGATATAAAATCTCATTAGCACTCGAAATTGAAGTGATAGCATAGTAGTATTTGATCGTATGTGTGCGTATGTATGCGTGTGGGGAAATACCTGTGCAGCGGTGCAAATTCCGCATATCGTATCGGCAGCTCGGTGTACCCGTGAACCCTCATCTTGTACAGCAGACAATGGCCGGGACAGTTCATCGGTTTCAGACTATAGCCCTCCATGTCATCTGTCAGTTTCTGGTGCTGCGGAGTATCCTTCTTCTTGGCGCTGATGACCTTGAACATGTCATCCCGAAAGTTCTTCAAGTGGCCGGACTGTTGCCATAGTTTGTCTTTGTATATTGTCGGTGTGATAACCTCGTCGAAGCCGTAAAGCGCGTACTGTGCGCGGATAAACTCGATCAGGCGGTTGAATATTCGGGCGCCATTTGGAAGAAAGAGAGGCGAGCCCGGAGAGAACGGATGAGTGCCGTAGATATCGTTTGCGCTGGCGAGGGAGTGGTGGAGTGTTTTGTTTGTCGGCGTGACACTTTTAGCAGCTGGAGGGGTTGTGTCTAAGGATGTCGAGGGTGCAATGGAAGGTGCAGCGGGTGACGACGAAGACTCAGTGGTAGAATGAGAGGAACAGTATCGATTGAGAGGAATCCTTCGACTATACGAGCTTCGGAAGGGTGCGGTCAACAGTGATGAAGTTGCAAAGTTTGGGAGTTTGATGCGCCTCATTGTGTGAGGGAAGGTGGGGAACGAGGTGGGATGTGCTTGACGATTTTATACTAAGCCAGTCCAACCCAAATTTTGATACCAATGTTCTGCATCCCACCTTCCTTCCTTCGATCCCATCAACGAACCGAAGCTAAACCGGCTAGTCACTAACTAGCAACCATCTAAAGGGTACACCAGGCGAAGAGTCTCCGAGAGTGCCTTGCAAATCAATATATTGCGAGAACTACTGTACGCCTGATATGCTGAACTACTTGCTGCTTTGCGACACACGCCTCGTGAGTCGACACTTGCTCGATGAAAAGCTCCGTGTCGAATGGAACCAACTAGTTGCCCACGAAAGGGCCTCAAAAGAACTTCTCCACCCAAGAAACATTAGAGGAAAAAATTCTTATTTCTCGAAGCTAATTGTTTCTCTAACTTTGAGAATTCAGAGGGCCAACTCTCCCATTCCAAGTTAACCCAGTGGCTTCCAGGAGGCCACGTTCTTGTCACTACTAGCAGCATGCAGAGCTCTTTCAAGTACTTGAAGACTGTCCGGAAATCGGGTTCGCGCTATTGATTGCCAGGATTCGAGTTACAAACGCGATATACTATCAGCAGGAAGAAAAATAGTTTCTGGTTCCGATTTCCTGCAACGATCAAATATACATGTATCTCGCATCTTGGATTCAATTAATGCATTCTATCTTGCAGCCCTGCAAAATAACATTTACAAATACTGCCCCTCCGGCCCCCCACAAATGCCCTTCAAATCAAAACTCTGCAAGAACGCGATCCTGCGGGTATTCGCCGATCGCCCAACTGCTACGAAATATGGCAGGACCCTGTCAGTCGCCAGTGGCAAGCTTTGGAGAGTTACGAACACGATCTAGCATCTCAACGGTTACTAATGGAAGAGACAACAAGAGCCAATCCAACTGCGAAATCTGTATCTTTAATCGCCAGAATTTGAACCGCAAACCCCGTACGGCCGTGATGAATTGATTAATCAGACTGCTGTACTACATATTGTAAGAGGGAATCTATTATAGTTGTTGTGTTAAATATCATAAGTCGCACCACTTCCAAACTGTATGGGGCTTGTGCCATAACTATCCACCCAACAACCCCAAATACACCCCCATCTCACCATCAATCAATTAAGTCTCTTCAACAGAAATATAAAATCCAAACCAACCCAGAAAAGAAAAAAAGAAGAAGAAAATGCCTTGCGACTTCATATATATCAGGCCTATGCTCCGTCGGTCCTGCAGTAGAAACACCGGCAGGACTCGTTTGCGGCGCATCTGGTCTTACATGATCTTCCGGGAACGAAAAGAACAAGAGTATCGGATAGCAGAAACTAAATCCCAGATGTCACTTTTTAAAATGGAGCTAGTGCCTCTGATTACGAGAATTCGAATGGCAAACTCACAACTACCCTTATCTGGTGTTCAGTGATCTGATGGCGCGACAATACCTGGGGACAACATCCTACCCACACTTCCAGAGCGGGGGCACGAAAACTCCAACTAATCATAATCGTCAATAAACTCCAACCTAAGAGAAAGAGAAATAGAGAGAAGTTAAAAGCCGCAAAAATGCCTTGCAAGGCTATATTCCGCGACTACATGGTCACCTTAATGGGCGGAAAGTATCCATACTCTACGAAAAGAGTAAAGCGACGCTTCAACGCTGAATGGCTACGAATGGTATCTCTCGATCGGAGAATAGAAAGTGAACTGTCAAGGCGAAGGAAGCAAAATATGGCCCGGTTTACCATGCAAGCGGTACCATTGATCGCGACGATTCACATTATAAACTCGAACCGGTCGTAATAAACAGCTTGGGCACAGCCTTTACACCTCGAGGGTCCATTAGACCACAGACAACAAACATCCCACATTGCCCCGCACCCTCCCCAGGATTCCCAATTTCTACTTTGCGATTTCTTGGAGTTGCCACCATTCCGATACGTCCAACTACGCATAAGCCACGGTTACCGATCTCAAGTCTTTAAAGCTTTTCTCAAAATAAAAATAAAAATAAAAAAACGTTTGACTTAAAGAAAACTTTAAATCGTTCCAAACAAAATGCCGTGCAAGGCGATATATCACAACTACATGGCTTCGGTAGACCGCAGATTATCCACCATTGATACACAATCTGAAAAGTCAAGTTTCAACCGCGCTTGGGGATCGATAGTATCTTGTAGCCGGAGAAGAGAGAACAGATATCTTAGGAGAATCAATCAAAGTATGGCAGAGTTCAGCAGAGAACCGATGCCACTGAGTCAGAGAATTTCTATGGCGAACTCGGAATTTCTTCGACATCCCGCAAATACCATCAGCACCTGACAATGATATTATTTTCTGGGTTCCCGAAATTATCATTAGCACGACAGCTGCTGCCAACGCCCTCTTGAAAACAACTTGTCTTCAGAACAATAATGTATCTACCCCACGCGTACTGTCCTATTCCACTGGCTAGCCACCGCAGTACACGTACAATTAAATATAAAATATACTATACACTATACACCAGATTGAAAAATGCCCTGCGAGATCGTATATCGTGAGGGCCTAGCGAACTTGGCCATAAGCATGAACCTGTTGCAGACAAAGCCCCACAAAGTATATTTCAGGCATCAATGGGATTGTCAGATCGCTTGCGAACGATTGACTGGACGAATCCTCGAAAGGCAAGAACTGAGAAGAAGAAGGGGTATATTCGTGGGCCCAATTATCGGCATCGGGTATCGTTAATTGCGAGAATCCAGAATTCAAATTCGAAATTGCCTCTAAGATGATAGCTTAGACCAGTGCGCCAGAAGTCACTACTAGCAGATGTTTCTGTTTAATTGCTTAGGCGAGGAAGCGACCAAGTAACTGACAAAGATTCGTCTAGACCACATCGATTCGCTCGAACCCTTTTTATCTCGCCAGTGCCTGATAGCAATATCAACCTTTTTTTTCTACTTTAAACATATATAAATTATAAATCGAACTCAAAATGCCCTGCGGAACACAATCCCGTGCATATATGGTTCATCTAATGAAGTTCCCTCTATCCGACACCGGCGACCGCGATGTGGAAAATTTATGGGAGAAGATAATGGAGCTCCGAAAATATACCCAAAAAATCCGAAAATTCAGGAAAACGACAAGTTCTTCCCCTCGAGATTCATTAATGCAGAGAATTCAGGCCGCGAATTCAGGGTTATAATGTCAAAAACCTCTTTCATCCGCGAAATCCCAGGCTACCACTGGCGACGTGTAAAACAAGGATCGACTACCCTGCTTACCAGCTCCCGAACCCGTTAGCTTAGTTGACTGTGGACTTGCCCCGAACCCAGTTTATATCCCACTCTATGCTCGCCTTCTTGTTCCATCGAAAGAACGAGTTAGCACCAAATTCCCTGTGAAGCAATTGCAACCTACTACGGGCATATAACCCCCAAGACATTGTATTGCATGGTGTTCCGTACCTGTCTACGGTTATCAAACTCCGCTGGAGTCCACCACGCTTGGGGATATACGCTGCGTGTTGCCGCACAAATCGATGACTTTGATCAAGTAGCCGCGGCGTCACTGCAACCGAGTTGATTATTTTCAGGCAAACAAACATTGTTATACATCCGTATCATCAACCACCTCAACATTCGTAATGTTGATCCAAAAAAAACAAAGAATGCCCTGCAAGATTTTATGCCGTAAACACTGGTATTGATGGAAAACGCCCTATCTCTCGCACAAGCTGACCCGAAAAGATATTTTGTGGATTATTCTCTCCTATTGTATTATAATAACCACGACAATAATTTAAAATACAAGCGTTCCCGATCAGTCAATCCAAGCCAAAAAAAAGGAAATGCTAGCTAGCCGCGTGGCCAAGTGCTGATAGACCAAAAACCGAACGAAGAGAACCGTGTGCATCCTCCGTGCGGTGTCGATCTGGAAAAAGAATAAGTATACATAGGGAAAAGGATAGAAAATCGGCTGAACCTGAGGACCAAATAAAAATAAATACATTTCCGTCAAATATAGAACTCCATTTTTGCTCCAAAAGAGGATTATTGTTTCTTGCGAACCCGAAAATATAAGTGAGCCACAGGTTCCCAATACGATTGTGTGATATCTGTTTCTCCAGTTTTGTGTCGCTCCGAGGCTGAAAAATGAGACAATTTTAATAAGTTAATAGCGTGTGCGTATATATCTAGTGTAATTTTTTGAAGGGAAGAGAGGGTTTTCGAAAGAAATCAGAAAGGTGTATCGCGAGATCGAATAGGATAGTTGTAGATGTGCCGAGGATTAAAAGGGAAGATGGTTAAGCATCGGAAGAGCGAAAAAAAGAAAAAAAGGAAATCCAGTAAATTCAAGCGCTCCTGTTAAAACTCCCGGTCGATGATAGAGTTGTATATAAAAGAAATATCCAAGTAAATAGTGATAATAATTCGGTCTGTCGGATATTGTTAGAAATTGGCATCGGGAAATGGTCCTTCAATCTCTCGCAAGCCCGTACAACGGCTCCGTCGGAACCTGTCGAAATGCTCTCGTCATTAACGCCGCTGTCGCCTGACTCTGCAAAGCAGCCTGCTGTAAACCCTCTTGCAAGGCGAACCGATCTGCTTCCTTCAGCAAGCTCTCGACCTCGGACTGCTGCATCCCATACGCCAACATGCGATCCCTCATCGCGTTCTCTTGCTGCTTTCTCTCTACATTCAACTTCTGTACCTCCTCCCAGGTCGGAATATCATCTCCGGTTGTGTCCTTCACAAGGGAACCCGTCCTCCTCTCAAAATGCCGTCTTTCTTTTGCTGTGCCCCACCAAGTGACCACACTATCGATCTCACTCTCGCTTAGGCCGAGGTAATCAATAGCCTTGAAGAAGCTGCGGTGCCACGGCCAGCGGGACAACCGGGCTCGGATCTTCTCATCGTGGTAGTTGAAGCCGGGGTACTGTTTTTCGAGATCGGAACCCTCGTTGCCGTAGAAGGATGCTACCTCGTGCTTGAGCTCCGTGACGAGGGTGGATACTATCTGGTCCCATTGGACCACGTCGTCATCTGCGTTGCGCTTCATCATCCGCGAGTGGATGGCTTGGTGGATTTGGCGGCGGCCAACCATTCTTTTTTTTTCTTCTTGTTGGTTGAGGGCTTTCGTGAAGGCTGTTAGGGATACTTGTTGTTGTGGCTGTTTTGAGTGATGAGAGTTCTGAGGAGGAAAGCTATACTGAAGGATCGAGGATTTGGCAGAGCGGAACGATGAATGAGAAGGCCTCGAGCGAGGAGGCTGCGAGAGAGATTATGGTGATTTCGAAAATGGGCGTACCTTGCGAACGTGATATCGGATATGAGGTTGGAAAGTGTTGTTTCTTTTCGTCCGTCCGGATTCGTTCGTCGGGCAGCGGGCGAGAGAGAGAAAGGTCGGACAAGATGTCGAGCGGTTCCGGCTATTTCGTCGTACGGTAGCACAGAGACCGAAAGAAAGATTGTGAGATAGTGGATATGTTTCTCGGTGAGAAAGAAAGCAGACGGAATGACAGCTATTTCCTCGATTTTCTCCCTCTGCTTCTCCCTCGTTCTAGTCGACTCTGACACTGTTTCCTTTCAGGCTGGCTCGACTAATTGGTTCCGTCTTTGAATGCAACCAGGGTCGGGTTTCGTTGGCTGGCGGTACGCAAGGGACACACCGTCAGTCAGGTCGTGTTTCGAGGTTTCGAGGTTTGAGGCACAAAGCACGTTTTGAGCGGGTCAGGAACAGCAATCTCCCTCGTCTGAGGCGGGTGTTTGTTTTGAAGAATAGCAGCTGAGAGAGAGAGAATGTTAAATTATCGACGGCATGAGGCTATGTCATTCAGGGTTGTAATATACGGGATGGGAGAGAGGAAAAAAGGAGCTGGACGGAGAAATAAACGAAGCCAGCGGAATTCCAGGATTCGTCGGGCCTTTTTATGATCTCTCTTCCACCGATGGGATCAAGACGTTATTATAAGAAGCGGAAGAAAAGAATCTTAAATCTTAGCGGTGAGAGAGTTTAATCATGTCATCGTTTCGGCACCAGATGAAACGTAAATATATATATATATATATTTTTTTTTTCAAAAAATCCATATTCTCACAGAGGGCATCCCAGTCAGATCCTCTCGAAGTATTTTCTCTTTCTCCTGCTCTATTCTCTCAGGTTGCATCGTCATCATCGCACAAAGCGCACAGGCACTTGCACGCGAACGGGGAAAGGAGGCTGGGGCTGGGCTGGGAACTGGCCAGGGCGAGTGATCTGGACGGGATTTCAGATTTCATCGTCGGAATACCCAATGGCCTGCTGTTGAGGGATGTACCGCGTAGGTACCGGAGCGAGCTCTCATCTCGTCAGAACCGCAACATATTGAATCACCAAGCACGGGCTTGTGGAGGAAGGCCTGCAGCGACGATGTTGCTTTTTCTCCCTTCGAGGCATCCGGTGTTAGGCTTTTCGGATGACGAGGTCATCTCAAGCTTGGCTGGGCCCCGCTTATCGGCCGGTATGCTCTTCGCATCGATTCTGGGTTCATCGATTGTTCCGTGAGCTTGATCAGATGAAAACTCTGGGCCCACCGGGGAAGCTGTGCGGTTGCTCTTGCCGTTCCCAGCACCTTCTCTCCTGCTTTTCTTTTCGTGAAACTGAAACCATGCTTTCTAATCGAAGTGATTGTCTGTAATCTCCAAAAATAAAATAAAAACACGCACAGAACAACCGAGCCGAGAGTATGATGAAAAGAAATGTTCAGGCCTGTTGAGCGCAGCATTGCAACTCCCCGTTTCAGCTTGAGAGGCGTCCGCCTCGTCTGCACGAAGCAACAACTACGCCGGTTAGCAAATTGTCGCTCTAAACTCCGCGATTGAGAGATACCAAGAAGAGAGAGCTAACTAGGCTTTGTTCATGTAAGGCCTCGTGGGGTAGGAGATGGGAAAGCGGTGGGTAAACGGATTGCTCATAACCCACTCACTCCCAACGGTGGAGCCACTTTGATAGCTTCCAACCCACGGTCACAGCAAATGAGCCCCTCAGCTTCTTTTTTGTTGTCAATGCACTTGTTTTATCTCGCTCGTCTTTCTCAAGCTCCGACCGGAGCCAGTCCATGTCGTAAAAACTATAATCCGATACAGTCAGAATGGTATCAAAACCATGTTTGCCTGGCTACTTAATGTCTATTTTTGGTAGAGAGATGCCTTGTCCGCTTCGAATATATGCCCTGTTATTTGCATCGTTCATCTTCATATTAGAACGAAGGACACGATGCTCTATTGTACACAATATAGTGGTCTAATATTTCGAAATTGCTAATCTCCCAAAGCACATCACGACATCGCTGTATCCCCATCGTCATCCTCGCCCTCTGCCTCTTTTTTCACACTCTCCACAAAAATCTCCACCCCACCTTGTGTTCCCGCGTTCGCCAAGTCAAGCTTAACCCCCAAGCTATCCGCCACTCCTCTCAGTCCACCTTCTCGAAGCGCCACAGTTAACATTGCCGTTGCCTGCGAGAACTGTGGACTGTGCAGCACTTTTCTTAGTAACTCCTTCTCTTCGTACTCCGTTTTGACATCTGCGGTCAGCGCTGGTGGCAGGTTGGCTAGAAGCTTTTGACGTAAGGGTTTCGATTCTAGTACTGCGGTTGTAGCGGAAGGTTGAAGCAGACTTGGTAGGGTGAGGAAACCACGCGGTTGCTGTGATCCACCAGCTCCGCCAGGGATAGAGATTCCGCGGATCAGAGAAGCGACGAGGTCGGATTGCGATTTGCCGCCGGTGGGTTGCGATTGCTCGCGGCTTGGGATGGTACTTGGTGGTTCGAAGTCACTTCTAAATGGGTAGCCAGAGGTAGAGTAAGCTTATAGATTCATTATGATGCTAAGAGTGACATAGTAGATCTGCCATGAAGAAGAATGCAAAGCGACAAGAAAACCCCAAAATTGTATGAACAGCCCGTCGCTCTTCTAGAAATTCTCTATAAGGGCCTTGAAAACCTGAATCGTACAAAGAAGCAGCAGGATCTTGACCTCCCCCCGGTCTGTTTTATCCATTATTTCGCCAACTACATTGGGAGAGGTTGTAATATTTTAAGGATGTTCAGAATTGGATGGGAATCAAGAGGGTGAAATACCGGAGCAAAAGTTGATTCTTTCTCCGTAGGCTCCTTTGTGATATATATATATTTTTTTGCTGTAGACAGTGCAATCAGGGGCGAATGGATGGACCTACGCTCGACCACCATCTGCACCTCCCCGTCTGCTGCTCTCTCCAGCACTAGGCGATGCTTCGTCGTCTAAATCCATCTGGCCGTCGTCGAGATCACCGTTGGATTGGATTAATCTGGCCGCCACAAAATCAGCATCCTTCAATTCCATATGCTCCGTATCGGAAAGGATGATAAGATTCCTACCGGTCAATTTTATTGACAATCGACAGATCCTTCGAAGAGAACTCTCCAGCGCCGGTTCCTTCATTTTTGACCTGTAGCCAGAATAGAAATCGCTGGTCGCTACTTAGGAACTTGAGAACACATATTCGGCCGTCTGAGGGTGCAGCGGGGTTCGTATAGGTGACAAAACTGGCGTCGCCGGGGAAAACGATGCGGTCGAATTCCTCCTCTTCGACGGTGTGGCCGTTACGAGGGGTCCATTTGAAGTGCAAAAGTTCTGAATGGGAGTCAGAGGAATCATATGATTAGAAGGAGGACAGAAGGGCAATATACCTTCATCTGGATGGATCTCAAGGCGAATCTCGCCTGGAACGTCGGATGGGGTGAGACGTCTGGCATTGTTGGCCTATATGGTAGCTTGGTCAGCGAGCTTGTGATGCTAGAAGTGGGGAGAGGGGCTGGCCGCAACATACATCGGGGAGACATCGCCCAGCTTTAACTGTTAATAGAGTCTCCATGGTGCGATATAGGATGAAACAGGGAGATTATGATATAGGGGGGAGGTGATGTCGCTATGAAGGATGTTGCTGAGAGCAGGTGAGGTTGGATGGCGAGAGTTTCGAAGGCAAGCTTGGGCAGCTAGCTCTACACGCGTCGACCAACAACTCACAAAATTCAACATGGTTTTCACACGTGCAGGGACGTAGGGCCTAGCAGCACTAACATTTCGGCGGGAACCAAATACCAAACCGCATGAACCGTCCTTGAGACATGTTATTGTACTTAACTTCTTTTGTTCGAGCTCTGGCCAGTGCAGACCCAGTCGGCGAGACAGTTCTCCTTATCGCGCTCAAGGATACCTTTTTATGCATGCACACAAGATAAACACTGATATAAGATGGTAGGCTTCATTCTTTGTCACTTTCTCCAGTATACAACTCCGAAATACTGACACCATGTTTAGTCTACCTTCAACGGCATCGTTAAAGGTTCGTCCGATCCACCCATCCAGACAAAACTAATTACTGACTCAGGTCGCAGAATTCCCACAGATTCAGTGTACGTTTAGCAATTCAAACATGCCCTATACATCTCAAGTCTAACATCTATGCAATGCAGTTGACTACTTTAGAAAGGTAGACGGCCAACAACCGTCGCTTGCTAATTTCCTTTCACACATCCACTCGTACGTCCTTCCATATCGAATCTTTACCTTCTTTAATTTAATTTAATTTTCCATTTTTATTTCCATTTCTATTTTTAATAAAAAAAAAGTGTCCCACTAAAACTTCGACATATTAGGGACCATCTAACTGGGCTTGCAGGCAAGAGCTACCGGGCACCATTCGTATATTGCTCCTCTGCGACCAAGAACCTTCTGCTCAAGCTCGAAAGACGTTTACATCGGTTGAATTTTTCAAAGAAAATAGTCGAGAGTCATGATTATTCATATCTCGATTTTGCCAAACGAGAGAGGATTCTAGTAGGTCGCTCTACAATACCATTTAGAAAGAATAGTGAGTCGTTGACAACTCTTTAGAGAGAACTCCCATTAGAGACGCCGACAGATATCGAGCTATGTCCCGGGTATACCATCCGGGTAACTCTCTTCGATGTAAATACCAACTCCAGTTACAGACATAAAAGGAGTGGGCTCTTACACTTAACCATAGGCGAACCATTGTCCTGGATCAACAATGTTCCTAGTTGAAGGAAACGATAAAGCGATTCTATATACTGGTGATATAAGGGCTGAACCCTGGTGGCTCGAAAAGCTCAAACGGAATCCAATTCTCCTCCCTTACTTTTGTGGAATAAAAACCTTTGACTGCGTCTACCTCGACACAACTCATGCTAGTTTCGGGGCCTCTCATTTAGCATTTAGTCCAAAAGTAAGTAGCTACATTAACTAAAACCTTTCTAAACCAAGTTAACTGACGTCCATGTTCAGGCCGACGGTATTGCTGACCTTTTAGCCCAAATTTCAAAATACCCTTTAAACACAACCTTCCATCTTAATACTTGGACCCTAGGCTACGAGGACGCATGGGTTGCTCTCGCCTCACACTTCAGCACCCAGATTCACCTTGACGACTACCGTCTCCGCCTGTATACTGCGATCAGCGGGAAAGATTCGTGGGAACATGGACCATTTTTGCTTGGCTACGGTCTGAGCGATACTATTCTTACTGACGATAGAAACGTTCGCTTCCATTCCTGTGAGAGGTGGGTAGAGTGCGAGGGACGAGATAGAGCGAGGAAAGAAGGAACATTGGTCGAAATATCACCCTTAGTGGCAAAGTATAAAGATGCGACTGGTGCGGAATATTTGTTGAAGGAACCTGGAGAGGGTGGGCAGAATGTCGATGGTAGGTATTAAAAGGCACTCTATCGGTTGTTTTGTTAATGTTAATTGTGATGCATAGCGAATGCAATTGGCGAGATATCGGGCGAAATGCTACTTGAGATAGCTGCTATAGTCAAAGACGTCAAATTACTAGAACTAGTGAAGCAAGCGGGTATAAAGCCGGGGTTTAGCCTACCGCTTGATGCATCAACGCCCGAGTCAAATATGAAAATAGAGGATTTCCTTGAAATCCTTCAAAGGAATCTCCAGGCTTTGATTATCGCGCGACAGCAGAACCAAGTCGAAACCGAAAGCCAACCTATGTTTCGAGACTTAAAGGCTCTACCGACCTGGTTTGTAAGTCTCCTATTTCTACAAAGAAGTAACCAATACACATCTAATACATACTAGGGCTATCCAGCCTCCCGCCATTCCTCTTTCTCCGAACTCCAAGAATTAGTCAAGTCCCTCGCGCCTCGTGATGTATACCCCTGTGTCGCGGCTGATGGGTCATGGTATCAAAAAGATTCTATTCGCAAGCTGTTCGGAAAGTACTGCAGAGGCACTCAATTCGCTTTTGATATCGAACGTGATCTCGATCTGGAGTATGCAAAATTGACCAAAGAAGAACTGGAAGAAATGGAGCTCAAAGAGCGAAGAGCTGCGGGGATGGAGAATGATTCACAACAAACACAGGAATCGCTTCAATTCGCATTGCATTCATCGCCAGTCGAAGGTGTGCAAGGCGAAACACAAGCTGATAATACGACTTTGAGAAAATTGGCGCCTGAACTCCCACCAGCGCCCACTTATCCCCATGGTGATACACAGGTGGATAGATTTGACCCGTACGATCCGAGTATCCTTGCAAAAGTCGAAAAGGCAGTGCAAGAAGGAAAACTGCTCTCAAAATCGATATTGGAATCCGATTCATCTGGTGAAAAATCGCATACACACGAGTTTCAAAGAAAGTATATGGGCAACGTGGGGGCTACGCAGGCAGACGAAGGCATGAAACTTGGTTTTTCATCTGTGAGGGCATACAGCCGTATCTCCACTGCCGCAACTACATCTAAGACTACTGCTACTACTACCTCTGCTCAGAAAAGGAAATCAGAAAGTCTCCAACCGATTAGAGAGGGACAAGGTATCCGAGCGCAAAGACATGATGAAGCCAATGCCACCACAAGCGCAATATCTTCCCAATTGTACAAACAGAACCCGGATACAACAGACGAAATAGACTGCTCAAGTGACTCGCTGGATGAGAACATAATTGGCGACTTGGATAAAGAAAGGATAAGAGATGCAATGAAGGCTGTGGAGGAGGGAAGGTGGGCGGAAACGAGTATAGGGCTTGGGTTCAATGCTTTGAGATGGAGATACCAGCGAGAGGAGGAACTGTAAGGTTGGCTATCGTTTATGATAGCGTGTAACCTACCTTCCAGAATGAGGACTAGGATCGTTCACCCTATAGCAAGCTTAGGCTAGTCTCGTTTCATTACAATACCATTGGTTCTGGGATACCTGATCGTCAACTTTAGTCTTAAGTTGTACCATTCTTGTCAAATAAAGTGCGTTGCGTTGACGTTGCAGGCGTTTGAGACCGTTTGCTCGAAACCCTAATAGAAATTACCCGATTTGTACATTTGCCCTAATCCCCACTATGCAAAACCCTGCCCAGCAATCGTCTACCGCCAAGCAACTTCAACACACAACGGAAAAGCCTTTGAGCTACCTATCGCCAAATCGTCCACCAAACCCGCATTCACCATCGACAAACAATTGTACGTACACACACGACCAGCTCTTCGCAAATCTATATCATTCTTCTCCGACTAACAGGACCCCGTCGATAGAATTCCCCTTCCCCTTCCCCTCTCGATATCATAAACAATGGCACCACCAAAGTCAAAGCCAGGCAGATCGGCTATTGCTGACGTTGTCACCCGAGAATACACCATCCATCTACACAAGAGGGTACGATCTTTTTTTTCTGATTATGTTTTGGGCGGCATGATGCTCTGCAGTTCTGGGTTTGGCCCAAGGTTATGGATTACTAGTCGACTTGGGAAGGATCGTGGGCGGATAGTAGTAATCGGATAGTTAAGATATGCGGAATAACAAGAGATGGGAAAAAAGCCGATTCTGTACTCTGGAGGCGAGTAGACTTGAAGGCGAAAAAATGCAGCCATACGAGTTTGGGAAGACGACATAAAACGATGGAAACGACTATCATCCGACAACAATCAAACATATTGGACAAATAGAACAGAAACAGCCAAGGGAACAGAACTGCAGAGGCTATCTGATATATACGACATTATAAACGGGTTGCTGACGTATTTTCTCCCAAAATTTATAGGTTCACGGTGTCTCCTTCAAGAAGAGAGCACCCAAGGCCATCAAGGAGATCAAGGACTTCGCACACCAGCAAATGGTACCTTACCTCTTCGCAGCAGTAATCTAACGGCTCGATAACTAACTGGAGACTGCAGGGCACAAGCGACGTTCGTGTGGATCCCCAGCTCAACAAGGAAGTCTGGAAGCAGGGTATCAAGGGTGTCCCATACCGTCTGCGTATTAGAATCTCGAGAAAACGTAACGACGAGGAGGGTGCAAAGGAGAAGCTATACAGCTTTGTCGAGGCCGTGGCCGTCAAGAACCCTAAGGGACTACAGACTACTGTCGTATGTTTAATACATCTCCTTGTCGAGCGTTCTTTGGCTTGCTTCGAGAGTTGATTGCTAACTGATTGAATAGATCGATGCGTAGTTTCTCTTTTCCTTTTGCGGTTTCTCTGTCTTTCCTGGCCGGTTTTTGAATGCAATTCCATATTTTTTTTATATTACGATTTTCCCACGGGTGTTTTCCTTCCGTTGTAATATCATACGACTACCCTCACCACTACTTTTTTTTTTTTTCATTCGGTGTTCATATACAACCTCCTCATTAAGATTTACCTTCCGCCTCCTCGTCATCAACCAGCATCATCCGACACAAATAATCCACAGCAGTGTGTTTACCTCATCCGAGCAACTGCTCTCAGCCGCGAAATATACAGAACTTATAGATATATCTTTCTTTGTGTATAGCAAGTAGGAAGGATGACAAATGAACATTTCCCGAGGAAACCGCGTGCTGTGATTGTGATGTTTCTCTTATAGGACTGGAATTTTCGATTTTGTAGATGGCTCGAAGTCACTTTAGTTAAAATTATAAACCTCGTATGTGTTTTTGAAAGGGTTATATACAAAATAGAGAGGGTATTTGGGAAAAAAAGAGAAACGACATTGTTGAAAGGAAAGGGAGGAAAAGGACCTGAATTCCGACTTGCGATAGCGCATCCAATAGTATATTATGCAACTCCCATGACATGCCACAAACCAATCGTTTAACTCTCCAACTTTCCCAAGTTACTAGCCTCTTCGGTCGGCTGATAAATTGAAAATTCGACTCATCACAGTATTGTATTTGAATTAATTTATAAAGAACTATTCTTATCGCCTCATCCACCTTACATTTCCCCTCCAGCGTGCCATCGGTCTATGGTCACACATACAAGGCATCTCGGCGTCATCCCCTCTCGCTGGTACACAAGTTTTACACCCGTACCGCGCCGCGCAAGCCTCGCAGTCAACTTCTGTATTGGCGTGATGGTAATAATATCTCTCTGTGCACGTTCTGCATAATCGATCAGATTTAATGCGTTCCACCGCCCGCAGACAAGTCGCCGATGATAGTTCTAATAGTAACGATGAGGTCGAGCCGGTGGGAGGAGAGGAACACAGCGTTGGGTCTGTGGTAATACTGGGTGACGAGATGGGGTTGATTTCGCGGGCGCTGGTGAGAGTGTTTGTAGCGCAGAGGTACTCGCGCTTGTTCGTGTGGTTACAGCCATATTTTATTATTTGGATGCACATCTCTTTTATTGGATATAAGGAGGTTTTTGAAATGTATGAAAGTACTTAGTTTTGGAGGTTCGGTTGAGTAGTACTTTGACTTCAGATGCCCTATTGCTAGCCTGCGCCGGCGCCGATGGTGTTACAGTGAATTCGCTATGTATCCTATAGCAATTATGGATTGCCTAACGTATAACTCAAAACGGCTTGCGGAATAAGACTCTAGACGTGCACTCCTGAGGAGGAAAGAAGCTGCCCCTAGAAATAGCATGCGCCCGACTGAATATTTTCATGATTTGAGTTTGCCGGGGTATCCACAGCAAGAAGGAAATCTATTTACAAACTTCTATTCTCAGAAACCTTGAAGTTCCCCACAGCTTGAGATACGATATGGTAAGATCCGGAAAAGCACCTTCACGAATGACCGGATCCGATACCCGTCGGAATGCGTTGCTTTTGTTGCATTCCATTTCCCTGTGTGATGCTCCCCAAACCGGCGGGTCGAGTGTATTCGAATACCGATCAACTAACAATTGTGACCCAATATACTACTTGCAGTAGAGCGAAAATATCAGTTAGTACACATGACCTCCCATGAGTCATTCATACTCTCGATGCACAAATTTCCAGATAGGTTTCATCATCAGACACTTCGCGAAGTGTTGGTACTCCTTCATATCTTTCGTCTTGACCCAGCGGTCAAGAGCGCGGACTGCAATTGCTGCGTAGGCTTCATTTTCGAGGTAGAGACACTGATCGCATATTTGCTCCAGGGTTTGGAATGATGCGACCTTTTTACAGCGTTTGTTTTTGCAAGGATGGTCAGGTGAGCGGGTGGTTGTTTTATGGTCGCAGGGAATGTAAGTTGTGCTTCGGAGACACATACTTTGTCATGAAGGGAAGGGAAGGGAAGGGAAGGTAACAGTCGTTTGTAAACCCGGTGAACGATGAAATCTTTGTTATAAGCTCTATCTGTGTAATCCCATTTAACTTTATTTATATTTATTTATTGAACATCATGTGGATCACCGTTAGCATTGCATATCTCGCTGAAGTTCGCTGCAGGTTGTGGGTTGTCTTTTTCGTTATATGACAAGAAATTTCGTATTATTTTCAAAGCTTCTGTGTAATACTCTACTTTATTCCTAGATCTACGAAGGGGGGTAGGTATACTTGAGTATCCATGAACTAGAAATCATATTATATTCTGCCTAAAATGGGAATTATTCAAACCGTACTTCAATATACCTGAGTGGCCATCCTACAACCAGCACAATTTTTCTCTATATATTTATTAATCTTGCTATTTCTTTTCTTTCACCCAATACTCTGGCAATGCATGCCACAAGCTCCATAAACTAAGACTCTTGACCGTAATTTTCGTATGCTGTGGCACCATTACTACTTGCATCGCAAGCATTCGTAACTAGATATGGGTGCGAGGTTCCATGTTGGATATAATGTACTGAGTCGTCGTAAACGTCAAATACCAACTGAGTATATCCATGCTCTTCACGAGAGGCGAACAAGACCCTGAGAGGCAGATAAGTACCAGCAGTTAGTGTCTTGCTGAACTGAGCCACAGGGGCAAACTCCAGATCAGAGTCCCAAGCAGAAATAGCCTCGGCGTTGCCTCTTGCCCACCCTGATTTGGCAGTGGGACCTGTCCAGATGAAAGCGATAGCATCGGCCTGAACGCTAAAGGTATATGTTCCGGTTCTGGGGGCATAAAAATATCCGCGATAATTCAAAACATATTTGAATGGAGTATCAGGCACGAAGTTGTGCGGGTACTGGCCAGATGATGGCGGAAATCCTATCGTTGGGTTCTGTATCGTTTGATCTGGGACAGTAGATTTAAAGACGGTTGGATCAAAGCCAGCATAGTTGGTAGAATGGTCATTACTTGCATCATATGTGTTCTCATAGAGTGCAACTTCGACGCCGCTATTTCCACAGGTTTTATCTGCCGGAGAGGCATAGGAAGAATCAACCACCTCGCTACCGAATGGAAGTTCGTAAGGCAGTGCGACACTACTATCGCAATCAGATGAAACTAAATATGGGGAGTCTTTTCCGACTTCAACATAAGACTCGCCATCGGTATCATAGATCTCAAACCTGAACTGTTCGGGACCGCCTCCATTACCCATTATCAACCTGAGAGGAAGATAGTCTCCTGCTGTGAGATCAAGCAGGATTTCGCCTGATGTGGCAGTGGTAGTGAACGGGTGCCAGATCGAAGTGCCGTCGGCATTAGCTCTAGTCCACGCAGTTTTCGCCTTTTCGCTAGTCCAAAAACCAGCAAAGTTATCTGCGGTGGTAATGTAAAACCAATAACTAGTTGTCTTTGGGACGTAAAAGTACCCACGGAATAAAAGCGTATCCGTGCCACCAGTACTCTGTATTCCAAACGGGAAGTACATGTCCGGGGAGCCCCATAAGACTGAAGGTGAAGACGCCTTTGAAGTATCGCTTGGAGGGGCAGTCTTGAAATATTCTGGGTCGAAGACATCATAGGCCTCAGTAGCCTAGTAGATAACAAATGGGCTATTAAAATGGCAACCTCGAGCCCATTATTACCGCAACTAGGAGGAATTGTTGGAATGGTAACGTAAGTAGTAACCGTAGTCACAGACGTTAGAACGGTAGAGTCACTAATTGTAACCGTTGAAGTAACCTCTTCATGTTCAGTTATAGTCGTACTTTCGACTATTATAGATGTAGCGGTAGATTAAATCACAGAAGTGGCAGTAATATCCAATGGTAATGTAATTGTCACTTCAACCTTTGAAGTGCTCGTTTTGTAGACGTGGACGGAACGGTGATGGTGGTTGTTTTTAGGGCTGGGGTTTTGGTTGTAACGATAGTAGTAGTGAGAAAGCATGAGCATGGTCCTGGAACAGAAGCGCCTCTTCTCCGGATACGTCTGCGAGTTTCCTCAATAGTGCGAGGAGACCCGTTAATTGTCGAGACTTCGGTAGACACGGATGTCGACGTCGAAACAGTAGTAACGGTGGCAACAGCAGTGTTTGTGACCGTTACAGTTTGGGACACCGTCGATTGGATAAACTCTGTAACCGTGGTCGAAGTGGATATAGTAACAGTCCGAGCGCTCCGCCTCTCAGACCTGGTGCGGGTAGATGTTGAGTAAACCACAACTGTTGATGTTGCAACAGCTTTGGTTGTGTATTTGGTAGTCCACGCTGTAGGTTCAGTAACCGTAGAAATACAAGTAGAGAATTGGACAGTCTTAGAAGAGAAAAATGAAGAACAACTGGCAGAAGACGCTTCTACATTGGTGATGGTGGAACATGTCGGGGCAGGTCCATCGCAGTTATGGCCAAAGGCAGTGGCCGCAAGGAGAAGAGCCTGGAAAAGGTAGCTTGAGACCAACATGCTAGATAGAGGAACCGCGCTTGAAATATATTCTACAAGCTACTGTTACCGATAGAACTGTCTTGCTGAGGTTGAATGAACTGATTTGAACCTGTATATTCACCCAGGCGATCCGTGAAATTTATAGAAAAAAGCTCTGGTATCTCTACACTGTTACAGGAGCCCTCCGGTGCAGCTCTGATGAGGTTTCTGTCACCTCAACCTGTGCAAGTGGACGCGGGGAAAGATCCATATCGGACATATGGCTCAATGAAGTTTATCCTTGAGCTCGCGTTCACAATCTTCAGGAACAGTTGTACAACTGTAGAACAAGCCAGAAGATTGCAGTGGCGCTTCTAGGAGTGCTTCTCAGTATTATTTCGACTTCAAATGAAGAAATTGCCACTCTAGTATTCCTAGAAACTGCAACTTATTGATCCAGACTGGAATACGCGTCCGCTGCCAAGCACATGGTGGTCCGATTTATTTCTTTCCAGAGACACCACGAGATATATACATGCACTTTGTCCCTATCCCATTGCTCCTTGGCTCTTCTAAGAGTGACCCTATGTTATAACCCGGTGAATTCAGCCGCATGCTGAGAATGCAGTAACTAGCGCCCGACTGCGATTGAGGCAATTGTTGGCTCGTCAAGCGGACATCAGCTATTCCGAAGAGCGAGAGAACGGCTATTGGCCACGACTCGGATGCGCGACAACAACGGCAAAAATTACAACACCCTGCCTGCAGGTGGCACTTCTTCTCTTTCCACTAGAATTTGCTGTGCGAGTCATACAAACCGAGTCCCCCAAGAATCGTATTTTGACCTTAGGTAGTCTTGGCCACTATAGGGGGAAGGAACCAAGACATAGACGCTGCATAATTATAAGAGCTGTGTTTTAGTGGCGCTTTTATTTCTGCCTCAAAGCCGCAAGGGGTAGATCCCCTAAGCTAGGATCCTTCAGCTTCCTCCAGTCTGTGCTACAAACGCTTTGCTCGTACTATTTACCTTTTTACTTTACCTCGCCTCGCTTAGCATTGCGGATTTAGGATTATTTAGCGAACACAAAACTACATGATCATGATCATGATCATACGATATAGCGCTATAGCTGTGCAACCATTAGAAAACCTGTGCATCAGCCTCGCCGTTAGTGCAATTTTAATATGCTGCGGAGAATTCTTTGGTATTATTGGATTCAAGTACACGTTAGTATGGGCAGGCTCAGTCTCGAATCCCGAGTCCGCTTGGTTGCAGATTTCTAAAGCTGTGCAAACTTATAGTACTAGCCAGGCGCTTTAAGGGGCAAGTGATGCCCCGGTGCACGTGCTTCTGGTTTGCCAAATATTAATCCTCAATTTTCTTTTTCTAGCTGAACTCTCACAGGGTAAAAGGGTATTGGAGAATTTATGCAGACTATGCATTTAAATGTCTATTTAATTACTTCTGCGCCTAGGAGGCGTAACTCTTACATATAATTATATGTAATCACATGAAATGGTAAAGAGGTTCACTCTGTCTTTGCAGGAATGAAACTGAGAGAAAGACAGAAGTATTACTTTTATTTACTTGAAAGCTTCTTGGGCATATGATTAGAAGGCATTTAGAAGCTATTCCCCAATATATCTCACTGGGAATAGTATTATAGTTGGTCTCGCAGTAAGCCAGACTCGATTACAGTCTTCATAATCCTCAATAAGCCTAAACCGGAAAACGCGTTGTTTGTTGGAAGTTTCGAGAACTGAGCCACAATGGCTTCGTGCGGCTTTGTCAGCCACACGAGCTCGAGAATCTCGTCTTCTGTCTCGTCGCCTTCATCATCTTCACCTACTCGACATCATTGTTCCCCACAACGTCGCGACAGAACAAATCACGGCCCAACATCACCTCTCACAATCTCAAGTCGCGCGACCCAGTACATCTACACAATGGCCAACTATCTCGCCTCCATCTTTGGTACCGAGCAGGACAAGGTTAACTGTAGGTCTACACCCGTCTTGAACACGCGGAAATATTGACCAGATAACTAACACACTTCCCGGTTCACAGGCTCTTTCTACTACAAAATCGGCGCCTGCCGTCACGGTGACCGATGCTCCCGTAAACACGTCAAACCGTCTTACTCGCAAACTATCCTCCTCCCAAACATGTACCAGAACCCAGCCTTCGATCCAAAGAACAAAATGAACACGAGCCAGCTGCAAAATCACTTTGATGCATTCTACGAAGATGTTTGGTGCGAGATGTGCAAGTACGGAGAAATCGAAGAGCTAGTCGTTTGTGACAATAATAATGATCGTAAGTAATCTGGCTTTGTAAGGGCCTTCTCGTGATTCTGTATGACTAACATAGTTCTCTTGGATAGACCTAATTGGAAACGTCTATGCCCGTTTCAAGTACGAAGAGGACGCGCAAAAGGCTTGCGACGATCTAAACCAGCGCTGGTATGCCGCGAGACCGATATACTGCGAACTCTCACCTGTCACAGACTTTCGAGAAGCGTGTTGTAGGCTGAACTCAGGCGAAGGCTGTCAAAGAGGTGGATTCTGTAATTTTATACATAGGAAGGAGCCAACAAAAGAGATGGATAAAGATCTAGAGCTGAGCACTAAGAAGTGGTTGAGAATCAGAGGGAAGGATGAGAGAGAAGTTAGTAGAAGTCCGTCGCCGGTTTTTGAAGAGAGACGGAAATAAAGAGCTTGGTTATCATTGAAAATGCTTCGGGGACAAGATTTGGTGGGCACTTTGGATCTCTGTTCCTGCAACCTGATACGGTCTGCATGCGCATTGATCATTCATTCTACGCAATATCTATTGGCGTAAGGTAATAACAGCGAAATTAATCGCCATTGAAGGTTCATTTATTTTGTACGATAGAGCTGAAGATCATGGAATCATAGGTGCATCGACGTCAAAGGTTTCTTCTATTGGTGAAACTATGCGGTGAGGCAATCTTGAGTGTTATCAATGTGAATGGCCTTTGGTTCGCTGACAAGTATCTGTACTTCATAGGCATGATACCAGCGCCGTCAACATCTCCTTTGTGCCTTGCCCTTCCTCAGTCGAATCGTCCAGCCCATCTAGTTGCTCCACGAGGGTGCTCTTAACATCCTCGAGTGTCTTTTTCGACTTTTCCAACAGCCGTATCGCGTATTTCCGTGCACCATCATCTTCGGCTATTAACCAGCTGATGATTTGATCCAAAATCTAACCAACTATATTAGCCGCTGCTTTAACTAGAAACAACGGAATTCCCACTAGCTTACCTGAAAGCAAAACAGTCCGGCATCCAGTCTTCTAAGATCCCACTCATCTTCCCTCTCATCAATCTCGTCTTGGTCAGCTTGCGCCCTCTCAGCAGCTATCTCACTGTCCACATCTGAGATACGTTTTGAATAGTCATCTCGGAGAGACATGATTTTCACCAGTTTCTCATAATCTTTCTCCACGAATTTTGCTAATGTCCGTATCCGTGGAGCAGAATCCGCTGGTAGATTCCGGAGTAAGGAAGCGAAAATCCCTAAATAATGTTCCGTGGTTTGAGAATCTTGCTGCATAGCACACCTGCAGCGTTAGTATATCCAAACCGCATAGCAGTATTGGTGAACCTCTGACCTTCTTCATAAAAGCGCCAAAAATTGTTTTGAGCCCCTGCGCGTTAACTAGCCTCTCGCAGACCACTCCTCCGTAAACACCACTGCAAGCATGATCTATCAACCGTAGTGCCCTGGTCTTACTCATCTTTCCCTCCCTTAACATAATCAAACATAACTCAACTCCCTCCGCATCCTCTAATTTCTCTTTCCCTTCCTTCTCATCCACCAAACATGTCAATGTATCAAACATATTCTCAAACAGCTCTTCCTCTTCGCCACCCTTTCCAGGATCCCTCTTTCTATATGGGCTCAGTAGTTGCAAAAGCACATCAACGCCATCAATCGCCACCAATTTTTTTCTATTTTCCGCCGATGACTGCACTAGGATCGACAGAACTTCTGCCGCATATTGTTTATTCTGACTAACCGGCGACTCTTTAACCTGTATTCTCTCTAGCAACCAGGATAAAACCTTTGTTTCTTTTACCACACGTTCTGAAACCGCCTGGTGCGAAGCCAAGTTCTCAAATACCGAGAGTGTATGGTATACACCATTTTTATCCTCGTCGTTTTCTTCTTTTAACCGCTCCAGGTTCTGTGTAAGCATATCCAGCAACTGTGCATCAATCATTGTGTTTACAAGTGTATCCCACTGTTCCGGTGTAGCTTCGACTTCGTCATCTGTTAGCTCGCCAATAATCTGAACGACAGCTATGGCGATATCTGTATTTTCGTGAGACAACAGCCCCACCAACGACCCCAAACAGCCCATATTTGCAAATTCCTCGTAAAGTTCCGGATGTTCGGCGAGTATTGCTAGATTCTTGATCTCGATATCTAGTTGTGTTTCGGAGTCCATAAATTTTGACGGATCGTCTTCGAATTTGGCGCGCATTTCCGCATTCTTCGTGATTTTCTTTTCAAATGCCAATGCAAGTCTTCGGAGATACGAGGTGTCGATTTTCTCAGGCTGCAAATGTTCGCCAAAGTTAGCTATATTGTACCCACCAAACAGGCAGAATTGAGGTGCGAAGCTTACACCCTGATCATCATCGTCTTCCATGAAGTCTAGGATCTCTTTCTCACGCTGTGTAATCCCACCGCCGAAGAACCGCCCGCCTTCTTCGTCTTCTAGATCCTCGTCTGCCTCGGCAATGTTGTCCTCAGCACCTTCCATGTCTATATCCCCATCCTCGTCTGGCGCGTCTTCTACGGTACTCGCGCGAGCTTTGCCTTTACCGCTGAGCTCAACACGATTCGCTTTATATCTGTCATCTATAAGTTAAACCGAATGAACTAGGTTAGCCATTGGCTTGAGAGGAAGTATGTGCGCGGACGGCGGGAGTATATGGGAAGCTGGGGCGCGTTGCGTACTAGGGCTTTCAATGGGTGGTTCGAGCTTTCGCTTTTTAGTGTTTGATGGGATTGCGGGTTTCTAAGAGAAAGTATTAGCTTCTATGTCATGTAATTAGCTTGTGAGGGGAAGGTCTGACTTTGAATAGGCTTTCGAAGGCTGACATCGTAGGTGCTGGCTGGTTGTAGTACCTTGGTCATTTGAGGTTCCAGGATCTAAAGACTTCAAAGCCTCAAAACCTAAGCGACTCGCAACACTTATGCTGGACAAGCTTATCCATCTTTGCATTGATGTCGGAATATTCGATTTTATCACAAGATTGCTGAACATTCGATTGCATCAGCAACTAGTTAGGATGGTATTCTCTTTCACTCAGCATCATAAGATTATTCAAATGTATCTGCTTGTCTATGCACCAACATATTGATTTCGATGCATTTTTCGCAGGAATTGTTTATGACTGTATATAGCTATATCCTAGATAAGCTTCCGCGATATCGTATCCACTGGTACTCAAATTGAGGTTAGCGATTGCGAAGGCACAAATTAAAGCCACATTACCGATCCTGTAGTACATGCTTATTTGAATTTATAATTCTATAAAGATCATAGAGATAATAATAGCAACTATCGTTACCCAGCGGTTGTGAAAAAAACATATGCTCTGAGAAATCACACGCTTCAAAATATGCCAATAACGAGTTCTAAATCTTCTACCTTGAATCGATCCTATTAGTAAAGGGATATGTGAGTTGCTCTAGTGTACCACTTAGCTGATCAGTAGATTGAGGACACGACTTCCATGGATCCAGCCTAATCAAAATTGTGATTTTGCGAGCCTAATAACGAGACTAAATTTGGGTAGGCCGTCTGATTTGCATGGTATACCAGTAAAGGATCTCTTTTCGATAATATCCGCCCCGATCTGCTCGGACTTTTTTTTTTGCCTCTGGGACTCCTTGGACACTCGAAAGTACACTCTGATTTTTCAATCTTTTTAGATGTTGCATGACGAAGGGGTTCATTACACCCCCAGAGAAAACATCATGTCACTAGCTCTGGATCGAAAACGAATTCCATGCTTCCTCATCTGCAGAGGAGCGATATCTACTTGATTGAATGGAACCCGCAGATATGCAGGTTTTAAAAACCAACCCTTCGGATCTTCTATATTCGTACTTAGTGGCCATATTGACAAAAATAGCACTATAATACCTTCGTTATTTGTCCTTTCACAGTATCATAATGACGTACAGTACTCTCGATCGATGAGTTCAAATTCTGGACAATGTCTTTGTATCTATGGCCCTGGCTGAAAAAAAAAAAATGTCAATGTATCCCTGTCCTAGGACACATGAGAGAGAAACTCATATGTGGATTTTGGGAATTTGATGTTTTTACTGATGACCCAGAGTCGTAATTTCATTTTCCCGATGAGGGAAATTGGGAAAAGACGCCCCTGCGTGTAAATAAGGTTTTGGTTTGAGAGAGATGCGAACCACGTTCGGAGAGATTATTAACCGCCGTCAGTATCTCCGATTAGCCATCATGATGGCGATCGAGATCCATTATCTCTCAGATATAGATCTCGAGGCTGAAGCCAGTTGCTAGGCATCCCAGGCAGAGAGAAGATTAAGACTCGCTTGCGCTTGCTCTATAGACAAATACAATATACACACCGCAAATCAATCATCAAAGCTTGATAAACAAATGTAAATGCAATCTTATACTATCTGTCTAATTAGTCTATCAAGTTGTCAAAAATATGAATTTCCCAAAAGCGTAGAGACGTTATGATATTTCGAGAACATTTGCTGCTCAAACTCGAGGATATACATCTAAACTCGAACTTTAGCGCTTGATTGCCAAGGCTTCGGGAGTGGAAAATATCCAACACCACGCAACACAAATCTGTACCGAAGTTTAGATCCATACTTCTCTATTATACTCGAACATAGATCTATGCTTGAGGAGCTAGAGTGGGGGCTAAGGTTTTTCTTGGCTATCATATAGCTTTGTAGCATTTACTTGAAAACAAAATATGTATTATTCCATTCTAATGTACACTAATGACCAAACAATTTCAGATAGCCCGTTCCCAGCATATCAACATGAATTAGTGCATGTATATAGCAGTTGTATCTACAACCGCGGCCGAGAATCCTTGTACTCTTTCGGCATATTATGCTATAACTTTCAATAGCATGAAACTCGTAACGATAGGTAGTGTCAGTACCACTAGGACGAAATGTTAGTACCTCATTCTTGCGTTTCGAGATAGGATAGATATCGATGGAAGAACGTACTTAGAGCATATTGCGCCAACAACATTCTAGAAATTTGGGTAATGTTAGCATTTTTGTCTTTCGGGAACATCTACGCTTCATTCCGACAATATCACTCACGCAGATAACTGTGACATCTCTGGGGCGTCATCTGGAGCGTACAAGGTTGTGATATAAACCTGACTTGTTGACGCTGGCACTATGAGTTTCAAGATTTCAAATCAGTTCCGGATCCTATACAATCACTATCACTAAGCAGATAGAAACAAATTATTCAGCTTACTCGCTCCCGTGATAGCAATCACCAACTGCATCATCTTCTGATCATTATTAATCAGCGGAGTGTGTTTCAGGCCTTGAATCCACAGAATCCCTAAAATCGGCCCGATGATCAACTTGAAAACACAGGTGGCTGCGATAGACATCCAGAACCCTTTGGGCAAATGCCGCACACGGATCCTAGACAGCGCAGCACCAAGCATCGCAATACCCATGACCGGCGATAATTGGCCACCATAGCTGGCAAACTGTATTATGAAATCAAGCGGCGGTCTACCATCCGGTGCGCTCGGCATTGTGACCCCTGTCGTCTGCACGAACAGTGCACGCAGGTAGGGCACTATGGCGATAACGAGAGCGGATAACAAAGTCATTGCGGGGATGGTGATAAACAACTTCGCCCTGTCCCAGATCCTTTGGCTTCTCGTACGACCTTTGGTGGTGACTTGAGGCGGGACAGTTATGTCTAGACTCGTCGATTTTGTAAGTGCCGTCGTCGTACGAGCCAGCGTCTTCTCTTCATACTCTGGAGGCTCGTGATTTTGAGAGTCATTTGCTGATGCCTGAAGGTCTCGACTGCGTTCTACAGATGCACCCGACGGGATATCCTTCTTCTTACCAGTTTCATCATCGCCTTCGTAGGACGGCCGAACCGCAAAGTCACGCCGGATCATTTGGATACCACCCATGCTGTATCTGTTACGTGTTCAACCAAACACCATATCAGCAAAAATCTTCACCTACATGAAGACGAATACAATTACCGCGCGCAAAGGGTGCAGCATTCCAAAGTCACTAGGCTTACAATGTGAGAAATGTGAAAACTGCAAAGATAGAAGAGTAAGATACTCCTTTTTCATAGTCTGTAGGTCCTCCGAATGGCTTGGCTTGGGAGATTGTACTGATTATTCCAATGACCAAATCCGCATTGTTAGACCACATATTGTTTGCAATGATGCCTGTCATAGACAGTCAGTTTCAAAATGGGCGCAAGGACTAGTCCAATACGGTCTGGTCGAGGCAGGGGTCTAAAGACGAACCCATCTTCCAACCCCCAACAGGAGTTAGAAAGCGGCATAAGAGGCCAAAGATCAGACCAAATGCTAAAAAATTTTTCACAAGCATCAGCATGCAGCAAGACCTATGCATGGAAAGTTCGAGGCGCGCTTGACGTTTGGCCCCTGCCATGCTGTACGTACTTGCGAAGAATGCTGCACTGAGAAGCACAGTACCCGCCTGGCGAACGATTCTTCATGTTAACCAATGCTGCAGTGGAATGCGACAGCGGTGCTACCAATGCCAAGAGATCTGGAAGCATAGCGAAGTAGAAGGAAAGGGAAAAACGTACCTCGCTGACGTTGTCCAGGGAGAAAGAAGTTATTGTCGATGCGAAGATGAGCATTGGAAGGAAACCATTGACAACGACCTGTGGAATGCACGGAGAAAATACAACATTCTTTGGTCAACACTGTCTAGACGATGGAATAATAACCCGGGGCCCTGAGAAGAACCTCATTCCCGGGCCAGCGGCTATGGGGCTCAAGAAAAGTTGTATAATATACCGAAGCCATGGATTTACATGTTGCGACATCGAGAATGCCTAGGGAACCGAAGAAGCGATCGATATGTTAGCGATCAGATCGGGCAAGATTTAAGCGCTTTTAAGGTTTTAATTTATTTAGATTACCCTTTTTCGCAAAAAGTGCGCCGCAGCCTAAAGAAAGAAAGCGAGGTTTAACATGGCTGCCCGAGATAAAGTTATTCATGCAAGAGACTTTGCATCATGCGTGACGACAGACCTGCAAGGGCCGCAACTTTGGTCAAGGGCTTGACGGAAATGAAGATTGCTAGATGCCATCAGGTGCGTTGTGGTGTTTTAGCTCTCCTGTGTTGGGTTTCTTGGTGTTGAACACCAATTCGATGATGTTGCAGAGCAGCAGCAGCAGCAGAGCAGTAGCAGAGCATTCCAGACCAACCTTGCCCAATGGTAACTTCCGACATCTCGTCCTTCTCCCACAGGATTGATCAATGCAGTCCCCTTTTTGTTTTCAGACAGTCGTGCCTTCAAAATTCAGGCCTGATAAACGCTGAGGCTGGTGTGCCGTCGTGATGCTGTGCAGGCTGGCCTTCAACTTAGCCTCCCCTGGGACTAGGCTTTCACTTCACCCTCAACAAAAAAAAAAAAAACACCTGCAACTGGCTGGTATGGAATTCGATCACCGACGATGTCCTATAACGGCTGCATATCTGCTGGATGTGAAATTCTGGTAAACTGGAAACAAAACTCAGGTGCGAGATGTGAAAACTCCGGAGTGTGTTTTTCCTGCTCTCTGTATTTCGGCCCGGCTACTCTCGCCGTAGTGAGACCGTCACTTACTAATGAATTGACAGGTCTAGTTCTTCTCTGCATCATCCTTTTGGGAGAACGGTCGGCTAGGATACTCAATCGAGAAGTGATCCTTCACAAATCGACGGTCGATGCATAATCGAGCCAATCTTGCCGTGGGCCGAGAATCGCTGGAGCTCTCGCTTTTGGCCCGCCTTTGATGTGGTGGCTTTTTCACACCTATCTCGTGGTCCGGGGTCTATCTCGCTCCCAGGATGGCCACCAATTCCAGTTATCGACTGCCACCAGAAGTGCTTCCATTTTAGCGCTAAAAGCTTCCCGAAAGTTTGCCAGCCGGCGGGCTTAACACAGCAATTTAAGGCCACCTTCGCGTCGATGCCGATTTTGGAGTCCGACAGTTTGGTCATCAAGTGAGAGGCTTGAAGCAAGGACGGCCCAAGCTAGCGCGCGAATCAAGCCCCAACACACAGAATTTGGGGATATCCTTGCACCCAGGACGAGCAAAAATGCCACACTTACACTCTAAGAAATCACCAGGCCACTCCACACTCCTTTGATACTCACCACTTCTCTGGCTGGAAAACTTCCCAACGGCTCTTCCGCAGAGGCTAAAGTGTGCCAAGCTAATAAAGGGCAACGGAGCTAGCATCTTTTTAACTTGACGGATGCGGAGAGGACCAGCATACCTCTTGTTCCAGTTTGTAAAATAAAAGAAACCACACCAAACATATAAATCTCCTTCTGACTGACATAATTACTGTTGGCACGTGCGTTTTTCTTGCTTGCGCCACCTGGAAGTCTCTCTGAACTTGCATAGCCTTGCAGAGCAGCAATTGTCTCTTCCGAATGAAACCAAGATCGGTTTCTCGGACAAACTGCATGATGTCTGAAAGATGCTCCAATCAGAACAACCGAGTTTTCTAGTTGCATTTTGCATAAGCATCTCTGAGCAAAAGACGTCCCAATCGACCGGATACTCATATTCACGCAAAAGCCAAACTTACCGTTTAGGCTGCGAGAGCCGATATGCAATGTTTGCGTTGCTGTGCGAATAATACAACACTGCAGCCTGCATCCATCCAAGAATACGATATCAGGTACCACCTACTCCTCGTCGCCAGGAGACCATCGGGAGAAAGAAAGAAAAGAGTCTAGAGAAAATCAGAAGAAAAAAAAATGGGAGATCAATAGACTCAGCACGGGAATGCGAGTAATGAGGAGGGGTGCATACTTTCTCATCACATTGTCCCGGTGAACAAGTATCGTTTGGATTGTGAAAAGGTTAACGATGGGCTCCCAGAACCTGGTACAGCTAGTCGAATTCTTTCCTGCAGCACGAGGCCCCTTGCTTTAAAAGTCACTATTGTGATCAACTATTGCGAAGTGGTACTCCTGCCCATAGAAAAATAAGCTCAGACACGAAAACATGCAGAGGACTGTGCAGAATACCTGCAGTTATTCGGACAAGAATTCTTACTTATTATTTTCGTTCTTGCCCACCCTGGTTGTCAAATATTTCGTTCCTTCTCCTCCATCGATAATCGAAAGTTCCTCAACTCTACGAAATGCTGTAATGGAATGCACCAAAACAATACACAGTTAAACTACGAATTAATCGAAAAAGGTGAGTTTACAATTATTTTCGAACAGTCCTTTCTAGCTTCCTCGCCATCGAGGAGATATGGGTCGCATGAATATATGAAGGCGCTCGTTCCGTTTCGTCTTCAATTCCTTCTCCCTCATCCCATTCCATCTACGTTCAGTTCAAAGCAAGCCGCATCGAGCAGAGAATTTGTTTTCACACTCTCTTTTCTATCCTTCCCAAACAATTCTCATCCTTTTTTTTTCTTGCTCGTTTGTCTACATCCGACTTCAAGCACAACTGTTCGCGACACACAGCTGTACAGCAATCACGACGAAGAAGAACCAAGTACCTCTTGTGAAATCGTCCGAACTTTTTGGTTGCCCGAAAATTTACGCTCATTTTCGTCAAGGCTTTGCATGCGCCTGTTCTGAATTCCCACATTCTGTTCTCATCCACGCTTAAGCATTACCCCGCCTGTCACGTCCTGGCACTATTTTATTCCCTTGTCACGAAGTTACGATTGCAAAGATAAACTACCTGCTACTTGCATCACTCGATTAATTTCCTTGTCTTTTTACGAAACGAGGATACCCAAGACACCTCTGCTCGGCTCAAACATTTCGTTGGGACTAAAGAGTTGAACTTTGACGCCTTGATCGAAAACGTTCGCCTTTTGCCAGCCGCACTTAGTCTGATAGGCATTTACATTATACTAGAACATAACAGCATCTAACTTTCTAAAAAATTATTAGCTAATTTTTAGTATCTTTCGGAGATCACGGAAAAGTACTTGGTTTACCAAAAAATAACAAAAAGCAAAAGGCGTGGAAATAATAAGATTTTATCTTGCAGAGTTGGATTATATTACAGTAATTCCCAAACTACTCTTTTCACAGAAGTTATCGTAGATGGAATCTCTTCAGAAGACCGATACTCATCACTACATACCAAGTCAAGGTTATCCTTGCGTCCTTGAGCCATCACTGGACCACCACAGCATCAACCGATTCAACCGGCACTACGCAGGCATAAAGAAGCGACCACTTCAGACCAGTAGCACCAGACATTTGTACCCGACATTACTGTCAAACGATCATTTGAGCCCTACACTTAACAGCCAACGCTATACATCATCACCAATGAGGAGCCGAACAAAGTCTATCTACGGTGTTGAAGATCTCGCCGACCCTCAGGAATCATACAGGGAATATCGCCAGCGACAGAGGAGAGGAGAGAATAACGGCGCTGATGGAGAGTCGGTGTGGGATGATGAGGTCGAGGAGGCTTTCTTCGAAGGTAAATATTCACCGTGCGGTTTGTTGCATTTTGCGGCTGAGTTAAGAAGAGTATCCTAACATGACATGCAGCTTTGGAACTTTTCCCTCCACAAGGTCGTAGAAAGCTTACCGTTGACGGAAAGCCATGCGGCCGAAACGAACTGATCTCCAAATACATTTTTATGAAAACTGGGAAGGAGAGAAAGAGAAAGCAGGTCTCTAGTCACATCCAGGTCCTCAAGGGTCTACTAAAGCACGACCCCAACTGTAAGTTTGACGAACAAAGAACCGCAATGCACGGACGACGGTACTAAAGTAAGACACAGTTATGAGACTCGTTGTAGCCGAAGACCAAGACACTATCGACCGAGCCTTTGACGAGAAGACGCTAAGCCAGCTTGCTATCCTGTCCGACTCCAGTCTCCCGTCGAATCAACCCAAGTACAAGCGATACTCCACTTCGACGATCGCCAGCAGTTCAGCATCGCCGACCGCTTACCGACCGTCTAGTCAAATGTACGACTACCATGGCTCACCAACTAGTTCAGTGGCTCTTTCCTCTCACGCAAAGTCTTTGATCAAGCCTTACAGTCTTGAGATGTGGCTGGGCCAGGACTCTGTCGACAAGACAAACTACTCTAGACAACATCTCCACGATTATACCAAACTATATAACCACGAATATGGCCTCAACCCCACTGTGTTGTCCAGCATCCCTCGATGGGAAAACAAGTTTCCACACCTTGCCAAGTTGTCTGGTGAAGGACAACTCAGATGCCCTGTTGTCCACATCTCCAGTTCCCTTAGGACAATGACCCAAAGGCCGGATAACATGGTCTTTTGGGCACCGTTTGAGGCGAGCTTTTGCAATGATACTTACTTTGATCATGGGTTCACTGTCGTGACTAGGTTTTATGTCTCTGGAAGCAGACTAAATACGATCGAGGAAGTTGAAGAACCAGCCTTGATCATCGCCGACCCTCAGACAGGAGCCAAGAGGGTCAAGATGTCTCTCAACCCAAACTTCTGGTCAATGTACTTCAATAACTTGGTCAACTCGTTGATGGAACAAGTCAAGGTTAACGAGGACTACGATCAGGAGATGCGCCGACGAGAGAAAAACTCGGCGGACGTTATCGGAAACCTGACTATGATCCAAGAAATATTTGCTTGGAGATCTGCAGACCTCGAAATGGCTATCTCTGAAAATAAGCTTGGTACAGGAGCAAGCGACTTTGCCAAGCAGAGGGCTGCCTTGTTCATTTGGGACTTCAGCAAGGCGGACCGTGAAGAGGCCGGCGTCACTTTCTGGCGCCCCGTTGTGGTGGACGACGTTCTCAGACAAGATTATGGCTACCACAGACATTCATTTGACACCCGCCAACTGCCCAGCTACACACCAGCAATCGGCAACTGGTCCAATAGCTCCCCTGTCGACAGCTACGCCCCATCCTACCACCAGTCGACTCCACCCCTGGTCTACCCGCAGACCCCCTACGATGAACCAAGTTTTCCACAAAACTTTCCGGATATGTCGATGCAGTCGACGGTCCGCTACTCGCTTGGTCAACAGGACCAGCCCCAAGGAAAACCGGCAGTCGAAGATCTGTCTGTCGATTATTTCCAGAACTATGATCAACTGCCGCCTTTTTCCTACGCCACGGTTGCAGAACATCCAGAACTTCTTTCCCAATGGCCCCAGCTTCCCGTTCTAGCCGGCGAAGAGCACCTTGAAGGTGGTATGGGCAACATACAATAAAAAAATATTTGAAAAAAATAAAAGCATAATATATAAAAAGAAAAGAAAAAGAAAGTCTTAGCTCAATGAGAAAGGGACGGCTTCGCTTGTCTCAAGAAAATACTAGTGACTCCTTTGTCCCACTTCTTTTTTTCTCCGACTGCACATGCCATGGTACTCAAGCTGCCGCCTTACTGCATCTGCTCATCCGCATGTGCACACATCCTCTCTTTTTCTTGATACTTTTCACCCTTGGCACTCATTTCAACTTGTATGAAGCATTCCGTTTTCGATCGCCCTTGTCGCTCCATTTTCACTTACATCCTTCTAATTCTTTCCTTTTCTGTTATGCATTTGGGGGGCGAGCTCTTCGGATCTTTGTACAACATCCTAATATCCTTTTTTCTTGCGAACTTTTTATCACATTTACCGATAATGTATTTAGCCCTGTACCTTTTTCTTTTTATTTCCCGCTATAATTACTTTTACGGTTTACTAGCCGAAGCTTATATCAGGTATGGTGCTCTATCTCGTCACTGACTCATGTAATTTATATTTTTTCTGTCTACTTTCCATGTTCTCCTCGTACCCTGTTTTTCAGAGGTCTATACCTCAGACACTACATCGATCTCATCACTGCGGCGTTCTGGATTTGCATCCTATCTCACTTTATTCCTGTCTCCTCGTCACATTTCTTATCCAGGTGGTGTTCTTGGGGCCTTGCTTTTTAATCCGGAGAGGTCCTTTTTTACGTACATCTTACTATCATAGACACACAGTGCCGTCGCCGGCTAGATCATGTAACCATCTTTGTCTTCCCTTTTTGTCTCTAATCATAGAGCGGCAGTAAATGGGTCCTGCTCTTTCCCCTCGTTTCTTTACCTTTTTCTCATTTCATAGATATATTTCCTTTGTAATATCAACAGCATACATAGAACAGCGCTATTTGTATTTTGTCCTATTTCCGAGCATAGATCAATACAACGAGTTTAACAACCAACAATCATAAAATGATCCAAATTATTACTCACGGCGGAATAGATGGTAGAAGTGATTTATAAAAAGGCGCTTTCGAATTTCCCAGCATTTTCTTACAAGGGATGAATATATGCTTTTCTACGTTCAAAGGAGCTTCTCACACTTTATACTCGTATAGAAATGTCTTTCGAAAGATACGACACACTGATCTAGTCCAGGACAACAAAGACGTCGAAGAATGTAGGTTTTTTTTTCCAACGGCACAAACTTGGCAAGAAAGAGCCCATGTATCGCGGCAACATAGATATCGATGCGGCACCTCCCAGACAGCAACATTCTGGTCGAATGCGGAGGATATGCAGGCTATGGATGCTGTCCTTGATGATAAATGGCCGGGCGATGAAGTTAGCAGTCTGAGATTCCTGTGTGAGGCCCTGCTACCTAGGCAGATGCGTCGTTCGCAGGCAGTTTCGTACGAGATGGCAGAAGCCGCAAAAACCTGCGACCAGCTGGCTAGGCTCGAAGCTCACGCCAAGTCAGCGGGACGACAATCCGGCGAGACCTCTCGAGGGGTTTCATATTGACATATCAATGGCATGAGAATCTCCGCGGGTTGGAGCAGGCTCAAGATCTAGATCCAGCAGACGATGCATCGTCGACCTATCCGAGCAACGAGCTGTTAGCAGCTGTTGCATCTTCAGATGGGCGATGTGTTGCCCACTGTTTGGGAGTGACGTCGACGCTCAACAGCACAGCAATTTTGGATGGGGAGCTCGAATCACCTCGAAATGGGCATCTTGCCGGATCTCGCCCAGCCCAGCTCAGCTCAGCTGTACCGGAAACGTTACCCCTCAGTTCAGTTCAAATTGACCCCGCTTTGAATTTTCTGTCCCTTTTTCCTCCTTCTCCAGTTCATCTCACATCCCCCCCACACCATCATCACAAGCAAATTAAAATTCCTCAATTGAATTGACTATCCTCGTCCCAATTGGTACTCTTGTCTAGACCGTTCTATCCTCTCTAGCCTCTTCAAAATGTCGAACGTCTTCTTCGATATCACCGTTAACAACGAACCCAAGGGCCGGATCGTCTTCAAGCTCTTTGACGATGTCGTTCCCAAGACGGCGAAGAACTTCCGTGAGCTCTGCACCGGCGAACACGGCTTCGGCTACAAGGGCTCCTCCTTTCACCGTGTGATCCCCGACTTTATGCTTCAGGGTGGTGATTTTACCAAGGGCAACGGCACCGGTGGCAAGTCCATCTACGGTGAGAAGTTTGCTGATGAAAACTTCCAGCTCAAGCACACCAAGCCAGGTTTGTTGAGCATGGCCAATGCCGGCAAGAACACCAACGGCTCTCAATTTTTCATCACCACTGTTGTCACCAGCTGGCTCGACGGCGCTCACGTCGTCTTTGGCGAGGTTGTTGAGGGATTCGAAATCGTCAAAGATATTGAGAAGCTCGGAAGCAGCAGCGGCAAGACGAAAAAGACCGTCACTATTGCTGACTCTGGTACCGTTTAAATCAACCAAGTATGCATTCATCGATCCTCGACGACAATCTAATTTTCTTACAAATCCGCCCTCCTATGCTCTCTTTTTCAGCCTACGATAAATACAACAAGACAAGTCTTGGCCACAATTGCATCCAATAGCTACAACGAAACGTCTGGAATGGGAGGTATTTGATTTGAAGATATGGTTCGAGCTCAGGGTCATAGTAGATAAAATAGAAATTCAAAAAAGTGTATTTTTCTCGTCCCATACTAGAATTACGATGAACTTTCGTGAAGTAGAAGACGCGTAACGCTGTCCGTCTTTTCTCGTCCCGTGATAAGATCCGTAGACATCCGCCATCATAACCTTTATTAGTGGATCGCGTCAAATTATATGCCGCCCCGCCAACAACAAGGCGATGTGAAATTTCGGACTTGTTGTGGAACGGCATGTGTTCGATTACAGCCAATGGATTGCGAGTCCGGGAGCCCTAAAAGGTATCTTGGTTGCTAGCTGCCCGGCTCGGATAAGCCTGCCCTGAATGCGAAGGTCTAGCTTGCTTGGGCGGCCGTGTCCTTCCAGGTTGATGCTCGAGTGAATTTGCGGGAGTGCCGCATGAGCATAACGGTACGCCGCCTGAGTCTGAGCGGAAACATTCAGTTCGAGCAGATAAAATAAGAATATCAATTCGGTTCTTCAGGCAAATGGAATTTTCCGGCCGGCTTCGCTATGAACAAGAAGGAAAGGCAGGGAAAACACCAAATTTCATCATCGCTGCGGGTTTTCCATCACAAACAATTAATTGCATGCAGCCCTGGAACGACATCACAGCTTCTCTCTCTCTCTGCTTCCATCTCTCCACCGCTTTCTCCTCCTCCTCCTCATCTTCACCACCATCATAGTTATATACAATCATAGCATCGGTAAACGGGGACTAGTGTTCCTCAAATATTCTGCTCGTACCTTGTCTGGTGTGCAATGGGTCTAGATCTGATCTCGTAGAAAGCGGCACTCCCCAACCTCACCGCTCTTGTTCGGTCCACGTCCACCCACCTCGAAAACCTCGAAAACCTCGAAAACCGATCGCCAGAGACAGCTTGATATCCTTTGGGCACTCGCGGCTTCTGCGGAACTATTGCCGGGACATACTGTCTCTCCTTCTCCCTCTCTCTCGACCGCACTCTCTCCTTCGCTCTCTCGGCCCAGCACTCTGTCTCAGCGCTTGAGATGATGTCGCTCCAGCCACCGCTGCCCAAGAGGCGGCCGACTGTTCTGGTACCTCTCCCAAAGCCCTCCCCTTGCATCTCTACTCTGCTGCCTACCAGGCCCACAGAATATTATCTCCGGCATGACCATCTTGCCTCAATTCCTCATCTGAAGGAAACCGTTTTCCTGATTTTCCTGGCCTTGCATTCCTTACTGCTCCCAAAGCAACCAACTCTCTTTTCCAACAGAATCTTTCTTTTTCTTTTCACTTGCGAACCGCTAACAAACAAATCCCATAATTCCTCTTAGGTAACGGACGCCCGAGATCAACGTAACCGTCCTCTAAATATTCGGCGTCCAACTATCAGGCACGTCACCATTGACAACATTCTTCAACAATCCAGCGAAATTCCTTCAGGCCAGTCACGAACCCCCCCTCCTCGACCCAGGGGCGACTCCAACACACCATTGCCTACGACTCGAAGACCCAGCGGTGTCCCAAGACCTGTCAAGAAGGCAAAGGTTGTAAATCAGACGAACCTACCCTTGCGGTCCTCAAAGGTCACAGAAAAGCTAGTTTACCTCCCGGACTCCCAGAAGCCGCATCCGGATTGGGACTACGATGAAGATAACAACCTGGCGCCGATACGAGATGAGGAAGCCGCGGAGAGAAGTCAGTCACGTGGACCAGATGGCACACCGAGGAAATCTTACGCTGAGCGGCTGCCAAAGAATCGACGGGCTGAGAAGTTAGCCCGCGTGACAGCATTTTGCACAGCATCATCATGGAGACTTATGGCTGTCGCAAAGTTTATGAAGGAACAGCATCAGGCAAGGACAAAGCTCTACGACGAGTGTCTCTACTGCGCCTATCATTTGCCTCTGTTGCCGGGTTCTGGAGGATATCGGGTAAAGAGTAGCCCGATATTGAAGAACCCAGGTGGCAGAGCCGTACTCGATATGCAGATTGAACGGAACGAGCAACGGGATTATCATGAGGAATACTTTAGGGGCAGGACTGGGCGGAGAAGGGTGTCAGATGACATCGGGATGATAGACCCTGATAGGCAGATTTCAGCGCTTAGCGACAGTCCGCCAATCGGAGACAATCCGCTGAGTCCGAAAAGTGGAGACTTTGATGAACGACGGGATAGCAATGGTCATTCGAGGAATACCTTCTCGCCAGAGCCGCCAGATGCGCCAGAAGCTGAATCATTTGCCGAGCTGTATATTTTTTCTTATGGTGTGGCTGTCTTTTGGAATTTCACGGAGAGGCAGGAGAAGGTTCGTCCCTGGATAACGACTCGATAATTTGAAAAGGCTGCTAACTAAATTTGTAGGATATTCTGGCAGACCTGGCCTTTGCAAAGACTCCTCAGAAGATGTCGTTCGCCATACAGCCGTTGCAGGTGGATGAGTACGAAACGGAGCAATTCCACTTTGAGTACTCTCCACGAACGACACGGCCCCGTATCTTCAATGACATGATTACCCTCAGATCTGGCAATCATATGATAAAACTTGCAATGTCGCATGCGATATCTCAAAGCACCAAGCTGAGTAGGTTCGAAGAGCGAATGGCATTAACGATGAAAGAAGTTGAGGATGTTCCCAAGAGCCTAGCTTTGAATGGAACGTTAGGTATGAAGCGGGAAGATGTCCTCAAGATGAGCGGCAAGTTATTCAAACTGCGCGTGGATGTCAATCTTTCGAGTAACACGCTTGATACACCAGAGTTCTTCTGGGATTGTAAGTGTATAATGTTTGTTGCATGTGGTCCATAATTGCTAATAATTAACAGCGGAGCCTGGCCTCCATCCTCTCTACACTGCTGTTCGAGAATACCTCGAAATAAAGCAGCGGGTACTTATCTTGAACGAAAGATGTCAAGTCTTCCTCGACCTAGCCAGCATTTTGGCAGACTCCATTGCAGACAGCAACATGTCGAGTGAGTATTTCATGCAACAGAACGCGAATTCTTCTAGTTCAATTCTAACGCATGGTGTTCTATAGGGATCACATGGATTATCATCATCCTGATTATCGTGTCCATCATAGTTACGTTAGGCGAGGTTACCCTACGATTTAGTATCTTGAAGCGCGAGCATCCGTAAACTAGCGGGGCCTTTCTCTGTGGCGCTTTTTCTCTCTACCAACATCTAGCGATAGCGAATTGGCTGCCGATTTGAGCTGTTTGAAAATGAAAATTGGTTTTATGCTATCTCCTTAGTTGTTTTTTTTCGGTGGCTTTGCTGGCGCTGTGCGAATGGATTTCTTGCTTTTTGGTCTTTTTGATCTTTTTGATACGCAGTATCTACGCGTTTACCGACAGAAAGTGCTTGTATTTTGTGTAATATATAATAGTCCCTTGCTTTGGTTTTCTTCATTTCCCCAGCGACTGTACCAAAATTTCAAACAAAAAAGTATCGCGTTTAATATGCACGTCAGCCCTATCCCGTGGTTTAGATCGTGCTCCTGGCCAGTGGGACTCCCACGACATCGAATCTTCCTTTGACGAAGCGCAGCGACCTTCCGGTTAGGAAATTAGTATGAAACAAGCGAGGTCTGAAATTAAAAGCCAACCGACCAATTGCTGGGACTGGCGTTGCATTGCTGGGGTCCAAAAATTCGAATTCTGGTTGGCCCCTTCCATAATTTCCCCCTTCTCCGCCCGCTTTTGTTATTAGTGGTGGTCTGTCGTTGGCATCCGCCAACCTCACTTCAACTTCATCGCAACGCCCTCATCAATTGCGAGTTATCTGCCATCAGACACCCCCTCAACAGAGGCTAACGCTGATACCAGCCTTGTCGCTGCCTTTCAACTCTATCGCTATCCTTCATTTTCAATAACCTAGAGAGTCTTCCGACCGCTCCGACCCCTAGTCTCCACTCCGATCAGGGGCGCGTCAACGTTTTCCGAACGCACAGTGACGCCATTCCCGTCAAACCCGCAAACGGCAAACAAAGCTTCAATCTCGTCCTCTATCACGAATTCGAGGAACAATCACATCTCACCTATTCAGAATAGTATCTGATATCGATAATACGGTCGAATATCCTTCAAGATGGCCCGAAATTCCGAGAGCATGGAAATCATCGATCGGGATAGATTACCGACTTTATTCGAGGTTCTCAGCAGGAGGACCAGACCGCCAGTTGATTTGTTCTCCTTTTACATTTATATGAGAGATCAACAAAGATCAGTTGACTATTTGGATTTCTGGTATGTGTGTTCGGCCTGTCCACATGGCAATCGTACCAAACCCACATGCTCAGAGCTTAGCTCACGATAAATTTACTTTTGACTAACAAGTCCGTCTTGCAAACAGGCTCGATGTTTCCCAACATATGTCACTGTGCAGGCACTACGTGCGAGAGCTTCGTAGATCGGTGCTCGTCTCCACGCCCGACCTGCACAAGTCTGGGAGCAAGCGCTCCTCTCAAATCATTGACCATCTTGGCGTCCACGACGACGAACACGAGAAGAATGACGACCAACGTCTCTCTGCTTTCCTTCGTAACGACAGTACGACGCATGCAGTCACGATTTCTGGTTATGTTCCTCAGGGGGGCAATCCCCGCGCTAACGGCAATGAACTGAACCCTGCCCGCCCCTCTTACTTTTCTACCCCAGATCAGACATCGTCAGGGTCGCCCCACCACACTGTGGCAAGAGCTGACATACGAGCGTCGGCCGAAAAGATATTGTACACGTATCTTTTGCGCGGTGCCGAACGTGAGATTGTACTACCGGAGCCGATCCTCGCCTCTATTTCAAATGAGATTGAGGTGGACGGTAGAGACGATCCGGAAGTGTTCGATGAGGCAAAGGACTACGTGTTCCAAGCCATGGAGCGAGACGCTTTCCCGGGTTTTCTTAGATCGAAAGCTTTTGGAAATATCGTGCCTCCTTCGTCGCTGGCCAGGCTGATTGTTGGGTTGTTAGGCATGTTTGGCGCTTTCTGGGCCGGATTCTGCTTAATTTTCCTAGACATCAAGCCGAGAACGACTAGACTATGGGTAAGTGATCTCCTATCAATTAATTTAAATTTTATTACCACCCGTCTTTTGCTACGCAGTCTAACTAATATCGGCTTTGTTTTAGCTCATTCTGCCCTTCACCGTTGGAATCTACTGTCTCGCTGCCCACCAGTATAACCTTGACCCAATCTTGGCACTCACAGGCTACAGCGAGTACACGTTCATGACCTTTATGAAAGTCCACGAGCCGTATGTCAAACGCATAATGATGCAACGAGCCTTGTGGGTCCTCGTTGTAATTATCGCATTTGATGCTGCGCTTGTCGTGCTCTATACGTTTGTGCCGGGCAAAAGGCTGTAAAGTTCGCGGGTTCGTCGCGCTCCTCCCTGCTTTGTCTGCTTTTGTTTTCTTGTTTTTTCATATAGAAGGTTGGGGCGTTCCGTTTTCTAGCTTGCACCCTTTGCTAAGGCTGTTGCACAATCGAGCAGATCCCGCGCTAGCGAGTAGCTCTGTCGTACAAAATTGTCTCCATCGCCGTCTCTGGCGTAGGGCCGGTGATGGTCGCTGTATCGCCTTTCCCTCCTGATACATGATAGTTCTTAATTCCATGTCCCTGGAAGGCGATAGGCGTGCTTCCATCACCCCCATTTCTTACTCAACATCAGCCTCTCCCATTTATTTTGCCTTGTTCCGTTTTCATCTCCTTAGCACCCTCTATGCACAACAGAAGCTTGTTTTCCTTTAACAATGTATTTGTATCAATCTCGTATATTCGTATAGCGCGAGGATGGAAACAAAACTTAATTATTATCGTCAAGACTCGAAACGTTTTTCCTTGCCCTTTTTGTTCATTTTCTCTTGTTTCTCGTTTCTATTCATAGCAGCTTTATACCATTATCGCCGTTTCCTATTGCGGTCCCTTTCCTCTCTTCCAGTTTTTCTCTGCAATTTGATTTGCTTAATTTAACTGCAATCTTTCTTCCTCCTCCTGTCCTCTTGATTTATCAACATCATGTACTGTAGCCAGCAGTTTCCGAACAATGGGAGTTTATTGTACTATGACAGAGCAAAAATAAAAGCGTTCCTTATTCGTTGAAATAGACTTAGACAATCCTCATTCACCCTTACATACTATTTCATTGTTGCCAAAAACGACAAGTCAAATCCGGGGATACTCTCCCATTGTTGCATTTTCCACGTCTACGCGCGTTGTCTCTAACATTGGCACCGCTCAAGCCGTTGTCGGAATAGACACGCTTTGTTTCCCCGGATTTTCTCCCCTTAAGAAAAAAAACCCTAGGCGAATGTGTAAGGGGGGAAGAAAAAGTTTTTCGCTATTATTTTACACTATACGGCTGATATTTCCGGTCCGGTGTAGGCTATATATATCCTGACCCGGTGAGCTGAGCTTAGCTAGCGCTTGCTTTTTTTTTTGGATGTTACTCGCCACGACAAAAGTTGCGAGGGGAGCCGTGTTTTAAAGGCTAAATTCACCCATGGAAAGAAAGAAAAAGAGAGAGCATGGTCGAGTATTTGGTATGTGGGGAACTGCTGTGTGGGAAGAAAGAAGAAAACTTGTATGTTAAGGTGGGAGGTTGGAGCTGATGGCTGTGCGGTCGTGAGGATACTCGTGAGTATATTGCATTGCATTGCGATTCGGACTAGGCTTTTTTTTTTTTAAAGTCTATCCGTAGCTAGTACTATAAGCCTTTTTACGTGCCTTCAAGCGCAGAGACGGTTGACAAATCACTGGGAGGTTGAAACCGATTAATTGAAATCTCTACAATACGCCCTGCGCACTAGTCATAGCATATAGCCTCGACTATCCATTGTAGGCAGTGTACCATGCACGCCCGTATGTACGCCCACATGCCGTTCGGTACATCAGATGGACCATACGCACCCTTGGATTAACGCTAAACAATCTCATTCATACCGAGAAAGAGACCAAGAAAGAATAATAAAAGGCTTATATTATATATACCGCATCATCTACTGAGCCTGTAGCCCGCCAGCCGGGATAGTAAACGAATCAGCCCTGGGCAAACAAGATAACCTGGGGAGAATCGTTTCCACAGCTTCACTGTATAAGGAACTGGATTTAGGCGCTTGGAAAACCGGGGAAGACACGTTGGAGAGCCGTTGCATGCGTCGACGCGCGACATAGTATACTAGTTTTTCGGTCTCATCCCTCTTCTGGTATTTCGGCTCCGACTCCGCGACAGGGTGAGTGGGTGTTTGGCAGGTTTTGATTGGGGAAGAAAGTGTGGCTGGCATGGATATAGAGTACATGTGCACGGGAACGCGTAGACAAGTACCTATCGTAGATTAAAAGATCTGCTATACTATCTGGGTTATATTGCGTGTAAATTGCGCACATTGATGTTTAACTCGCCACCTTTATAATTATCGGTCATCTGATGTATTGAACTTTTGGTAGCTTAATGTGCCGAGGCTGCCGAGAATTAGAGCTAGTGTACAGAGTAATGCGATTGCATTGTCGAGGGGTATATATTATATGTTATCGGAAGACATCTATCGATATCCCGGAGTTGGTGCACGCCTGTTCATGCCCATGGTTCAACATTCAGGATCATGTTTTAGATCCTGCAAGCACATTATCGCTGCCGATTATTTTGAGAAACTAATAACTAAAGTGTATTACCAAAACTCAAAACTCTGAGGGGATGGCTCGCGTGAATGGGCACTTCCTTGGTACTGTTCGGGTGTCGTCTATCGGGCTGCCCTGTTTTGTCCCATGGTTCTGACTGATATGTGACGGAGGGCGCATTTATTGCAACTGCATGCGAGCATGTCCCGTTTAATAGATTAGAAGAATAAGACTTGCTCTGATGCATCTAGCACTTGTTTCGTAAACAAAACTGCGCGGTGCTGTTTTCAAAACGAGGAGTTTGTAAAGCTTCGATTTGGGTCCGATGTCAAAATGTTATCGCAACCCAGCAATAATTCTCAGAACCCGGTTTCTAACTCACACCTACTATAGACCGTGGAAAAATAGAGGATTGTCATGTATTCTATTAGGGTAATATAATTGGGTTCCTGCCTTCGAGAGCTAATGGCACAGTAACAAGCCCGGGCGCTTCGTTGAGGATTCTCAATTAACTCTAAGAGTGCTCCCATAAAAGTACTTCCGATTGACCTTCAGACTGGAATACTGAAATTTACCTTAGCTCTTCTGACGGTTCTGACGGTCCCAGGCAGTTTAAACCCCTAATTTGGATTCTTAGCAGGAACAAATCTGCCGCTGGGCGCATAATGAAGTACCATTTACGAGGTTGCATTGTTGTCATGTTAGAGAGCTGATATCATGCCACTGTCGAGGGGTTTTCGGGTGTTAGCTTATACCTGTACAGATGACAGAGTACCCGATGGATGCCCGGGCCTAATCATGTAATATATTTTCAATACCCTTAGTACCCGGGCAAGACTCTCGTTGAAATCTAGACGTGCAATTAAATATTACTAAGACTCAACAACCAAGTTGCCTTGTATACGTCGACGCGTGTGTCAGACGATATCACGTTCGACTAGGTTGAGAGACATCTACGATTAGCTCCTGACGCATATATTTGCGAGTAGCTAGGGAGCTCGCAATCGTACAGACTGTTCCCCTGCGTTGTTTGCGAATCAGAAATGATGAGTTATCTGATAAATCAACGGCCGACGCCGAAATGTAAAAATCCCGCCTGTTCGGCTTTTTTTTCTTGTTTTTTCTTTTGTGCACAGCTTGCATTTGCGCAATACTGTGATACGGTAGAAAGCGGGTGCTTAAACACTCTGGGGGCTATTCTGATATACGGCGGCGCTCCTCTTCTATCCAAATGCCCCAGGGAAATCAGAATAGCTAATGGCTGCCTTGGGCTGTACTATTGGTGTGATTTCGCACATTATGGGGTACTTCCGTTCCTTTGGTCTCGCGATAGCTCATTAATGTTATCCTCAGAACGGGAATCGATATCCATGGTTGTTCCATGTTGGATATCGCAATTAATGTATCCCTTATAACATTGGCTCTATTATATCAGATTCCAACTGGTTATTCAATATCCGTTGCGTAAACGCTTCGAAGTGGCTAGTACACCTAAATAATAAGAGCCGTAGGTCTCAAAATCATGGCTTGCTACAACTCAATATTCATTTTAGCCAGCGGCCGACAAGTTCAATCGCTAGTTCAACAATCGTACGACGGTTGGACTTTCGATTTCGCTCATCTGCTACCCGGCTGATGTTATGGCAATAGCAACCGCAGGCAAAAAGCCTCAACGCCTGCCAAGATGGGCTCGCCTTCGCAAAACGCCGGACTCAAGCCTACGTGAGCTATTCTTCCTACTTCCCGAGGCTTGATAGGGACAAGAATCCAAAGGGTCGTAAGTCTGACTTGCATAAACCACGTTATTTTACTTTTTCCCCATTCCTGAGGCTTTGCCTGAGAGTGCAAATCATACAAGCAGAACTAGGAGAGTGGGTGGAGTACCCTTTGGAACTTGGCTTATTGCCCCCCATGCTGTTTCGTTTGGTAGAATGTCCCGAAAAGAGCACTGACTTTAAACGGCCGCGACTAAGTGGAGATATTGAAACTTGTGAATGAGTGCCTGGTATTAACTGAGATCCGATTCCGATTCTCGGACCCACGAAAGATGGAGAGTGAAGTTCATGTTGCTATGGGCACGTGGAATGCTAAGGACGAGAAATTATTCCTCATCAATACTGAATTGGTACCCGTAAATCCAGGCATGAAGGCATGATTGGGTGAAACATATTTTGACAGCGTTTGACTGCGCGTTTGCGTGGATTCCCAAACATCAAATCTTGTTCTCGTTTTAGGGTTTTTTTCTTTTCTTCCTTTCCTGAAGACTTGTTCTTTCTTGGGTTTTATTTCATTTTTCCCTGAGACAGAAGGGTAAGTGTAAGAGGCTTTCGATGCATTGCATTGTTGCACCCTCCGAATACGAATTGGACGTTTGACAGCCGAATGTAACTGGTCCGAGTGTCCGTCCTCCATGCAGCATGTTTGCTGTAAATATTTATGTACAGCTGGCGAGAGTTTAAAAAAAAATAAAAAATTTGTGCCCCATCGAAGGGGTTCATTGATACGAGTGATTCTTACACCACTTGGCTTGATAGACGAGGATGTTTAACATCAGCATTTTTTAACATAAGCTATAGTTGTGATCTTTCCGTTTATCTTAGCCTGTACTACGCGATTATCTCGTCTGCATCTGTAAGTTAGATCCGTCGAACAGTGTATCTGGTCTTCGAAAGGCTCCCTCAATCGTTGTCTCACAATTCCATATCTAGTTTGGATCATAGGATGCTGCTTGCCACTTCACAACAAATGGCAAGGCTAGAATGAAATGTACCTTAAGAAAAATGTGAAGAAAAGCACTGTAGGTACAGTAGTTCCCGTCTAAAATGACCGGGAAGTAGGGGCACCAAAGTCTCACCCGTGGCTCTAGTCCAAGATTTGTGACCTTTTCGAGGAAGGTCTTGCCGTCGATATTGTTGGTTTCAATGGCAAACCTTCTGGTTTCAGAGATAATTTTGGCTGGACCACTAGCCCGCCTTATCAAAACACTTCATTTAATTTCATTTAGACTAACAAAGATGGTGTGAGATTCAGTTGAGCTTTTGACATTAACATTATGCCTCGAACATCAGCCAATTCATAGCAACTCCTGACTAACAGGCAAGACCCTGTATCTAATGACGGAAACCAGCTTCCACGAGAACGGAAGCACGGGGCACACGAGCGCGTCGGAAAGCCGCAACCGCCATGGGATGTGAAGACTGCCTACTGCTAGGTGCCTTACATAGCTGAAATTGATGAATTTTAAATTGTGGAGTCTTCGTTAGTAAATGTCCTATCTTTAGAGGACCCTTTACGATCGACCGATAGATGGATCGTCTATCCCGTGTGGCGCTTTATACCGTCCTTGTTAGCTTGTACCCCAAAATCATTGACAATCCGAACAAGCAGTCGTGGGTTATTTGCTTCTCATTGGAGGGAGGCTGTTTGTTTGTCCCTGTTCTCGGAATGGTTCCTAGGCCATGTGCGCAAAATATACGAGCGCCAATGTCTGTGACAATTAACATTAATAATGGAAAATTTCATTGCCGAAAATACTTTTTAACCAGCGGGACTGGGGTACTGGTTGTGATGCCGGTTTCATATAGCACCAGCAATTAACCTCCTTCACAAGCGAGCCTCCGAACTTTCTGGAGCGGAGACTGGCATGAGACATTCAAAGTAAATGACTTCAATTTGTCAGGAGAATACGACATGTAATTTTTTTTTTTTTTGTTGGAGTGGAGGGGTTCTTCTCTCTTGCAAATTCCGGAGGATATAGACGTGATTCAAAGGAATATTATATCGGGCTCTAAGCTGATGGTGTTCTGCTTTTCCGGGGGACGGTACCTTTTGAGGCGTAGTTTTCCGCCTTACCGTCATTGCACAGCTGATAGTCTAGATGACTGAACACCTGCATCGGATGCTGAATAGAAAGCAGGAATTTGTATCCACGCCATCCGCCTACACCGTCCGATGCTAAAGCAAGTTAGACCTGCATAAGCTCATCGGGATGTCGAGCTTCTAATCCCAAATGTCTAGAATGAATTCTTGGGGAATTCTGGAATCTGGCACTAGCATTTTGTCGACAAGGGGCTTGAATGCGGCATAAACCCGTGCCCAAGAAATTCGCCGAAGCTAGACAGAGTCCTGCAATTCTGAGAACCTATATGACAATCATGCTATCAAGGACTCGCTCTTCGGTACCTCGTTCAGCGGACCAGTGTGCGGTACCTATAACCTCGATTTTCAGCGTTTGCTGAAATGTCAGGATAGTCTACGATTGATTTCATTTCATCCCACTTTCCCGTATGGGCCTGGTGGAAATTCGTCTAATTCCGTTGTTCCATCAGGAAGGAAACGTGTGACCTGACATCTCGACAAGGCTACATCGGAGAGCAAGCTAAAATGAGGCCTAAGCGTGAGTAACACACCGGTTCCTGCTTTTCCTCATTCCTTTCTAGACGGGTTGGTCCTTGTACGGTGTCGAGACTGTGCGAGGCTATTACATAAATATAATGGGAGCGAGGTGGGCAGATGTCGTCGACGGGCGATATTTTGAAGGATATTTATGGCATCCAAGATCATGTTTGCTGTTGCCATTGTGTGTGCCTCTTTTCGGTTGAAGGAGTTCGGCGTCACCTGTCGCGCTCAGGAATAGTGAGGAAAGACCCGATGCGGAAGATTTTTTTCTTTTCCTATTCTTCTGTTTTTTTTCCTGCGTGGGTTCTGCGTTTTGCTTTCCAATTCGTCGCATTGCATTGCCTTAGGCGAGGCCTGGGAGTCGACATGCAGGCGGCGCTGTGGTATGCCTCCTTCCTCCACCTTGCCCACGGGCATCGGATGATGCTCCGATGTAGAGGGTATCACCGGCGATGAGAAGTTCAGCTACCTGTTAAACTCAGACCTGGTCCCTGGTCAGCCCAGAAGACTGGAGAATGATACAAAAATGGGAGGGGCCCAGTCACAACATGCACCGAAACATGCTTGGGACTAGGACATTTAGGGAATCCACCCCAAAATCATGTTTGTGTAGCGAGCGATAGATACCTGCCATAGCATCGGAGTGTAGGAACACTGGGAGAACAGTTTCGCCTTTCCCGTCTGGCTGCCTCTGGAGAGGACGTTCTGGCACCCCCATCGGCTGTCTGATGGTGGTGGGTGGGAGTTTGTGACTAGTCTAGCCTCTCTTTCCGCTGCCTGGGCTGTTACATACTCACACCAGACCCTTGTCTGCTTAGTGGGCAGGCAAGCCAGCAACAGGACTGGATTTGACCCCAAGATTGGACGTATTGTATGCATTGCCCTGTTGTCTCTTGTCTCTCACCTGTTCCTCTTCCTCCATTTCCTTTTTCCAAGATCAACAGCAATCTCTCTCTATCTCTCATTCTTTGGCCATTACAACGGCAGACGCAAATATTCACCTTCTTGCATCGTTTCTTGCTGTTACTGATTTCTTTCTTGTTTCTTTCGTCTCTTTCTTAGTAATGTTTGTGAACCTTACCTTTTGAGGACCAAAGCCAAAGTCTCAGTGTAGTCCACTCACCCGAAACGCTCCTCCAACCCAACCACACCGACGACGTATTCCCTCACCGCCGCCATTTTACCGTCCTTCTCGCTCGCCTGGCCCGTTCCAACGTATTTACCGATATCCAACAAGACCAACATTAGTAGCCGGCCGGGCCCCGACCTTGTCTTGTATTATTTTCTCTCAGGTCGTCGTAATTCCTTGTCGGCTTCACGCTCCTATTTTATTGTTGGTCTCCTGGGATCGACGAGTTGAGCGAAACCGAACCGAACTGGCCTTGAAACCAAACCAAAATACCTGACACGAGTCTCATTATCTTCCATAACGAAAAACCCGTATAATTCCGTAGAGCCTACCGTGACGCCTGCTACCTCACAATCCCAACTTTCTCCAGATATTCACACGGAATTCCCATCTCTCAGCCATACCATCGGTTGCCAGCATAAGCCGACCCACCCATAACCCAGCGAAACCTCGGATCTTGCGTATATCTCGGCCGCTTCAGCAGTCTTATTCATATCCATAGAAACATAACCTGAATCAGACCGATCCATCGACAATCTTGCACGCTGGCGCAGTTCAAGATCTAATACCGTGGTGCGAGAGGTCCTCTGCGGGTACCAACCTACAGGGACCTCAGGAGGGACAAACAAGTCGAGTGACTTCCTTGGTGAACACCGACTGCAACAAGAAAAAAGAAGCATTGGTTTTGCGGTAAAGGAGGAACTCAAGCGTGTATACACGGCGGCTGGAGGCAGAATTTCGGAAATCCACTCGCTTGGTCGAACTTGTGCGACGACAACATCGAAAGACCTTTCCGACACGGTCCCTTTTTAACCCTTCCACCGTATACCCGAGACTCGCCTTGACGAATCCACGATGCCGAATCTAAGCATTCCTGACGGGGGACTGACGGTTCCAGGCCCGTCGTTGCAGGTATCCGACGAGAAACCGAACGCAAGAGCTGCGTACCCGGCGCCGTTCGCCCTGAAGATTAACGTTACCGAGCGATTCTTGGAGGAACTGTCGGCTGGGAAGCAGAATGCTTTACAACTCCACACGGGAAAGGGGCGCATGGTGTGTTTTCCTCTAGTTTCCGAACCAATTGCGTGTTGAAAAATCGCAGTTAAAATAGGAATGAGGGCGGAATTAGTATTTTACTAACGTGGTTTTTTCTTCTCTTTCCTCGGATTTTTGCGGAACCTAGTCTTTGCAAGTAGGAATCAATCAGTTTGAGTTTATGCATACACTTGAGCTATTCCACAACGAGCTCTATCGGCAATCCAACGACGAGAACGGCGCAGTTTTTCCTCTGGGTATGTTGAAGGATAAGTTGGAGCTGTTGGAAGTCGTGGAGAAGAAGAGCGTGGATGCGGATCTATTAGCTCTGAAGCAGCAGATGGAGGCCCTGCAGAAGCAAAAGGATAAAAAGAGGTATACTAAAGCAGCTCGAATGCTGGTAATGAACGTGTATACTGTCTGGATGTTGACTCGTATCGCTTAGTGTCCAACTTGTCTCAAACCCATCCAGGCTTGGACCCGAACTCTCTGGCAGACGCGGATTGATCGCTGCAAAGAAGGCGGGTATCCTGACTCCTTCTGCGATGAAGACGAAAGTGAACAGCAGGACGAAATTCTCCAATTCGATGCCTACATCACCAGCATTGACGGCGTCAAACTCGCCGGCTGGGAAAGACGTAACATCGGTGCCGAAGCCCAAGTCATTTCGGAAGGACCCTCTATATCTACCGTTAATACACTTGCTCGCTCTAGGACCCGAACGGGAGCAAACATTAGCAATGAGGACACATACCGATCTCGACAAATGCTCTGGCCTCGTGATACAAATCGCGAACCGAGATATCTCGGGGCGATGGAAGCTATTCGACCACATCTACAAAGAACTAGACGTTTGGAAGTTCAAGTACCCGAAGCAAGAGATGCGTGAGCTAGCAATTGAGAATGCAGAAGATGCTTTTGACCGGCTAAAACTTGAAGAGGATGCTCCGCAGTGGGAGATGCTTAGGAGACCGGAGGACAGAGGGAAACCCAGACCACCGCGGCAGCCTCGAAAGAAGCCGGAACCGGAGCCATCATCGAAAAAGAAGCCTGTGGCAGCTGCATCACCGGCATTACCGCCTACGATTAAAATCAGCAAGGAGGATTCAATGGTACCGATATTTACGCAAAATGCTGAGCCGATGGCCCGGTCGATATCGCAACCGGTGGGGTCGTCAGCAGGGCCAACGAATAAACGGGGGAATGCGGAGAGCAATGCGCTGAAGAAGATTATCGGCAACAGCAACAAGAAGTCGTCGGCGAAGGCACCAAAGGCAGCAGCATCGGCAGCATCAGCATCAGCATCAACAGCAGCAGCAACTATAAAAGCGGCATCTGCAAAGGAGAAGAAGTCTTCCTCGACATCCTCCTCTACACCTTCTCTTCCTACAACAGCAACGTTGCAAAACAAGCCTGCTGCTACTACATCTTCATTATCATCGTCATCAAAATCTCCGAACGCTCCCTCTTCGTCTGCCCCTGCATCTACCCGAGTCAAGCCATCCTCAAGATCTCGAGCTGAATTCAAGTCTGCAGAGTTTATCGAGGATTCAGATTCAGACGAAGATCGCATGGTCATCGACACCCCTCCTGCTCCTCAAAAGACCGTCCCTCTTTCATCAGCCTCTTCATCTTCCTCATCGTCATCCTCTGCTCAACCACTCTACAAGAAATCTGCTAAGGCTAAGGCCACTGACTCTCGTTCCTCGAACGTTCCTTCGAAGCGTCCTCCTGGTGTTCCGATCTCCGGAAAGCAGGATACTTCTGCCAATACTGCTTCTCCTTCCGCTAACAACCACAAGAGAACTGCAAGTATGAGTGCATCACCTGCAAAGCCTTCTCCTCTTGGTTCATCCCCTCCAATGACTGCTTCTGATCTCGCCCGTCAATCATCCACCGCATCGTCTTCTCCTCTCTCGTCAATTGCAACGCCAGACGATGTTAGCACACCAATGATGGACATGCATACTTCCTATACTTCCGCTCCGATCAACACACCCAAGTCCTCAACTGAGAAGGCCTCTTCAAAGCCTCGCTATGTCCCAGAACATAACGATTCTCCTAGTCCTCAACATAGTCGAAAAGCTGACGAAGCATCAACGGCTTCTGGACGTCCTCGCAAAAGAGTTCTCTCCGAAGACAGTGACGGCAGCAAGAAGAGAAAAGCACCTGAAGAAACACGCCCCGTTGTTGCACGAAAGGCACCAAAGACTTCAGCGACATCTGAGGCAACCAAGTCCAGGAAGGAGCCAGCCAAGACCGTTTCCATTGTTTCCAACGGTGTCTCGAAAAAGGATTTTGAAGAAGCTCGTCAGCAACGAAATATGCCTCGTTCTTCGTACGCTTCATCAATCGCTTCAACAACCAGCAATCTGTCTTCATCCTCGAGCGATTCGTCTTCGCGCGGTGGATACAGACCGCCACGATACGCGGATAGAGATTTAGCCTTGTTAGCAAAGTACAAGCGTTTGCACGATGACTACCGAACCAGATACGAGAAAGTCCGGGCCGATCCAAACCCCCCAGAAGACCGAATCAAACAAGTCATCGAGCTTCATAACCGACTAGCTGAGATGAAACTCATGATCCACAACACCGTCCTCGCTTCTTAGAACGGAGCAGACCAAGAGTTGGGCGTTCCTAGTCTCCCCAGTCCACCTATTTTCCCAAATCAGCAAACCACTACACAAATTACAATTGAACAAACTACGGAGCCTGAACAAAGCGACGTAGGCGGCAGGAAGACCGATATATTATCCTGGGATGGTCCCAAGGCGAAACAAGAAGATGAATTAGCTAATCTCTTCCTTCCTGAGCCATCTCCCGAGCCATCTCCTGAGCCGGTGACTCGAGACTTACCAGCTGTGCCTCCTCGTACTCCATCTCCCGAGCGAGAGGCCAGGCGCCACCAAGAACTACTCGACGAGTTGAATTTCACTCCTACCCCATCACCAGAGCCAAGATCTCCAGAGTTAGTCGCTGCAGCACCTCGATCTCCATCGCCGGCTACAAAAGCTAGGCGTCATCAAGAACTACTTGAGGAATTGAACTTCACACCAACACCATCGCCTAAGCCAAGGTCGCCAAAGCGACGAGCTGCGGCGCCACGTACTCGTTCCTCAAAAGCGGGTGGAAAAACGCGTCGAATGGTATCAGAAAAGTCGCGATCTTCATCCCCATCTTCCTCCTCTTCTTCGTCCCGGTCTCGGTCCCCTGCAAGGAGGCGACGAAGGTCTCGTCCAACTCGTACCCCTTCCCCGGTCCGACATGAGAGACTCAGAGCACTTTGGGCTGAACGCAAGAGACTCGAAGAAGAACATAGGGCAGCTTTGACAGCCATCGGTATCAAGCCAGACCCACGGCCTTGGGTTTGGGAACCGCGAGATATTCCCCTACATATCTTAAAACGGAACGAGTATGAAAAGTTTCAGGAAGAGAAGAAAAAGAACAGGTACAAGAGACGACTACCCAAGGGGGTTAAAAAGTCAGATCTTCCATGCTGGGAAACTGAAGAGGTTCCCAAACCACCACCAACTGTTATTGAAAAAATCATCAAGTCAACGAATAAACACACCAAAAATTGGAGACAGGCCCAAAAGTGTTTGAACGAACCGCCAAAGCCACGAATTCCAAGAAAGCCTGTGGTCCCTAAACCAGAGGACGGGTCATTTCATTACCCGGAAAAGCACCCTCAGACATCTTGGTTTTCATATAATCACAAAGTTCTTGGTGATTCCACCCATCTCTCTTTTGCCAATTTTGACAGGCCTCTCTTCGCTGCAGGCAACAGGCGAACCAGAAATATCGTCACGCAGACCGTCTTCCGCAATACTCGCCGCGGTTAGACAGCCCTCTTCTTCCTTTCAGCAATACATCAACAATTACTTATCGGCGTTTCATCCCATTCTATAATCGCATGGCATGCTTTTATTCTATTCCTTCTAAAAAAATCGTTTCCTGTTTCATTGCGAAATTTGACGGCGTTATCGTGGGAGCCGGGTATTCTCTATCAGCCCATTCTGTTTTTAATGAGCGATGCTCTGACCTTTCCTTTTTTTCGCATGTCTTCGGCCGTTTTATTCCATTTTGCGTTTATGACCTTCACGACCTTTCAACAGATCCCCAACTCCTGACAGCACATATTATGTCTTGCTCCAGCTTTTGCAAGTTTCTTTCCTAAATTACCCCATATTATCCATTCCTGGCGATTCAAATTTGCTTATTTGTTTATTCTTTCTCCTGGTTATTCGACTCTCAAAAAATCATGTTTTCAATTGTTTTATCTACTTTATCCCTACCTCTTGTGCAGAGCTACCTTTCTATCCCGCTTCTTCCAACCTCGCCTTCTTGCCCTGTACTTCTACCTCAAAATAACCAACTCCTGCTATTCGCTCTGCTACTTTACTTTTCCATTCTCAAACTATTCATTGTTTTTGCTCTTGCTCTCTTTTACACAAAACCGTAGCTGCTGTTCTTCTTCGTCTCCTCTTTCCTTCTCTGCTCTTCGCTGCTTTTTATCCGCTTTCTGCTTTCTTAGTACTTCTGTTTTCGCAATTGCCGGTATATAAGGATGATACCCTTACAGACACAAAAATCCAGCGAGCACCAGACGGATTTACACATACAATAACTTAACGTTTAATGGCGAGACAGCTTGCCCTGTTTTTATTTAGGGAGAAAAAGCATTCGCGGTCTTCGTATTGGCGGAAAAGGACACGAGCAGGACATACGGTACAGGTTTTTCTGGGGGGGTTTTATGATACATATGGTCTATCAGACTGAATTCTGTTTTTGTTTTTTTTCCTAGGAGGAGAGGTACCTAAATATGCGGAATAAAAGGGGGGTACATTATTATGTGTACAACAGATACTATAGTTCTTATGTCTCTTTCGATACTCCCTATCCTCTGAAGGGTGTCGAGAGATGAATTCTTTGTACTTCTCAGTATACACAATAAAAAAAAATTAGAATGAGCTATTCTCTATACTAAAACCAAAGAGAAGACTGATGATCTCGTTTGCACGTGAAGTCTGTGTACCTAGATCAGTTGATAGATTAACTACCAACTCGAAACGAGCCGATTCCATACTCAACATAGAAGAGTAAGCTGGGGTCAAAGAACCTGGGTGGTCAAGAGGGTTCTCGGTGGAGCCGAAGGCATTGCGCAATTGCTTTGATAATACATGTATTATCATGCACCAAGCCTAGTGGTCGGGCTTGGAAAAGCAGCAGTTTTCCTTTAGGAAGATTCTAGGAGAATCAAGTAGAACACCTACCGATTTTTCTCCTACATAGGGTTCACTCGATGAGCGTGTGTACCTCAGCCCTGCGGAGCGGAGTTAGGCGCTCCCTTCTGTAGATTTTTTTTTTTTTTTTTTTTTTTTTGCCGTGCTTAGCTAGCTCGCGCTGCATGCATGATGAATGCCCATGTTCATCTGCACACACACAGACAGACACTTACTCACTTATGCTCAGCCTTGTGGATATTAATCCTTCTTAGAACGCAGATAACTGCGCGAGGAGAAGTTGGACGGGTTTCTGCATCTTGGGATATTCCGGGAAGGACATCCCCGACTCCGGTGATGTGCAGTTCTGTCTCATGCACGGCACAGCGCGGTTCAGTCTGATTGTTTTTCATTCTTATGCATTGAATTTGGCTTTGTACTAGTTTAACCGTTCGTTCAGCTGAAGTGACTACTCCTCAGGGAGCAGCGATGATATAACGCCGACGAGGTGTGTCACAAATTAGAGAGGAAAAAATCGTGAGAAAACGTTATACGGTATCATCCGCTACTATCCGAGACATGGCCTTGAGCGGTTAAACTAGTATAGATCTTGGGATAGGGTCGGTCCTGCTGCTACCTGGTTCTGTTTAGGCAGCTGTGAAGCCGTGTGCCCCCATAGCTTTACGATATAGCTAGCTTTTGGCGGCACGGGTTGTTACACAAATCACTTGGTTGCTGGTGTGCGTTCCGTACCACCCTGTGAGCCTACAACGTTAATTACGAAGAACTGGCGGCCTCGTGATGGTTACTAGGAGTCGATCGAATACTCAAATTTCCTCAGTATCATAGTTGGGATAGCGGCGAACATTTCTTTCGATTAACCTGCAGGACAGTATTATATTTGAAACCAGGTGTTTCGACATATATATCAAGGATCAGCGTATACAATTATGAAAAAAGCTATCAACAGGAACGCCTTGCCATGCACAAAAAAGCAAGTCGCTAAGTCGCTTTACAGTAATAGGATAAAGAAAGGAGCAGTAATACACCATAAAAAGCAGAAAAAATGAAGCAGAGAAAGATAGAAAAGATTCAGAAGTGTCGAAACGGTGGAGCTACGGGACTGTTATCCGCCGGCGGCTGGGGTAACGCCGCGTGCCCTGTGGCTTCCCTTTGCTTCTCATATCGTACCTCGGCCGGTTGGACCTGTCGATGCCCCCTAGCCCTCTCAGAGATGTGGAACCGCGGCGACGTTTAGTGGCAGTGCGACTTGGTTGAAGGTTTTCATTCAGATTTTGAGGTTTTGATAGAATCTTCTGTTTGGTAGGAATGTCTATAACTACCATGGGAACCATTCTTGACCTTCTACTCAGGGGTGCTGGGGGATTCCATGGGGTTGATCTTGTTCGTATAGTGTCCCTATGTCCCCAATCCGATTTTGGTCCTCCTTCATAATCTCTATCATCCGAATCGTCGGGTTCCAGAAATTCACCCAAGTCCAGCTCGTCTTCCGATTCTTCGGGGTCCAATTCCACTTCAGAACTAGCATTCATTGGCCATTCTTCATTGCAATTTGTTTCGAAAGCTGTTAATTGGATTCCGTCGTCGTCTGATTCTAGAGGATGTTGGAATTCTTCTTCCTGAGAATAAAAACGTCCGGATTCTTCTTCATTTTCTGAATATACAACTTCCCGGGGGTTTTCTTCCAGACATACTTCTTCTGTGTCCGAATTAATGACAATAGTTTCTGGATTTCGGTAAATTGGGTTATCTCCTTGGATAAATTCTTTGGGTCCTTCGCTACTGCTATCGCTGTATAGCTCCCTATATTGACTCTCAGGGATGAAATCGTCTCCATATATAGTAAAATCGCCTGGATAATATTCTTCCTTTTCGTTTTCAAATGTATATTCGCCAAATTCTTCTTCTTCTTCTCTTCGAGTACTATTAGTATTATCAATTGCATCGATTTCATGCTCGTCACATGCATCCTCGTTGTCGTGTATTATCTTGAGAGCAGTCCGCCGGTTTCTTTTGCGACGTACGTGGCCCGCTCTGAGGCGTTGGAAGGGTGCATGATCAAACTCGAGGGTCATATATCTTGTATCGCTCTACTCAACAAGGTGCTATTTCGTGAAACAATTCATTAGTGGCAGCGCCGGAAAAACGGGCGATATATCTAACTTACACTCCATTCGGGTATCTCTTTGAGCTTGCTAAAGAGAAACTTTTCGAGTTTATTGGCATTCTTGAAATACGTCGTTGTTTCGTTGTTATACGATCGGCAGTTGTTGAATATTAGTTTAGCATCACGAACAAAGTCCTCAGGTTGGGCGTAGTAGTCAGCCTCCAGACGATTCTCCATAGTCTCCAAGTCCATGGGCTCCTTGATGACTTCATAGTAATCTGCAACATCCTCTCGGCTGACTGGTCGTTGGAATGGCCAAGCGGAGGGATGATTCTGCATTTCATTAAGGATGTGCTGGAGTTGAGCAAAGTGTGGGGCATGCTTAGGCTGCCGCGCCATTTCGTCCATCTCTGGTGACCAGCCGGACTCTTTAATTGCTGTGATAGCGAGAGGGTCGATCTTCACAGCGCCATTTTTCCACTGCTTAGGTGGGGGATAGACAACGTGGCTTCGGGATATGGCCCGGATTTTGGCATGCACGCACTCTTTTTGTTTGGCGAGCATTTTGCCGGCTTCCAGATATTTTATTCGACGAAGCATGGAACACTGCATGAGAGTGCCACCTTCGTAGTCTTTGATGTATCCCATCCAGATGGATTTGTCAAGTGTGATTTCTTTAGTAAAACCTTGTTTCTTGAAATAGCCAATAGCGTAGTTGTCGGCGTAGGTGAGAAAATACATCACGTCAGAGGTTGCTTTGACATAATCCTGGAATCAGCGACGTTAGTATAATATCCGGAAAACTTCGCCGATAGATTGGATATTACCTTTAGATGCGACATCAGATGAGCGCCATATCCTTTGACCTGCTGATCTGAGCTAATGGCACAGAAGACGATTTCGGCGAATTTCCGTCCTTTAAACGGGCGATAGGTGATTCCTCCAACGACCTCTAGCGGCTTCTTGACAATGGCCATGCTCAAGTGGGTTCTATCGTAGACGAGTCTGGCAATGTAATCTCGCGGCATTTTAGGCAGCTGTTTTTGGAAGATACATTTCAGACCCGTCAAGATGATCATGGATTCTCGGTCGTTGTCATTGGCGACGACACGGAATTCTATAGCTCCAGTCCGCTCTTCGATGACGGCAGGCTTCTCCTTGAATTGGATTACGGTTTTGGCGGGTTTCTCCTCTTCTTCACCTGCGGTAAGCGAGGTATCTGGGGAGGTCGGGTCGACGGATTTGAGGCGCTTCGGGGATGGCTCCGACATTGAGATGTCGCCATCTTCCGATTGTTTGCGCTTTTCTGTGAATCAATAATAGTTAGCATTTTCTTCGTTTTGGAAATATTGGGAGATGAAGATAACGCACGTTCGTCCTTAACAACGCCTGGAGCCATCGCAAGGAAGCGGCAGCTGGACTCTGGGTCTGCAGAGGAAGAGATTCAACAAATCCTTTCGGGGATAGCTTTTTACGCGCGGCCGAGCGTCCACAACGGGTTTAGATGGGTGCGGAGGATAGTATCCGATAATGCGGTGATGGCGTTGATGGGAGATGGTGTATTTGATTGGTGGTCGTTTTGTGTGGAGGTTATATCGAGCTGCAGCTTGTTGATACCGCCACAGTGCGACCGATTCGAGGCGTGGATATGTGGCGGTGCTGACGGCTTCACCAACACCGCCAGTCCAATGTGGCCTCATCAGCGTGCAGACATTCACACCGAACATCCGCCAACCAATATCTTCGCATCTCCGGGAGTCGCTGCCTCCGATATCCTTCAGTAACCCAAATTCAGACCTTGAATCTACCAATCGCAATGTCTTCACCAAGTTCAGAGCTGTGGTACGCGACTGGGTCAACTCCATTTTCTCCTATCATTGGGAAGAGCCTCCATACAACGGTTGCCTTCTTTCTGCTAGCAATTGGTACGAGAAAGTCCAGTCTTTATAAATCAATGTATCGGAACCACCATGCTAACTATATGGGGAATCTAAAGGCGCTGTTCTCACCATTGTCTTCTCTATAAGTACGAGCTTTCATCTCAAGACCTTTTCACAGCATACGTAATCAATCCAATATTGACTGAATATATCAAAGATAAATCGCTGGCACTCGCTCCCATAATAGCGATCCCCGCATCCATTGCATTCGGGTACGGTCTTCTAGTACTTTTTTATTATCGATATCTCCCTATACACCGCGACTAATTTGTGGACAGAGTCGGCTCCGTATATGCCTTAGCTGCTGGTGGGGTGTATGTCTAAGAGGAAAGCAGCATTACCAAAATGGGAGGATATTCTTTAGCATTTTACTTGTACACTACTACTAGTATACATTATTTAATCCTGGGTCTCAACAATGACGTCGCTATCGAGTCTCTCAGCCATATTTTTTCGAAGCCGCTTTGTCGCTATGTCACGTGCTAGCGCTTGTGTTATTTCTTCGTCAACGCAGCAGGTTCATGTGCCAGGTCACAGACTCTGTTACAAACAAATGGACATCGATATAATGTATGCAAATGAGGTAGTTCTTAGGCAGTTCTGGTTCTTAGCTATTACTTGTTCGAGTAGACCTAGACCCTTCCCTAAAAGTTAATGTTAGATACAAACTCTCGTATAGCATATAATACCTTGATATAGTTGTATACATCCAATCTAGTGAGTATCGCGTTCATGATGCGGATTTTCAAGTCGACCAACACGCGGTTCTGAACAACCTCATCATGAATGTCAGTAGAGAGACACAATGCCGACCCAAGCCCCCACCCCGTCGGCACAGGGGCCTGTCTTTTCGGCCATAACTTCTTACACGCGTCATATATATCTTTTGTTAAGATGCATCGGCTTTATGCCCACCGCCAACGTCAGCATCTCAGCTGATAATATCCGGTTTTCAGTTGAAGACTCCCATTCGATGCAAGGTATCTACGAGTCGTTCCCAATCTTTCTATATACCCGCTAACAGGCACGCAGCCAATGTCTGCTTGACACCAGATCTCTTCTCCTCCTACAATTACACACCCTCCGCTGCTCTACAGCCCAATGATGAAACCGGTGCCCCGCCGTCTTCTGCCGAACGGTTCAATCTCGAAGCTGAAGATGATGGTGTCAAGTTCCAGATATCGCTTTCGGCGCTACTCGAGTGCCTTCAGATATTTGGCGCAGACAGTAATAAAGACAAGCAATTTGGCGGTGGGTTATCAAATAGAGACGGCATACCGTTCGGCCGCTCTGCAGCAACTAGTCTATTCGACCAGAATTCCCTAAGGCTACCTGGTACCTGTCGATTCGTATACCAAGGCCTAGGATACCCATTATCCATAATGTACGTCAACAGAGAAGAAAACAAAAATATATATATCACACCTAGTTCCTAACTATCTTAACCTCCTACAGCCTCGAAGAATCTGGCGTCACCACGACATGCCATTTGACCACCTTTGTCACGCCAGCAACCTACGATCTAATCCCCTTTGAACGCTCCACCATGACGCACAAAATAATCCTCAAAGCCGCCTGGCTCCACGACGCCCTCTCCGAACTCGATTCCCTCTCCCCAGAAACACTCACATACTCTACCTCCCCGTCAAAACCCCACTTCTCGCTCACTGCCACAGGTATCCTATCGCAAGCCACTGTCGATTTCTCTAATAACAAGAACGTAATGGAAACCTTCACCGTCCGCGTGGAGAACCATAACAAGTATAAATTCGGACTAGTAAGGAAAGCGATGCGTGCGATGAGTGCAGCGAGTAAAGTTAGTTTGAGAGGCGATGAACCCGGCGTGTTAAGTATGCAGTACTTGATCGAGATGCCGGAGAAAGGGGGTGCGCCGACATTCATCGATTTTAGGTTCCTACCGTTAACAGATGACGACGACGACGACGATGATGATGATGGCGAGACCGGGGATGAAGGCAGCGGGGGCGGTGAGGAAGAAGAGGAGGAGGAGATGATGTTGTGAATTTGAAGATTTCATGATACCCAATTATATCTAGTTCAGACTATACTTACCTCTTAGTCTTCCGATCAGTATCTTATTGAGAGAACTACAATATTCCTAATTGTTTAGACGTTGTTACTTTGAGCAATGTGATGTAGGTTGAGTGGAGAGTGGAGTGGAATGTATATTTGTTGTCCTTGGAGAGATTTCTCAAAAACTAGGCCCGTTACCTGCGGACCGTTCGTTAATGAAAGAATCACCCGCATATTATAATATTAGTGAAGGAGTACTTCCTAAACATACTTCGCTGTCTAACTTGTTTGATCTGTCCCTGGCTTATCTTTCTTTACATAAGCAAATATCAAAAGATATACAGAATTGATTCAAAAAGAAAGAAGGCTATACATGGTTGATTGTTTCCGCTTTCCCTCCCGCGCCAAATAACTAACAGAATAAAAAAGGATGGGCTACAAGGAATATTGTTTGAACTCCAGCTGAAATGGGATAAATGCAAAAGTATAAAGAATTATTATACATAAAAACCTTAGATATTCCATAAGTGGAAGTGAGAACTACCCCAAAAATATATCCAAGAATAAAAACAGTATCCTGACATATTTTCCCATAAACACATGCATAATCTTAGCAAACTATGGGTTTAGGAAAATGGAAATTGTAAATAGGCGGGTGGTTATAGATCTAGCTAAGTTAAAAACCTAGGAGCTATGACCACGATTTGAGGATTACCGAACATCATTAAGACGTCGTCAATTAATTGTTTTTTTACGGTGATTGAGAGGAGTGTATATGGTGCGTAAAATCGTATCTGTCGTGAAAAGTGGGGTATAGCAATGAAGCCCATCCCTTTCGCTCTAGTGAATCTGCCCATTTGTTCATATATAGACCGAGACATTCCTCAAATGCTCGTCTATCCAAGTACCAGGCACCTAAGTGGGCGGCCATGGATCAAAGAAGTTTGAATTTCCAGCGTTATTGTTACTATCACCGAATAGATTATCGGTGTTGACGGATCCGCCTAAGAAGTCGGGGAATCCAGGGAAAACTTCCACGCCAAACCCTTCGATGCCCATTGATATCCCAAATCCGAGCTCTCCCATGCCAAACGCACTCATGTCTAATGGGTTTGATACCCAGTTCTCGTCGAGTGGTGAGTCATAGAGTGTATTGACACTGCCTCCAAATCCAACGTTTCCAAAGTTTCCACTATCAATATTCATCATATTCGGAGCGGATGACGTTGAACCGTCTTCTGTCGTTGTAGCTACGTCACTGAGCATGTGCAGCGGGGTCGGAGCGTCTGCTATCAGGTCATTCGAGCCCTGCGAGGTTTCTGGGCCGCCCATGCTGTGAGGTGTCGGCATGTGCATCATGTCGTTGAGTTGACCGAAACTGATGGAAGGTGATGAAGCAAATTGTTTTGCTTCTCGCTTTGAATTTTCGGCCCTAGTATTGGGTTCTGGTGGGACGGCGTTTGATTGTCGTCGTCCTGATTTGGTTCCTGCCCGTTGTTGGTATTGATACCAGTGACTTAGCATGGTAAGAATCATGAAGAATTTGGCGGCTGGTTTGCTCTTTTCATCTGCTGAAGCGGCCTTGAGCAGAGCAAGCAGCTTCTCAAAGTAATGGTCGAGCTTGAGTTGTGGTTTATCGATAACTTTGCCGAGTTCCGAGTTGGCAGCTGAGGCTGAAAAGTATATTTTGATGAGCAGAACAACTGAGTAAGCGACTCTTGCGAAGAACAACACTGGGAGACATCGTAATTCATCAACAGAAATCATCAAGAATCCATCCAAAAGGCCATGTGCTGACGATAGACAGCTGTATAGAGCATTTATGTGAGTTTGTGTTAGTTGAGGCATGGCACCAGGCTTTGAACCATCCACGGCTTGTCGCATTAGCCTCTCAGTGAGAAACGGCGGCCTGAAATCCTCCGTAGAATGGTCACCGTGTAGCGCTACTTCATGCATGAACAAAGAGAGTGTGTGACTCGCAAGCCGTACCGTTTTTGTCTCGCAATCCCTAGGCAAATTCTTCTCCCACTCTTCTAATTGGCGTTCGAATCCTTTGAGAGCAAACTGGATTCTGGTCTCTGCGAGATTAACCTTTGCTACTGCATCTTCATAACCAAAGGCTATTCCGACTTCTTCAGTTATCCGTTGAAGTTTCACCCACTGACATATTATTTTGTCGTGCAAGGTGGCTTCGGATGACTTTTCGATAAACTCCACACATTCGCCCATGTATGCAGAGTATCGCAGAAGGTTCGGCCGTCGGAGGGACATTGCAACACTGAAACAAAGAAAGCTCTGTTAGTAATTTGGGCTTATAGGTTGAATCTTGTAGATATCGATACTTACTTGGAGCACATCCAATAGCAAGAAAGGAACGTCCTTCTAGACTCTAGGGTCGACGGATCCGGTAGCCACGTCTTCTTCCAACTCTGTAGCTCGCGAGGAACTCCCTTTTCCTTCTCCGTATGGCTCATGATAATCTGCTGAATCTTGTTCAAACTCTGACAATCACTGCCTAGATTAGCGGTGGCAGCAGACATCCCTCCTCCTGGAAGCCAAGGAGCTCTTGACCTCCCGCCTCTTTGCGGCTTGTTGATTCCGCAGTCGATGGCCATAACTGCTGCAATATGGGTGAGTTGATAAAATTTGAGCTCTTCAAATTGGTCTGGCGGATAGTACCACAGAGTGGCTATGTTGAGGACTTGTATGATTTCCAGACTCTTCTCTCCCTGGACGATAACGCGGTCCGCAATTCCTCGAATAACCTCCTTGTTCAGCAATCGATTTAAATCGGGGTCGAAGATCGCAGAGGCAGCTGCAAGGATTGCTAAGAATAGGAAAGGTTTCTGCTTCCGGATATCGTGGGCTGTAGTTCCGGATGGGAAGGTGACCGCAGGGAAATGAGGTGCGAGGTTTTCATTGTAATGATTAAACATCCTAACTGCCGCGTCGATGGTAATAAGTTTCCTATCAATAACATCCAAGTCTCCGGATCCTTGGGCTGGAGGAGTGATAGAGCTCGGATCAGTTTCTGGAGTTGGTATCCTATTTCTCGCGTGTTTTGGAACGGCGAAGTGAGCCTTCGGAGGAGCGGATGCGGATGTCAAATGATCTATCCTTACACCGAACATGCTTAAGGGCTCAGTCGTCACGTCTTCCATATGATCGTGGGCAGAGCTGCTCCGCCGGCTTTCACCGGTATCCCCACTCATAAGTCTCTGGCGTTTAGGTTCGGATTCACGAAATCGATCGGAATCCCCAGTAGAAAGACCTATGCCGGATCCTGCTCGTCTTGATGGAAATTTCCTAGATTTGAGGGTATCTTCTTCTGATTCATCGCTTTCGCTGTGGTCTCGGATGGGGTCAGACTCGCCCCTACGTCTCGCGTTCAAAGTAGCGGTGAGTTTATCGATTTTCTTCTCGAGCTCAGCTACTCTCGAGTCCGTTCTCTTCTGTCGTTTTCGTGTTGGAACTGTGAAGACGCATTCGCGACGTGCTTTTGCGCAACGACGACAGCTACCTTCCGGATTCGCGTTATCAGGCTCACATCTGACCTTCAAAGAGCGGCAGGACTCGCAGGCCCTCGTTCTCTTTGGATCTACGACAGCCGCGGCTGCACTAGAAGCATTGGACGAGCCCTGCTGGCTGTCAGGTGTCGCGTTCGCGCTATGAAGCGCCTCCGGTGATGCATCAGCACCAGACTGTCTATACGGAGTTGAAAAACTCGCCATAGACCTTGCTGTACTCGCGGAGTTTGGGCTTATGATATCTCCTGGTGTCAATCTCGGATCAACCTGAGGTGCTCTTTCACCAAACAGGTACATATGATCTTCGTCTTCTTGGTCCTTATCCAAGAAGAAGGCACGTCCGCCACCGCGGACCGTCCCAGGAGGGTCCTGAGTGCGCAGCACTCCGGAACCCTTTCTGTTGTTCCCGAGTGAGGCCGTGGTGAACGACGTCGGTCGGGAAGGGGAATCCAAACGACCGACCGATGGAGCTTTGGAAAAGTTCGGCTTAAGGGTCGGAGCAAATCGCAGACCCGCAAGGACTAGGTTTTTTTTGTGTGACCCAGGCCTGATAAAAGAGCACAGATTATGTCAGCATCCAAGTATTTTGTGCCTGTGTATGCATATGGTGAGAAAATGAAAATAAGCTTGTGAAGATAGTTGCGGAAAGAGCAGACGAGACAAAAGAGAAACAGCTTAATAAGTCGGGCCGATATTTTGACAGAAAGACCGGACGATATAAAGGTCCGTCTGCAAAGGAGGCAAAAGGAAGAATTTTTATACGAAATGGACAATTTTTCTTACCGGTTTGGACCAAAAAGGATAACAATGTGAATAGGTAAATAGAGTGAGCAGGGGAAGTAGCTACACAAGTATGAATCACATCTGCACAGGCTGCTGCGCAAACTGGATATAATCGGAGTTTGAGATGGTCAAATCCCCGACGCCTGTTCTGTTGCACCCGAGCCCGTGCTTATCCAAATCCAGTTTCCGCCGCGTGGTTGAAATTTTCAAGGCCGCCTACTTAAATGGTGAGAACGGGCCTTCCGGTAACCAGAGGGGGATTCGGTTCCTGTATTTGTGTAATAAATGCGTAGACACAACCGTACAAGACGAGTGAGGGCGGTTCCCACAACAATTGCGGTGAGGGCTTTGGTTCGCTTATGGAATAACAGGACAGGCTGAGACCTTTTTTTTATTTTTCTGCGTTTTCGAGAAGAAGGAAAGAAAAAAAGCAGCGAAACGAGAGGTGAGTGTGAGTGTCGAAGGTAGGAGTACCCTTTCTGCAGCAGGCGGGAGGGCGCTGGTATTGGCTGCACTGAGGACGCTGCAGATTGATTAGGAAATGTGGATGGCGGCCTGAAGTTAACGATGCGCGAGCTCGACAAGTTGGAGAGTACGAGACAGTTCGACTCGACGCTAGCACAGCGGGCTAATGCGAGTTTTCTTTTCCTATTTTCCTAATCCTTTCCAGGATATAAGCTTTGAGGGTTAGCGATGCTCGGTGATAAGCCAAGTTTCCGCCTTCGAAAAACAATAATCATCGGCTGGCATTGAGCAGGCAGGGTACAGCCTCAGAATGAGGTTCACAACATGCACATGGCGAAGGGGCCGGCTCGAAAGGGGGACGCATGCGTATGACTTCACGCCGCGTTGCGTATGTAATCACGCAGGCCTTCTAGCAGTTTCATGCCTTTCCGATGAAGCTAAATCAGTCTGCTTCTTGCTATCGCGATAATCAGCAGGCCCATGGGGCCCAAGCTTAATTAACGGGATATCCACACGCATGCACACTCGCACGTTTCGGTGTAAAATGCTCGGGGCCGAAATGCGCCGTGTGGTTGCGGTTACGCAACTCTCCATACATGTATACATAGAGCACATCAACTGACTCGTCGTTTGTATTCGTAAACAACAGACGACGACTGAATATCTGGTGGTATGTACATATATTCATGACATTGGTTTGCATTATACCCACTGGCCAACCTTTGCGGTGACGATGGATTGATGCAATCTGGATAAATCTGACCGGTACATCCCAACTCGATAGTGATAATAATAATCGACAAGGTAGAAAAAACCACTTACGTACGGATGAATGCGATATCCTATTGAGAGTAACAGCTGAACGAAAAGAGGGAGATCTCTTTCTTTTCCTCTCTTGAAAAAAGGACACGTTTTTGCGCCCAATGCACTCATGCATGGATTACTATATCTCGTCTTAAAGGCATCCGAATCCGACTGCTCAGTGGGTTCGAGACTCGATGACGAATTCGCCCGTTTCGCTGATGTTCGATTCATAGCTTACAAATATCAAGAGAGGAACGCAGGCCTGAACAGCAGGGACCAGCATTGTGACGCTCCACATGCGGCACTTCACACTCAAAATTCACAGGTCAACTTGGATCCTGCGTCCTAGTTATATAATAGCGCGGAACTTGTTACACTTTGCCTCGTCAGGTCTCGGAATACGGATAGAGTTGGCCCTATGGGTTGAATGTATGTATCTCTTGTTATTATAAAGTGAGAGAACTCGCCGCTCCGGAAGGCAGTCTTGGGGACACATCGTAATGGTGGAACTTTTGCTAAGGTCTGCCTGCTTCACGTTATCTGGCACGGAGCCTACCGCCGCCTGCAGGATACATTTTCCAGGGCTGTACCAAGAAGTTATAGCTCATGTGCCTCCTTGTTGAACCCGGTCAATCAGCGTAGTCTTGGTCTTCCAACAGGGAGTTGTACCGACGGTAGGCGAAATTGGGTGGCTTGCCCATGTCGGTTGCTTACATCAGGCAATAATCAATTCTATCGGCCGGAAGATGGAGACCAAACCAAGTCCGAGATCCTTCAAGGAGGTGTCCCAGTTGACTTGTGGATCGGCGTGCCTTTGCATCAGTAGCCTCGCTGGGGGACCCCGTTCATTGGGCCACAACTGCCTCAATTGTTAAATCACCCCGAGGCGCTCCCTGCTGGGTGAGCTTGGTAATGTTCTCTCCTTTAAAAGCTTTTCCTCTCTCTTTCCGATGTGGTGGAACAAAGATCGTGTTTGGTCGCTTGTCAGGGACACCGCGGAGTCCGAACCACGAAGTGGGGCCGCCTTAAGTTGGAGGGGCAGTCAACTTGTGTTGTCCTGAAGGTTGCCTCGGTCTCGTTGTCGTGTATCGACCCCAACACAAGAAGGGTTTCGAGACTAGTATCGACCTAGTGCATCCAGCTAGCCAGTGCCCTTTCGTGATATCAAAAAAAGTAATCCCACCCTCCACAGACGAGAAAAGACCGCGTCTGCCTCCCATATTCCAATCGCAAGATGTCGTCAGCTATCAACGCTTCAACCATACAGGATATCATGAACGCGTCAACAGTCCCCGGCGCACCTCTGCAACCTTACAGTACGCCTTATCCCATCTTCTCGAGAAGCGAATCAAAGGAAATCGATGCCATCCCTACAGCAGCCACAGTTCTTGGCTTTTCAGACAAGATTCTCATTACCATAACCCAGTCAGGTCGCCTGTCACAATGGTTTCAGGTCCCGCTCGACGAGGCCCACCCAGCCCTTCTCGAAGCAAAATCGAACAGCGATGACGATGGGTTACTGCCACTGACACATCTTACTCCAAAGTGTCTTCTTGGTGCCAGCACTCCGGAGAGACAGGCGCAGGGACAACTCTATGCTGTGCAGCTGGCGAGTCTGTTAGCGATGAGAAATATCAGGGAGACAAGGACTGTGCTTGTAGGACTAGGACTTGACAAGGCGGAGCATACGAGCGGTGTCTTTACGGAGATATTGGAGCTCGTCGGTAGTTGTCTGCCCTAAAATGGATGGATCGTTATGATAATCTCGCATAGTTGATAGCAAGGCAATTAATTTTACTTTGTTTCCCGCATTATCTTATTCCACCCAGAATTACTGGGGTACGGCTGGCCAGTTTCATTTTATTACATACACACGGACGGGGTCGCCGAAAGGCTATGATATTTTTGGTGATAATTTATATATAGAGTAATAATAATCTTAAACACGAAGACGTTGCACTGTGCCGAAACGACTCATCCCTATTTTGCAATGACACAGCCCTAATTAATTTTCTGGGGAGGCTGAAGTTAATCATCTCGAAAAACACAGACCTAAACGACCAAAGCCCTTAGTTTCCCAGATATTTCGGCTCATTCGGCCCAACTTTGACATTGATGACACTCCACACTGTGTCATCCTTTGTCAAACACAAGTAGCCTTCATGGATTGTTTTGACAACTCGGATTCCAGGTTTGCTGCTATGTCCGAGTGGTTAAGGAGTGAGACTTGAACGGCCTCCTATTGGCTGACGATATCTTATGGCTTCGGCCGCAGAGGTTCGAACCCTCTTGGCAGCGACATTCTCTTTTTGCAGGTGTCTGGTAAGCTTTTGCTAGTTTTTACTTGGAGGCTTGGTGATCGCTGAGGAAACATATCTCAAATTCATCACAACAGGTTAACCTTTTGCTTCAAGGCGAAACCGCAAAGGATTAACAAACCATATCAAGAAAGTTATCCATATATCAGGCAAAATAGAACTCGTATCATCTCTTGCCTACTAAATTACCAGTCTGCGCGTTGGGGATACCCCAAAAACCTCGTTTGCTCGTCGACACCTTCCGCTTCCGGACACCAAATGCATTTAATTACATCACGTGATAGCCCACCCGATGAGTCGCGCGAAACACGTCTTTCTTGCGCGCCTCCACCGACATTTATGCCCGATATGTCGCCAGAATTACTCACAGACCTATCACCAGAAGTATCAATAGCTTTGCAGCCGTCGGATTCCTCAACGGTGCTAGAAGAATGCCTCGCAAACCACTGTCAAAAGCGACAGTCTCGGAAACGGACTCAGATGAAGATGATCTTGACCTAACATTCAAGTTTAGAGGTGTGAAGGATACGAAAAAGACGGCTGTAGCGCAAACTTCTAAGGGACGGATTGGTAAGCCATCTTGTAACCTGATCTTATAGCTTATCTTCCAATTGTATTTATAAATATATTTAATTGACATGGTGCTTGCAGTTGTGGGTCAAGGTGTGGACCTCGAGGACGAAACAGACAACGGAAACGAGACTAGTGATCTCGATAATGTGAAGTCCAAAGAAGCTCCTTCCACACCCGCAAGGAAAAAATCTAGGCTTAAAAAGGACCCTTCCGTGATTCAAATTTCGTCGTCTCCAGAGATCGTTTCCAAACCAAGCGCACCCATAAGAAAACGAGCTACGTCTGCCTCGCGGAAAAAGCGAAAACCCAATGCGGGTGGTCCTATTCGAGTCCCATCCTCGCCAGATGTTGTTGATGATCAACGATCTGACTTAGATGATACAGAAGACGAGGATGGGGGCAAAAAGAAATCTCGCGATGAACATAAAGTCCGTGTTAGAGTAGAAGCAGGCCGTGAGAAGGTCCTCATGACAGACGACGAAGATGATAATGCATACCAACGCTTCAAGGACTCAAAAAAGCGAAAATCGGCCCCTCGAGGTAGAAAACCTAAGAAAGACTTAGCCAAAAGATCCTCGCTTCCTGCTGCTTCCATGTTGGATACAAGATCCCGTCCTACAAATAGCCAACTTAGAGATTTAGCTATTGATCGGGAAAATGGGTACCAATCGGACGAGGAAGAGCAAGGAATAGACTGTCCACTCCATCTCCTACTTAAGAAACAAAACCTTGAGAAGGATCAGAAGGAGAAGAGTAAGCCTTTGGAAGCTATATATCGGTTCCCACCAGAATCGGATATATTTTCCGATGACGAAGAAGGACTCGAGGATCTAGAGGAGAAGCCACAATTTCCAGGTGCTTCACCATGCAGGGAGTATAAAGATATTATCATGGAAAGGTCGAGAGGGGTTATTCCTGCCTCGATTGCGCAGTGGTTGAGAGATTATCAGGTTGAAGGAGTGAAGTTTATGCATAATGCATTTATACTCAGTACTGGTGTTATACTAGGAGATGATATGGGATTGGGGAAAACAGTGCAAGTTATTGCATTTCTTACGGCAGCATTCGGGAAGACTGGTGATGCGAGAGATGCACGAAGAATGAGAAAGATGCGAGAGGAGAGATCGGATGAATGGTATCCAAAAGTGCTGATTGTTTGTCCGGGAACATTGATTTCAAATTGGGAGAGGGAGCTCGATACCTGGGGCTGGTGGCAGGTGTATGCCTATCACGGCTCAAAGAGGATAAAGGAGGACGCATTAACGGCTGCGAAAACCGGGTATTTGGAGGCTATGATTACGACTTACGATACCTATAGTATGTATACGCCCCGAAGACTCGAATTCCGGCGGATAGTGCAAAGACTAATTCTTCCTTAAGGACGGGACCAAGCAAGGATAAATATGATCGAGTGGGATGCTGTAATAGCAGACGAATGCCAGAGAGTGAAAGAACGCAGATCTGGAATCACTGAAGCCATGAATGTTATCAACAGTCTTTGTAGAATTGGGTTGACTGGAACAGCAATCATGAACCATTATGGTGTAAGTTCATCATGGGATATAATACTGTTGAAAAATAAAAAAATTATCTAACATTAGGTCTATCAGGAACTGTGGAACTTGTTGAATTGGATCCGGCCAGGCGAACTTGGCAATTACAACGATTGGAAGAATGATATAGAAAATCCTTTGAAAATCGGACAGGCCCATGGAGCAACCAATGCGGAACTAGCTCGAGCAAGGAATACGGCCAACGATTTGGTCAAGAACCTTCTTCCACGAATGTTTCTTCGGCGTATGAAGTCGCTCATTGCACATCAGCTGCCAAAGAAAACGGACAGAGTGGTGTTCTGCAAGCTAGGTGCTTTACAGCAGGAAGCGTACGAAAATTACCTCGAAAGTGACGTTGTGCAGCTCGTCAAGTACTCCACCGATCCTTGCGATTGCGGTTCTAAGAAAACGAGAGGGAAATGCTGTTATAAGAAGCTCGAAGATGGCACTACGGTATCTCAAGCGGTTTTCCCTTGTATTACTAATCTCAAACTATTGTGCAATCATTTGGCGAATTGGATCCCAAGAGACGGCGAACCCGCTGAGAAACAAGCAAAAGATATTGAAAAGCTTCAAATAGGGCTGCCTGACAACTGGGAGAAGTACTACCGCCGCCAACATTTCGAAAATGTCATGGACCCCAACTTTTGTGGTAAATGGCAGGTGTTACAAAAGTTGCTCGCCTTCTGGAAGGAGAGCGATGATAGTTCCAAAGTCTTGATATTTTCTGAAAGCAAGAAACTTTTGAAAATGTTGTACATGTTGCTGAACAATACTCACTACAATATTTGCTATCTTGATGGAGAAATGGCACTGGAAGATAGAACAAAGGCAGTGGAAGATTTCAACACGGACCCGAGCTTCTTCGCATTTCTAATATCGACTCGAGCTGGCGGCGTGGGACTCAACATTGTATCTGCTAACAAGGTGGTTGTATTTGATCCTTCGTGGAACCCTTCCCACGATCTCCAAGCTCAAGACCGCGCATATCGTATCGGCCAACGTCGAGATGTAGAGGTCTTCCGTCTCGTCTGCGCTGGAACAATCGAGGAAATGGTATATGCCAGACAGATATATAAACAACAACAAGCCAACATTGGCTACGAGGCTTCGTTCGAACGACGCTATTTCACCGGTGTGATGAAGGACTCCACACGCCGAGGTGAGCTCTTCGGTCTCAAGAACCTCTTCACCTTCCATCAGGAGAACGTCGTTCTCCAGGAAATCGTCAACAAGACGAATGTGGCAGAATCAAAGACTGGTATTGCGATCCTCAGCGTTCCTGATATTGACGAAACTGTCAGTTTTGAAGAGGACGGTGGTGACGACATTATCAGCCAGATCCAGGCAATGGTTACCAACAGCCAAGACGACCCTTCTGCTGCCCCAACACCTCGAACCACGAAACTTGATCCTATATCGGCCATTCTCGCCGATGCAGGCGTAGAGTACACTCATGAAAACACTGAAGTTATCGGAACATCGAAACTCGAAGAGAACATTAGTCGCAAAGCCGTGGAGGCTAATGAAGACCCCACAATGCGGGCAATGTCCGCTTTTCAGAATGATATGAAAAACGATAATCGATTTCAATATGGTAATGTGCCATCTAAAGTTCGAGTTCGTCAGTTTAATTCTTTGAGAAAGGCGTTTGGTTATGATCATGAAGAGAATGGCAAGTTTGCGCTTGAGGTTGAGCATTGGAAGCCAGAGAAAAGGGCAAGTGCTCTGGAGAAGGTTAGTAGTTTTTCTCTCTCTCTCTATTGTAACGAAGTTTCGGGACGCTAATGCGAGTGTTTAGTTTTATCGGTCACGAAGAGGGATTCTTGCGGCCAGAGGGGACTGGAGTGCTCAAGACGGTCTCCCTGAAGACACTTCCCACCATGAAATTATAACTATAGATGATAGTGATGATGAAGATGACGAACTTGTAGATGAGATGGAGCAAGATGAGGACCTCGAAGATGACGAATAGCTATGATCTTACGATTGATGAACATGTTACCTATTTCCTACCTTTCAGAGGGTGTTGCTAATCGATGGGCGCGAGCATCATATAATTTTACCATGATCCTAGAAATACCTGAACAGAACCTACAGATTTCTGGGCAATTGAAATATTATATTACATATTCAACGCTTTCATGCTCGCATAGGCGGAATTTCCAGAAAAATATTACTATACTGGATTTACTGTTGAAATTTAACAATTAGAGAACAGTGGTAGTGGTCAATATTGGCCCTACTGTACTTTCCATGATTTTACCTACTGATGGTCTCGTAAACTCTACCGATAGATTTGATAAGTATACCATGCAAACACAGTTAATCTGGTCGACAATAGGATGTTCGTCTCGCAATTTTTCTTCAATATCATACACGCTTAACAATAAAAGGAAGGAAGCAAATTTCGATCCAACGGGAAAGACCACGCGGAAGAGAGCCTGCTAGCCAAGCAAAATGACTATTTTGTTGATTGTTAAGGAACTTCCGTGGGTAAAAAATACTTACAGAAGAATACAATTTTCATAGAAGCGACTCATATCCCATCTCTTTCATATCTTGTAGGCGCATTATTGTTAAATATTTCTAATGTCCTACTCCGTAATTCTATTCTAGCAACTTATAAATCTCGTATCACAGGGGTACGGCTCTTCACTAGTGAGTATAACTGCTCTCGCCCATCCCGGGAATGCTTGTTTCTTCTGCAGCCTCTGCTTCCCGGATCAAATGTTCTCTCTTTATTCTCTTCGCCTGAAAATGAATGAAAAAGACCAATGCAGCGCCTACCGCAAGTGCGATAGTCAATAGCATCATATTAACTGGCACCGGGTTTCCATCAAATACCGTGTGCGTCAGAGTGTCTAATCCGGATTGCACAAAGTTGAAGAATCCAGCGAGACATATTATCGTGCCATAGACTTTGCCGAAAGTTACAAAGCCGAAAACTTTGGCGGCATAGTCACTAGAATAGAGTAAGGTTAACGAGGATCGACAAATTTCAACGGAAAGCCCGAATACTTACGAAACAGTTGTGTAATAAAGTGGGCGGTATACAACGAATAGAATAACGTTCAAATATGCAGCCCATTTGTAGGGAAGAACTCCCAAAACGCCAATGATAGTAGCGGTTGTGACCAATAATCCGATAATGAAAGTTGTGCTTGTCCTATCAAGCAATGCACCTATTTCCAACTCGTTAGTACTGACATCCACTGATCTTTCGAATTTCAAGAGATATCATACCAATGAAAGGTACAGCGACCAATCCACCCAGAGGCAGCGCAATATCGAAAAAGTTGTTGATTTCCACCGCACTTTCGAGATCGCCCAGCAGATAAGTATACTGAGGTCTGATCGTTGCCACAAAGTAGTTGATTCTCGTCATTTGGACCACGGTGAACAAAGTAATAAGCACAAACCACCAGCTGGTGATCTGTTCTTTGGCAGATCTACCATGTAATGCCCCCCAGACACCGGAAATATCCTTCTTGACTTCTTCTCGCTTTTGATGGCGTTCCCCTCCCTTTGGTCCTAAAAGCAAATCGATTTCACTAGCTACGGATGCACGGCGCTCTTCTTGTACGGAATTTCGGACTTCGTCCGGTAGCTCCTCGTCTGACGAATGATATCCTTCTTCTTCAACCATGTGTACGAGTTCACCGACTGTTTTGTAGGATTCCTTGGGCATTACGAATACTTGTGACAAGAATGTGAACACTGGGACAATGAGGTACACCAAAAAGAACTTTTTAGGCCAAAAGGTCTCGCCGCTGGCAAAGTAGATGAGGCGGTAGATGAGAAATACGGCGGAGGAGGCATCGAATGCACCAGTCAGAAGGGAGAGGATTAAACCTGAGTTTGTAGGGAAGGTATTGGAGAGCTGGAAGGAGGATATGAAGACGAATGGACCGCCGAGGGCGAGGAACAGATAAGCTGGGATATAAGCTGTATTGAAAGGCTGATTAGTATAACAACTGGCGTAGAATTGTATATTGTATGTTTCTTGGTCTCACCATCGAATGGAAGCTCCCACGCAAATGCAAATAGAATACAACCAGTGGCAAAAAATACGGCTCCTATCATTCCACTGACTCTAGGGCCATATTTATCAAGAATTGTACCGACTGGCAATGCGCAAACCTAAATCCTCTTGTTAGCTTAATACTAGCATAATATTGGGTCTTTTTTTTTGAACGAATTGGCCTACGTTGGTTGCAACGGCTGCGCATGTGAACATGAAATTTAGACTATTTTGCTGTTAGTCTTTTGCCTTTGCCTATAGGAAAGAACAGGTAGTAATGGACATACTGTAATTCTTGTCCAAAGCAGACTATCTTGCCATCTTTCAGTTCGTCATCCGTACATCTGTCTCGATAGACACCCTCCGCAATTAGGACCGGCTTGATGGCTGGACACAGGAACAACTAGCATTAGCAACCCAGTCATGTGTGTATGATAAAAACAAAAAGTCTCACATAGAATCTTTCGACATACCTGCATATCCAAAAACGACTCCAGCCATCAAAAGACAGTAGATTGTTGCACATGCGACCTGCAGCTTGCGCCTGGTCTTCGAAATCTCGAACGCCCCGATGGTCATTGGTGCGGTATTGTTTTGGTGTTGCGATTTTCTGGTGTCGAGAATGGGAGCCGCTGTTTACGTAAAGGGAATCGAGGAAGATCGGATGGATAATCGACTCGGAGCAGAACGAGGATGTTGATGCTAGGAGGGGTATAGCGGGAAAACGTCACTGGCTAGTCACGTCCGCGTATTCTGTCTTGGGTTATTATGACCTGCATGTACCCTCTCGCTGCCAGATCCCAGAGGAAACTAAAGAGAACATTTGGGAAAAGAGAAAATATGGAGAGAGAAGAAGGGAGGGAGGTGGCCGAGAAAAAGAAGCGAAAGCAATGTGAAGAGGAGAAGGAGGAGGAGGCGGGAGGCGGGAAGCGGAGAGTAGCTTACATTTTGTACTGGAGCTGGGGTTGGGGACGGGCAAGAATAAATTTGAGGTTCTCGCAAGGATGTATCCAGAAATCTTAACTCACACCGCCATTCTGAAATTGGGAAGACCCCAAACAGAGTACCAGTACGTTCGTTAGCCATGCCGACAGGTTTTTCAACATGCGACATCTTGATCTGGGATAGGCGCTCGACCAAGTGGCTTAATTCTGCGTCAAGTCAAGAAACTCGACCGGCCTTCTGACATGGTTTGTATGGGAGGGGTTGGACTGCCCCGGTTATCTTGCCAGTCTCACCACCAGGCCGCACCCCATGTTCGATCACGGCAGTATCGATCGAGCGCAGGAACACTCTGATTTACATTATTCAATTCTCGGGTACATCTACTATCAGTTACATCCACATAAGTCTCGATTACCAATGATGTGCTCCTATCTAGAGGTTATTGATGTGGATGGCGAATGGCCGGCATACCACATCATCATATCTTCCTCATTATCTGTGGCTGCGAGCTTAAGCGAAACTGACGGTGCATGCAGTCTCCACACCGCGACCAGGGTGCTTCCTACAAGCTGATAGGCGGATCTCTGCACCCCCACCTCGAGAAACCTTCTCCCTTGATCTCTGGCTATGGCTCTCGGTGCTGTTTGTCACCTCTACAAATAACTAGGATCTTCTAACTTATGGCCAGAATCCCTTGCCCTTAAATCCAATCGGTTGAACAAGAAGGTTGGGAGATCAAAGGAAAATGCGGAGTGCATATGAATGTCTGCTCATCCATGCAGGAAATACACAATTGCAGGAGGATACCAATACTAGCTCTATCTAGACGAGACACGAGACCAGTTCCTGTTCTTTCTCTGGTATGGAATTTTTACAATTTCACTGCCCACTCGGACGGTTCCGCACTAGGGAGTTTAGCCGTCGCACGAGTACGACATCCTCAGCTTCTAGCCCCAAAACCTTCGCCCCTCCTTACTTCACACTTCAACTTTTTCATTTCTGGTCAGGCGGCAAACCGGTGAGATGCGTCCCGTCGAAGAAAGCCCAAGTTAAGAGCTCTGCTATAAAAAAAAATCTCATCCCCGCCATTCCCACAGCCAAGACGATCTACCGAGCATTAATCTTACGCGCTCTCTCCAAATCGAGACTCTGTTTTCGACCTTCGCATCTCCATCCTTTATGGAACGGGCGTAGTCTCATCGGGTCTCGTGGTCAATATTTCGTGCAAATGCTTCGAATCGAGGAATCGTCCACCACAACACATCGAAGCGTGCAGTGACGTCACGTGCTCGTCAAATCGAGCTAAAAGCCATCACTGCTGGCGGTTACGATACCAACACCTCTGAGATTCCCCTCCAACATCCGTACGCTAGACATCGTGTACCGCCCGCAACTACCCATCGAAGAACATCTACGATGCGCCGTCGGGTAGGTCTGGCAGCGCTGGACCGTCGGGTCCAAGACTCACAAACCTGGTCATCTCACGGCGCCTCCATCCGCCGCACTCATCAGTCCGAACTCACCACCCAGCTGTCCGTCTTCCAAGCTGCTCTTTCAACATTTAGCACTCAATATGCCTCCGAAATCCGGCAGAATCCTAAATTCCGCTCCGAGTTTGCGAGAATGTGTACTGTTATAGGCGTTGATCCTTTAGCTGCGAGTTCGAGTCGACAAAAGGACAAAGGAGGGAATATGTGGGCGGAAATGCTTGGTAGCAGCGTCAATGACTTCTACTTTGAATTAGCTGTCAAGATTGTTGAAGTTTGTCGGGAGACAAGAACGAAGAATGGGGGGTTAATAACCGTTCGTGAGGTGCAGGAGACGATACTGAAGAAGGACAGATCGACTGGCGGTGGTGGCACGGGCCTACAGATCTCTGAAGACGATATAATCCGCTCAGTAGAGTGTCTGAAGCCTCTAGGGCCTGGATTTGATATGATGAAGATTGGAAAGACCATGATGATCAGGTCTGTACCAAAGGAGTTCAATATGGACCAAGCCAAAGTTTTAGAGGTCATTCAGGTTCTGGGGTTCGTTACAATAGGGCTTTTAATGGATAATCTGGGATGGATCGCACCAAGAGCGCAGGCTGTAGTTGATGATTTGATGACCGAGGCGTTTCTTTGGGTTGACGAGCAGGGCGGCGAAACGAGTTATTGGGCGCCGCGCTCCCTCTGAGGTTCATATTAAAGATTTTATTTTCTGGGCGTTTCCGGTGAGTTTGCAAGATGATACCCTTATATAACAATCATGGACTATATATTTCCTTGATAGATATATTTATAGCATGTATACGAATTTAGGATAATATTTTATGACCGTCAAGTATCTATTTTGAGGCTTATGATATGAACGCTTTAGTTCCCTGAGCGAATCTGCAGCGCTGTGGTGTTACCTATAGCGGTTTTTTAGCTAGTAGTCAGGCTCCAGTAACCTTTATTTCCCAGCATGTTAATATCATAAGGCTGAAATCTGGAATTACGATTTTGTAACTTGGTGGATACCTATTTTTGAATTCAACTGGCAAAACTCCTCAGCCTTGTTTAAGGATTGGCTATCTTGGAGGGATCAAACCCCGCCTTCCGACCCATAGCGCCGCAGCAGCTCGTAGCATTAGAGGCCAGTGATAACAGCGGTAGTCCCTAGTCGCTCAATACATTCGAACTGTCCGCAAAACCGACCCCGTCATAGTTTACATATACATACCCAAACCGTTCATACCGACACTGAACCATGGCACACGAACGGCAGGCAGCGGGTTACCGGGACACAACACTTGAAAACCAACAGCGCAATGCCCACAGCTCGTTCTACCATGAAACGATGGCTGTCAGCGAAATCCTTCAGGGACGGCTCAATGCAAATTCGGAGATAGGGTATCTTGCTCAAAAAACAGAAAACATGAGTTTGGATGGTCATCCGTCCCATCAAGAGTCCCATATGAAAGTATAATAAATTTCGTCATCCCTAGTCTCAAGTATTTTGCAAGTTTGAAAATCACATTCAATGCATGTGATAACATAGACATATTGCAATATTTACCTACCTAGTTTGGATTTTCACTTAAATTGCTGGAAACTAACTTTTTACTTAGAGTCCGCATTCTAATAGTAGAGAGAACACACAGCGGGCTCCGAGGACAACTGTAACTGAAACACTGAGTTCTCGACCGAGTTCTCAAAGCTCGGTTTCCCCAAAAACGACAGGGCATCGTTCCAATTCCTTGAAATCTCCAGTCGCATCGGTAACTTCAAACTATGAGACTCATGACAGCGATTCTGACTCTGACTCCGACGATGAAAGTTTGGAGATACAAAAGCTATCATTTAATGCTGCGAAAGTGACTGAGTTTTGTACCCTCGGCAATTGGGAAAAGGCTGAAATCTTCGTCCATGCCTTGCTGAAAATATTAGAAAAAAATACACCCGCAATACAAAAACATAGTCCAGATGGACTCAAGATAACCGACTGGCTCGTGGATTTAATCGAAATCCAAGCTAAGCAAGGGAAATGGAATGGAGTGCTTCTCACCTCAGAGAGGCTAGCATCCGTCGGTTTAACAAGTGGAGCACTCTCTTACACACCTGGACTAATTGAACACTGGCAAGCCTCCGCCTACTACAAACTAGGCGATCCTGTTACCGCAAAACGCCGCTGCAAGAAAGCCATTCGAATCCGGCGTGATCCTTCTGTTTCTCAGGCCAAACTAAACGACGCTTACCAGACAATGATTGCTATTCTCAGTCATCAGAACGACGTAGCGGAATTAGAGTTCTATAAGTCGCTAATACGAACGGATGCACCGTCAGAACAGGAACCTGGGATTACGAAACAACAACTACCTTCAAGTGTGCAATCGACCAATCAAAGCGGGCCGCTAAATGAGCTGTTAGAGCAAGGGAATACAGCTCATACAGTCCCATCCTTCGACCCGGTAGCGGAAAAGAGAGCACAAGTGCAGAAGGAGTGGCCATGGTTGATAAATATGGGTCCACATGCTGGCATAACACTTAGCGAAGTCAATAGGGCAGTCTTCCACGCAATTGAAAATAGCGATGAAGTACTTGCGGAAGTTATCTTCAACGACTGTAAGTTTACAGATATATATCACTTCTATATACCTACAGTCAGATTTGGACGCTAATATATTTGATTAGACCCAATCTGCCTTGAAAGTCCGATAGATAACTACACAGGAATTGAGCTCCAGAATATAAGTCTGAGCCCGCTTCAGATAGCTGTATGTAAAAGCAACTTTACCATGGTAAAATTCTTGCTAGCGAAAGGCGTTAGAATCTACGGGACGCCGCCTGGTTTGCTCAACCTCGCTCTTCACGAAGCTAGTTGCGAGATGGTAGAGTTCATAATCGACTGTGGGTATTCTCCAGACGGTACTCCTCTCGATGGGCAACACAGCGTAAAGCAAGGCGTTCCTGCAGGAATACCTCTTCATTACGCTTGTATTATCTCTTCAGGAAGTCAGTCAAAGATCAAGTCACTTATTTCCAAAGGTGCTGATGTCAATATTCGGGATGCGGAAGGCAAAACCGCCTTGATGGTCGCTGTGGAATGCAAGAATTCAGTTTACACTATGGTTGCGTCAGTAGATGCGCTCCTTGCTCGTGGAGCAGATATTGATTTGGCCGACAACCTCGGGAACAACGTGCTACATTTTGCTGCACTTCAGGGCACAATTGGTTGCATCCGGAATCTGCTGCGGAACGGTGGGAAATCTTGTCGAATGAGACAAAACCTCAAGGGACAGCGCCCTTTAAATATTGCACGTCGTGCTGGTAGGGCTCAAGATATTCTTACACTCTTGGAATACTAGCTTCAAATCCGAATTTATTTGAATATTTAAGGCTTTGTAGCTTGTGTAATACACGAGTTTGGATTTCTGGCGCCTCGATGAGTCGTAATCCGTATCATATATTATAGACTCTGGTATACTTCATATTTCTCCTTTCTTCCTACTTGAATTTTCTTAAACGTTTATAGGATTCGGGTTTAGAATTTATGAGACTAGGATATTGGCGCCCCCTTACCTCCAACATCACAGAGTGCAGATAATGAGCGAGACCAAGGCCCTCGGTATTTTTCGAGCAATATCCTGGCACTTTAAAATACTTGTTGCGGGTATCTAGACTGCCAGACTAAAATATAAACGCCCCTGACCGCGAAGGACAAATGACTATATTGTCTTGCGCGACGATATATAATACTCGAAGGGATCCGCATGGTAGGAAAGTAACGCTATATTGATTAGGCATCTATAAATTTCACGAGCCTGCAAGTTTGTATGGCGAGAAATAATGTGAATACCAGATCCTAATCAAAAAGTTAAGCTTAATTTTTATTGATATAAAATTCGGATACTTAACTGCCTCAAGTGCGCAATTTATACCTCGAAACAACTTAACAATGACCCTAATAATCTCTACTAAAGATACTTCGAACCGTTTCGAGCAAGCTGTTTTATGTTATATTTCGTGTTTTCGGGTTAATGCTGTTGATGTCTCGTCGTCTGGTAGTGACTATAGGTGCTATATTTCTATGAAGCGTTGGATTTTGGGGATATCCTTTTCCTGGCTATCAACGTGATTTCCGAGTATTTAATAAAAGAAAACGGGGAGACCCCCAAATTTGGTGCTGACTTAACCACAGACAATAAAGGAAAGGCCGACTAAGGCTACATAAAAAACGATCAGCCATCGGTTGTTAACGAGATAATTTCCCGCTTCTTTTGACGGAAGAGACGGCTCCAGATCTTTCGTTTAAAAATATAATTTGCTCTCCACGTTAGGCATATTGCATCATTCCGACGTGCAAGCCGAGGATATATCGATATCTAAACCGGGGTTGAGGACTTTTTCTCATTCTTCCAAGGTTTAGCCGAGAGAAAGACCTAGGCTTCCATAGGCCTAATTTGGACATATTTTAATTTAACTGGCAGGGCTCTCATAATAGACATCTTATCCAACAGATGCAACATAACTAGTCAAGCTTTTGTCCGTATACCATGTAGAGTACTGAAAACCACGCAAGAGCAAAACTGCAGTCTTTGTCCAGGCAAGCTTTTGATATAAAATCTTAATATAGGCAGATTCAATATTCTTAAATCAAAGACTTTCTTTCACGCTTTCAGGCTATACCTTCATCTCCATCTGCCCATGGGCATGATGATCGGACTTTTCCGATTTATTGTTTTCTCATCTATAAGAAAACTCTCCATTTGTCCGTTCTCGACATGCACCCTGTATATCTCGGCATCAGTTCCGACGTGAATAGCCAAGAGATTACCAATCTGTGGAATAGAGCGATGGCAGATCTAGCCTTTTATGAATTATTTGGATAAAGGATTTTGAGATCCACTAATCTGCCTTTACACGTAGCTTTAATAACTTACTTTAGAATGATTACTACTAACTTCCCCGAATCCTAGGCGCGTTATAAATTTTGATCTAGACTATAAAATGGGACTGATCAGCCTCTAGGTTATTTCTATATACTACAAGCTCTCAATCTAATACCTCAAGTCACCGAAAAGAAGCTGTGCAAGCAAACTGGTAGTGGTACCCGTCAAATTAGAAATAATGAAAGTTATATCATCGTTGTTTCTTGTGGCCGGCGTCATAAAGCCAATTATTGCTGCTTCTTGTCCCGCATTTGACTGGTCGGCTCCTCTTGTTAGGAACCCGCTTCTTCCAGACCCATTCAAATTCCAAGACGGCACCAAAGCAGCTTCTGTGGCTGATTGGGAATGCCGTCGGACCCAAATTTTGGATTTATTCCAACAATATGAGCTCGGAGAACTTCCCAGCAAACCTCATCGCTTGGGAACAAGGTTCTACCAGTCATTGGGCATTTTATCCTTGACGGCATATCAGGGCGATAAGGTCATATCATGGAACGTAACAATCAAATACCCGAAAACCGGAACCGGCCCCTTCCCAGCTATTATTGCTTATGGTGGACTAAGTATCCCAGTCCCTGACGGCATTGCGGTTCTCAACTTCAACAATGACGGTCTTGCACAGCAAAATTCTGCGAGTAGCCGTGGAATCGGAAAATTCTATGATCTATATGGAAAGAATGCTACTGCGTCCGCTATGACGGCTTGGTCATGGGGTAAGTAGCCTCAAGACCATCTCTTTCTCAGCAGTAATATGATAAACTCTCTCTGACACCATTTTGCGTTAAACAGGTGTAAGCAGAATAATAGACGCCCTTGAAGATACCCCACGCGCAAATATCGACGCTTCAAGAGTTGCGGTCACTGGATGCTCTCGCAACGGCAAAGGAGCATTAGTAGCAGGTGCATTCGAGCCTAGGATCGCACTGACTATTCCTCAAGAGAGCGGATCCGGGGGCTCGGCTTGTTGGAGATTGTCTGATTGGATGTACGCCAACGGAACCGTAACACAGACGGCGTCTGAGATTGTTCAAGAGAATGTTTGGTTTTCCGAAGAGTTTGCATATTTTGCACCCAATGGTTCTGTTCCATTATTGCCAGTTGATCACCACGAACTGGCCGCTCTTGTAGCTCCAAGAGGACTATTAGTTATTGATAATACGGCATATGACTGGCTCGGCCCATGGAGTGACTACGGATGTATGACAGCTGGTCATACCGCTTATAAGGCACTTGGGGTCCCAGATCATATGGGCTACTCCCAGATCGGTAACCATCCGCACTGCGTCTTTCCAACAGCGCAGCAAGGACTGGAATTGGCAGCGTTTTTCCAGAAATTCTTACTGGGTAACTCAACCGCCAACACCAATGTTTGGAAGACAGACGTTGCTGCACCGTTTGTGTTGAGCAACTGGGCTGATTGGACGTGGCCCACGCTGACTTAGGAAAAATCGCCATGCAGTCTGCCGGGTAGTCTCGAGGCTGCAGACTGTTCTTAGATAAACATTACTAAGTAGAAGTTTAAGAGTGCGCTTCAATGCAATGCACTTCCTATTAAAAGCGAGAAGAACTAGTTGTTTACATCAAGACTATCGTGAGTAAGCTATTCGATGGAATCATTGAGAATAGAATTGTTGAATCAATGTCCCGACCAGAGCCCAATTGCTATGTGACTAGTCTCCAGCTGAAGGCGTATCCATAGGACTCAGGTACTCATCCGATGACTAGACCCCTTGTTGAAGAAAAACTGGCTTTGAGGGGGGCCGCAAAATTGTGCTATGGCCTTTCAAAAGCCCGACCGCCGCCGCCTCTGCTACAATTGAATGGAAATATTGTGGTATTGTTAAATTATCCAGTCTGTCGAGGGTTACTAAGCTTTAATTTCCGGTATTCTTCTTTGAACGATAACATATGAGGAGTATAGAGCGCGCATCGGTCGTAGTCTTGAACCATAGAGTGGCCCTTACGGGAGCAGTATATGATAATAACATTTCACGTAGAAATGGGACCAAGCTCACGAACGTGTAAGTAGCAGAGGACGATTGGAAACTTAAACACCTAAATTCTTCCTTAAAGATTTATGTTTTCTGTTAGACACGTTTCGCAGTATGCAAAACTCTTCTCCAAGCGGGACCAGAATTCTTGACTCTAAAATCTAGCGAAGACTCTCTTTCAGACCCGACAATTCACCTAGATCGCACGAAATCATTTTCTCATGGCAAACCGCATGCCTTCGAAAGTTGCAAATATATGTTATGCTATGTTATGTCGCTTGCATTATCTTCTTTTTTAGTACAAAAAGAGGAAAGAAATATATAGATCTACAGCAGGTTAGCCGAAATTTTAAACTGCTTGCCCTCACTTCCCAATCAAAAATTGGTGTTGGGGTGTGGTTGGTTGGTTGGGTGCGTCGGACCATGCCGATGGTTCTGGTCTTGGCAGCTATGTCATGGCTCCAACCTCATTCAATCCGGCCCCCCATGCGCTTCGAAAACCCTTTTAAACATTCAATCACACCATCTATGGCTTGGAAGCCTTCTGTTTGTGAGTTTTGGAATATATAACGAGACATGGTTTCTCGCGATCACGACAATATCCCAAGTCCCTCGTAAACTTTATTTTAGTGAACGCTCAATCCAACGTCATGAACGTCAGCACGACCGCGGCAGCTGTTGCCGGCGCTCGCGGCACTCGTGGCCCCCGCGACACTAGCACGTCGGAACATACACCTCTTCTCGCAACGGTACCTACACGGCCCTATCGTCGCCCCCACCGGTCAAATACCTGCACTCGTTTTTGTTATATACTTGCACAAGTTACAATATTCTACTCGATCCTGTATCTGCTCGTTCTATTTCCTCTTCACCTGGTACCCGAATGGCATTCACCGCTAAAATGGAGAGATACACACCCACCACATGACCGGTATCCATTACCAAGGAACAAAGATCTAGGAATAGAGAAACTCTACAAGATACTAGACGATACACCAGACAGTGCCAAAGCAAAACAATGGAGTAAATACTACTCGTCGGGACCACATCTGGCTGGAAAAAATTATACCCAGGCTGTTTGGACAAAGGATAAATGGGAAGAATATGGCATTAAATCCGAAATAGTGGAGTACGAAGTGCTGCTGAACTACCCAGTCAGCCACCGATTGGCGTTATTGGAACGGAATGTAACCGCCCTCACCACTGATCGGGATAGCATTATTGAGCGTGGAAACAAGGATACGAAGGCAGGAAAAGGCAAGAATGTAGACAAGATTTTGTTCGAGGCTACTCTTGAAGAAGATGAAGTTCCCGGAGATGCATACTCCCAACTCAAAGAAAGAATACCTACCTTTCATGGGTACTCTGCCAATGGCAGTGTTACAGCGAATTTTGTATACGGTGGATACTGCGACTTGGCTGCTTTCGAAGAACTGGATAGACTTGAAGTCCCAATTGAAGGCCACATTGTTCTCTGTCGCTACGGTTTCATATTTAGAGGCCTGAAAGTCAAGGGGGCGCAAGACAGGGGTGCTGTCGGCGTCGTCATATTTACAGACCCAGCAGATGACCATCCAGACGGTTGGTCTGGTGGCGGGGAGGGCGATGGGAAACCATATCCAAATGGAAGTGGACGGCAACCATCTAGTGTTCAGCGAGGCTCAGTTCAGTTCTTGTCAATACGGCCAGGAGATCCATCAACGCCGGGATATGCGTCGAAACCCGGCGTCCCGCGAGTGGATGAGCATGACGCAATCCCGAAGATCCCAAGTTTACCGATAAGCTATCTGGATGCTGCTCCTATCCTCAAAGTGCTTAATGGCTGGGGTTACCAGCCGAAGGGATGGAAGAAGGGTGGACTTGGAGATAGAGGTGTAGATTACTGGACTGGTCCGGTGGGCTATAAGGCCCAAGAAGTCAACGGGATACAGGTTTTAAGAGCTACAAAGACGGAGAAGAAGGCAACCGAGACTCTATTGCATCTAGAGAATATTGTTAAATACACTATTACCCCAATCTGGGATGTTATCGGTATGTACTTATGCTTACTTCGTGATACTACCTACTGGGCTGGAAATATGTGCTAACATGAAACCACCAGGTGTTATCAACGGCTCAATAAGCGACGAAGTTGTGGTCATTGGCAACCATCGTGACGCATGGTGCGCTGGAGCTGCAGATCCATCGTCTGGAAGTGCCGCCCTAATTGAGCGTGAGTATAATACACGCCAAGTATCTATTATGGGTATCCTCAACTAACGGTGAAAACCAAGTTTCAAGAACATTTGGTAAGATGATTACAGATGGCTGGACACCACTTCGAACCATCATATTGGCCTCCTGGGACGCTGAGGAGTACGGACTGGTCGGCTCCACCGAATGGGTCGAAGAATATCGAGCTTATCTGATGGAAAACGCAGTGGCATACCTTAACCTTGATGTCGCGACCTCTGGGCCCTGGCTTGATGCTGCCGCTGCACCTTTAATGTACAAAGTTTTTAAGGATGCTATGAAGGCAGTGAAAGATCCACTGGCAGATAAAAAGCGGGAACTAGTTAATAAGGGCGAAAGCCTTATGCCTATATCCGCAGCTATGATGCCAGCCACTCCAAAAAGCGAGGATATGAACATCTTTGATGACCGCGATCGCGAACGCAGCAGGGAAAGGTACCAGGGAAGCCTCTATGAGATTTGGAGCAAAGAGAGCGGGGTGATTCGCTCAATCGGTTCCGGAAGCGACTTTACTGGATTTCAAGATATCGCCTTGATCCCAAGTTCGGATTTTAGCTTTAGACAAGGGGCTAGCGGGGCAGTCTACCACTGTAAGCATGGTTTCTTCTTTCGTTATTCGGTACGGGAGACTAATTCAAGTGTCAAGATCACTCCAACTACGATTCATTCGATTGGATGGAGAAGTTTGGGGACCCTGGATTTAAATATCATATTACTGCTACAAAGCTCATCGGACACATGGCCCTCACACTCTCCGAAACTGCCGTAATCCCCTTCAGTCTTACAGATTATGCCAATTTCCTCGAGAAACACCTAAAGGCTGCACAAGCATATTTCAACAAGACGGTCGGGGAAGCCGAACAATCTGTCTCTCCTGTAAAGACTGAAAACTTGAAAGCAACGAATGCAATCGGGAGAGCCAGACAATCTCTTGCCAGACTCTCAGACCAAATCGCAAGATTGAAGTCCGCAACAGTAGAATTCGATCAGGAGGCCGTAGCGATCACAGAAGAAATCAAAAAACTCAGCTCGGGGACCTCATGGTCTAGATGGTGGCAAGGTATCCACTATTGGGCAAAAGTGAAGCTTCTCAACAACAAGATCCAGTACTTTGAGAGAAAATTTGTATATGAAGATGGACTAGACGGGAGAGATGTTTTTAAACACGTCGTATTCGCACCTGGATTGTGGACTGGGTATGCGGGCGTGGTATTTCCGGGGATTGCGGAGAGCGTACAGAGTAGAAACTGGACAAATGTTGAGGTAAGCCTTTTCTCTAGCTTTCCACTCGTGCGATAATATCTGAAGCTAACCCTTAATATCTGATATGTTAGCGATGGTCTGAAATTATTGAGAAGTGCGTGATCGATGCGAGAGGTAGTATTGAGTAGCATATTAGAGATGCAGGGAATGATTTTTACATAGGAACATTCGGGTAAAGATGATATCATCTATTTTTAAGGATCTGTAAATTGTAACTATATTATTTTATCGGTTAAAGAGTCGGCATCTAAAGTAGCGGCTAGAACACAAAGTAGGAGACAATTGGGGCGGCGACAAGCGGGACACAAAGCATTTAGTTTACGAGACAAAGCGGATCAAGTCATGTGGAACAGCATTCTAAAACCTATTTATCAACCCAGAATATACCACAACTCTGAAATTGCCTACCAAATACTACGGGATGAGAATATGACCAAGACGAAAAGTAGTTGCGCTTCGAGAGATCAAAAAATTCATGCTTGTAAATGGATCAACTCCGTGCCAAGTAAAAAACCCATTACATAATGTTTTCCAAAGTTTGGATGATAGTGTACCAGGTAGTTGCTTCTGCAGCTCTGGGGCACAGAGCAGGATAGAAGGCCAAGGTTAACGGTTTGTTTCTCGGGCTATAGGCAACTGTAGTACCAAAAAGTCTAGGCATACATGGCTCACAAGATGATTCGAGGCTAAATTTGCCATCGCATAATTAACGGTCAGGGATTTACGGGGCTGAAATGGATCTCCATCTTGGATTTGTTGCTCCGGGGCCTCGATCATACAGTTTCCTTTTTTTCTCTAACCGTTGAACGCGGTATAATAGCCTGGATATCGCGAAATTTTATGAGTATGGGACCTCATGAAACCTCTAGTCCTTCAGACTATTTAGCTTTGCATCTAGACGTACGAATCATCGAAAGATCGATTGGTTTGCAAACTGAATGCACGAAGACCGTTTCCCAACAAGGTAATCGACTAGTTATCTATGCAGACATCAGCTTTACCAAATTTCAAATGATTGAAATGTAGAAAGTCACTAGTACTTCATGACTAGACTATATTCCTTTTTCGATCTCCGAATGACCAGAGACGAACTTCAAAGGCTACCATTCTAATTCCGAGATCATTCGAGCGATTTACTCATGCCGTCTCTAAATCAGATGGCTTGGATTCATACCTTCCAAGTCGACTAGTCTCGGGCCCTCGATCCATGTATAGCAAACAATCCAGCCGTCTCAACATATATCTATTTTCAAAGCAGAATAGATCGTAGCCCATGCGAGAATCTCGTACCGCTCTGCACGTGTTATCGCCACGTGTCTATATACCGAAGCCGGAATATTATCAAAGCAGCATGTATATATATACATGCTAAGAACCTACATCGGAACGCCAGTGCACGTCGAGGAGCGAGGATCCAAACCGAGACTATCGAATCAGTCGTTGCAGCACCTTAAAGCAATCTTGTATGCCATCTTTTACATCGATCTTCCTTGTCTCGTAGACTATACCGCACGTCGTTCTAACGATATCCCGTCTTTTGCAACTGATATCGTCGAATGAAATGTCCTTCGGGAACTTCAACCTTGCGCCATTACTCCTCTCTACCTCCAATATAGTAGGGCATGTACGCTAATAATGCAACTCTATGTAACCGATGGTTTGGATGTCCTAACTAGAAGCCTGCGGGCCCGTGGGCGCCCATATAGAAAGACAAATTGGTTGCTGGTGAGGCAATGCCAACCAATAGTAGTTGTACTCGGTTCACGAGAATACGAGTGTCGACGGTTGTGCATAGATCTACGATACAAATGATGTGATGAGCAAACTTTGAGTAATTGTTTATTCGAGGAATTCTCTTTGTCTAGCAAACTAGTTGTGGAGTCTTCCAGGATCCTGGGAATACACGTGGCTATGGACATTGCATATGCCTAATTAAGCTCCATAACACAGAATTTATACCTCCAGGAGAAATATCAGCGGAGGACATATGAATTAGAAATCGGCGAGCCTGTTACCATGTGTCGAAAGAATGGGATGAAAACTTTGGTAAGACGAAAGTTCGAATGGTTATAATTCGTTTATAGCGCGGGCCGGGGTGGATCCGATGTGAGACTGTATGCCTACGGGTAAATCAGCTAGGAGCTCCATATTTTCGAATTTCACAAACCTGGCGGAGGTTCTATTCACTGGCCCATTCCGTATGCAAGTGTTGAAGTCGGGAATCCCATGGTGTAGAGAGAGCTCGAGAGTCTGCCACTAAGTTGCTTGGTGCTAGAATAAACTTGTAATTATTGTCCAACGGATAATTATGTATATCATTAAATACGAGACGTGCGAGGGTACGCGATCATACGGCGTTTCTATAGGTCGCTCTACCAAATTACGAGGAAAGCTAATATGCCAATATGAAATTGCATTTATTAACTGTCGAGTCGAGAGTTCCGTATAGCTAAAACATTGACACCTAGAATACTGAACGAAGGAACTCTATGATAAATCCTCAGGGATCGATATGCCTTTATGAAATACGGGCTATCAAGTAAACAACTAGTCTGCCTTGCCCACCCACATTTCAACAGAACGTTCTATGGAAATGCCAAAGCTGAAGGTCTAAGCCTTCGAGCAGGGAGCTTTAGCAATATATGCATAGCTTACCCTTACAGTGCATAAAAGCAAACTTGTTAACAAACCGGTATCTGCGCACGCATGCAACTCCGAATGTCGTTGGTATCACCAAAAATACAACAACAAGCCAGAATGGTGCAAGTCGCAAAACTAGGTCAGGCAAACCGAAGCCATAGCCAAGGTATACAAGAAATCGACGATCGGAATATGTATAATCTGGGACTAGTGATGTACTCTTGCGACCCCCGGTGGACATCCGCTACCACTAATCGAGCCCAGAAGACGCCCGGTTAGCCCTCCTTAGGAATAAATACCAATGAGGCTTTCCAACAGAACGCATTCGAAGGGCAAACAACGCGTTTCCATATACGGTAATTCTTGTTGTCCTCAAGACCTAACCCAGAAAACCCATGTCTGGCAGGTAATGTGGTACAAGGTTTCCAACCTGGACCCCGGGAGGCGCTCGAACCTTTTTTCGATTTGATTTTTGGTCCAACGGGGAAAAGAGAGGACGGCGAGGCCAATGTGCCCGAAACCATTCTCGGTACAACTTTCCTTCGGCGCCCTCATCTTTTTTCGCGAGTCCAGCCGGTTTTCGGCCCAAGGTTTCAAAACCATTTTGTTGTCGGTTGGCGGCTTTTGGCGGTGACTTTCCTGTGGAACCTATAGCTACGGTGCATAGCTCCTTCTTGGAGCTCTGGGATTGTTGCCGCCAGGAAAACTGACTCGAGGGGACCTACTATACAACATGAGGGTTACGGATTTTCTGTCCCGTATTATGGAAACCTAGGATTTGTTTTTCGAAGACACGTATATATAGCCTACCTTTCTCCCCTTTGTCAAAGTTCTCTAGTACAGTCAGATCACCGAAGCGATTAACACTGCACCCACGCCCATCTTGAAATTAATTCTTCCGTTTACTCTATTCACCTGTCTCACAGTAATTCCAGATCTCAGAGAACATTAGTGCTAACAGTTTTTCGGATTACGTGCTTAAGATGGTATTCTTGGAGTGGAAATAATGGCACATTCCGTGGAACCTAGGGGTTACCTTTACTAATTTAGACAGTTTTACTTCACTTTTTAGGGGGGCTTTTCTTTTCTTTCGATATCTAGGAACTCGGTTATCTTTCTTGGGTTGAATAAAAGGTGTATGATTTCCTTCATAATTAAACTTGTTGAAGTTGTTTCCCTGTTTCACAACGGACAGATCGTAAATGTGGGTCCAAAAATTTTAGACTTAGAAAATTAGACAAAAAGAAGTTCGTCGCGCTTTTTGTCTCTTTGAGCCGGATTATGGCAGCACTATATGTATAGTAGATATTCCTAGATTATTATTTAGACTTAGATAGAGGATTTTAGATGGAGTGCTCAAAGTACATAGAAAATAAAATAAAACTACATTATGCCCTTCATTGTCTCGTAAATCAGACGTTTTACCCCGTAAGACACCTGGTCTGCGAGACAACATCGTGCCTTCGCGGTGCACATTATTATCTTCCTTCTTCTTTCTTATCGATAAGGATGGGGCTTTCCCCCCGGTCCAGCCGCGTACACATTCACCGATTCCACCATCTGATCAATCTTACGCCTCGATCGAAGAATCAGATGAAAATGGCTGTCCTTTCTTCTTTGCCTTGCTTTTGGCTGCATTTTGCACTTGTGTTTCGTGCAGCCCTAGTGTCTCGCCAGCCGTGACATTTCAGCCCTAGTATTTTTTCTGGCGGCCTCCCTCTGCTAATGGTCAGAGATCTGGTTACACACACACCGGCTGTTCGGATTAACCTCCTTCAAGAAAAGTTTTCCGAAAGAAAAAAAAAAAATGAAAAGGTAATTTTTTCAAACGAACCCCATATTCGGAAATATACAAGCCCAATCCAGGAGCCTTTCGTAAATCCCAAGTCATCCGATCAGAGATTATCCGGCTCTAGGATGAAGTGGGAAAGAGCGGTCCAGATTGGCAGAGGCTCTTGTGTCGCAATCGGCACAAATGTTGGCCTCGCAAGCTAGATCACCCAAAATTCCAGCTGTTAGTTTGAGGGAGTTCGCACCCTAAACAGTCTTCTTGCATATACCTACATTCAAGCAGCATTTATTTCTTTTTCTCTCCCTCTCCCTCCCTCTCTCCCTCTCCTTCTCTTTGGCTTGAGGTACACCCTGTTTCTTTATTTACAGCGAGAAATACGAAATTCGCAAGGTAGGCTGCCACATCATCCTACAAGGGATACTGTTTGAGGTGTACACCCCCCAGTCGCAACGAGTTGCAGCTCCAACTGCATAGACTAGTGGAGATTCTACACTTCATTCCAAAGGTTGTTTAAGCAGGCTTTCTTTTATCTTTTGATGGAGGTCTTTCGATGGAGGGTACTGGAACTAGAATTGGGAGAATCGAATCCAATTCTGGATCCAGAATTACATTGTAGCTCGAGAGCTTTTCCCAGACCAGAGATTCAGTTACTGCAAGGGTGAGTGAGCAAACGGCTGCCTAGCCAGAACGTGGCACCAGCATGGGGGAATCTCTGGAAACGAATCAGAGGATCCAGAAATCTGAGATCGAAGCTTCCTTGACATGTCGATTTGATGTTATGGAGAAGTTCCAAAGTTGATGAAAATGATGCACCTGGTCCCAAGGCAAGAAACGAGGCTGATGTTGCATATGCGGGCTCACCACGGGCTCCTCAGATATGCCGTGATGGCATAGAGAATTAATTCAAGGAATCTAAGACAGCCGGCAAAGTACATTTTGACAGCTACCTGCTTAGATTTACAGACTGGTCTAGATGCTTGTTAGATGCTTGACCAACGAAGTTGATAACGGAAATAACCGGCATTATTAGCCTACTGTACGTTCAGACGGGACTGCAGCGTCCCTGAACTTACACTGACACCATCAATAACAGGGTTGATCAAGTCTGGTCTCCATCTGATGTTAGAACTGGGCTGGTATCGCGAGGTTGGGCTTCTATTTCTCTAAAAATGGTTCCACTGGACCATCGGATTTAGCCACTAGTCCAGCTGTGAGCTGATGCCGAGAACGGTATCTTGTGATGATGTGATACATTTTCAGGTGAATATGCATGCCATTGCGCATGTCCAAAGACCTATATCAGACGCCAACTATACATCGACACTGTTCTTAGTCGCTTTTTACCCACAAACTCCGTTTTGTTTGCTTTCGCTACACCGAAGGCTCCACATGTTTTATAATTTTCAAACGCTTTCTCCCAGAGGGGCTGGGGTTCAGCTTCCAAACAGTTAGGGGTACCTGGTTCATTCATGGCCTTAGTAAACAGCGTGTGTAAAGATCGGAAAATCCATGGCATTATTTCTTGGCGGGGTTTAAACGAAATATAATTGTCCAGTTCGTGCTTCGATAAATCATTGAAACTAGAAACTTGGAACTGTAGGCGTGGCTTCCGATTAATTTGATCAACTGAGTTTCGGTTTCCGAATTAGGTACTATGATGCGAATATCATGGATCTTTGAATAGAGTGAGCTCTTGGGCCACTTGCTCCTCTAACAACCAAGGTTCCGTGCCTCATGCAATCGGAGCCGAAATGGGCACTAGAAAAGCTTGAGTGCGGCACAGATAGCCTGGATCTTGTGCGCGTGGCGTGTTGGGTGGAACTTGTGGTATTTTCGGAGTTGGAACGCAACAGAATTCGGAAATACTCGGTCCTGGATCTTGTGGGGAAGATGTTGCAGGCCTAAAGGTACAAGGCATGGCGGAACTGACGAGGAGCCTTCGAGACGCCAAGGTTGAGGTTCAGCGGCACAGCATCGCTCGAGCGATGGTTGAGATGCAACTGGTAGTGTTTGCCGTTTAGCGCACTTCAATTTCCGTAAGGCGCGGACTTTGCGCTCCACTTACTTCAAACTCTATTCTAGCTTGTTTGCTTCAGTCGGGTCCTACAGTAGCTTGATTACTGTCCACCTCAGGCTGACATTTGAGGCACTGGTCACTCGAATGAATATCTCCACGGGTCCTTCTCCAATGACCCATTTAATCACGTAACACATTTATTTCTTGGCTCAAGTTGGTTTCGCAAACCAAGTGTTCGGCTGCAAAGTGAATTATTGCAAAATCAAAAATCTAGTGTCTAGTTGCTATTCATTACATGCCAATCTGTGTCTCTGTCCATCGAGGACACCCGACCTGTATCAAGCCATATGCCCTTCAACCCACTATTTTACAAAGCTCATTCGTATCTAGCCGAAATAATCCCAACCCTTCAGATACAACACCGAAAAAACACACCCTCGACTCCGACAATATCGTATCCCAGATACAACCAATATCTTACAATATGATGTCACCCTCCTCTTCCTCACCAGGGAATACTACCGCCTCGATAGCCTTCAAGGTCCCTCTCAACGGCAACCCCACGACATTATCATAGCATCCGTTTATTGATTCCACAAGGATAGTTCCTAGCCCCTGGATTCCATAGCCACCGGCTTTATCCGCTCCTTCGCCCGTCCTAACGTACGACTCTATTAATTCGTCGGTGACATTCTTGTCAAACCTGACAATCGTTTCTATATCGATACCAGATCAGCTTATTACCCTTTCACTACTATTTTGAGAACCCAACCGAAAAAGAATGAAAAACATACCCTCAACATGCGTCTCCATCGCATACCCTGGTGCTCTCCCATCTGCCAACGGACTCATCACGCAAACCGCCGTGATGACTTTATGCGGTTCGGCATTCCTCAGACCCTTCAGCATATCCAGGTGATCCTGATAATTCAACGGTTTTTCCAGAATCCCGCCAACATACGTGCATATTATCGTGTCGGCAGATATGACAAGCGCCGGCTCCTCGTCTGAATCTATCTGTTTAAATCATCCCTCTTCTCGTCAATTATTCTGCTTCGAAATAAACAAGGTGGTTCCATTAGGGGGAAGGGGGGGTTTCGGGAAATGCAAAGCTAACCTCCTGTTTATACACACTCATACACTTCTCCTGCGCTGTCTCCAATACATATTCTATAGCGGTGTATTTACTCTTGTCCAAATCCTCGGCGAAATCGCTAGGGACGACCTGGATGTTACTCAGGCCGATCTGGGCGAGCAGCTGTTTCCGGCGTGGTGAGGCAGATGCCAGAATCACGCGTTTGCCACGAAGAGCATTGAGACACGGTAGATCGAGCGGGCGGAGACGCTTCGCAAGTTGGGCGTAGTTTGGACCAGCAGGGAGATTGTCGGGTTCATCGCGGTAGGCTGGGGGCGGCGGTTCCTGCTGCCCTTGCGATCCGCTGTTGGAGAACCAACCGAACATTATTGTCAGATTCAGGGGATTGAGCGGAAGGCACGGAGCACTTGATAGGGGACGAAGTCGTATTCGCTCGGAGGTTGTATTTGACCGATTGATAGAGTGTACCTGGGGTAACTCGCGGTTGAAGAAGTTAAGGGATGATAGCTTGAAGTTGAAGTCAGTGCTGCGATGTAATGTAACTGGGGGGGTTTCCTAAGCTACGTCCTTGGGTCTTGGCAACAAATCGGATCAACTGTTGGCCGCCGCAGTTCGGATTCGAACAATTTCCTGATTCTCACAAGCTCCTCCCTGACATTGGCTTTGCGCTTCCTGTTACAGAACTTGTAACAGTCGGCAGCTCCCATGGTCACAGACTTGTACCACGCATGCCGATAGATTCCTATGGGAGTTATACAGAGTTCCAGATCCTAAGCGACCTGCCCTACAGAGTTAGAGCTCCGCGAACGTCATGAAGCTTCCATCAAGGCTGCAAAGTTGCCGCCGAAAGGGTTACTAATCGGATACCGCTCGCGTTGGTTCGACCTCGGCTTAAATTTTTAAATCTCCCAAGCAGCTGTAAAACGCATGAAGCCGCAATTCCCGTCCAGAGAAAAAAAAGTCGAAATGACGGCACTGCCGGGTTATATATCTGGACCGAACGGTCGAAGAGCGACCCGAGCGGCGGCGATTTGGCTCGAGATGCCTGATCCTGATGCAATAGGACATGGCGAGGAGGAGACATGTAGGAAATACCGTCATAGTCAACGTTCGCCGTCAATTTTAATATACGGAACTAATTGGTTTCCCAACTTGGTAGTAAAGTCGGTTCGCGGGGCAACTTTTTCCCCAAGCCAAAGCTCCAAGTCTTTTGTTCGTGGTTGCGCCACAAAACGCACTGCGGGGTTAGCGCAATCAAGCACATCATTTGAAAATAGTAGGAACGATATGTGAAATTTAGAGGTTGGCAAGCTCGGTAGAACCGGCGCATCAAGGGAGCCGGGGACGGTTTATAAGCTATAGTTAGAGGTAGAAAAGTATATATAGACCTTCAACAGTAGACATTGAACTCTCTTTTTTATAAATGCATTCACCAGATACACTATAACTGACCATCACCGACTCCAAATAAACACCTTACACAATAATCGCATACCTTCGGCTAATACATCCTTATCTATAATCTGCATCTACAATGGTTCAATCCAAATCCGTAGTATTCAACGAAGTCCCTAGTGGCTACCCAGTCCCCGGTAAAACACTCATCGTCAAGACCGATGAAGTTGACATCTCGAAAGCCCCAGATGGTGGCGTCGTTGTTAAAGTCCTTTTGGTCTCCGTAGACCCGTACGAAATCCTCAATTAGATATTTATTTTTCTATTCAATAGAATACTAATATGGAATTACAGATATATGCGAGGCCGTATGCGCGATTCCAGTATCAAGAGCTATAGCGTATGTTTCCATTCTTCAAAATCCCGTGGTTACCAAAACCCAGACTAATGTGTAACCTATTAAGGCGGCCTTCCCCTTGGGCGAACCAATTGAAGGCGGCGGTGTCGCCAAAATCGTCGAGTCGGCCAATCCAAGCTTCAAGAAAGGCGACATTGTCACCGGATTGATAGTCCATTCTGAATATGTCATCTACTCTGCTGAGAAACTTGAATCAAGCAGACTCAAGGTCCTAGACAATCCTTTCAATCTGCCATTGGAACGCTTCACTGGTGCGTTGGGGATGCCTGGTTTGACCGCCTATTCTTCATTGTATGAAATTGGAGAGCTGCACAAGAACGAAAAGGAGACAATATTCGTTTCCGCTGCATCCGGCGCTGTGGGTTCATTGGTCGGACAATTAGCAAAGCGTGAGGGCTTGAGGGTCGTCGGTTCGGCTGGGTCGGATGAGAAAGTCAAGTATTTGACAGAAAAGTTGGGCTTTGATGCGGCTTTCAATTATAAGACAGAGTCACCAAAGGAGGCGTTACCAAAGTATATCCCAGAGGGATTGGATATTTATTACGACAACGTTGGAGGAGGTGAGATTCTATGTTTTGAAGAAAACCATGTCGCGTCGGTGACTAACTAGAATGTCTCCGCATAGAAACTCTTGAGGCAGCTATCGACAATGCAAAGCCATTCGCACGATTTATCGAATGTGGAATGATTTCGCAGTAGTAAGTCTTAGTTTTTACTACCATCTTTCAGGGAAGCACACTAACGAACTTGAAATAGCAACCGAGAGGCCGACCAGGAAGGCTACGGTGTCAAGAACCTCATGTTCATCGTTTCCAAGAAGCTGAAGATCCAAGGTTTTATCGTCGGTGATCTCGCTCCGAAGTACTTTAAAGATCACCAAACGAATGTAGGGAAGTGGTTGAATGATGGATCAATCCACTATACCGAGGACGTAACCGTTGGAATTGATAATGAAGCCGAAGGTTTCGTCAACATGCTGAAGGGTAAGAACTTTGGCAAGGCGGTGATCAAGTACGCTGACGCATAGATGGATGCGCATGTCATGTAGTCCTCTCCCAATGGGTCTTTGTTGTTTCCAGTGTATTTATAGAACGTTTCTTTATTTCTCATAGTCCGATGTATCGGATTCCTCAGCGATCAATAATCTCAATCGGGTACGCCGCCAGATTCTTGAGCACTTCCTTCTCGCTCTGTTGTAATTCCGTGCATATAGCGTCGAAGTGATGGGCTCCATCCAAGTACCGTAATAATGGCAAGCTCCTATCTCCCATCAAAATTCCACTCCCAGTCGTCACCGACTTTCCAATCTTTGCGACTGTCGGATTCCCCGTTCCCTCCACACCTAAACCCCCTACGACCAAACCATGCAATGACGCCGAACTCCCTATTCCAGCAACAGCAGGTAGGTTAACCGCAGCAACGGCTCCAGTCCCATCGTCAATCCTCACCGGGTACTTTTGCACTCGATACAAGAACCCCTTTATAATCCCAAACTGGATAAACCGTCGAACATCGACATCTTTCAACCTCTCGGCATTCTCCAAGCTCCATTCTCCAACACTGAGTCCCTGTCTCAGACCCGTGTACAAGTCTAGTATCATTGGAAAATCCAACAATTTGCCCGTGCTGCTAATATAAGCCTGGCATTCTTCATGCAGAGTCATGTCATTCACAAAGGAAGATAATTCGCTATTGACAGCGTATACATTTGCGAAACGGAATACGTCCACGATGATGATACATCCGTAGTATAAAAGCTCAGAGATGCACTTCTTCGTGAGTGTATAGTCTGCGTCTGCTAACTCTGAGATACGGCGGACAGAGTTGACGCCGTCGATGAAGGGGATGATGCGTTGCATTGTGAGGTCCCAGTTACTGTCCATTATGGACTCGAAGCGAACGGTGGAGATGGGGACATGGTAGGCTTTTATGGGCGCTGGCGGTGGGATTACCGGGAAGAGTTTGAGGTTTATAGTGTTGCTTTCATCTGTTATTGAGCAATTGTCAATGTGTTTCGTAAAACTAGTGCAGGACAGGGGAGAGATGTACTTATTGGGATCATGCATTCGCAGTAACTATTCAGGTCTTCCATCACCTGCTCGATAAGAGTGTACACCGAGCTTCTTGTCACTTCGTTCCATAAGAATCCGGTCTGTTCTTCCAGCGCTTTGAATAGCCTCGCTAGCTTCTTCACTACCGGTTTATAGGAGCTAAACTCCTCAGATTCATCGAGGACGATGGCAAAGTTGAAGATGAACTCATTTCGGTCGTATTTGTCATCTTCGAGGCAGACGGGGAAACCGAGTAGACGGTAGCGATTGCGGCAGAAGGTGATAAGTCTGTCGCATAGCTGTTGTTTGGGAATTATATAGTCGGATACTTCATCGAATGAAAAGAGCGATGGTGGTTGAGAGGGCGTATCGGAAGGGGAGGTGACGGAGTTCTCGGGAACTTGGTAAAGGACGCGAGGGCCTGTGTGGTTCCCACAAATTTAGTTGCAGCAAATGGGAGAACTGATGGATGAAAAGTACCTTTGTCGGCATCAAAGTAGGAATAGAAGATGCACTTGATACTCATATTTACGGTGCCTATGGTATTTCGAGATTGCTTATTAGAAATACGGCTGGCGGGCGATGTCCGACCATGATGGGAGAGCTGTCGCGCAAAAGAAAGGAACGCTTGCGCGCATGCGTTGGATGAAGTCCATCTCACTAGCCACAACAATGAGGTTCCTGACAGCCACACTATCGCCACACGGTATACGCTTTAATATCGAGATAACTTAGCAATTTACATCGAACCATGGTGGCCGGGCCATATATCGATAGAAGAAATATCATGCAAAGTCAATCGCATCACCAGAATCTCCCTATTGGTCACCAAAACAGCCACGAAACGGAGGTATAACACTCATAGACTTGGCCCTTACTGGATATGCCACTAAATTACCCCTCCATGCGAATCTTCAATACGAGATTCCTATTTGCCCGTTCAAAAACTCCCATCGATTCTTCGGATCTGCAAACGTCGTTAAATACCAGCACTTAACTAGACTTCAAACCTTAGTGGCAGAATTCTCATCGAATCAAATAACAATGAGCCGAAGAGTTTAAAGACAACAAAGAGAATGAACGAGCACGAGCTAAAATCGGGGTGTGATCGGAAGCCGACGAAACGGTTCTCCCCACTAGCCCCTCCAAGCGACGGTCAAGGGTTCGTAAGGTTACAGAGGAGTGTAGTAATGGAGAAAACAGCTAAATGTAATAAGGCTAACACGAAAGGCAGTCTCTTGGTTGTGCGCCGGGCGCTGCAGTTTGAAACCCTCCTGAAGCCCACCCCGGGCTGCCGCAATTGGAAAGCATCTCTGGGATGATATCTAACACTAACCTCTTCAACTTTGTTGAGAAGGTTCGTGTTACTACAAAAAGTTGTATGGAGGGGACTGTCTCTCGCACGTCCTAGGGAAAGATTTTCATGTTGAGTTTTTCTGGTTTCGGTTGGACAAATCTATCGTTTCTGGGAAGCACGAGCTATTAACGAGCTGTCATAGCCTCGTTGCTGGCTTGACATAGTTAGCGGAGGAAAAGAAGGTGGGTCTTTTGCGCGTCATCGTTTTTTCCCACGATCTAAAAATTCCACACGGTTTGCGATGCGCCCCCTATAGGCTCGCGGCCCTTAGTTTGGGCTTTGGATGTCGAGCTTTCATATTCGAGCCAGGGGTACCACTAGGTGGCCAACAGGATGAACTTCTCTCGTCTACTAAATCAAGTAATCAATGTTCATAAAAGATGATATCACGGAACCCAGGGACTCGGAATTAATGTCATGATTATGGGGTGAGTTGCCAGAAGGCTGTATTTTTTTTGCTTACATTCAACCAAAGGCACAATGTGGGGGCAACTGTAGGGTTTGCTGGTCAGACGTACAGGATCTTGCAGAAACGGCACTCGGATTCTATGTCGATGACAGCCGCATCGAGATAATTCCAGCTGAAGCTTATGAAACTCTAAGCTCGGGCTGAAGGGGAAAAAAATGCCTACATAGGTTGACTCAAACATTTGCAATAGCACTTGCATCCTAACCGACACACATCTACCCGATGGTGCAGATACTCATGCGTAGGGTAAAATGTATAGACATTTTCGAACACTGTTCAACGAGACAAACGCTTGGTGTGAACACCCAAGACTTATGTACGAAGCAATTTGCAGAAGCCGGCCGTGACGATAGACGCCGGCACGGGCATTCGAGATCTTGGCTTTTTCAACATCCAACTTACAAGACGGACAGTTGGTACTATGTATAAAGTGATTGCCCATCAAAAACCCCCAGGGTGCGTATTTGCCGCCGCGAAACATGCATCTGCATGCATGTACTTGGGAACAATAGATTTGGCGGTATAGTTTCTTGGCCGTTTCTTGGGAGGCATGAAACTCGTTTGTTTCAATGCAGGAGCCAGAACTGAGGCTCGCGTCGTTGATACAGTTTCCGCAGCCTTGTGGCCTTTCTCTGGTCTTTCCACGGGCGTATTCCGTCGAAGGTCTAATTACCTACTGCCCCGGGCAGAGATTGGTTACATTACGTGCATATTTTGGAGGGAGGATGGCATGAGGACAGACGAAAGAGCGAGGAGAGGAGGCAGTTCTCGTTCCTCGCTAGCCCCTTCGCACCAGCCTGCTTCCTGACTGGTGCACTGGCTGGCGGGCGGGCGGGCAATAGCAACCTGCTGTAACGTAAAAAGGGCTGTCTTACATTAGTAGCCGTCCCCGTAAACAAGCCCCCCCCAGCAGACACAGCAGACAGCAGACTGAGCAGACAAGGCGAAAGAAAAGAAAGGAACGAGAGCAGAGAAAGTAGCCAGGCAAGAAGAAGAAGAAAAAAACAAGCCCTTATTCCTTATTCCTTATTTTCTCGTGCTCTCCCTTTCCTTTCCGTCGTTTTTTCAGCTCCAGCCCCGACAGATTCGAACATCACCATTGACATTGACCGACTCCCATTCGGCCTCATCGACACAGACGGAAGACCACGACCGAGACGGGAGATCTGGAGACATCACCCGATCGGACATCTCACGTTCACGTACATTTGTTACTCCCACGACCGATATTAGGCTGCACCGACGCTGGGGAGCGATCCTGCTTACTTTTTAAATTTATATCTCATATTATCGTATATTGACCTTCGGCAGCGCTTTCAGACGCCCGTACGCCGTAGCATTCTAGCTTTCTTTAATTCTTTCGCTCTATCTATATACAACTTTCCAGCTGCCTTGCTACGTTACGAAATAAACAGGAAATCGGCGTTACCGTTCTTCGAGCCAGCTTCCCTTGCAGCACGTTACATGAGAAACCCGTGCCAACCAAGATCTACGCCATCCTCCTCCGCATAGTTTGGACTTCTCTTTTTTTACTTGTTATTCTTGGACGACCTTGGGAGGGGGGAAAAAAGCGATAATACTTCGAAGAGATCTATTTGCTATATATTTGAAAGCTTGAATTAGTTGGACACAGGACGATAGACGGGGAAGAGCGATATATATTTTATTCTTGTAGCGCTCTTGACAGCCAGGGCCGCAACAACGCGCGTCTTCGGATGACCCTCAGCGACTGGCACCCGACAGCGTAGATACAACCTCCCTCCAACACAAGCCATCACTCACATCATCTAATCTATCTAACCACCCACCCATCTCACCCATCTCACTCACTCCACTCCATCATCGGGCGGGGAACCCACCTTCGCTTCTTCACCCTCGCTTCTATTCTTTCCTTCCTCCCCTCCCTCCGGTTCCGACCACTCCGGACAACTCCTTTTTAGACGGGTCTCTCTCACCAGTTGCCCAACATTCCGTTCTTAAAGGGCCACCAAAAACGAGACTCGAACCCTCTGCTGGGGGACGCAGGTTATCTTCGTCACACCAACACCGACCTCAGGCGGCCAGGATTGATGTACTGGCCCACAACAGCATGGACCAGGGCCTTCATGGCTCTGGTCCTCATCGAGGCCGCCATTGTCCTCACCTTTGAATGGTAAGGGGGTTCTTTTAGCCCCAAAAATTCTATCTGAACGACACAGCTGACCGAACCTAGTTATATCTTCGGAACCTTCCAGGCCACCATGCCGAAAGGCATAAAGGCGGCCGATGGTTCATCGGCGGATAACAGGAGACCAATTACAACGTATGCTCGCTCTCAAGATCTCAGATTCATCAGGTCAATGAATACCCGGCTAATGCGTTAATATATAGATATTTGACACTCTTCATCTTCGCATGGGTCTTCCAGTTCGTCCTTGTCTATGATGCCCTTCGGCTGAAGAACACCATTCAAGTCTTCGGTCTCTGCATATTCAATGGTCTCATGTTGCTGTACTCCGCCATCCAGATCGAACAGATCAGTGATGCTATCTTTATGGCAGCTGGTGGAAATACCGTCGAAAACCCTGGAAACTACGACCCACCCAGTCTCTGGAGAAAAGTCCGACCGTTCCTGATCGCCATTCCGGTCGTTATCGGCGTGATCACCCTGTTTATGAGTTTTGTCGCGTGGAGGTTGCACGACGAGTTCGCATGGACCATCTACAAGCACATTTCCGCCGATCTGAGAATGAAGCGCCGATATCTCATCTTCCAGATTTACATCGCCCTTCTCAAGTTTGATTTCTTCTTCTTCCTTGGCTTCACGATCCAATTCTTGGTGATCTTGCTCAACACCGCCGACATTGAGTTCATTCTGACAATCGTCGTTATCCCGATCACTGTTCTCATCCTCTTCGCCGCTGCTTGGTTTACTCGGAGAGAAAACAAAATTGGCAGCTCGATTGTCATTGTATGTTATTCTACAGTCCATGCCCTCAAATCGCCTATAGCTAACTGGTGTTTTCTAGATTCTCTACTTCGGCGGTCTCTCTTATTTCCTCTTTAAACTAGTGCGCATGTATCACGGCGACAAGGTTGATTTCTACATGCTAGCCCGTCGCTCTCTCACTATCTTCGCCGTCATCACGGTCATCCTACTCATCATTACCATCGGTGTCGCTATCAAATGTATGCTCAACTTTGATAAGGGTCTTAAGCAACATGTCAACAGGAGGAAAGTGGAAGATCCAGAGGATAAACACCAAATGGCGGACTTTAACGCGGGCACGAACCAGATCAACCCAGCGCCGAGAATGGAGATTGATTAAAACAAAAGGAATACCGGCGGATGCTTGCTTTTATTGCTTTTTAGTTTTTTGGTTCTAAAAAAGGATTCCCCCTTATTAGTATTTGGGTTTTATTTTATTTTTGATAGAAGGATGATAGGGATGATATCGAGTCCTTCCCGGGTTTTATGGGGTACAAAAACCGCGATTTATAGTTTATATGTGTAGCACATCGATATTTGATTTACATAAATATTTTTACGACCACCCTTATCCCTACCTTTACTTCGCCTTTTCTTATAATTTTGTACCTTGCTTTGAGCGTCGTCCTTTTTTTTCTTGATTATAAACTTAAGAAGCATCTTCCTTCTTTATTCTTTGCTTCTGATGGTTTCGCCGCCGTCATATTTAGGCATATTCTTTTTTCAGCTTTTGTTCCCCTGATTCCCCTGTTAATCGCTCCATAGCTGCTTTTTTTTTTTGCACTGTTATTATTACCCACGCCTTTCCTTTTGTTCTATTTGCCCTATGCTCCAACGACCAATGTCGGTAAGAAGGAGAGATTGAGGTACAGAATCACGAAATCCGTCTATCTCTTTACTTTCATATATCCAAGCTCACGCTCTTTTTAAAGCCTTTTTTTGCTTTCCTTCTTTTCTACTGTACACAGTTTGGATAAAAGTTTATTTATTTATTATATTGCTCGTTCTCTTTTCAAGACAGTTAGTTAGTTGCTAATAGGCATAGCAGGATGAGTCCCGCGGAAGGAAACTCGGCGGCGAGATATATTTTTGTTTCTTCAGTTGGTGTCGATGGAGATTATTGGACAATTTAATTCACGCATATAAAAAAGAACTAGGCTTACTTGGAATTTGCATGTGTAACAATCGCATGTTTGAACGTTTTCCTTGACGTTTTATGCCAAAAGGTCTATACAATCTAATTAATTGTTCATATTTGCTACCTTCCCAACAAAAAAAGCCTTTTTTTTTTTTTTTTTTTCTTCCACTGCAATCTCTCGCGTAATCTCACAGAAAACGCCCAGCATGGCTGCATTTATGCGAAGTGCAAGAAACTCGCGATCTTGTTCCTGAAATCCCCAGCCAGTCCGCTGTCAGCTACCCCCTACGCGGAACTTTCCCGCACCCCTATCAGCTTCCTAGTTCTAACAATTTTTTTCCTTCCGAGTGTTTTCTTTTTATTTTATTTTGGTTTTTTTGGGTTGAACCTCCTTAACCGTTGAAACCGGGATCCCGTAACCTAATTCTTTGCCATAGCAACGTCCTAGCTCCCCACATCATTTTTTCTCGTTCCTGACGCCCTCGTGTTCGGAACACGGACGTTTTATTCTCCAAGCCTTCTATTGCAAGGGGGAGGGGAGTAAGGTGGAACGATGATTGGTGTATCCTGAAAGTTCCACAAAATTAAATAGAATCTCCTTCCATAACTTCCCATCACCCCTATCAGTAATCCTATAACCCTCCAATTCAAAAACCAAGAGAGAAAAAAAACACAATCCAGATCCTTCCTTCTCTTATACCGGAAACCCAAAAAAGGAAATATATCAGGTGTTCCCACGGCTTCCCAATGGAGAACCCGCGACCGCGGCAGCTAGAGCTGCAGCCGCGGGACTACTACTGCTACCACTGCTCGTTACCGCCACCGTAGAAGCAGACGGTCCGGGATTCGCTGCGCTGCTGCTGCTGCTTCCCGCGGCCACTGGTGGCGCTGCAGTAGTGCCTGTCGCTTTCTTTTGATTACTCAATTGGATAAATAGACGGTTTACGCGGCCTTGGATCTGGTGTAACTGTGCTATAGATGTCCAGCCGAGAAGAGTATGTCAGACTTTTTGGTTCTATTTATTCTTAGGAATGTGTAAAAATACGAGAAGAAAAAGAAAAATTAAATAAAGGGTGGCGGTATTTCATACAATTAACGGCAGTAAGACGTTTACTCACGCTCGCGAGCTTTACAATCGTAGGTTTTAGAGCTGGCGGATCGGTGGTTTTGAGGTAGTGGTTGAGCTCTATTTTATTTTACAATGGAGTTTATTAGCAATGGCTCTATTGGACTTTGAAAGATATTTTTGGTCTCTCTTTTTTTTGTTTCGACGGCTACAGCTATCAAAATACCGTAGAATAGAGCCTACAGGTGAATTGTAAGATCAAACATACGTGATATTAACCGGTCAAGCTCCTCCGATAGTGCAATCTGTGACTGGTGTACTGTCCATAGCTTTTCGGTCGTTTGCCGAATGGTGGGGTCGAAGAGGTTGCGTAGGCCGGAGGAAAGAGGGTCGCGTGGTGGGGAGGGCGATACGTGACCCGAGAGGGAGGGAGGAGACCCGGCGAGAGAGGTTGTGGTCGACATTGGTTCGTTGTTATGCGTCCAGCATGGATCTGGGGAGGGGGGTTTGATGATAGTTGATGGTGGGAGAGGTGAGGTGTAGTTAGTCTGGGGTTGTTACACGGGCGACGAGTCAGCAAGTCGATGTTTACCACGCAACACCAATTCGCGTGCTAGCGCGGCGAATCTGTTGACCTGGTTTTCGGATATATACACATAGCTCCCATTTCATGACAACATGACGTATGAGAAGTGAGCTAAGGTACCTAGACTGAACTGTAAGAGCGGTGTGATATTTCTTGTTATTGTTACACTATGGAAAAGCGTTGAAGCTGTGTGTTCTATATAAATATCTCTGGTATGAAAAACCGTCAAGGTGTGCATACCCAGTCGTAACTATAAAGGTTATAGCTACATAGTTAATCCTCCTCCCGAGCATGGAATGGGAGGATGAAAGAAAGACAAAAAGCCGCCTGCGAACCATTCGTTCCGCACCCACTTATTTTTGGTTATATAGGGAAGACAATGACCTTCGCTGCTGTAAAACCAAAAAGACGATGTGATAAATCAAAAATAAACAAAGGAAGCACAGGCCGACCTTCACCATGTGCAGAATTACACCCACCAAGGTTAGCCTGAGATTATATGTTTAGAATCAACCCAGTGCAAAAACAGATGCTAAAAATGATATTTCTGTGCTTTCATGATCTGCATGTAATCAGAGATTGTAGCCAGCCCCCTACGGCTGTGTAAGACGATAAAAAGCATAAGATAGCAACCAAAAATTTAAAGAAACCTTGAAAAACCCCCAAGTAAACAGGGAAAGAATAACACACTGATGCACCCAAAGGATAAATGATCAAAGAAAGAACCTTTTTCCGGGAATAACGAGAAAGAAAACCCCCCGCAAAAGAAAAGGATATATGCTACCGAGTATAATCAGTACTTGCCTTAAACAAGCTACCGTTATAGTAAAACAATTGAAAAAATTAATTTTGTAAAAAGAATCCAGATATTAGCCATTTGTACATAGAAATTTCACTATTAGTAATATTGAAGCCCTGGGTCGTGGAATTGCAAAGAGAATCGTGGGCTTCTGTGACTAGAGATATTATTAGGTTCACTTTTTGGACGCCGTGTCAGCCGTATTGTTGTGTGGAAAGCTTCAAAGTAGCCAAGCAGGATGAATGAAGGGCATGATTGGGCTGCAGGACAACATGAACCGGATATTGGTCATTTACATTCCTTGGTTCTGTTGTATTGGCGGCACTGGCGGTACAGGTCCCCCGAGCGGCGGAGGCTGCGAAGGACCGGAAACAGAATGCCGCTTCTTTTCTTTCCTAAAGAGGTGAGCTTGTAAGCATCTTCTCGTTTTTAAAATGCGATATGGCGCATATACTAACTTTGCCCACCGTAACCCACAAGCATTGCATAATCTATGACGGGAAGTATCAGCCAGCAAGTCAAAGGTAATGTAGGATTAGAAGATCACGTACGTCTTCGGGCCAGTCGGACCTTTTCGCCATTCCGGACTGTCGAGTGTCCCACAGTCCGTACAAACATATTCATTTGTAACTTTAACCTTCTTTTTCCGCTCTCCGCTCCCCCGGCTTTCTCTGTCGGCCGACATGGGTACGCCAACGTCCCCTCTGATGAGCGAGGGTGAGGTGTCACCGGTACTGATGCCCCTAGATCGTTCCCCTTCGTTATATCTCAGGCCTGTGAGCATCTCGATGGTATCCGCATGTGTTACACCTTCATATCGTGCCATCTTGTCTCGTAATGAATCAGATCGTAGCGCTAAATTATTCAGTCCCTCGAGATTCTGCCTTGTTAACTGAGCGGGCATAGCGGGCGGCGGCATAGATTTGGAGGCATTGCTCTGTCGGTTATTATCTGTAGATATTTCTGCGCCTTTTGTTAGAGACGAAGGAGTAGAAAGAGGCCTCGGCGCCGTCGATGGAACCTGCAACCTATCGGTTGGATCAATAGTGTTGTTAGTGATGGCGTTACCTTTTTGGAGGGCTGCCGCCTCAGCGCGTGCTCGAATTTGGGCCTGCTGGTCCTCGTACTCTTCCAGTCGCAGGTCTGCGATGCGGCGTTTCAGGCGTTCATTTTCGATCTTGTGTTCGAGGAAGGAATCGAGGAGGGCGGTGTTCTTGGTGGGGTACAGTCTCGCCATGATGAAGAAGCCGCTGCACACCGGGGTGGTGATGTTGGAGGGCATCTGCCTTTGGTCTGAGAAGTGAGGGTGGCCGTTTGCCTCGAAGACAATGGAGGTATCGTCCTTCCGTCGGAATCGGAAGTACAGTCGCAGCTGCTGGCTGGACGCTATCGATTCGTTGAACTCCCGAATGAATCTGTGAAAAACACGGTCAGCACGCTCCTTATAAGCGTATTAGTTGAGACGGTGGTATCTACTGACATATGGGAATCATCCTGGTGGACGAAATCCGTGATCATGCGACCAAGCAACTCTTCGGTGCTATAACCTGTTATTGTTTTCGTGTTCGGGGAAGAATACCGTATTTTGCCACTTGGTGTGAGAATGCACAGCAAGTCCTGAAGCTCCTCGATGATTCTCTGCGACCAATTTCTCCGCTTCGTAAATTCGGTTAAGGTGCTGCCTCCGGTCCCACCGGACCCTGAAACTAGAGGCCCTGTAGAATGTGCGGTTAGATTAAGTGAATGGTGGGGAAGGCTTTTCACCAGCGAAGCACCAAGATTTCCAAAAAATAGAAGGAGGAGGGGAGGGATGCACGGCATCCGCTGGCGACGATGGAAGGGGGTACGGCATACCGGCGTCAAGTTGCATATCCATATCCAAATGGAATGCCAGAGAAGGCACGCTGTCTCGGCGTTTTTTGGAGTTGTTCTGGGTTTGTGACGTTCCCTGTTGAGTCCCGTCTGATGTTTGGTGGGTGGGCTGCGTCTGAAACTCCGATTGCGAGGAAGAATGAGATTTCGAGCTCGTTTGCGCCGGGTCCAAACTTATTCCCTGCTGGTCGACGGGCGACGCTGCCAAGGCGTCCGCCATGGTAGCATTCGATTGGCGGCGCGCCTGAAGCGAGGACCGGATATCTATCGGAGATTTGATTGACGACGACCTTTCGTTGGTGGAGCCCAGGCGCTGCTGGCGGGGTCGATCTTGCATATTGTTGTGGTTCAGATAGGATGCATCGTTGTGTAGAGTGTTCATGGGCGAGACGGGACTGTACATGGAGCTCAGAAGCACGGAGGTATGAACCGTATTGTTATTAGCTAGGCCCTGGGAATACAGCACATTTTGGAAGTCAATGAAGGGGCTGCTGGTGTTGTTCTGCTGGTGATGCTGATAGATGTGAGCCAGCTGGTTCTGGAGGGACTGGTTGGTCCGCAACTGTAATTTCTTCCGAGCACCGTCGGGCGAGTCGGAGCCAGCGGCAGACGAAGACGACGAGATGTCCTGATGCTGCTGCTGGCGGACCCGTCTGTTCATGCTCTGCTGGTCCATGACGGATCAGCCAGGAGTTCTCAGACTCAGACCGGACCAGACCAGACCAGGTCAGATCAGAGCTTCCGCCAAACAGTATGGCTGAAGCGGTATTCTTATTATTGTTCTTATTGTGTATGAGGCTTGCGTGCGTGTGGGTGGTGGGTGGGTGGGTGGGTGTGGCGGGCCAACCCGACTGACAAGACCACACAAACCTCAGACAAACAGACAAACAGGCGCACGCTCGCTCGCTCGCTCGCCAAACCAAAAGGTGCGCAAACTCGGTGGCAGAAAATGCTTCGGAGGACGCAGGCAGGCAGGGCGACGAAACCCGAGAAAAAGGTGTCCCGGTTGTTGTCTCTCTCGCTAAAAGGTGCCCTCTTCCCGCAGCGAAAGGAAAGGCAAGGAAAGGAAGGGCGAGGGCGAGGGCGCGGTGATGGGAAACTGTGGGAAAACTGTGGGAAACTGTGGGAACTGCGGGAGCTGGATGGGGTTTCTGGCGGAATCCGATCGTTTCGGTGAGATCGAGGTTTTGTGGTCTTATCGACGAGTTTTTGCAGACTTCCGCCCCTTGGGCCCTGCCCCGCCTGAAAGCCTTCCTTTCCCTGAACTGGACCTCCCTGCACCCAGCCAATTTTAACGTCCGAACCGAGCTCGAGCTTGCTCCCCTTTTCGACAAGATCCGATCTTCGACCTTCGACCTGCTCGCTCTTCAGGTGGATGGGTGTTATTTCTGAGATTTACAAGCCTCCAACTTGCAAAACCTACTATTAATTCCTCTAGCAGTAATTATTCCTCTCTTTCTCCATGGGAACCAAAAACCAGCCAGTCTAGAGGACAGAAAAAACCGGATTGTCGAACCAAACAAGGTCTCCTGGCTGGCCCTGGAACTATCATCCGGCGGTGGCAGACCAAAGGTATTAATATTTTGATTGGCATCCGTGTTGGTTAATTCTTTGCCCACGAGCCAGCCTAGTACCGCTTTCAGACTGTCGGGACTCGCATCCCAGACATATAATTTACTTACCTTTCGACCGAAGACAAAGGTACCTATTTAGCGACTCTCAGGCTTCTCTGCACCCTGCAAAGCTGCACCCTGCACGATGTTCAGGGTCTTGACACGCCCAAATGCCGTGGTTGGCATCTGTTTTCAAGGTTTTTTTTTTTTTTTTTTTTTTTGGTGTTCAGTGTCGTATGGAAGGCAAATTGAACGATAACACATCTGGTTTGTCTGTGGACTCTTTCCAATTCTGTCCCGCACGGCATCCTCTCTCTTTGGGTCTGTCGGCACTTCTTCGGGCATTATCTTTCGTTGGAAAACTGCTTGAAGCCATGGCCCTGTATTTTAATGGCAGTAAGGAAAAAAGAGAACTCCGACCGTTAGCTAGCTCGCAATAGGGACCTTTCCGAAATGCGTTGATTTGATTTTCTAATGCATGGCAAACTCTGTCTCGACTTGGTGGAACCCACATGGCTGAGAGTCATGTTTTCGGTGAGTCTATCGTGGCGGCGAAAGGCGACGGTTTATCAGGTGACGTACTCCAGAAATTCCGCAGCTGGGGCTGAAACGAAAAAAATAATGATGTAATAGATCAATATGTATACTTTTTGAAGTATACACACTCGTATACATGCATATAAAGGAGCTGAATTCCGAGGAGGTCTGGATGATTGTTCGAAAGGAAAGATATCGCCCATGCGCCCATCCGGTGGGATTATATTCGTTTCTGTTTCGGCACTGAGAATCATCAAAAGATCCCGGAAGAGCAAAGCCGCTGAGAAAGACAGAATAGTTGTGGCTTTGGGGGACAGGAGCAGCATTTTATGGCGAACAACTATTCGACGGCAGAATCTTCCATCCAACGGCCCCAATCATGGCACCTGGTTCCGTACAGTGTGCCTGTCCAATATGCTGTCCAATATGCTGTCCCTGCCAATCGCGAACCCGCCAGTTTGGAGAGCGCCCTTGCGAATCGCAAATATTGCAGCGTTTAGTCCGATCTCTGTGCCCACACGGAGATCGGGGCCATTTTTGCATTTTGGATCCCTGTTTCCCATGTCTGATGTAATTCGCACTCTTCAAATATTTAGTGATTCGATTGGGGCGATAGCTTTGGCCATTTTATACACCATAGGAAAAGCTTCTGATAACGTGAATGGTCTGGTCTGGACCGGATTCTGTGCTCGATACCACGGGAACGTCGTGATTTTTGATTTCCATGTTGCATGTCGCTTCTGAGCCTCACCCTTGCCCGCGTGTTTGTCCGCATGTTGTCGGGCTTGTCCGCAATGTGTTGTTGATGTGCTGATGTGTTGCGCCCAGATGTGGATCGTGACTTCGCGACCCGTCTTGGCGCCATCGCGTGAGAAGAAAGCTTTCTTTTCGCAGCATCATCGATGCATCGTCCTGTCGCTTTCGGTTACCCCTCCCATCTCCGCATTCATAGCGTGTATATAGGTCCTTTATTTAATCTTGCTGCCCTTGCATGATATACCCTCTATAGTAATAATATCATTTAGCCATGTATGTTCTCCTTTTTCCCGTGAAGCTCTTTCTATCGTAGCTACTGCTGACTCTGAGGTTTCTAGGTGTATGTAATCCCTCCAAAGCTAGATCGTGTGCCCTATCCGACCAGAGATATTGACCTCTCCACAGCGAAGGTTGACAAGCTTGCCATTCTGGGGTACGATACATCCTTGGGTTCTCCTTAATACTATCTACTAATACCTATTTTCTGTTAGCATCCGGTCCTTCGATAATACCCGCCAGGAAACCATCGCATTCCATACCCCTCTCACACTCATCGTCGGTTACAACGGGTCTGGCAAAACAGTACTTTATTTCTCAACTTCTCCTATTACTCTACAGGCCGATACCTAATTTCTCTGCTAGACCATTATCGAATGCCTCAAGTATGCCACCACCGGCGACCTACCCCCTAACAGCAAGGGTGGCGCCTTCATCCACGACCCCAAGATCTGCGGCGAGAAGGAGGTCATGGCTCAAGTTAAACTCTCGTTCGTAAACACAAACGGCGCCCGAATGGTCTGCACTCGCTCCTTACAGCTCACCGTCAAGAAAACCACCCGGACACAGAAAACGTTGGATGGCCAGCTACTCATGTACAAGGACAACCAACGGTCCACCGTTAGCACGAAATGTGTCGAGCTCGATACTATGCTTCCAAACTTCCTAGGTGTCTCTCGGAGTATCCTCGACAATGTTATATTCTGTCATCAGGAGGAGAGCATGTGGCCGTTAAGCGAAGCCTCCGTGCTCAAGAAGAAGTTTGATGAAATTTTCGAGGCACAAAAGTACACAAAGGCTATCGACAACATCAAAGCACTGAGGAAAAAGCAAGCGGAAGAAATCAAACGACTACAGCTCTGCCAAGATCAGTTCAAAATTAACAAGGAGCGTGCCGAGAGGGCGGAGAAGAAGACGAAGGATATATCCACAAGGATTGAGACTCTTCGCGAGGAACGCGAGGAGCTCAGCCGGGAGATCACAAAGGTCCGGGATGAGATTACTCAGCTTTGGGAGACCTCGTCAGGCTTTGAAAAGGATGTTGCAATGCTCAGGGCCAAGAAAGGTGATGCTGAGAGAATTGCGGAACTCATCGACGATCTGAAGGATGACATCGAGCTGCTACCTGACTCTGACGACGCACTCGAAGACCGACTGTTGAACTTCAAAGATGAGATGGACAAGTTTGATCGAAGAATTGATAATAAGGAGCAAGAAAAGCTAGAATTAAGAAATGAACAGAGCAGATTCCGTATCAAGCTGAGCAAAAAGGCAGATCAGAAGGGTGCACTGCAAGCGCGGAAAGAGCACTATGAACAACAACTTTTGAACAGAGAGCAGATGATTAAAGAAGCTAGTGCCCTGCACGAAATCCGAGGGTTTAGTGCTGGAGACCTTGACGATAAACAAGTTGCGGATTTTATGAACAAAATCGAGCGTCTCAACAGGGAACAACTAGGCATTCTAGAGCGTGCGAAGGTAGGCACATACAAACAAAATTTCGTTAAATGCTTACTTACAGCCGGAATAGAAAGAGGGACGCGAAGAACAACGTCAGGCCTCGGATGCCTTGAACGGGTTGAACCAAAAACTAGCATCGCTCGAACAGACTAAAAGATATGGAAGTGCTGAAATCGATCGCCTTAGCGACGAACTTCGCGTCCTACAAAAGGGTCTTGATCGCCTTCAGGTAGACGAAGGACGGATCACTAGACTAGAAATCACAGTCTCAGATGGAAATTCCAAGCTTTCCGAAACGAATGACAAATATGAGCAGCAGCAATGGGATAAACGTATCCAGACCAAAGATGCTGAGCTAAGAGAAGTAGAAGCTAGTATTACTCGAGAAACCAAGGAGCTTACAAAAGGAACAGCTGAGGCTGATTCCAAAGCCAGAGTATCAATTCTACAAAAGGAGGTCGAAACCAAAAAATCAGCGCAAGAGTCCTTGCTCCTAGCTAACACAGACAAATTTGATCGCCTAATCGGAAAATGGGACAACCATGTTCTCGAAGACAAATTCCACGATGTCCTGGAACAGAAAGAGGAGGACGTTTCCAAAGCGACAAAGTTATTGGATAGCAGCAATTCCGAACTCACCCAAACCGAATCCCAGCTAAAAACACAAAAGGATCTGTCCAAGAAGAAGAACCAAGAATTCGACAGATCAAGCGCCTTGGTTGCAAAGGCAATGGGGAAAGCCGCATTCGCTGAGTGCTCTGAATATCTTACAGCTGTTAAGAACAAAGAGGAAGACTTAGAAAATGCGCAGAGAGATCGAGCCATGATTGAACAAACGAAAAGTTTCTACGACAAGGCCTTAAAGATGGCTCGTGACCGGCAGTGTTGCAGAATGTGCCGACGAGGATATAACGATGAAGATGACCTAAACGAGTTTATCGGTCGACTTGAATATGAACTAGAAAAGCAGGAGATATCAATCATTGAAAAGGAGATTGTTGATTTGAGTAATGATTTACGAGCTCTGAAGGATGTCTCTCTTGAATTTGAAATCGCGACAAAAATCCAGGAACAGGAACTCCCACAGATCAGAAGCGAGCAAACCAAATTGGAAAGGAAGCAGGAGACACTATTGACCACGTTTGAAGCGGTACGTTATCTTCCTCTCACCTGTGTAAACATACTGCTGACTTAATGCTACAGCGCAAGAAAGATCTCGAGGACAAGGTGGCGAAGAGACGAGAAATCGAGAGTCTACGTAACCCTGTATCCGAGATTCGCAAGTACGATAAGGATATCCATGAGAATCAGCAGCAAATCGACAGCCTGGTAAAACGGCTGGACGCAATGGGAGGCTCCAGGTCTGTTCATGATATCCAAAAAGCGCTCCAAAGTCTTAACGAACAAGCCGGGAAGCTGAAGGTGGAGCGCGATGCCCTGTGGTCTGACAAGGAGGCCGCGCGAACCGAATTGTCTGTGATGGAGAGGCAGGTTCAAGAATACCAGAACCAATTGATTTCAGCAAAGCATGAATTTGAAAAGAAACAAACCCAGGCGAAACGCCTGGCCGATTGTAACGCATTGATTCAACAACGTCACGAGCAGATAAGAGAAGCGGATGAGGATGCAAAATCAATTCAGCCACAAATAATCAAGGCCAAAGCGAGGGAGGCGGAGATTAGACACAAGTGGGAAGACAATGAGCAGACGCTGCAGAGAGTTGCCCACAAATCATCAGATACTCTCAGAGGCCTGCAGGGAATGCAGCGTGAAATCCATCAATATGAGAGCGGTGATACGGTTGAAACTTTAGCAAACCTTATTAAAGAGTCTGTGGATCTCGAAGCAAAGATCAACCAGATGGATGATTCGCTTATGGGTGCTGAATCTGATCTAGTAGAATTGCGTTCGCAACGTGGCAAGGCGGATGGATTCAAGCGGTCAATACAAGACAATATACGTCTCAGGAAGAACAAGAGAGAACTCGAGAGTCTGAAGCGTGAGATTAAAGCGTTGGAGTCAAAGAATGCGGAGGCAGAGGTGGAGCGCTTCAAAACGAATGCAGAGAAATTACAAAGGAAACACGATTCTTTGGTTATGGACGTAAGCAATAGATCTCTCCACCTCAAAATTCCTAGCCACAGTGCTGACATTATAAATAGCGAACGGGTAAAGGGGCTACGATCAAGAGTCTTGATGTTCAATTAGTGGACATCTTGAAGGAATACGAGACTGATTACAAGGACGCGAAGAAGAATTTCCACGAGGGGCAAATTCGGCTGCAGACAACAACGGTTGCCAATGAGGATCTTGGGAAGTACCAAGGAGCTTTGGATAAGTAAGTAATTTCTCGCTAGATCTCATCGAGTATTTTTAATTGGCTAACTCGGATTACATTTAGGGCGGTGATGAGGTACCATTCGCTCAAGATGGAGGAAGTCAACCGTATTATCGATGATCTATGGAAAAAGACTTATAAAGGTACTGATGTCGATACGATCCTCATTCGCTCGGAACAAGAGAACGCAAAGGGGAACCGACTCTACAACTACAGAGTTTGTATGCTCAAGCAAGATGCTGAGCTGGATATGAGAGGACGTTGTAGTGCAGGGCAAAAGGTTTTAGCTAGTATTATCATTCGGCTAGCACTTGCTGAATGTTTTGGAACGAATTGCGGGGTATGTATTGTTTCGGCTGCGAGAAAGTCGTGTGAATAAACTTTGAAGGAGGCTAACGATGCTATTGTGGCTAGCTCATCGCACTAGACGAGCCAACTACCAATCTAGATCGCGACAACTCACGCGCCCTCGCACAGTCTCTGCACGACATCATTAATTACCGCCAAGCGCAGAAGAACTTCCAGTTGATCGTAAGTTCACATGCTCTACATTCTAAGGGCTAGGCCGATGATTCGCTGGCATGAGGCCTCCGTGGCCTGTATATTCATTGGGGAAATGAGGTTAGACTAACGTCACATCCCTGCTTCCTTTATATTCTTTTTTTCAGGTCATTACCCACGACGAAGATTTCTTGAGAGATATGAAGTGCAATCAATTCACCGAGTACTACTATCGCGTATCCCGAAACGAGAGGCAAAAATCGCAGATCCACAGACAATCCATTGCTGAGGTAAGAGTTGTTTGCCCCGTTTGCTGAGGGTGGCGAAGATTATCTTTCGATTTTTCCTATTTGGAGGTAGTACAAATACTAACGAGCTTGGTGATGATGGCAGGTGGACAAATAATTGCTGCTAGCTACACTAACTTGGTAGATATTAGAACTTGTGACTATTCTATTGTTATGCCTAGAGGAAGATTTATATGAGATTTTAGAAATTTAGGTTTTGGAATTAGGGTGGTTTTTCCTAGACACTTCGGTAATTAATCTGTTTTGGTATTACTATCATGCTCTATTGCTCAGGTGTTCATGAGGATTAACCAGGCTACGAGCTATTAGCGAATAATTTATCCAGGGTGGCTTTTCTGAGCTTCCATTATTGTGATGTATTCTCATGGGTTTCTGCTGTACCATGATGGAGAAAACAGGTTTTCCGGGCTATGATGTAAAATGTGGCTGGACCCTGAAGCAAACGAACCGAACCGATTGTACCCTAAACCCCTTCTACCCCTACCAACCGAACAAGCTATAAATTATGACCTCGGCATTTATCCCCGTAGGTATACGATCCGCTGGTAGATCTCGTGTTCTATTCCGTCTAGAATTCACTGTTGGATACTTTGATGACATTTTCAAATTCAAGTTTTATTTCTCAACACCAATCAATTGACCTTGTCACTTTAAAAAAAAAAAACTCGATATATTGGTGTTGTCAACGTCACTAGCTGTTGTAGTTCTGTAGCAAAGTCACCAAACGGTGCATGGACGGATAGATTACACAAGGAAAAGGGTATCGTGACCAATTTGACTTTTTGTGGAAGGGGGGACATGAGTACTCGAGCAGTGGAACCAGACTCGTCGTTTAGTGGAGACATGTAACTCGCTTGTGTGCTGCGTTCCTACCGTGGCATCGCCAACGAAAAATTGCGAACATTGGCTCCAACGCTGGGCGGGCAGGCGAGCTATTGTTAGCCACGCCCACGGGATTTGACAACCGCAACGGGCGCTGAAGATAACGCCGTGCACGGAAGGCTTGCTGGTCTGCAGCGTAGGTTGTTGGAGTGGGTTGCAATTGAAATGATCAGTAATAGAGACAGACGGGGTTCATGTCCTCGCTTCTCCGTGGGGACTAACAGCAGAGCATTCTAGCTAGGGTAACCTGACTCGGAGCTCAACCGGGTTGAAGGTAGCTAAACATGTCCCCTTTCCCCTTTTGGCCCTCGTTACCAACGCAGGATCGGTCAACTGGGGGGTGATAGAAAGACAATTCGTCTCTCGAGCTCTCTGTACGAATTGTTTACTGCGTGTTCGGGTTCACGAGACCCACTTACAAAGTTGGCTATTTGGTATCGAAAAGGCGGAAATACTAGAGCAGCTGATTACCTCCTTCCTTATATATTCTTACCGTGAATATTATTGCCAAACAATTGAAGCTACATTGCATCGCACAACTGGCAACTTCTAGGGCTCCCCTAGCCCTCTCCTCTTCGGCTTTTATTGTCGGAAGCGAGGAAAGGGTTATACAAAAGGCCAGCGCTGAAGCATGTGGTAGAAACCATGTGCTCGTCGATCTACTTCCTCTTCGTCGGAGTTTATTAATCTTATTTGTCCTCTGCATTTAGCTCTCTCACTGTACTAGCTAACCGATGCAAGGGAATGCAACTTTGGCGGGACCCCCCCTTGCATTTCTCTGCTTTTTAAAGTTTTGCCTCGTGCAAATCCAATATAAGATTTTCTCTCTCTCTCTCTCTCTCTCTCTCTCTCTCTCTCTCTCTTCTGTTTTATTAACACGATTGGATCGAATAAATATGATCAATGCCGAGCAATTGAATAAGGCTCGGCATAGCGAAATAAACTCTGACACGTAAAAAGATATTCAGTGATTAGACTCCGCATCGACGGACAAGAAACATGATCGCTCGGGGTTTTCCTACTCCCATCAAGGGTTTTTTCTAATAGGAACAGGATCTTTTTACCGATCCTATCATGCCGTCCGTACTCGCCAGCTGTACCCTGGTTAATTCGATCAACCACTCAACCTTTTTTTGCTCCTGCACAAGGTTCGCTCTCGCACCACTTGAAAAAAAGGGCTCAGGGTCAGGGTCTCACCGGCCAAGATAAGATATTCTCCCCGCAACAAGGTGGGCCGATCAAGGGAAGAAAAAAAATTGCTGGAACCCTGTTGCCTGACCGACTGAAGTTCGGAGAAATGCTGTTCTTCGATGTCATAAGGTTTCCCAGCCGCAAACTGTGGGGCGTGTAAGGTAGCATTGTCGAATGGTCCGGACTCTCTGCCTGGGCTGGCTTTTAGGGGCTTGCGACGGAGCGCTTGGGAATAGAAGACAAAGGGAGAAAGAAAAGCCTCCGTTGATCGAAATATATATATTTAATAGGAAGCCTCACATGGCGCGCCGGCTCGGGGGGATTCTTTCTCACTCTTGTTTTTAGTTCTATCGAATACTTAAACTTTGACACTCCCCTTTTATACTTTTTCTGGTGATATGCGACTCTGATATCGCTATATATATCGCTTCAGCCAGACCTTCTTATTATAACCATAACTTTATGAGAGGAATATAACCGGTGTACATATATTTACCTACTTTCTCCTGAAAATCGGCAAGTCATACGAGAATTACTTTCTAAGAATTCTCAAGCATTTATTTTCACAATGAAGCTGGTGCTTCTTGCCAGCGCGCTGTTGGCTGTTTGTGCATCAGCGGCTCCCTCGCCGGTGTTGCAATTGCGAGCTGCAGGTTGGGACTTCAACAAACAGAAAGTGAAGGGTGTTAACGCCGGTATGTATCCCGAATTTCCAATCCAGCCAATGTAACCCCCCCAAAAAGTTGTTTTTGAAAAATAAATAAAATAATAAAAATGAAACAAGAAAATCGCGCCACTAACCCCCATTCTTATCATCAGGTGGCTGGCTCGTCCTCGAACCATGGATAACACCATCTCTTTGGTCTCAATGGGCCAAGAGCCCAGGTGCCGGCCCAGTCGACGAATACCACCTCTGCCAACGACTCGGCAAAACTGCCTGCACTAATCTCCTCAAAAAACATTGGGACACATGGCTCACCCAGAAGGATTTCCAGGCCATGGCCGCCGCGGGGCTCAACACCGTGCGCATACCCATCGGATACTGGGCCTACCAACTGAACTCCGGAGATCCCTACGTCCAAGGCCAGGATGCATACCTGGACCGCGCGATCGGATGGGCTCGCGCAGCCGGTCTGAAAGTCTGGATTGACTTGCACGGCGCGCCGGGGAGCCAGAACGGCTTTGACAACTCGGGTCTCAGAGACCAGGTGAAATGGCAGACGGGGAGCACGATCACGCAGACCAGAAACGTCCTCAAGAAGATTGCGACGAAATACGGCCAGCCGAAATATCAGGATACCGTGGTTATCATCGAGTTGCTGAACGAACCGCTAGGACCGTCACTGGACATTGGGAAATTGAGGCAGTTTTATTTCGACGCCTTTGGGGATATCAGACGTACCACCGGGACGTGGATCGCAGTTAGCGATGCGTTCAACCACGTTAGCACATGGAACGGGGTATTGAAGGATAAGGGAAATAACGTCCTGATCGATCATCACCACTATCAAGTCTTCTCTGAGGGCGAGCTGAGCAGGAGTATCCCGCAGCAGATTGGTGCTGCTTGTGATGCGAGAGGCGAGATTTGGGGTAGTGACAAGCTTGTTGTTGTTGGAGAGTGGTCTGGTGCTCTGACGGATTGCGCTAGATGGCTGAATGGGTGGAATAGAGGCGCCAGATACGACGGTAGTTTCCAGAGCTCGAGATGGTACGGAAGCTGTGCGAACAAGGGCGATTTGACAAAGATGAGCTGGGACGACAAGCAGAATTTGAGAAAGTATATCGAAGCGCAGCTGAACTCTTGGGAGACAAAGGCCGGCTGGATATTTTGGACATGGAAGGCCGAGTCTGGGAACAGGAACGACGACTGGAATCTTTCAAAGTTGCTGGCTTGGGGGCTCTTCCCGGTCAACTCGAACAAGAGGAAGTACCCACGCATCTGTGGCTAAAAGGTTTAAACAGCCCCAGTATCGCGACAGAACAGAACGGTTAGCAATTGAATTTACGCACATTTGCACCGCGAGACCAGCGTCAAAAGTCTTCATCTACTCATTGATATACATGATGATGTCTTTGTTTTATTTGCCTCTTCGGACTTGGCGTTTCTGCTAGCATTTTCAAATATTTTATTTGTTTTTGCTTTTATTTGGGTTTAAGTACACAAAATATGAGCCCTATACCCTCGCTCATGATATTTTAACGATTTAATGACATTCTTTCATACTACCATCTGGTGCGTTAATTGGGTTAAATATGAGCAATATCCTGTACATTTGGCTTCGTGGTATCCAATATAAAATAAACAAAACAATTTTACCCAGACAACTTGATGACAGAAGAGTGGTAATACAGCATATACTGAGAACGTGATCCTAAACTTGCACTTGATGGTCTTTACAGAAGATCGTATTTTAAAAGCTAACATTATTATATTCGGATCATAGCGATAGTGCTTATGGTATATCTAAAGACTGACATTGAAAGCAAATACCTAAAGATAAATAATAAAACGACAGTACCCATCCTCCATTTTTTTTTATATAAATCTGACAAAAATAACAAATTTACAAAAAGCGAATAAAACTCCAAATTAATAAAAACATACTACCTTCCAAATCTAGCCTTCTCGAGAGGCCTCAAAGCGAGATATGTAACAGCAGAGAATGCGAAGGAAAGCTCGAATCCAACATCACCACCGAATGGGAGCATACCGCACAACTTGGCGATAGGGCCGACCCAGTAGACCTGGCTCATACCACAAACGGCCCCACCGATACCAGCACAGAAGGCAATAAAGGCAGCGATACCAACTGGGAGCTTGTCGGGCTGATCGTAATGCGCTGGCTCGTATCCCTTGAATCCACGACGGAAGACAAAGTGCTCGGTGAGCGAGATACCCTCATAGATACCCAACCAGTAGGCAATGAGCAACATAAAGTTCTCCAGAACACTCTCAAAGTGCGAAGCACCGGGGATGGCAATGGCAATGTAACAGCAGGTGGCGATGAATGTCCAAACGAATCGAGGGACGCGCTGAAGGTAGGAGCTGAGGACCTGGACGGAGAGACCGATGGAGTAGATGTTTGGACAGTTGTTGCCAATGATGGAAAGAGCGAGGATGACGAGGCAGAATTTTCCAAAGTTACCGAGAGAGTCGTGGACGAGGACGGCGCCGAACAGACCTCCGATTTTGCCGGTCTCGTAGCCAGTCTTGTAGACGTCGCTGGTGTAGGTTCCCATGTAGACGGCGGCGCCGAGGATTTCAGTGAACAAGAGCGGGACGATGAGACCGAGCCATGTGTAGAAGAAGACGAGGTACTTGTTGGCGGACTTGGGTTGGTAGACAGTGTAGTCGGCAGCGTAGCTGGTCCAGCCGGTACCGAAACCGAAGATGGCACCACCGAAGGAAAGGATCGAACCAGCCTCACCGATACCCTTGCCAGCAGGGATGGCAGTAAAGGTCCCACTTCGTGCGAACTGGATAACGGTGATGAGGAAGACGACGAAACATGGGATCCAGCTGTAGAATTCGTACAGGTGCACAACCTTATAACCAAAACAGGTAATAATGAATGTGCAGACGGCGATGATGATAATACCAGCCCATTCGGGAACATTGTGATTGACAGTGTGGATGAGCTGGGCTCCGACGATGACGTTGACAGACGACCATCCAATACACGCCAGGCAGTTTAGGAAGGCGATTAGTCGGACACCATATGGACCAAAGTAAAATCTGGAAAGAATCATTTGTCGAAGACCGAATTCGGGGCCGAAAGTCGAAAAGAAGCAGACTGGCGTAATAGAGAGGAGATTGAAGAAGATGATGGCGAGAACGCTGTCGTACCATCCCAAGTAGAAGATTGCGGGTCCCAATACACCGATGGCGAAGGAGCTGACGACCAAGTTGGCAGCAAGCCACATGGTACCGGCTTTGTAAAGTTTGGTATCCGTCTTCTCAGACTCTGGAACCTATTTAATTGCATTAATTATTAGAATTTGTTATGATTTTCGAATTGTGATATTCCTGGGTTTGATAATGGAAGACATACTCTTTCAACTCCACGTTGTTCAATGTTCCACTTTCCTGCGAAACGTTGAAGTTTGGCGTACATCGAATCGCCGACTTCAAAGGTCTCCGCATGGACAGCATGGGTTTCCTCCTCAGAGATTCCCGTAACGGAACCTCTCTTCTCCATCTTCTCGACATCATGATCGAACGACATGTTGTCGAATGTGTGTTGGATCGATTAATATACTAAAATTCCCAAACCTCTAGAGGGAACAGCCAATTGAGTGAATGGAACTGTCAATTGTTGAGATCTCCGGGGCTCTTATAACAGAGTTTGATCCCCAGGTGCAATAGCTGGTTTTACTGATCCGTCAATGCGATCTCCCAAGAGTATTTTCTCGGTTCACTTTTTCCTCTTGTGGACTGATATGATGACGACTCTGGAAAGTAGCGTGTCGTAGGTGTTCCCGAATAGTATAATAGTACGGGAATGGCAAGACAAGAGTGAAACTCCTAGCTCAAAGCTATAAGGGAAAGGTAGAGGAGGATAGACAAGGAGCCCTGGCTGGCTTTTTCGTCTTTATCCAAGGTAAACAAGCCGGTAAGATTGTTGTGAGGTAATGTGCCTGGATCTCAGAAGGGAAGCTCTCGATACCGGAGGGGTAACCAACGTATTTAACCTCTTCATTGAGATCTCAATATGCTGCAGGGCCGTATGCCTGTGTGCAGCATCTTCCTTCCTTTCTTTTTCTCTTCTGCGATAGCTTGCATGTCTAGAACTTGACATGTCTTTGATATCGGAGTCCGCTAGGTACGCCATCATCATATCGGAGCTGGCAGTAATCAAGCTGGAGCCAATGCTACACTCCGCCAGGACTTCTTTCTTTTTCTTGTCGTTTTGCCCATGGTCTTTCAGAAGAATAAGCAATTCGTGGGTCTGCCTGAGACTGATCATTGCAAGGGAAATGGAGCCAGAGCGATGGCTGCCCCATGGCGTCCAATAGACTTCTAAGACCTTGTGGGAAATCATGCAGGCCAATGATGCTTGTCCACTGATAAGCATTTTGCTGCAGGATTTGTTTTTCTTGTCGGTCAGGTTTCTCAGTTACTTTCGGGGGGCGACGATACAGAGAACGGGAAACGTGGGAATTGAATCTGGCTAGCACGGAAGGAGAACGGCTGCTTCCTAGAGGTACTTGAAGGCCGAGTGCAAAAAGTATGTTGTTAGGTTGTACCGAAGTTTGGGGGTGGTCGAAAAGGTTGTGGTCTCCACTTTTGGTGTATCAAAAGAGAGCGAGGTGCATCATATTTTTGGGGGGTGGGAATCGCCCGCATCCGAGAAGATGGAGCAGGCAGAAATAAGAAAAAGGCGATAACCTGCCCACCTGCACGAAGACGCAAAGCCCGAGCGAGGTGGAGGGATGCAGCCAATTAATTCCTGGCTCGTCAAATCTCTTGTCAGTACGGGAACCAGGGGCAGGAGAGAGATCTGACAAGGGAGAGAAGGTTGAGGTCGGCCGACTGCAAAGATAAGACTCGCCAATTCATAATACTTTCGCCAGTTTGGACGCGATAAGAAAAGGCAAAGAACGAATAGCATCACCACAAGAGCAGCCCACAGCCCACAAGCCGCCGAAAAATCACCTGTTCCAGCCTCCATATTATCCCCTCTGGTATATCTCTCATATCGACGGCTAGAAGCCGGGCCTCCATTCGTCGCAGGTGTAGCTGTTGAATATGGCTTCATGAGGCACCGAGTGCGAAATCCATTGCAAATGCATGTATCTGCTGTTCACCGTTTCTCAAGAAGTATACGCCTCTCTCTCTTTGGATATACTCTTTGCATACACTAGATTCGATTATGTGTGTCTTCTTTTCGTCCGATATTCGCATTTTGATGCTGTCATATTCGAATGTTCTCCAACACCGTCGCACAAGCCTTAAAAATGGAATGCTTCTCTGCGTCTGCCCGACTGTAAACATATTATTCTTAACTCACGTTTCATGATTTGTGCACCTGGGGAAAAAACCGGTATACCCGGCCACAGCACATGGTAAGACACGTTTTCGCAATTAGCAAAATATTAATTGAAGAGTTACAAATTGTGAAGACAGAAAATGCCCCACCGCTTGTTGGGCGGTTGCGAAACTCTAGTCCTCTAGGCTCGGACGAAAAGCACAAATGCGGGTTCCCCCCACACAGCAAAGTCAGCTTATACAATCACCACGTTAAACCTTTTGGAAATAGTGTTCAGCACATGGCTAGTTTCCGTTTTGGATGGCAAAAAAGCCGCGTGTGGGAACAAAAAATCGAAGAAATGAGACTTCCAATGCATGCATGTCAGTTGTCTGTCTTGTTCAACACCGAAAGTTTATCTACAGCTGCATAAAACTTTAGCGGGGTTAGCTGGTTGCCTTTGGTGGTAACGCTTCGATACAGACGGAAAATTTTTTTTATTTTAGAATTGTTCCGGGCCAAAGATATCGATTCCACAACCGTCGTAGATCAATCCTAGAGATTCTAGATCAGATCTCATCAGTATCAATGCATTTCTATCGATATATCGAAGGTAGTGCAATTTTGACCGACGTGCAGAGTAGATCGTTTAATTGCAGATATCTAGTCTCTGCGAAAAACTGGAATCAATCGAATCTAGACTATCAGAACCCTCGTGATTGGATCTCAAAATTCACCCTCCATGGTGATTCTTTTACAACCAGTAAGATTGAAACGATATAGTCGCGTGGTACCCGCCTTTGCAGCCCAGAGAACCTCGCCGACATGAAAGAAATTCCGCCAAGCGAGGCATTATGATTTGCCCAAGCCTTTGGTGGCGTCTATATCGTCACACGGATATATAACGCCTGTTCACGGACGAGAAGGCTCAAGACATCCATTCCAATGGGAAAAGGATCACATCTGGGGTATGTACCCTTCTTTCAGATGGAGGGGTAATTATCATTATACATAAAATGTGATTGTAGAATGCCGGTTTTGTCATGATTAACGGTATATGTCGCTAACGTGCCCGATGTGAACACACTTGAAACAATTGTAAAGTCAAAACTCGCAACTGTTAACATTGAAGCATCTACTCAGGCATGGATTTACATAAATCATGGTAGGCCTTGTCCGGACCCATGCACTCCTCATTGACTAGCAGACCTGAGCTAATGTGGGAAGCAGGTCTTCAGAGCCAAGTTGAGTCCCCGGCATTAGCTTACGTTCGCCTAAATATGAACAAGCAAGTCCCCATTCGCTTTACGGTTCTGGCGGACCCGCCCGGTTCCAACCAGCACTGCACTACAAACAACTCAACAATCCCAGAACACCAATTAATGCCCGACGAAAAGAGAGATTCAAAACGATTATCTGCAGGTACATAACGAATCTAAGACCGATACATTAACCAATATAAACATAATCGGCGATTGGGACTCTAAACTCCCATTATCCCAACTAATTTAATCGATCCTCCTCGTTAACATATGCCCGTTTCAGATTTCTTTGTTTCCGCTACTCGCCTACTCCCTTGGCTGCAGCTGTTGACGAGCACAGTTCTCTCGTCTCCTGCATATCTGTTTTCTCCACAGCACCTGTCCCCACGCATGCAAGTCATATTGAAAGCTAACCATCCCGAACTTCGAATCGAAGGGAAGGCCGGAGATTCCTTTTGCTTATTGTCCGCCCGCCAGGTCGTCGGAATTCTCCTTTATTCTCCTTTATCTACGGAGAAGTGAGGCTTCTAATTCTAAATTTCTAGAAAAACTAAAAAAAATAAGAAATAGGAAATAAGAAAAAAGAGCCGCAATATTAAATGTCCGTTCTTGCCGTTCCTTCCGACAGTTCGTTCGGTTCCGCTGCTGCATCATATGCTGTCCTTGAAGGATGCGAAGTCGAGAATACAGCTGTCGAAAGAATATCCCTACCATAACCCGCCCCCACATCAGCGGTCCAATACGGAAGGGCCTGCACATATTTCCAGTAACGATTCAGTTAAGCGGTTTGGTTTCAAGTTATTCGATCTTTTTTTACCCTATACTTACGCTATAGCTAGTAAGATCTAATAATAGATTATCCGGCGAGACACGATCTTCCCGTTATTTATCAAATTCTTTGTGGCAGATGAATACCTACCTGCTAATTGATCCGAGCTTTTAAATTTTATTGCGCTTTCTCGTGTCACCTTGTGAATTCATCATACTTACCTCTCTGGGTCCCGGATTTAGGTTCTTCTAGGTCAATGGAATATCATCCGATATACCAATCTATACTAACAATTATACTTCACCACTAAAGAAACTCAAAGAGTTAAATATGTGAATGGATTTCCAAGAAGATGTATGATACAAAAAATAAGCATCGCCAAAATGTTCAGTGAACAAGAAGGAAGTTCTTTTGATACAAAAATACCAAAAAGGTATGAATATATACCTCGAATGAAAAGGCCAAAAAACAAGCCTTACAATAAAGAGAGAAAAAAGGGGGGGAAAGTCAATGGGATGCAGTGTGGTAGGAGGGAGGAGGGATTAGGGTTAGCAAGCTAAAGCAAAAGATAAAAATTGAATTGAGAAAAGGGGTAAAAGAAACGAAGAAATGGGTCCAAAAGTTGGATGAAGAAGAGAAATTTATGGAAGAACCAATAATCGAAACGAACCAAAAGGTATAAAAGAGTTGAACTATCAAAAGCTCAAAATCCAAAAAGAAAATGAAGGAGAAGCATTAACACTGAAAGGGGTATGTATGTGCCATAGCCTGGAAGAGAGAAGAAAAAAAAGATAGAAATCATGTTGCGACATTAATAAGTGCTTCGGATCCGCTCGTCGTCGGCATACTAAATGCAAAGAGGTACTTTCTGTACTTGTTCATTACCATTATCCCACGGCCCAGAATATAACATCAGAAAGAAAAAGAGAGGAAACAGAATATACTGATAAAAAACAGTTTATCGTGACTCATTATCAATCTCCTCGACAACGCGTACGAGTTCCTAAATATGGCGATACAAATTAGAAAAATTGGTTCACAAGAAGCCAACAGACGAAGAATCTTACCTTTGTCTCCCTCGCCATTGCGAAACAATGACTGGCAAGTCTGGAATTGAAATCCCTCGATGCAGCACCCTCGTTTTCGATATCCTCAACCTTCATACCCAGCATCTTATTCTTCGAATCCTCCAAACTGCTGACGATATATCCTATTCGGTTTTGCAGCTTGTCCGATTTTGAGGCTTCCATGGCGTTCTCCGTTGATTGTATGACTTTACCAACAAACAAGATAATGTCGTCCATGAGCGGGCGCAACTGTCTAAGTTGTGACGATTCAGAGCGAAGTTCTTGGAGTAGCCGTTGGATACTTTCTATGACTCCATTGGTTTGGCTGATTAGGAAGTTCTAGCAGTTTTCGAACAAATTTTTAGCATGCGTAAACGTATGGGGGACTAGCAGATGGATTTGTTTTACCTTAAGTTCTTCCACCTCGCTATTCTCCTCCTGAACTTCAAATGTCGGCAGAGAGTTTATCCCTAGAGGATTCATGGCAGAGAACTTGCCATCCCGCTTGGAGGCCCATGTTCCGCTTTGATTCCTGGCAGATGTGCGGTTGTTTGAGTATCTCGACGAGAATGACGAAGTGCTGTAGACCGATTCAATACTGGTGCGAGCTGGACTATGCCCATTCATTATCGGTGTCGACTTGCTCGATTTAAGTGGAACGCTGAGTAAATCAGTGTCACCATCCTCTATCGAAGCATCATCCTCGTCATCCAATTCTTCGGCAGGTGTTGGTCGGACTTTGACCTTTTTGGCTAGATCAACAATGGCGGATGTGAGATGTGATGCAGCGGCATCGACTAGAGAGACTGGAGAAAGTCCGTCGGCAGAGGCGTGATTGCGGATGGCGGTTATGAGGTTCTGGCCTGTTGCTTCCAACCTCATTGACATTCTCAGAACTTCATCTGATGGATTCGATGTATCAATTCCCCTTGTAATCGCTCTCACAATCGTCGCGACGCCTTTCATATGCACCAGTGTACCCTTTGGATCCACACGGGCTGTTCGAAGAATCTCGTCAACAGCAAGTTGACATTTCGTGATATGGATATCCTTGACCAGACCGTTGGGATCAGAGTGAGCAGTCGCCTTGTTGACATTGATTTCCGTCGCATATTGTAATCCAATGGAGGCTGCACGTAGGTTCCGAAGCTGGGTTTTCGTTTTTGTGTACCTAGCCTTCCAGTCCTTAACCTCATCCCGCAAACTAGCGATTTCTGATGTCAATTGGTCGTGCGATTGAACGACGTCACCACTAGCCGACAAAGACTTCATCTCTTCCAAAAACGACATTGCTTGTTTCCGAACCTCCTCTGTCGTCTGTTGTTGATCTCTTAGTTCCAACTTTAGGTCTTCGTGCTTTTCGTACAGTTCGTTGTATCGGCGTTGCAAATCTGGATCTCCACCACCACTACCGCCTCCGCCTCCACCTCCTACGTTTCCATTGGCTCGACAGTCATGTGAATTCCTCCAGTCCTCCAAAGCGCGATTTTCCGATCTTAACCTGGCAAGTTCGCTTTGTAACGAGGAGTTAAGATTCTGCGCGTTGGCGAGCTTGTTTTCGAGTGAATTTTTCAAGTCGGACAGTTCCTGGGTCTTGTTTTCGAGAGCCTACATCCATTGAATGGTGTTAGTGGATTTTAAGAGCCTAATTACAGGGAGGGTATCACATACATGTTCATTATGGCCCTGTAACGTCTTAAGCTGGTCTTGGACGGACCGTAACGCCTCTTCGTCGTCTTTCCAGTTCCGCTCTGCGTCTTTTAACCTCTTGATTTCACGATCCTTCTCCTTAGCGGAGAATTCAAGTTGATCAAGCTTCTTCTGCAGAGAAGATACTTGTGATTGATACTCGGTGACCAATTTCTTATCGCCCTGAAGAATAAATGTGAATGTCAGCAAATGTTGTCCCGGGTTTTTTTATCATGTCAATTCAATTACCTCGTTGAGGCCTTGATTTCGAGTCGAGCTAGTGTTACTAGCCAAGCTCTCTCGACCATTCGTCATTTTCTTGTTAGCTCCTGACTGATATCGATCCTCCAGCGCAAATGCGTCATCTCCCAGCCCATCCTCATCCTCCTCTTCTATATCATCATAATCGGATTTATCGCCACTATTTGTATTCTGCGGGGGCAAGTTCTTCGGTAGTGGCCTGCCTAGCGAATTCATACCGCCGGGACCAAGGCCTGTCGGTGTTTTTGGTGCCAAACTGAAGCCACCAGGGCCGGGGCGTTGGGCACCATTGGGATTTAAGGGAGCGGGTTTCGGACGTCTATCTTGTTGATTGCTCGGACTCGTGTCGCGTAGGCTGCTGGAGGGGCTTGCGGATCGATTGGAAGTCACTCCGGTGACTTGCGGATACCTTCGCTCCAGCTCATAAAAAACATCAGTTGCAAGGTCCCTAAATCGTGCAGTCGGTAGAGTGCTGAGCTTCTGACGAGCTTGGTTCCGCTTCGGGTGGAATTCGGTCCTCGGCATCAGATGCGATGGAGTATTGTCCGGTAGATCAGCGGGAGGGCCGACTTTAGTGACGTTCGAGGAACTACTAAGCCTGTCGCCAGCGCCCTGCCGACGCTGCAGTTCGTCGTAGACATCGGTGCTGAGTTCTTGGAATTGGACCTGGGTTAATCGTAGAAGCTTATCCCTTGCTTTGTTTGCTTTCGAGTTGTTCTTGTCGACTTTGAGATAAGGTTCGAGGAGGGCTTTGAGGGCGGCGTGTTGGCGAGCTACTTGTTGTTCGTTATCGAGTGGAATTTGTTCTCTCCGCGGGGGTTGTCGCATGCGAGACCGAGCGTTCGGAGAGTCTTCGTACATTCTCATGCCGTCCGAGGATCTAGCAACAGACGAAGGAGGTGAAGTGTTCGATGAGCGACCCATGCTTGGACCGCTAGAAGAAGCAGTACGTGACATTGTACTGCCGGAATCGGTAGGAGATTTGTAGGTGCTAATACCGGACCAGTCGCTTCCGGCTACGGACATGGGCGACAGTGGGGGGCGGTAGTCGAGGAGAGGCGGTCGGGAGGTGATGTTGTTCATCGTTGTGGTGGTGTCGGTGGATGGTTTGGAATTTAATAAATTCCTCTTAAACGCTCAAACATGAATGCCCCCGAAACCTATAACGCAGCTCCTTGCTCGTTTGTTCGTTCTCTCTCGCTGCCTGTGGCTCTCACTTTATTTTATCTTGGTGACCAGGAGGTGCCGGTAAGTACCAGTAAGGTGCAGTCTTTGAGGTGCCAGGAGGGAGGCCTTCGTAGCTATTGGCTGGACCAGCTTGGGGAGGGTCTGCTGAGCCCGGTTTAAGCCTGTTTGGGCTAGGCGAGCGCAGGCACCAAAGGGGCTACCCAATTCGCAGCAGGGAAAGCACCTGACAGAATGCTTCAATTATGCTTCTTCCTTTCTCTCGAATGGATGCTGACAGCAGGGAAGAATGTGTAGGCTCAGTTGGTTAATTAGTGGCACTGCGGCTAGGACGTGGTGACCGCTGTTCGAGATGATGCCGGTTGAAGGATGCCACTATGCGATGTTGAGGGCACAGTCCTATCTACGGAGAAACCGTATCGGATCTCAAACGTTAGATGCTCGAGAAAGTGTCGAAATCTGCGGCGCGCGTCATGAACCGGACCCGTTCGATAATATAACCTGCGAAAGAGAATTGAACTGAATTGAACCGTCGAATGCGTCTTTGGCCGTTCTCTATCCTTTGCCCTTTGTCCTTCTACCCGCTACCCTCTTAGCGTTCAGCGTTCGGTTGGGATCGAGGTTGTCTGGAATGCCGGTCTGGTGGTGGGAGAGATATGAGATGGAATGAGATTGAGTCGCAGGGAAAGAAAGAAAGAAAGAACGTTGCCGGAAGAAGCATCAAGAAGAATTTCCAAAAAACAACAGAAAGAAAAATTCTTCGAGACCATTCAACTAGCCAGTTGGTCGGGAGGCGCTGTCTTCCGGGCGCCCGACGTTAAATTACGCTCTTGGTTCATATCAGATCAGGCAGGCCCGCTATAATTCCAACCCATTCCCACGGGAAGGTTCGGTTGCTTGAGATCTAAAATCAGCGTTTTTCTCCTGAGATTCGAGTCCCACTCATCTTGATTCCCAGCTACTTGCCTCCTTTACACGACGTATGTACGTACCAGCATGACGTGAGCACACCAGATGCATCTCCTTCTTGGGATCAGCCTGGGCTTTTCCAAGCGAAATAACAGTGTTTGAAGCCCTGGTCCCCAAACTCGAGATCTCCCCAGGCTTCAAGATTTGGAACAGCGGTTCGGATCCCTTCATCTTGCATTGGTAGCGTCGCCGCCACTGCCGTTTTACTATCGATCTATATCTATCATTGTCTGTGCTCTCATGATCTGGCGTATCTTCACTTCAGACTGCAACGAGGTCGCAGAATCTAGCACCGATGAATCGGGTTCAAGATATATGTTCAGAACCAGTCTCACATGCCCCGTTGAGTCTCGAACTTCTGGAAGGCGAGCGACTTGACCCAGACCTTCCGGTTCCAATCTTAAAATTTGAAATTGGAGCACTATTGCAAGGGGCGACTCGTAATCATTGGGTAACCAGGCTCTGAAGCGTGGCCAAGAAAGGCAAGAAACTCCACCCAATGTCCCTATCTTCGAGCCAATCAGGTGACTGTGCCTGAATATCATTCTCATTGGTGGTCATACAATGTATTTTTCCGGCCTTTTTTGGTTGCAGCTGACAACAAATTAACATCTCCTCATGAAGTATTTCCCCCCAAAAATATTAAAATCTAGAAATCCAAGATCCTAGTTTAAATCTTAAATATTTTCGCTTGATGGACTTTTAAAGCTTATTCAAAAGCCAAACGCATTCCTACCCACGTCAGATGAGGTAAAATATAACTCCAATAATATGATATTTACCACTGAGCAAAACTAGCTATTCAGGCGTCGAGTATCAGCAACGCATAGGAGAGCCTATTAGTCAAGGCGGCTATGCAAGCTCTAAGGAGTTTTTATTACTATCTTACGGCACTCCCTTTTTTGGTTTAAAAAACAAGTGCTTATGCAGAAGATCGTATGATGTTCAGATACTTGGTTGAAGGATAGCTAAGATGCAGAAACGCTCGAAATATATATATTCCATATAAATGGCAGACCATATATAGTAATTTACAAAATACAAAATAGTGATATACAACTATATCACCTTGAAAACGCTTGCAGCATATTCACATCGATAATCTCCTCATCTTCCTCCTCTGGGAGTCCATTCTCAACAAGATACGGCGAAGCCAGGAACGGGCTTGAAAACCAGGAGTCAAAGCGGACCGTATTTGGAGGTACCCTCTCGCTGTATAAAAACGGTGGGATACAGTTAAGGTACTTTGATGTCATAACACGAAGTCGTGCCGGCATCCTTTGACTAAAAGCCCTCGATTCATATTTCTTGGCCAACTCGGAAACGAAATTCGGGTTGAGTTCATCATCGTTCTTTGGCACTGGTGGGAGGTCTCCATGGAAAAGAGCTTGTGTCAGGTAGTCGACCTTTTCACGAACAGGTATATTCCACGTCTGGTGAAGGCGAGATGTGTTATGCATCGCAGATACATCAAGGGTGAATGGTACTCCACGGGATCCTGCGTTTGCCACCAATTCGTCCACCCGGAGGCGTGAGAATATTTGGCTAGCTCCCATTTGTTCAAGGAGGTGGATACGAACCTCGTCTAGGTGAAGCGTATCTAGCGCTGGCGGTACTGGGTCTAAAATTTCCCAATGGGAGTCTTGATTGACAAGAGACGTTTGCATAGGGCCTAATTTGAGAAACGACAGCACCCTGAATCCCGAAAGATCAAGTCCAAGACACATATGCGTGCAGAGTCGTTGTCGACGGCGGCTTATATGTAGATATCGAAGTGATCTGCTCTGTTGAGCGACCGAGCGGTTGAAGCCGTCCATATCGTCGAAGGCCAGTGTAAATTTGCCCCCTTTCCAACGACCGGGGGTATCCATGTGACCACGCGCTGGCTCCTGTATGACGAGTTTCTCTAAAGCCTTTGGGAAAGATAAAATGGCCTTCAGAGCAGCAGGTGCTACGATGCTTTCCGAGAATATGAGCGCCTTTAGTCTCGTTTGACCTTTGAAGCGGGCAACATTTTGGGCTCTTTCTGATGATATTGTCTCAAAATTTTGGATCTCTTCCTCAGTCAAACTTTCAAATGCAGCCTCGTGTATATCGGTGATGATTGCGCAGGATATTTCCAGAGACTCGAGGAATGGAAGAAGAAAAATGGGACACGTTTCATAATCATGCCAGAATCTCACATGCTCAAGCTCTGTGAATCCAGTCCAGTGTAGAGTTACTAGACGCTATTAGCTCACAATTACATTACAAGGAGTCAGGTATGTGCTTACGAGACCTCAATTGCTCAAGTGGCCTGAGGCCATTGGAGGGTTGAGTGTTAAGCAAAGAAGCTTCCTTGAATTTCTCCAGGAATTTTGACTTGTCTACCTTCCAATTCTCAAGCTTCAAGCTAGAAGATCCGGAGCCCGGTTGGCATAATGGGCTTTCTGAGACAAACTTTCTCAAGTTTGGTAGCGAGGATATATCCAAAAGTTGAGAGCTATCTGTTACATGATACCGGTACGAAAATCTCAACTCCAGATTGCGAATGTACCGCAATCGAACGGGGTCCTTTTCGGTAGCTTCTGCGAGAACCCGGAAGTTCGTGCGGTGAGTGAAGAGGGCAGTGGAGTAGAGATAGGCCTCAGCCATACGCTGTAGAGCGCGGCAGGAGCATGCTATGGATACTAGCGACCCCCAGTCGTGAACGTGGGATAGCACCTGGAGAAGGAGCTCGTTCGGTAGCGAGAAGAGGGGCATATTGTCCACCTGCGGGTTTCCTGTGTTGACATCCAAGGCTAGCCGCTTACCAATAAACAGTACCAGAGTAACTTTGGAAGGTGTTTTACTTCGAAGGTATATAGCGATACAGGTATATCGTATGACGATATAGTTCAATGACAGAATCTGAAATTTGGCGAGGGTCGGAAACAGCACCGAGAGTTTGAGGCTGAAACGAAAAAGCTGCGAGCTGGCGCTGGATCCTTCTGGAGGTAGAGAACATGTACCATGTTTGGCGAAGCGGGGCAAAATATCTCGACTGAGTGATCTCACAGTGACAATTTGTCTGTATTGTACGTGGACAAGGGAACACCACCTTCGGATGTATTTATGCACACGTTCGTTGGCGCAAACAAGATCAGTGCACGAGAACGATTTCCGTCCACTGAAAGTGCCTTTGAGAATTGATCACGTGGTTGTTGTTGTAATGTCTACCACCAACGCAAACCCGATATCTTGTTTCTCTGCCTCTCATGCTCAAGATCTTCAACGTATTCCTTTGACGCTCGTTAGAATGCAATGCTGCTTCCCTTGGGAGAACACGCTAGACGATTTCTCCAGAAAATATATCACTGAGTGATATTGGTAAGGAATATTGCCTGTTTAGCCTTCTAGTAGAGTCGGCCAGTCGGCTTCATATGCAGATCTAGATATGTGTACTCTACAGTGCAAAGAAATAATCGCCAACACCAAAGTGTAATGTTTGTATTATATCGTTGTTACACTTTCCTAATTGAGTCAGAGTCAGTGATCTGTAAAGGCACTTGAATAATGATATGAACATGGTGTAATCACTCAATTAAGGCGTCTTGTCACGACACCAATCCAATCAATCAGCCCAGACAGATCAACACAGCTGTGCATTCGTTGAGTAATCAAATATATTTCCAGGATCCCCCAAGTTTATGAACATCAAACCTGGCTGGTTGTTTTCCATATGTGGGAAACGCACGGAGGCGGATGCACGTGGGAGGCTGCGAAGCTTAATTATTTGTGCAACATGCCGTCACCGGGAGGAATCAAGCACTCTGGGCATTATTACGTTTCCGGAATAGGTGTCTGGGCAAGTACTGAGGCGGATATCTACTATTGGTTAGCCAAAACTCTAACCCTATAGCTTCATCATTAACAATATCCAGATTTGCCAGACTATGGATCATTAACAAAGTACATACAAGTGGTTCACCGAATTTGAGAATTACTATTAGGTATCATCATATGGCTCCTGTTTGATCATTTCGGCAGACGTACGTATAGAGCCGTGTTGTTAATTGGTATTATTTCGAATTTAAAAATACACTACCGTCACATCTAAAGCCTTAGCATTATTAAAATACAATGATAAGGTTTTAGGTATTCCCACAGAAAGTTGGACTAAATAGCTAAATACCGTGAATCAAATTCTTCTATCTCGCGATCGAGCTTCATTTCTCTCATTATGGTGGTTTTAACGGTGCGATAGCAAACCTTAAGGCTATTCTTCTGATTTTATTCCATTTTCATTATCCTCTTCTTCGCTGTTTCTGCTTTCTTAATTTATACCCGAGTTTTGTGGCTACAATGTCGAAAGGAACTGGTGATATCTATTGTGACAGAAGGATTTTGGTATCAGCATGTATAAATTGTCATGAGCTATCACAAAGGCACTGGTGAAAGAGAAGGGGGAAACAGCCTAGGATACCGCGCTCTTGCGTCAATGTTGGCGTATTGGAAATTGTGGCTAAGATTTCCATGTTTTTTGGGACTAAGGCCAGTGTTACCTCTATTAGAAGATTGTTGTGTAGATTCGACGTCAGCCATGATTCAAGACGTCTTATACCGCGAAAGCAAGCTTTATTTCTGGGACTGATTTTTATAATAGAGCATTCACGGGTAGATATTTAGCTTGAAGTCTTGGAGATGAGATCCGAATGGTGTAGGTTAACGCTTAAGGCGTGAAAGTGATAACACGAATCAATGTAGGACACAAAAATTTCAAGTTATCCTAATCATCTGTTACAATTCCTAGTTTCTAGACTAATTTATCGACTTTATTCTAAACCTTCTCCAGGCTGAAAAAACCACTCGACAAACAAAGATTATTTAATAGGAACAATTCTTCATATCTATATTGACAGCGTTCTACAAGCAGAACCGTCGTTCTCGAAAGCGTTCACGGCGCAGACTCTAACCGGACATTTCCATATCCTTCCCGACAGCCCCCTTTGCCATCTTCTGGGTTCTTTCCTTGTATATATCGCGATACAACCCTTCTTCTTCATCCAGCTCTTCAACCCGTTTCTTCCAAGCTTTGATCTGTTCCTCGGTTGTCTCCCTTCGGAACTGCAAGAACCGTTGTTTGGCTACCTCGGCGCTCGGAAATTTGAACTTTTCGGCAATGTAGGCAAAGTCGATTGGGTAGTTTTGATTCAACTAGCAGGTTTTCAAGATATTTAGGAAACATATTTATATTTTTTTTTAAAGAGCCAGAGACTTTGGTTAGGGAGTGCGACATACTTTGGCCTTGTTGTAAGCTAGTGAGGATAAGATTAATTCCTGAAAGTAAGAGTCCGGGAGTGAGGTTGCATCGTTGATTGGAACAATTGACTTTGATGGACCGGCAGAATTGGGAATCGTAGAGGTGTTGTTGTTTCCGTTTGAAGCCATTGTTTTGGTGTATCAAGTTTAATGTAGACACCGTATGAAATCAATTGTAGATGATGCCTCCAAGAATAATGTAAGAGCGAGATGCGAAACGTATGAGTTTAAAGTAGAAAGGATCAAGGGAATTTGAAGCTGCGCGTCGATGGATTGTATGATGTGAAGTGGTTGTAATGAGACGGATGGCTTAGATGCACATTGGCTTGATTGTTGTGGAAGCTTTGAAGAAGCTGGGCACGCTCCAGTTCTTCAGATTCATTATGCATAAATTATGGAAGCAGCCAATCTTCAGCCTAGCATATATTATAAGCAGGACATCTACTTGGTGGATGGGATTTGTTTAATTGCTAATTCTAGAAGCATACGCCGCAGAAAGTGTATACCGCCAATAAACACCTGAAAAGATCATAATGGAAGAACGCCAGAGACATTGGATATCCTACCTTTCAAGATTTTTGTCCTCACTAGAAGTAACTAGTCGTCCATAGCACTGGCAAAGTTGGATGCTTCTCCTGCCACTCTGCTAGAATTTCAGGAACACGCCCGTCCACGCTGCTCCTATCGAAATCTCTGGCTTCATTTGCTGCCTTCTCCTTTTCTTCCTTAGCGGCTAAGGTTAACATCTTTGCTAGCTCCAGAATACCCTTCCCTCCTACAGCTGCTTCCTCGTGGTTATCCCTGATATCTACGTTTATAACGTGGACCAAACGGTTCAACGGTGAGCCACGAGCAATCAAATCTGCAAGCCAGCATACACGTTAGCTCGAACGGAATATAAGTCCGCTTGAATGGAAAAAAGAGAAGAAAAATAAGGCAGAGGGGTAACATACCATCAACGACTGCGTCCCAGCACCTCTCTTCACAAGTAATAACCACATCCACAATTCCACTCTCAATCTCATCACTATAAGTCTTCTCCCCCTCCCCTCTCTTGTCCACCGGTCCAGCATCCATTCTTGGAAACCCAACCTGCCAATCCTGCCATCTCTCCGGAGACCGCTTTATCTTCCTGTTCCGATCCAGCATGCTGAGGAGACCGTTGGCCGTGTAGAGCCTTATATCTCGCGACTTTAGTTCCGTGTACATTTCATCGTAGGAGGTAGCGTTGAAGGCGTAAATGTTAGGTTTGTCGATTGATGGACCCGGTAGACGGACGGCCGAGCCTGTGCCGAAGGAGATGACAGGGAAGCCTGCCTGAGAGAGGACGAGGTGGGCTTCCATTGACCTGTGGTATAACATACGTTAATGTCCATCGCGAAATACTAGTGAGTTTGCTGGATGGTCAATGATTGCATTGGTGGGCCATACCGATTCTGGTTATTAGCGCATACTGTGCAGAACTTGAGGGGGAAGTCCTCGGGTGGTCCCTGGCGGCCGGGAAGACCGGGTGGTGGGGGTGGGGTTCGTGGTTTGATGTTCCTTGGTGGAGGGTAGAGGGCAAGGACCTCTGGAGGAGGGTCGCCTGGAGGGGTTGTGGAGCGTGGTTTACTCATTATGGAGTGAGTACACGGGATATGTGATACGGCAGCGACGAACGGAGATTTATGGTCGATTACGATTGGTGATACAAGCTAGTCAATGCGAAATATATTGTTGAAGAGACGCGTAGAAGATGACAGAGGGAGAGATAAGGAGGGAGAGATGGCACGTGAGAGCTGGTTTTCAGTAACTACAGTGGCGAGTGAGGGTGATTTATATCAAAGATAGGATTGGCAGTCGCGAGAGTTACAAATGGTGAAGGGGAGATATATGCTAGGTGTCATTCAAGGCTACAGGGCAAAACGTGAAGGTCATCAAGATCGTATCGTGAGCTGCTGGGTGGTGTTGATACTGCACGCGTTCGGAGGTCTGTCGTTGCAGGAGATGAGTATGATCGGATGCCTACGAATAACCTGCTAGCAGCTGCCATCTATTAGCTTATTTCCAACTCCGATAAACCACAGATTAAAATAAATTAGGAAAAAAGAATAAGAATGAGAAGAAGCACAGCATGGCGATTTGTCAGAGTGTATAAGTTGCGTATGTAATTATGTGTGTCCTCAGAGCCGCAGAGCGGCTAGGACAGCTCCAATAATAATAGTAAGAATCATCATAGGAAAAGGAAGTCATGTGAATAGATTCCATTGAATAAATAAACAATACGGTGAATGGCGGAGAGGACCGGCAGAATCAGCTTACCTGTAGACAGAGTGCTAGTGACGTGATGGATGACAGAGGAGAGTCAGGAAGCTCTGAAGGATGAAGAATTGTGCGGTCAAGATTTTCAGTAGGGCAGCGGGAGGCAGCCAATCAGGCAGGGCAAGCAAGCCGGGCAGGGCAGGCGGAGGAGAGCGCAAAGTGGGCCTAGGGGAGGGCGCTAGCGGCATCGACACCGCCTCTGGCTTTTTTCAGGTGACGGGCGCGAAAGCGGTCTGATAGGCTGAGAGAGCGGGGACAGGACAGCTGCAGGAGATCTTTTGGGTTCTGAGATGATGCAGAGGAGGGGATCAATCAATCGATGTCGTCGCTATCGAACGAATCGATCCTGCAGCCGGGTTTGTTTTGTAAATGTAAAATTGTTGGTGTATCGTTCGCCCGCAAACGGCCCCGCGCTCACGTTACCCGGGAAGATGCAGAAATTAAATTAAAGAAAATAAAATAAAAGAAAGAGCAATAATATAAAATGCTGCTATTTTTAGGCAAATCGGGGCGACAGGCACTAAGCCCGAATCGGGCGGCCAGTGTTTCAGATTCCCCGGCCGACGAGCAGGAGGAAATGCCTCGACTGATACCGACGGAGCTGACCTGAGCTAGCCTGGGACCTCTCTTTTTCTGCACTATAGTCTTAGAGCTATAGTCTAGTGTCTTGTCTCATCGGTGAAAAATTTATTGCCACGGTGACCAAGTGGTGCGGTGCGGCGGAGGAGGATGAGGAGGAGGAGGAGGGTAATTGCATGTTATCGATACGGGCTGGGGCCATGACAGGTGGTGTGCCCGCCGCCGTTTCATGTTGGTCGAGCAGCAGACTGGACTGGGCTGGGCTGGAGGCATTAAGGATGTTATCATGTCGTCTGTACCTGACAGCCAGCCCGATATTAACATTAACACTCGATGTATTGATTGCCTGCCCTGTGCTCCTTAGCCTCTGTATACTCTCAACCTCCACCTCTGCTGAAGCCTGAGCCTCAACATCTATACGCTCTCGCGCAGTATACTAGTGTCCTGGGTACACACATACACACATACACATCTGCTGCAATAAGAGAGAGTTCACTTCACCGTTCTAGCACGGTCTCTCTCTGTCTCTCTCTCTTGTTCTCTCTCGTATCTTTTCGTCCCTGTCGTCTGCGGCCACGGGCGTAGGGCTCAGCAGCAACCAACCAACCAGCCAACCATCAAGCGGGCAACGTTACTTGGGACAGTAGCAAGCTATCGAGCCACCCGGTTGACGGCCTGCAGCGGATCTTTAAGCTACGGGTTACAATATACACAGGTAAATTCAATTTCTATCACTTCACAAAGCAGCGCAGTTTTGGAATTTGCCAGCACGGGTATTTCATCGCATCGACTCAGCCCGAATAGCTTGGTCTTACGCCGACGGTTTAGCCAGAGCAGAGGCTAGTTCGCTCTGAGGTCCCGCCGCCAGGCTGATTATCAATCCCCTTATTGCCCGCTGGCCTCCCGCGCTGAGGCATACCTCGCTCGCACTCGACTCTCGAGCCGCTGCACCTGCAATTTAATATTACGCTGTAACTAAACCGTTGTTTTCTTCTGGACCCCAACCGCCCCTGAGGAAATACCCAAAGAAAAAAAAAAAAAGGAAGGAAAGAGAAAGAAGAAGCCAGCTCCGGTCTGATATACTGGAGCCGAGCCAGACGAGATTGTATCCGCCACTCGGTTCGATCGCTGGTGGTGATAGTATAGGCCCTTTCCGCTCTTCTGTCTGATTGATTGATTCCCGTCAATTGAGCACGAGCAAGAGGCCTGATTTCTCGAACCCCACCACGCCCTCCACTTCGCTAACCTTCCTTCCAACCTCAGACCGACCTTCCTCTCCCTCTTCTTCCTCTTCTTGCTCTCTCTCCTCTCTTCGCTTTCCAAACGAATATATTCTGCCGTCTTCTTATTATTATTCTCGCTTCCATTCCTGAATCGCAATCCTTAAATCCCTCTCCCAATCTCATATTTCCCTTCAAGCATCCTCCTTTTCTCGCCGACTGGATCACTTACTTACCTTCGATCTCACCCAGTTGCGAAATACTGAACCCCCCCAAAACCTCCCGAAAACCAAAGTCGCCGTTGCCTGAGAACAGAGACTCATCTTTACCTCCGACCTTCTGTCAGGCCGCTAGTTTCGTTTCGCTTGGCAACGACAGAATTTTTATCTTTTTTATTTTTAAGGAACTGGTTTTCCTGCTTCCAGAATACGGCTTGACGTTTGCTGTGCATTGCCGAACTCCAAAGTTATTTATTTATTTTTTTCATTTTTATTTTTAGTCTCCAGCCGGCCTTTTCCATTCCCCGTCGAAAACCTGCCTAGGGAGCGAAACCAATAACATCCGTCATATCTGTTTACGTACGCCAGCTTTTTACCCTCTTGCCATTGTGGTACTCGTTTCCCTAAAATCTGCAACGGCTCAGATAATTAATCATCTTTCCTCCTGTTTCCTTTCGCAGGGTTGATTTCTTCGTTTGATACGAAATCGCAGGCGACCTCAACTTTCCCGGCCTCCAGTCGCACAAACACCCAACCTCATATTCTAAACCCAGAGAAACCTCAATCTCACCGGAAGCCGCCCCGAAAACTTCGCGTCTCATCAACATTACTGGCGGTCTCATACATATCTACTGGAAGCATCTGGCTAGACCAAGCAGGGAAAGAAAAGTATACGCAAAGGAAGAAGTAGAAAAGGCAGTCGCTGAAGCATGGCATCTATGAAGGGGCAGGCAAAGTCCGAGCCTGCGACACCCATATTACGTGAGGACCCAGGACTAGATCAACTTACCCCGACTCAACCAGCCTTTCAATCCCTATCATACACCAAAGTCCGAGACTTTGCATATTCGCCATCTCATCCTCTGCACTATGGCCCTCCTCCGGTCCCCAGCATTGGATCCACCCCGGGTTCTGCTAGGGATTCTGGTCTTTTCAGTGGCGTTAACGGTCTCAACTCGATTCTTGGTTGGTGGAATCCTGGCAGCGCAGCATCTCCAGGTGGACGACGAATGAGCGATTCCGCTGCGATAAGCCGTGACCCGAGAGCGATGTCCAATCACCCGCCTCCGCTTAAATTTGCGGACGGGCCACCTTGGTTTGAAGATGAAGATCTTGTTAGTCCCGTAGTAATCACTCAAAAACATAGAAAACATAAATCATCGCTAGGATTGCCTTCGGGGAGATCATTGAGCAAAGATGGGAAAATGTCATCAATATCAGAGAATTTGAAGGATGGCGAGCATACCAATGGAGTAGAAACACCTGAGGACATTGGAGAACCTGGCGGAACATATCATCCAACGACGGGGGAATACTACGAAGATGATGCAGAAGGCGAAGAGTATGGAGACGACGAATTGGGCGAGGAGTTTGAAGGAGATGAATCTCGGTACTCAAAGGACTACCATTTCTCAATCGCAGACCCTGACGAAGAGATGCACGGGAAAGCTGTCGCACTGTTCGATTTCACACGAGAGAACGACAACGAATTGGAACTGGTAGAAGGGCAGGTCATTTGGGTTAGCTATCGGCACGGACAGGGCTGGCTAGTAGCAGAGGATCCCAGGACAGGTACCTCATTTCGCCTAGTTGTTGAGATTGTTGCCCGCCAAATTTCAGAAACACTAACTGTAGTTACAGGAGAATCTGGTCTTGTCCCCGAAGAATACGTCCGACTCTTCAAAGAAACGCCTTTCGAACACTCACCAGACGAATTTACGCCTCAAGAGGCCGAACCCGTAGCCGCAAAACCCAACACCTCTCCCACGCACACACAGGCCGTTCAATCACATTTCTCGACTTCTAGCAAAGACCTCGAACGCTACCCGACAGACCAACTCCTCGATCCTTCGTACCGACTCGGTTCTCCGCCGCCAACCGCACGACCGGCTGTCAACCAGAAAGACTCTAAGAGTGATTCGATGGATATCGACCTTGTATCCCCGATGACTGCCTCAAATACCATCGACCGTGAGTTATTCGCTATGCAGCAACGAAAATTAGAAAGCGGGAAAATGCTTAACGGGAAGGAGAAGGGCGAGCAGGAGGAATACCAAACCTTGCATCATAAATCACCTTCGATGTCCGGCAAAGCGTCACCCGCAGCTCCTGCTACCGGAGTTGCGGCGAAAGATAAAGATGGTGATGCATCGATGACCCCCACAACCCCAAAGGGACCAACTGCGACGGATGAAAGTAGAGGAAGACCCGCCGTAGAAGCACGATAGTATCAAGTGTTTAGGGCGCCGATTCCTCTCGACCGGATACTCCGACATAATCTCGCACAAGGGCTAAAGAAGAAGGGAGAAAGGCTTTTGAAGCTATTTATGAGGCCATCGTTGGGTGGAGGTAAGACTAAACGGGGCAAAAGAGGGGAGGATGACAATAAGAAAGGAGAGGGTATGGGGTAATGACTTGAAAAAAAAGATATGACCGTTACGAACGAATGGCATCTACTGATTATGCTTTTTACTTCTTTTTTCCCACTTTTTTCTTTATTAAAAACTTATTTAACGGCATTATAACCGATAATTCACATATGTTCTGGATGGGCTTTGTACTTTTTCTCCCGATTACCTCATACAACGTTGACCATTTTTTTACTTTCCCACTACCACCTTGCTCTTCTCTCTCTCTCTCATCTTGCTTTACGGGGAAAAGCTCTGTTTAGGATAATAAATTCATATAATGTTACCACTACTCTTACTTTACTACTACTACTGAGCATAGCCTGGGTAGTTTGGTCACCTTTTTTCTTCTCACTTTTGCGTTCTCCTCCAAAATACCGCCTTTTTTCTCTCTTTCTTCCGGGAGTATCTATCTGAACAACTACGATACCTTTTTCCTCTTTTCATTTCAAATCCAAATCCCATAGCGCATCTTTCTCGAGGCACTTGCGTTTCTTCTTTTTTTTTGGATTCCCTACTTTGTGTTCCCTTAAAAAAAAAGAACGGGTGTTCATTCATGATATCTATGTATTCCTTTTTTTTTTTTTTTTTTTTTGAGGGAAAAAATCTTATATCCCCATTTTTTTATTCCCTCTTTTTTTTCCCTTAAAAAAAAAGTACGGTTTTTCATTCTTGTTATTTATTTATTCCTTTTTTTTTTTTTTTTTTCTGAGCGGAAAAAATCTTATATCCCCATCGTCAACTATCGTTTACAACAAAAAGGGTCTCCATGTTTCATCTTGCTAGGCTGATATTGCATTTTCTTCGTAATCCATAAAATACCATTTCCTTTTATTCCCTCTCGTTACCAGTAGCGATTTTCGGTTGGCGACCCATTGTATTTGACATATACACACACGCACACACATTTTATCAATATATCTGTCTCTCGTTTATTACAGATTTCTCTAAACACGAATGTGCGCCTGCATATATAGTCGACTGCATTTCTCGATACACAAGACCAAACCTGTAAAAATATCCCCATTCAATGGAAAGAAGGAAAACGATAGTCAACGGAAAGTGAGGTCAAACTAGCATACAGACCTGTGAATACATAAAAAAAAAGTAGCCAAACAAAGTCCGCGCGTGAAGTCTAAACTTCTATAAAACCCCATTAGGCGTCCAGTTAACTTCAATTCCCAAGCGAGAATGCTAGAAATATCGAAAGCAAAGGCGATCCCTCAAATTGAATAATTTCAAAGGACTTGCCGGTTTGCTAATCTTCCCACGAGCACCTTTCCTAGATACTAGCTTGCCGGAGCTTCTTTTACAGGGACTCCCTTTGCAGGAACTCGGTCGTTCTTTGGTGGGAGTAACAGTTGCTTGCACCTGCGACTCCATCATACTTGCCGTTCCTGTACACTCACCGCGTTCGTCTTCAACCATTTTATCAACAACCATCATGTCGCCATTTTCCAATTTCACACTCGTTGGCCTCAAATCAGTTGATCCGAGTTCCGATTTTGGCCTCTCGAGCTCGCTATAGCCCTTAGTCATATTAGAACCGCTGATAGGGTATTTATGAGTCTCGAGTGTCCTCTCGGTTGTCGTATTCGTAATAACTGTGCATAGCGCATATTCTCTACTGAATAATTTGTTTTCAGAAACCAGCCTGATTTTCGGAGGCTTGAAAGGGATTGGAACTGTATGCGAAATCGTAGCTTTCGATCCTTCGTTAGTACTACCGAATTTTATTTCTTTTCCCGCTGCACCTTTACCCGAGGACCCCGAGGTTCTCGACTTTGGCAGGTTTCTGTCTTCCTTGTGCAGCGTCTGCTTTATCAATTCCGAGCTTGAGAGGGTAAAGCTTCCTGGCATCGACGGAGGCCATCGTCTCAGTCCCCATTCTTTCACAATCTCTCCCTTAAGTCCCTCACTCATTAGCAGGATGGGAAGGATGCACTCTGGACTTTTCGCCTTTCGAATATCCTTCCCAATTAGGAAACCCGGTGGTAGCAATCCGATAACATCAGATTTCGTAATATTTCTTGTCTTGTTCATGATCTTGTCTCCATCAAGGCCACGGGGATTCAGAGCTGTATAAATCAATATTTTCGCCGCCTCGGCCCCAACTTCAACTAATGGGGCTAGTATCCTTTGTGGAAGGCGAGACCCATTTCCCCCGGTCTCAAAATATAACATCTCTTCTCTTTCGTAAACCTCCAGCGATCTCTCAATCATAGCTGTCATCCTTCTCTCCCGCTCTTTACTAAGTAGAAAAAATCCATACTCAAATCCTTCAATCCTTGCCTTTTGCATCAGAGTAAACACTTCTACCCATACATCCGAGGGCTCCGGGCTTTTCTTGGCCACTTCCTCTGGGCTCGCTGTAAGAACCCTGCTTTTCCAGTATCGCAAGTCCTCCACAGCCTCCTTCGAATTGACACAGATAGCCGCTCTGTTGTATGGGTATCCGTGCCGTTTTCTCGTATACCATGCAATCTTCATTGCCCGTTCCACTCCTGTGATCACCGCTTGGTCTAACTCACCAATCTTCTTACCCTGGACCTCTGCCGATGGCGACCACCAAACATCGTTACAGATACTGCTTGATCCGCAATGTATGGCCGTCAGCGGCACTATCGTGTTTAGGAATGGATAGTCATACATCCCGCCAAAGACTTCCAACACCACCGACAACTCGCCATCTTGCCTACTAGAAACAAAATTCAAGTTGAATGGATTTGTGTCGACTAGGAATTTACCATTCAAGTGGCCTCCCGGAGTGAAAAATGTCTTGGCTCCAAGCTGCTTAAAGACATCAATGTGTATAACTCCATCCATGGTCTTGTTGAAATTCTTCAGGAGATTTTGCTGTGACTCTCGTTCGTCGTTATATTTGAACATTGTTGCAAGGAACGGGGACTCTGCAATCATCACGGGTATGAAATGCGGTCTTCCGGCGACTATAAGCGGCAGAATGCTAAACCCATTGGCTGTGAAAGGAACGGTAGTGCCTGTATCACGGGTAATAGTGTATACGCTTTCCGGTTCAAGAGGCGGGTGTGATAACAGGCCATCCGTAGGATCATTCTCGAGCTCGTACCAGAACTCAGGAGTCGTGCCCGTAACTATGATTTTCTCTCCTTTCCTACGGATTCGCAATCCAGAACCACCAGGAGGCGGTTCCCCCGAAGTTTTCTCAACCAAGTAACGCAGTGGGTCGGCGGGATGGATATGTTGCTTGTGAGATTCATTGATCGGGAAGATGGATTCATCTGTGATATTGATTGTTTGGCCACCGATCCAGGGGAAGGACTTGTTGTGAACATTTTTGAACCACCAGTCCGAGTTTACGATACTGCAGGGACCGCGGGTAGAGATACGCCCGCGAAAGGGTTGGCCAGATGGGAGGTGACCGACAAAGCTATCTGTGTTGTTAGTGTGTGTTATTTGTGTCATCCTAGATGGGTATTTACGCATTTCTGACGGCGGCATTGGCTAAGTGCCAGTGGTTTACTCCAAAAGGTTCGATTTTCTCATCGTCAATAAAGATACTGGTAAAAGGGTGATCCGGATATAATTTGAGTGGTTCAGGCATATTGAGGCGTTTCTGGATTTAAACTTGGAGATGGAATGATAACAAAGGCATCCTTTCCTATCCCCAGATTCCAAACATATTTTCTTGTCTGAAATCTATGATTACTTCCTAATTACAAGCTAAGAGAATTCAAATTGGGTCTGAGTTACAACAGATTGGCTTTGATATTCTTGTAGTGATGGTGATCATCAATTCCTTCACATTATTCCTTAGAGAACAATACATACAATAACTATAATTGTTAGAATATGCGACGACTAGCTAGAACGATATAATAAGAATAGTAAGCTCAATTCTATCAACCCGTTATAATATTAAACCGAGTTCCACTGCAATCCAGAGTCAATCTGGTTATATAAATAGATACGGAATTAGAATTGCACTATATTGTGGACACTGACAAACCCTTTGATCCCCTAGCTTTCCTAGGAACTCCTAGCACTACATCTTAAACTCTGATGCAATAAGTCCCCATCTTGATCTAGGCTTGCTATTAATTCTCCAATATAGCATCGTGGGGTTCACCCTGTCTAGCTATCTTCAGCTCAATAATGAATCAAAACAAGAAGCCCGATTCTCCATACTTCCTCCGCAGGTTTTCAAACCTCTCCACGAAAACGAAAGAAACAGAAAATACTCCTAGATACCTTAAAAGTCCAAAACCCAAGCTAGATGGTCTCCCGTTAGAGATTTTGTTGAAGATTGCGTGTTACCTTAATCCGCGATCAGCAGTCCAACTTAGTCGGACTTGCAAGTCACTTTACATTAACCTTGCAGGGTCGCAGTATTTTTGGTATCGATTTGGAGATAAATGCCTGAAACGATTTCAGGTCTTCAACCGGAAGTTTGATTACCATGATTACGTCACCAGAGCGCTCTCGGGGCAGATTAAATCCACCTGTCAACTCTGCTTAAAACCGAAAACTGGGAGCCTTCGGAAAATTCTAGAAATGGTCGTATGTCATAGATGCATGGATATGAACGTGGTTGGTATGTTAATTTTCAGTTTAGTCGATACATATATATGCTTAAGAGCATGGTATATTTCTCGATCTCACTTGTTACGGTAATTGATTAAAGTGCTTCTCGCATCGCATCTATCCTCAGATATCACCGTACGCCCAGCCGTTAGTAATTCCGCTAGCAATCCCCAACTAAGATACTGACCGGAGGTGTTGAATTGCATAAAGATACTAGTGCAGTCCGTCGAATACCTGCTTTCGATGTCAGCAAACTAAAGAGTTTCTCTGCGGTCTTCAACATTAACATAAATTCCAATACAGTAGTCTCATTTAACAGCTTACTAAGTCCTTGTTTTTGGCTCCCATCAGTCAAGCGAGAGCTAGAAAGACAGTACCAGATGCCCTGGAAGGAGGCTTTTGGCAGAAATTTGAACCACATTCGCCCTCTTGCCTCACCAAAGGAAATACGAGATTTCTACTTCAGTGTTAGGGAAAAGGTGTATGACGCAGTCTTGGATATCTACCAAAAAGAGGACGAAACGAAACTGCAGTTTCACGTACCGCAATCTCTAGATTACTTCAAGTTACTTCTCGACAATCACATTCAAAGAGATTTTAAATTTACATTGCGGCAAGCATGCTTATCCAAAGTACCAGCAGAAGGTCAAACCGATATAATGGGTAACGCCTGGATCGGTATACAAGCTGGGAAGATTATCGATTCCCTTCTAGGCCCTAAAATTCCCGGTGTTCGAACAAGAGCAGGGGCAAATTCACGAACCTATTTTGGTACTCCTCTCTGGGACCAACTGCGCACTAGTCTTATCAACCGATTGACTCTAGCTGGTAAAGTACGAGGCCGGTGCAAAATGTGCAACAACGGAGGCGTGCCCCGTTTGTATAACGACCTGTGCCCTGACGGATTTATCGAACATGTCCGAGTTACTCACCCACCATATTTATTGAATTTAGATTGGAGTTGGGACTTCTGAGGTGTCTTAATAGTTCACAACTATACGTTCTTCTATTTATTCTTTTGAAATATATAGAGTATTTGTTAGCTCCGTTGTAGCTACTATAAAGTGAATTTAAAAATTGTTTGTCCCAGCTCACATCATTTGTCATCACTATATTGAATCACTGTTAATTTCATGCCATTTCTGTTGATTGAAAAAGGGAGCTGCCATCAAAACAACCTTTATCTTCCAGACTCGAAGACACTACTATTGTAAATGGAGGTAATAAATAGACTACGTATTGGTAACATCTTTCTCGTATGTGATCAGAAGCGCAAGAAGTCGTAGACCGCAATTAAATATTGATATATCCCTTCTTGTATATTTATCAAGTATGTAGTAAATTTATTTTCGCCGATACTCAGTTGAGTTCGTTAAAGGAAAGAAATCGCTCGCGTCGATATACGGATTTTTAACCCCTAATGATATTTGAGTAAGCTTTGGATCACTATAATAGTATAAATTTGCGTAATATTTCTTAAAAGTACCGAGATCGATCGATCGGTCCTAATTATTCCATCGGGCTGCTAGGTTTTACAACGTTATACAAGTGCTCGGGACTAAGCTTTTAATACTGAAGGCATTTTCGAGCACGTTACACAGGCTAATCATCCAATCCTCGAGCCTATCTGTATAGGCAGTGTTGCTATCAGGCAACCATATGTATTTTTCCAAGTTGCTGCTGACTATATTTTCTAGTTTTTGCAACTATCTTCTAGGATTCACTATTGAGAAATTATCTGATTGTAAACCAATCATGCCAGACCAGTTTCACCCTGAGATATAGCAGGACCTGATTGTTTTGAATGACAAATTTGCTTGCACAAGCTGCATAGACAGCAGTCAGATGTCCTTAGGTCAGAGGAAACCTATTGTTTTGACGAACAGCCAGATATGGCACGCAAAAATAATAACGGTCGGGAATATCGTTGGAAAAGGTTGTTAAAGGTAATGAAGCTCAAAAATTAAGCCAATCTTGAAGAATTTTGGCAGTAGAGCAGTAGCTGGAAAAGCGAGTTTAATATGATAGTTGTAGTGGTATGTGACGTATTTATTGATTTTTTGATAATATATATTCTGTTTTTCTTACATATAATCTGTTTCATGGTGGTTTTTGCTTCCGTTGTCGATCAGTCTTTAAAAAGCGGTAACATAAATAAAGTACTAGTGTGTCACGCCGACTGATACAGTTTGCTTATATATAGACGTGTAAAATCTTTCGAAATCCGAAAACATCGTTAGTGTAATACCCTATAAAGCTTGATTTTCAGTTCAACATCCATAGAATTATGAGTACAATATCGTCAGTTAGTTGCGCAATTAAGGATAGGTTATATTACAGGCTTTAAATTTACTTTATAACATCACTGCCACTTCTTTATTAACGAAAATGCGTACACCACTAGACTTATACAAAGTGGTGAATATCTGTCGCTCGGAAGATTCTATATAAGACTGAATAGAGATATAGTGCAAAAACTAGAATTCTAAGGTGAGTTTTGAGTAAGGAAATAATACCTTCTAACGGGGGCAAAGGGCGGTGTTATACATCTGGAAAAACAACTAGATGGCCCTCATGCCTTACGCTAGTAGAATACATTAGAACAATCATTTTTTACCAGAAATTTCCTTGAGCCTTTTATTCTCCAGCCGTCCAGAACCTACCAATAAGTGCGCGTTGGCCTTGTTGTATTCCCAACTAATCGTCTGTGTTGCTGAGTTCTGTTTGTCCAGTCAGTGTTGCCCTTTTCGTCCAACGGTGCCTGTGACTGTCATTTTTCTTCGCAGTCCACGAAAACTCCATTTTCCTCGAAAAAGCTTCCCATCCTACAACATTTCACGAACAACCTCAAGCTTCAAAGCTCCAAACAGCATCCAATTCTCCCCAAATCATAACCTCAAAACCTCACCAAACCCGACGTCCAGTCAAATCTACAACTCTTCAAAATGGAAAACGATAAGGGAGAACTCGTCGACCTGTATGTTCTATAAGCCCCATTCTCTTATACAGGCTCCAAATGCTATCAATCAATCAAATCAATCATAAATACGAAAATCAGTAAAACTAATAAATGTGTATGTGATTAATAGCTACGTCCCCCGCAAATGCTCGGCCACAAACCGTATCATCAAAGCCAAGGACCACGCCTCTGTCCAGATCTCTGTCGCCAAGGTTGACGAAAACGGCCGCTCAATCCCCGGCGAGCACATCACCTATGCTCTCTGTGGCTTCGTCAGGTCGCGCGGTGAATCGGATGATTCGTTGAACCGATTGGCGCAGCGGGACGGGCTTTTGAAGAGCGTATGGACGGCGACAAGGCAGCGTTAAGTTAATCCGGTTCAATAAAACTACGTTTTATTTGATGCTGGGGTTTTCTTTTTCGGTTGCTTTACATTTTTTGAAAAAGGGAGAGGGGGGTACGATGATCGGTGGGAGAAGAAGAGGAGGAGGAGGAGGAAGGAAGGGAGGAGATGCCGTGTTCTTTGCAATGTTAGATATAATTCTTCAACATGACGAAAAACCCATCTCTCTCTTTTTTTTACGAACCAAAAATGTCGACTGGTCCGAAGGCACAGTCACAAATCGAGGAGGAGCAGGAGTGAAAAGGAAAAGAGCGGCAAGCTATCGGACACCTTTCGCTCTAGCTTCTCTGAATTCCAACCACCATATATCTAATTTATATACTAAGCCCTTCTCTCACGCATGCACCCGTTTTTCTTTTTACTATGGAATAGTCACGGCGTTGTACATTTCACACTTCCACCTTTTTTTTTTTTCATGTGTATAATCTTCTAGTTTAGAAGTTCCTCAAGATGGAGAGATTTCAGGTTCTGAAAGTGAAACTTCCTAGACTCTACGTATACGTAGTTGAGACCAATGTAAGTGGTGTTCAAAGATATTAATTGTAAACCGGCATCTCATCCCCACGCCATATTCACCCGACGTATTAATTATATCGCAAAACCACAACCTCAACGACTCCCCGGCTCAATACAAACAGAAGCAGAGCTCCAAGGTGAAAGTGTTATTCGTACACAATATATGAAGAACCACAGCGCTTCGCCACTACAAATATAATAGGAGAACAAAAACCGAAAGAAAAGAAAGGTAAACGATTACCAAAATGTCTATCTGCTCAAGAACACATGAGGAGCAGCTATTACTAGCTAGCTAGAAGAAAAGAGAAAAACCCGTCCAACATGTTCTATGTTCATATGGAGTACAAGTCCCAAACCCGTACCTCGAATCCAGCTGCTCGAGGCTGTGTCTTAGAAGTGAATAGAGAAAGTAGACTACCAGTCAAAAAAAAAAACGGCAGATAGCATGCCGAAGGAGGAAGGGAAGCAATGAAATAGAAAGTGATTACAGTGTCATATATGCGAACCCTTCCAAGCTAGTGGATATATTATGAAGAAAAATTAACAAAAAGAAACACATTTACCTTGGGTTCATCACATCGCCACGCATTTTCAGAAGACGAGACCGCTCCTACCAGTCAAGAGGGTTATCTCATCCCGCCTAGTTCGCCCTAGTCATCGCCAAGCCAGCGGGCATTGCGGTTCCGTTGCCTACAGCAGGTGTGCTGCTCCTTGTGGGTGCGGCGCTACGGTTATGTTGCATATGTGACCTGACTAAATGCCCAGCCGCAAGTGCTGAGCACAAGCTCAACTCTCCAGCCAGCACGGCACCTGCAACAATTCTTGCGAGTCTCTGGGCATTGTGTCCTGGGTTCGTCTGATGTGGCCCTCGCACACCCAAAAGATCAAGCATAGCGCCCTGGGGTTCTAGGACAGTACCACCGCCAATAGTGCCAACTTCGATAGAAGGCATAGAGACGGAGATTTGAAGATTGCCGTTGACCCTATTGAATAAATATTAGCTTTAAGTTCAGATATACTCCTAAGATATAGCAGGATACTCACTTTCGCATGACAGTAATACAGTTAGCACTCTCAACGACCTGTGCTGGATCCTGACCAGTTGCCAAAAAGACTGCAGCCACGATGTTTGCCGCATGTGCGTTAAAACCACCCACGCTACCGGCCATCGCGCTTCCAATAAAGTTCTTTGAGACGTTCAATTCAATCAACGCATCAACGGTAATCTTCAAGGTCTGCTCGACGGTCTCCTTAGGGATAATAGCTTCGGCGACAACGCTCTTGCCACGGCCCTCAATCCAGTTGATAGCAGCTGGTTTCTTATCGGTACAGTAGTTGCCAGAAACAGAAATAATTTCCATATCATCAAAGCCAGCATCGTTGGACATGACATTGAGAGCGTGTTCTACACCCTTGGAGATCATATTCATACCCATAGCGTCACCGGTAGTAGTCCTGAACCGAATGTAGAGATATGTCCCAGCGAGAGCACACTTCAAAGTCTGTAGTCTTGCAAATCTCGAGGTAGAGTTGAATGCGTCCTTCATAATCTTCTGGCCTTCGTCAGAGTCCAACCACAACTTGGCTGCGCCAGCACGAGCAAGCGATGCAAAGGAAACACAGGGTCCACGAGTCATTCCATCACCAGTGATAACGGTAGTTACACCGCCGCCAGAGTTGATGGATTTACAACCTCGGTGAGTAGATGCGACAAGAACACCTTCCGTGGTAGCCATAGGGATCCAGTAGCTTTCGCCATCAATAACAAGAGGACCAGCTACGCCAACGGGGATGGGCATATATCCAATAACATTTTCGCAGCAAGCACCGAGGACACGAGCGTAGTCGTAGCTATCTTGTGGGAGATTGGACTCTGCAAGGTATTGACTGTTTGCAATGGTAGATTTGGTACCAGCAACCACACGGCGACGAATGGCGACAGCACGAGTGCAATCCTTTAGCGACTTCTCCAGGGCATAAATAGGCAGTTTTCCAACCTGGCATAGACGGAGGACTTCAGTGTCAGTAAGGTCCTTGGGGTTCGACTTCAAGATGCTGACAAGGGTATTGACATCGCTTCGATCACCATCAATCTTCTCAACAGGTGCCTCAGTAGTAGCGATAGTTGGTGGTGGCAGGGCAATTCTAGGTGCTGGGGGTGGCATGGCGTTTGCGGTTCGAGCGGGTGCCTTAACAACTTCGGCATCGCCAACATGGGAGTCCTTAACGCTCCATCTTGCGGCGTTGAAAAGGTAACCGTTGAGAACGATGCTCAATGCCAGAACGATGAAAACCCACTTGCTCAGAATAGGGTCCTCGAGGGATTTGAGGAGAGATTGCATGACCTTCGAGCCGACAGCATCTTCAGTGAAGAGGTTGGAGCTCTGCTTGGTAGCGGGGAATGGAAGGCCGGAGTCTTCGTGAACAATTGCCCGGTAAATAACTGGGTGGAGGATTTCGACGATGGTTCCTGGAGCAGCAGATTGAGCGAGAGATTCAAGTCCCCTCGAAGCGATAGCGCCGATATTGAGGTGGCTCGGGGCGATTGGAGCGACAGTTTTCGAGTGGTCCCTGAACGGCAAAATAACAGTATTTAAAATGTTGACCAAGAAGAATCCAGCAACAGTTAAAACTTTGAATGCCTTGACGTTGCTATCCTTCACCTTTCGGCCAAAGATAGTAGTGGTTTTATCCTTGGACAATTCATCGTCGGAAATCAATTTGCCATCCTTGTCGATAACTCGCGGCCATTCGTTTTCACGAGCGACACTTTCAGCAACACGCCTGCTAACGCCGTCGTCTTCCAAAGCCTTGCGAAGGGCAACATGGCGTTTGATTCGATTGATCTCAAGCTTGACGGACAAGATGGCAGTGTAGAATGTGAAGAGTAAAATGCAGTCGAAGACCAGAATCCACAATGCGAGAAAGCAGAATCTGCGGAATCCACCTTGGATGCTGGAGGCGGCTCCGAGTGCCAAAATCACAATTTCGATAACATAGTCTCTAACGATAGCGAAACCGGCTTCCCGGACCGCATCGCTGATAGCAGTTTGAATGCTCGTAGTCTTTCGGTCCTGGTTCTGGATTGACTTTCGTCGCTGGGCCGCCGAGGCTTCGAGAACGGCCTTGGTGAGGATTATCGGCTTTTCAAAACCAACGATGACAACAAGGAACGGCAAACCCTCTGAGAGAAGAATCAAATTGATGGGAACGCCCAACCTATGGGTCGTAAAGCATGCAAAAAAGAAGGCGAAACCGGACGAGAAGAGTACAGTTGTGGCGAGCCAAAAATTAGATCCTAGCCGTCTCATGGACAGGAAGAGAGATACAAAGGTTGAGTGCATGGATAGATATCCGAATGCCATTATGGCGATATCCAGGGAATCCGCATTCTAAAATATCGTTAGCAGTTGGAATCTAGCATATTCTCAGATTAGTGGAGATCCATACCTTGATCAAGTTAACAAAACTCTCCCAGCTATTTTGAATCCATCCGACAAGTCCGAGTGCTGAAAGGCTGTTATCAGAAATGTTCTTCCCACCGGCCTCGTTGGCGACCCAAAAGTTTTTTTCCTCGTTTGGTAATCCATCAGAGCCAATTTCCTTGCCAGTCGAGATGACGCCTACTTGCGATAGGAAGGACGTCGTTTCCTCGTATGGAAGAGAGAAGACGAGAGTGTTGGGGGATGTAGCAGGAAGTGATTTTGCGCCGGGTTTTGTTGATACATTGGAAGGAGTAGCGACGGATTGCTGCGCTGCAGGGAAGGAGAGAGTAACCAGGGATAGGTGCGAGGCCTCGGATTGCTATACCGCGCAAGAAAGTTAGCCAGGTTGCTCAACAAACTTGGCATCAACAATATCAACCGTGATGCCAACACCACAAAGGGATGAAATTATAAAAATTATAAAATATAAAAACCACAATATTGTAGCTTGAGAAAAGCAATGTGTGCACAGGTCGAGAAGAGAGAAACATACCGTTGAGCCGTCTACCGGTTCCCATTTTCCCTTTTCGCTCAATTGTACAGAGACGGCGCCGTTGAGGGCGGTCTTTGTCCAGTCGTTGGACCTGTAACCTCCAAAGCCCCAGCCGAGTCCGTCATCAGCCCGAGTTTCGAACAAGCTGACTTCAAGTAGGGCGACATAGGTGGCAGACGCCAGGAGGGCAATGGCGACAATTGTATGTATAGGATGTGCAGATGCCCTTTTCGATAGAGGAGAGAAGAGCGGCGTGAAAGGGTCTGGGAAGCCCTTTGGAGGTGCCGACGGCAGGAGATGGGTGGGTATGATCATCGTCCTGAGGGAGCAGCCAGGCTGCGAGAGGTTTGAGGGAGGCGGTAGGTTAGATGAAAGATGGTGAAGGCGATTCCGTAGGCTGTTGAAAGCCGAGATGTGGATTGGAGGTTTTGGTGTTGTTGAAAGAGAAAGGGAAAAAAAATCGGACGAATGAAGAGAGAAAAGTTTCACTCCTTTTCGAGAATATTAATATCGCTCAACAAGAAGAAGCTCCTTAACAGCTAGCTACCTAACCCGGGTAACTATTTGTTCCTCGATTCGAGATCGGGACTAGCAAGTAACACTGGCTAGGGAATGTGCCTATCTCGGGACCCAGGGGCGAAGAGAGGAAAACCAAAAAAAAAAAAGCTAAAAAAAAAAACTGTTCGGCTCTGAAATACAGAGTGAACAGCTCACCGCAGATACCAAAGCTGGGAGCTTCCACCCGACGAGCGTGCCCGAAGATGCAGCTCGCATTCACATCAGCTTGCAGGTTGCAGTTGCAGTTGAAGCTAGGCTTAGCCAATTGTATCAACGGCGGCCCTGCAGCCGGTCTGCTGGTGCAAGCTACTTCGGTTGCCCGGCTCCCGAGCCAAATTAAACCCGCCGCGCTTCTGTCTCGGTAATTTGCTGCCTCAACAGTTTTGTGTTGTCGGTGTCGTCACAGTTTCGATGTCGCTGTTCGACGTCGACAGCAGGGGCAGAATGCCGTTCGTCTCCATTCCTCTTATATCTCGAATCTGATTGAATCAAAGGATCGATCTCCAAAACGCATCATGTGCCATATCAATTCGCATCCCCCCGGCCCAGAACGCAGCGATGACCCCGAGACAATCGGTATATCAATCTATCTCCTGCGGGCTCGCGCGTGCATCGCCGCGGTTGGACTTACCGACAGAGCGCAGTTGCCACTCACGGCTGGCTGCTTCCCGAATGACGACACTCCGCTGTCTGTGTAGAAGAGTAGATGCGTCTTAATACGGACAGCCAGAAAAACGTCTTGGTTAAATCATGGCTGAGCAAACGCTGACGAGTCTCTCCAGCCGTACATGTCGATACAATCGTGTCAGCAGATGAAAATTTCGAGAATTCTAGCTAGTGTAACCTGACCTGACAGTTGTGCATTTTGTTACCTATCGAGGTGGAATGTGCCGATGAATGCTGTATCGTAGACACTATCCCAAAAGCGGCATGGTTGTTCGAACCTTAAAGGAAATCCAGTCTATTGTTGGATTTCGTTAGCTAAGCCTCCAAACCTAGATTCGAAATATTTCGAATTTCTGCGGATATATAATGAATAGCAAGATCTTAAGATAGGACTCTTGCGCTCCTGTGTATAATGTGCGAAAAGAAAACTAGCTTGTATATATGTCATTCCTTATTCAGTGATCCGATCCAGGTTCCATTTAAAATTGTTTCTGATTAATAGCGATAGCTAAACTAAGTTCATCATACGAATACAGAAAGGTTCGAAAGAACGGTAAAGAAAGCATCTCAGTTGAGTGGTGCAGCATCTGAAATGGCAATAACCATTAGTAAAAAAAGACCGATTGGTCTTTGGCACATGAATAAACCCATCCCACAACTCCGTCCAACATATAAACATTAGAAATACACTAGTAAGAAAGCAATTCAAGGAGATAAATCAAGAGAAACACCCATCCATCCCCGCCATAATACCAACGCTAAATATGCTTCAGAACAAACGCCTATTCATGACCAACCGAAATCACCACCCAAGCCATTCCTTCCATCCTGTCTTCGCCTTTGGGGCAATCTCAGGAACGACGCTATAGTGAACCTGAATAATCAAGGTCGAACTCATCACCCCTCTCTCCCACTCCTCTCTGCTCGTCAATCGCTTCTCTCCATCTTCATCGTCCTCACTATCACTATCGTCGCTATCAAAGTACTCCTTCTTCATAGTAAGAAGCTGGGCTTCAAGACGATGTTTGGACTGCAAGTTCTTCGGTACGAAAAACTCCTCCTCTTTGTTTTCGGCAAGATATCTCTCCTCGAGCGATGTCGTTTGTGCGCGTCCGCCACCGGGAGCAGGAATATTAATCTTTCCCCAGCTGTTTTCCAAACACTCCAACAACGCCTTTAAATATCCATCAACAGTTATCCCATTCTCGTCGGTGATGGTGAATCCTCTATCCAAGGTGCTAGCCAGACTGGCCTTCTTCCCGCTCGTTGCGGTGATAACCCTGATACTCGATTCTATCTTTTTCAGTGGTGGCCGGGTGATGTAGAACCCCTTCAGATTCTCCGCATGACGAGCCAAAAACTCCGCCAAAGACGTTCTAATGAAAGTACGTTGAAGAGTTCTAATCGGCGGTGTTCGCTGTTCCGGTTTGCTATTGTTGAAACTATTGTTGTTTAGCGGGGTGATCCATTCGTCGGTGTTTATGAGTGTTCGCTCGAAGAACGGACGGAAGGGTTCAAAGTATGATTCTTCATTCCTCTTTGTAAATCCTGAGGACAGATCTGACCCTTCTCTTTTAGAGTCGCTTGGGGTATCTGCTTGTGAAGAAACTGTTGCATCCTGTCGGGCAATTGGCAATTTCTTCCTCGCAGCGGTAGGCGGGGTCGCGCAGCGCCAGGTGTGCCAGAGGATATTCGGATCCGAGTCGATAACTCCTAGCCAGCGTTTGCAAACTCCGCGAGATCGCATGACATCTTCGAACGGAAGATTAAGGAGGATTTCTGCTAGGAGTTCAGGCAGAAAGAGAACCGACTGTGCGGCTTGTGAGGGCAATTCCGTCCTGTCCCCGCCGCCCCGGTCGAGCTTGAAGACAAAGTTGAAGACCATGATGATTGTGTTGATTCGACAAGGGTTTCGGAACTTTTCTTCTTTGTTGCAGATTGGAAGGATGGATGTGAAGGAAGAAGAAGACTGGTGGGATTGGTAGATGGGTTTATTTCTTCAATACTCAAACGCGACAGTGGGATCAATAATACACGTTCTTTTGCCAATATACGTTTGAATTTCAGTGCTTGTGGGTTGCGCTGTCCGTCTCTACCTGCAAAGCTGTAGACAGCTGTAGATGGGGTAAATGATACCAAGCGATATCAAGAGAATTAGGCCTTAGGATTCTCCAGCATTCAAGAGCATTAATGGATACGGGAAGCAACGGAAATCGAGAGGGGAAGGGCCTAAGAGCACAGATATATACCCAAGAGCTGGATGCGCCATACACTTTCATATTATTATGGTGGCCTCCCACCCCCCTCTCCCTCGAGCTCCTCGTTCTTGGTGTTTTTACAATTTCGCGGTAGGGCAATTGCTCAAGTCCAAACACCATAAAAACAAGGCTATCATTGCTGGATGAATTCCAAGCCCCGAAGTTGGCGTGCGTTTCCCCGCATCATAATTGCATATTTCGACGCCCAAAGGTTGGGGGTTTACGCAGGCCATGTTCAGGTGGAGCCTCCCACACACAGCAAAACAGATAGGACTCTTCCCTGATTTCGGTTGGCTAATTTAGCCAATACCAAAGCAATTTAAAGGCAAAAGAGCCAAGACCAACAATTGGTTGGTGTGCGACGTTGGCTGAACAATTAAGCTTAACCGTAGCGACGGGCATTCCGCCAATCGTTGAGAAATGCACACAGTCGTATGATTGGGGGTCCAACCCTTGCCAGACCTCCTCCTCTTGATACGATATGCTGCGCGGCATCTTATTTCAGAATGGGGCCTGGCCAGCTGGCCCTCTCCGACCCGGATGGGCGAGCTCATTTCGGTCCGTGATCGGACTTTCCCTGGCTTTAGGCTTCCTCCAGAGCCGTTCTTGGGCCTTGCCTTGCCTTGCAGCCACGGCGCGCGGTTATAGATCAGAACACGCCCAGCCGGTGAATCCATTCCAATCTCGGACCGTGCGTGCCTATACCCTCCAAAATCCTAAAACACCAAGAACTCAGGATCAGATGATAGTCAGTGTGAGAGGTTGTGTTTGCCGGCTGCTCATTTCAAAGTCTCATTCCGAATATCCGGCTGTGCCTCTTGGCGTCGACGCTACACACACTCTCTTCAAAATGTCTGGGCATCAACTCACTTTTTATTGCAGCCTAAGTGCTCTAGATCTTACCGGTGCCGTACGAGATCTGTTGACCTTCAGTTTGAGCTTGAGCATTTTTTCTCCTCTTTCACAGGCTGAGATGTCTTGTAAACGCAATCAATGATATTCACCAGAATGTTTGAACACTTATTGAATCCAGCTGGTTAAACACCCGCACACCAGCGCCAAACGGCTAAGACGGCCAGGGAGAACTTTGAGGGCTGGGGTATCATTCACCGCCAGATGAGAAAAGTGTGCAATTTGAACCGGACATATCGATATATCCCAACACTCCCATCTTGAGAAAGCTTCATACCCGCAAATTCAGTTGCTGATTGACGGCCAATGTTATATTCATGTGTCCATGATGCTTGCCTGTTCAATCGTGCACGTGGAAAGCATATGAATCCTCGTTTTAGCAAGCAACCCAATCACCTCCTTGTCCGCCTCGACGGGCATAAACGCTCCTACGACTTATTCTGAAGCATAAGTCTTTGGATTCCGACATAAAAAATTCAGCCTTATGCTAATCAAACTTCGTTTGCTCCCAAATTTGGCTACGAAACCATCATGACACCCCTCATGGATGGTTAGCGTATTCTCCCGAGCTTTTGTGGGGATATATCTCGAATTGGGAATCATCAGGCCCAATGCAGTTACCACACTCGTTCAACACAGCGCAATCTTTGCCCTCCCCACTAGTACTGGCTAGTTCTAATAACGGCATGGTTCAACCTCTTACATTACCTGAGGTTGTATGTTTCAATAGGTCGTCTCTCTGGTTCTCTCTCTCCTAAGAGCTTTCTCTCTTGTTTTCTCCACCTACGCAGGACCCGGAAACTCCGTAACATTTCGTAGCACAGCAGGATAATGACGACGAGTCGAGTCGACATTAGCTATTCTGAGAGATCCGCGTAGGTTCCTCTGCAGAAATCCTATACTCTTCGGAGCTATATTTGTGAAAATGGATATAACTGCCTGCAGTCCACCTTGCTAAAGGGCCGTTTTCTTTAATCCTCCATTCTAGTCTATCCACCACCTTATCGCCCCTTCCCCCTCCTGTTCCTGAGTTTTCGGCCTTTCCCTTTCTATACTACCCTGCCCCTTCTTTTCTACTGTTGCTTCCATTATCACATTGAGCTGTACTGGTTATATCTCAAATTTTCAACAAAGTATTTTTTTCGTCTTCTTTCTCCATTTCTACCAAACAAACAATCTCGAGAGTCTAGAAATCTAGAACCGCCAGATATCTATTCACACATGCCATTAGCTGGTCCCTGAAACCTATAGACATAATATTCGTTTAGCCGTACATACACACGACCTCTGGAAGACTAAATTCCTATCCTCATTTTGCTTTTAGCTAAGCTCAAGATGAAGGTCTCCACTCTCCTCGCAGCACCCCTCTTCCTAACACTCGCACAAGCGACTCTACTAAACAACTATTTAGACGATAGCGGTGGTATGTTTAACTTCTCATCCCACCCCTTCTCCGATAACTCTCAAATCAGTTACGCTAACATATAAATAAAATAAACCATTCAGGCAAAGTAGCTCGTAGAGATACCGACGAAGAAGCCATAAACGACGCAATCGGAAGCTATGACGCCCCGGACTACGATGGTTATAGTTACGATCCTACCAACTACGGCCATGCCTATAACGGCTACGGATACGGCTACGAGACAGACTATGACATTACCGAGAAATCGGTAGAACAATCAGACGAGCAATCCGCAGAACAGTCAGACGAGCAATCCGAAGCCCAGGGCGGCGACGACAAACCTCGTCCTCCTTCCGGTGGACCAGGTGGCTCGATTATAATTAATGACGGACCGGCCATGATGCCCAAGGGCTCGAAGGATCCCGGCAAGTTGATAATAGGAAATTTGCCGCTTGGGTTCAAAGTTCACGATGGACCTGGGCCCAACGACTCAGACTCCGAGAAGAAAAAAACCGGGATGCCAGATGGTATGCGGCCTATGATTCCTGGGATGAGACCTGGCGGTCCGAATGGTCCCTACGGACCGGGAAAAATGATGCCGGGAAACATGATGCCGGGAATGATGCCAGGAATGATGCCCGGTATGATGCCCGGAAATATGATGAGACCTGGACGTCCTATGTTTTACCCCGGCGTAGGTCCCCACCCTTACCCAATGGGAATGCCAGGTGGCCGCCGACGCCGCCGCCCTATGATGCCGAGTCCTTACGATGACGAAGAATTCGACTATCCGTATATGAGCAGACCACGAATGGCCCGCCGTCGCCCAATGAGCAGATTCGATTTCGAAGACGAGTACTATTCACCCCGTCCGCGCATGAGACGTATCTCACACGCTATGGACTTTTACGACGACGAAGAGCCCTTTGGCAGAATGCGCCCGTTCCGACCACGCATGAGATACCCTAGAATCCACGCCATGGACGAATTTGATTTCCCACGACGTATGAGGGGCATACCACGCCGTATGCCCAGCCGCTTCGACTTTGACGACGGCTATTTCGAACCGCAGTCTCGCCCATTCATCAGGCGTCCCCTACGCGGCTTCCCGATGATGGCGCCCGGCGGGCATATGCGTATGATGCCTGGCGGGCCAATCCGTATCATTCCAGGTGGGCCCATGCGCGGCCCTGCCATGCGTAACGCGATGCCCAATGCTAAACCGGGGACCATGCACCATATGGGGCTATTCCCCGGCCAGAATAGCGGGAGCTTCTCGGATCTTCGAAACGGACCCCCTCGTAAAATGGCGGGACCTAATAGCCCTACTGGTACAACGGAATCGCGTGAAACGGATACCCCAAAACCCACGGGCGAGGCGAAAAAATCAGATAAAGACGATGACAAGCTTTCTCCACTGCCACCCAACGAGGAAGACTCGCCGGCTCGCATCAAGATCAAGCGTGGCGCTTACGCGGGTGAAGAGCAGGTTGTCAAGCGGTCTCCGATGGATTATGAAGCCTCTGGGTTCTTCAAGGATTGGTGACTAGGTGTGAGGACAATTTCGAGCTGGTGTGGGTCTGGAGTCTTTGTGGTACGGGAGAAGGTCTATCTATTTCATAGACGCGTAATAGAATCAGTCGGTGGTATCTTCTTCATGGGTGCTTGATATTCTCGCAGGGTATTTTGGGTTCAGTTTTACTGTATTTGTAGTCTTATATCGGTCAAAGTTAGTTTATTATTGGAAGTTATGCTAATGGAACAATTGTTTTGAGATTCTCAAAAAGAAGAGGCTGTCAGTTTTTTGTGTACTGCTTTATATAGTATTTGTAAAAGGCGAGTTATATTTTTCCGGGTATCGTTATAGAGTTTCGTTATAGATATCAGGACATTATCAGCCCTTCAAAATGTTTTATTAGTTATATGTCATACCAAGCTTCTGAGAGCCATCTGCCCCAACACTGCAACCTCCAGATCATTCCATGCTTCCTCTTCACTCTTCTCCTTCACCGGCCTCCCCTTCTTCTTGTACAACGCATCAAGATATCCGAGATCCTTAAGTTTATAATACTTCTTCACCCTTGCGATATCTGTGAATTTCCTGATATTCTCCGTATCAAACGGGATTTCTACCCCTTCAACAATAGAAGTCATATGTTCGAAAGTGGCGGATTCAGAGTACGTTTCCGCAGAGGTATCGAGGATTTTTATAACGAGAATAGCCGTGGAGGTTTGCGAAATACCAAAGCGGCGGTACGAGTCTGTTATCTGCAATGATTCCCGTTAGTTAGCACATGCAGGAGAGCTGGAAATTGGGACATTGTGCCCGAATCACAATTTAAACTTTATTTAAAAAGGGGTTTGAATAGGTATATACGTTGTGGGTGGGACTCAAGCTGAACACCGTCTCGGAATGTACATTGGGCGTTCTGAGACCTGCATCTGGGTCCAGCCAATCACGAAGGGCCCGAAAAGCGGCAGAGAGGGGTTGCAAGTGGCTGACGAGGATGCAAGGGTCGATGAAGGCGTACTCGTACTCTGGGTTTTTAGCAAGGAGCTGGGAATGCAGGTGGCCGGCGTTGGTGACAGAGTCGAAGTGGGCGACGTGGATTTTGTGGGTGGAAGGGGTTTGGGGGAGGGTATACGCTGTCGGCATGGTGGGCGATCAGACTTGTTAGATTAAGTATGCAAGACAAGTATACGAGGAGGCGGCGGCGGGATGGGCATGGGTTTCATATCATTTCATTGTGATACGATGCTGATGTCGAGATGTGTCGGAGTGATAGTCATCATTTCGCGTTGGCTGGTCGACACAAAGATCGGCCTGTAGACGTCGGCACAACACACTTTGAAGCGATATAAGCGCGCGTGTGAACTCGAAAGATCCACCCTGGGCCCGGCGGGGACCGTTGGCATTGCACAGCAGAATGCGCCTCGTATCGGGTTCCGGGGAAGCGGAACAGATCTCGTCTCCAGCTGGCAAGTTCTGCAGAAAAGCGGATCTGCGGCGGTGATTTATTATTTTTCCTCTTGGGTGGTCTTGTGAATGTCAGAACTTTGAGCTGCTTCTGCTGTGGTGGGTACAGGAAGCGGGGGTTTGGTTGGAGAGAAAGAGCTTAGCCTAGACTGGTGGGCTGTTTCGCCCCCTCTCTCGATTTCTCGGCCCACGCAGGAAATTTTCTTTCACTGGTTGGGGAGAAGAAGAAGAGAGAGTTCGGGGAGTCTGTGCGTGGGTGTAGCTTTGATATCTCTTTGGTACTGTAATGCATTTGGGCGGTCATTTTGTTTTGGCATTCCAAGTCTAATTGTTCCTCCCGCGGACATGCATCAAACAGATCAGAACAATACGAAGAAGGAACGTGTTCTTCGACCGAGCTGAAGCCGTAGCCGTGCTGGATGGTGGTGGTGCCCAAATCAATAACTATCGGTGCATCAGCCCTTTTTCCCACCCTCCCGTCTTACTCATCATCTCGCTACTTTTCTTGTCTGTTTCGATCAATCGATAGATTTAATTCTTTCCAGCGGACGAGCTTGGAAGCGAATTCGAGTTGTATACGTTACCGGTGTCTAGAACAATTCCCCATTAGTGGAGAAAGGAACGGCGGATTAAGGTACGGGATTTCGGTTACGACCCTTTTGAAGTTAACGTTAAACTGTCTGCATGCTGTTTGCTTTGTGGGTTCTGCCTCTCGGATGTTCGTGTCTACCGAACGCCGCCAGCATGGAACTTGCCATCGACGCTCCTTAATTGCGGCATCTTCCGTCCCTCATGTTGGCCTGATGGTCGTCTACCGCGCGCCGTTGTGTGCACGATAGCTCGTCACATATATATCACCGGCCTTCTGAACTCCCCTGAGCTTATCCCTCCCGAATTCCTGGGACACGAGCGACTGCACTGGCTGTTTTCTTGTCGTTTTCTTGTCCGACGCTGTCAACTTTGTTCGCATCCTCGAGTCCCTCTGCCAAATGCACCTGCGATCACATCGCCTTTCCAGCCTTGCAATTGCCTGACCTTGACCCCTCCCCTTTTTTCTTCTTCTCCTTCCTCTCCTCCATTCTCTGGTCTTTTTATCTTTAGCTTCGACAGCATTTCCTTGCATCAATAGCTTTGGTGCAATTACCCTACCCCTTTGTTCGGGCTCTTCGAATTCCTATTCGATTGTTCATCCATCCTGTTTTCTCTGTCTCTTGTCTCTCACCTGCTCACACTCTCTCACTCTCTGCTTTCTCGTTCAGCCCCCCACTAGTTTTCTGGTCTTGGCAAGCTCTCCCTGATCCCCAAGCGTCCCCAACTTAACTCCGGCTGAGGCACGCTCGAGGCTATACTTTCTCAAAAATCTCCCCACAGATGCAAACCTTACGTGATCAAATCATGAATACGGCCACTGACTGCAGCTTAGACTTTGGAGGGTTCCAGCTTTTGCCTAAAGCGCCCTCTCGAGCTAAACTACGACTTGCCGAGACCTATGGGCTGGAACCCGGTTAAGCTCAAGGGAAGTAGCTGCTGTCTCATCCGTATGTAGGCTAGTCTTGGGGATCGTGAGATATCCGATGCTTTTTACCTCTGTCACATCCGACAGGCTGCTGCCACCGTATTGAACATAATTCTCCACCACGGCCTCCTCCTGTTCGCTTACTTTTCTTTTCCTTTAGTGGACCCTTGTCTGTGTCTCTCCAAAGCAGCTCAATCGAGCTTTCCTTTTGCGCACCAGTTGCACATACATTATTAACCCTTGTTGTGTCGCTGCGAAGGGGGTACTGGCCGATAAGCATTAAATTCATCCATCCACTATAGCCTACGGCCCGGAAAGAACGAAAGAAACAAGCGAGACGCCTCACTCAATCACGACGACTTGGCTGGCTTGACCATCTGGACGTCTCCCATGAAACTGCCTTTCTGGAAAACCTCTTGACTTGAGCGACCGATAGGCTTTTTTTTTCTTGGTCTAATATCTAGCTCATCCTTAACAGTCTCGATCGAGAAAACCGGCGGGTTTCTCTTTGGGATATATCGTGTGTCGTCTGACACACGCATACTTACACACGCTTACATTAACAAATTCTATACTGGCAGTATAGATGTCGTTGAAACGGTCGGCTAGTGTTGCGGCCGGCGCTGACGGAATTACCCAACCGCTCATGGTCATGGACGATCATGCAGGTAGTGGCACCAATTTACAGGCAAATGTAAACGCCCAAGGGAGCTCTGCACTGGGCAAACCGCCTGGTTCCGAAGATTTTGGACGAACTGTCAGAAAACGCCTCCAGAATACTACAAGGACAGGGCAAGCATGCGACAGATGCAAGGTAAGGTTACGATCTTACGGTCTTCTGTGCTTTTTTACCACATTATTGTGTAGTACTTGTGAATCTTGAGGACTGGTTCTAACTATTGCCCTGTGCTATTTTCATTCGGTATTACAGATACGCAAAATTCGGTGCGACGGTTTGTCCGGCGGGTGCTCACCATGCAGACAGAACAATACAGAGTGTAGAACGACTGATCGGATCTCTCATCGCGCCGTTCCACGTGGCTACATAGAACAACTCGAGAGGAAGTGCGCCGACTATGAAGCTCGGATCAAAGATATGGAGGCTCTGCTACAGGCAGGTGGCCTCCCGATTCCTGAGAAGCAAAACCACGATGGAGCCTCATCAACAATCGGGTCTAATATCGGATGGAGCAACCAGACGGATAGCAATGATCAGTGGGGAACATCTGACCAGACTCCGATCAAACTCGAACAGCACACACTTCCATTCTCGCTGGATTACAACCCTCACAAAGAAACGAGCCCAGATATTTCTCGAACTGGGATATCGCCAAGCCGGGAAGAACTTGACCCCAATGGGCGTCCAGCATTTCTCGTTCGTAAAACAGGGGCACAGCATATGAACATGTACTCTGGCAACTCATATATTGCATCAACCCGAGCATCAGCACTTTCAGTTTTGGGAATTACCATAGATCTTGCAGACTTACAGGGTGTATCGGAACCGAGCAGGAGTGTGAATTACATCCCCGTAAACGCTCGCATGGACTTTACTGAAGCGAACCCGCTGGATGATTCGCTCCAAAGCTTTCTTATGAGCGTTAGCCGATACGCTCCCGCATCGGTTCTACAATTGGCCCTACCCTCGAAGGAAGAAGCTCTCATGCTTGTGGAATGGAGTTTTGCGGCTACCCAACCATATCTACCCGTTCTCCACAAGCCTACTTTCATGGCAGAGGTATACAAGGTCTTTTCTTACTCAAACATAAATACCAATAACTAATCGCTCTGTTCAGTTCCACCGCATGTATGACGTTCCGGATCACAAAACTAGTCCCGCCCACCTGGTCATTACCCACATGGTCCTCGCAATGTCCATGTACTTTATTGCGAAACGCCAGATGAAAGTCGATAGTCCTCAACAGCCAGATTTGTCTCGAGCTTACCGACATTACCATTTCTCTCTCTCATTTCTCAACCTCCTTCTCGCCGGAGGCACCCTCGAGGATTGCCAAGCTCTGATATTCCTTCTCGCCTTTACTAGAGGCTTCGCTCGCCCGGGTCCAGCCTACCTTCTTTCAAAAATGACAACTGCTACCATCTTTGAACTTGGTCTTCACCGATCTCTCAAAAAGCAACACGAAAGAACAGGAACCCCATTGAACGTATTGGAGGATGAGATGCGAAAACGAGTTTTTTGGACCGGTGTGTCTATAGATGTTGGTATCGCCGCAAAACTCAATCGTCCTATTGGCATGATCCCTAGTGATTACGACGTTGAATATCCAGAAAGAATAGAGGACGAATTCATCACCGAATCCGGATTCACCCAGGATCCTTTACCTCCTGGCACTCAATGTTCTTTTGACGTCTGCTTTGGATTAATCAAGTGCGCAGAGTTTACAATCGAGATACATACAAAACTTTACGGTGCTAAGAAGCCGTCGAGGAGCGAATACCAACCAATAGTCGAAGCTATAGAAGCAAAGATGACAGCTTGGAAAGATAACCTACCATTGCATCTTAAGTACGATCCATCAAGCCAAGATATAGTATCAAGAATGCAAGCAGGGAATCTAATGCTGTGGTATAACGAGTACGTGAAAAGTTTCCCTTAAGCATAGCTAGCATTCAACCATACTAACAGATTTCCGTATCAAAGATTGCGCATTCTCCTTCGGCATCCTTCCTTGAGTCTCTCAATATCGCCGGGCTTTAGCAGCGACAATTTAACGATTTGTGTTGAGTCATCGCGGACGATACTTGAAATAACCGATTTGCTACGTCGAGAGAGTAACCTTGATACGGCATGGTACGCTACTAGCGTACCGTTACTTGCTTGCATGACATTACTCTTTGCCATCTGGGAGAAGAGGGAGACAGTTACACAGACAGAGATCGCCCGTGTACAAGCGGACATAGATCTGAGTGTCAGCGTGATGAGAGATTATGGGAAGATGCAAGGTACGACTTTTCAAATTGAACTCGAGTTTTCGCAGTATGCTAATCAGCAATAGGCTCCAATAACAATATTGGGGACATAATACTATCTCTGACCGATGGGACCATGAAGATGTTAAGAGAACGGCACGGCAGCCGCCTTTCATCGAGTAATACCAGCAGTAGTAGTACCAGCAGCACTGGCGCACTACCTACAAAACGACGGGTCAGCCTGTCGACGAAAACCTTTGCGCCTCCAAGTAATCATGAACTACAGCAACAGCAACAGCAACAGCAACAGCAACAATCCGCAATATCTCAAATATCGCAGCTTAATAAACACTATACATACGCTCAACCACCACCCGAGCAGCACATAGCAGCTACTCAACAGCAGCCTCTCTACGTGGACCCCAACGTGAACGCTATCCCACAAATGAACCACGGTACCCACGTAACCCTATCAGGAGCATACCCCGACACATCCCATTTGCAACCTCAAGACCCCATCCATTCCGCCGCATCAGCACTTGCAGTCGCAGCCGCAGCACAGCACCATCAGCACCATCAGCACCATCAACAGCACCAACATCACCAACAGCATCAGCAGCATCAGCAGCATCAGCAGCAGCACCAACATCAGCATCAACATCAGCATCAACATCAGCAACAACAACAACCCCAGCCATCACAACAACATCAACCCTATTTATTCCCACAGACCACAACAGCCGATTCCCAGTTTTGGTACGGAACAAGCGAGAATTGGAAAGAATACCTGACACAAATGACAAGTTTAGCAGGTGATTCGCAAGGATTTCCAGCGATGGCGCTTATGAGCTTAGGACAGCCGGTGAGATCAGACCTGGACGGCTCGTGGGGATTTATCAATGCATATGATTTCGAGTCCAACGGAACGAGTTAGACAACGAGCAGATATTCTATACCAAAAACGGATTGGGCATTTAGCGTGTGTACAGTATTAGTATTGTTTTACTTTTTATTTCTTCCTTTCTGTTGGAACGGGTGTGCGAGTACATCAGTCTTTGCAACAATAGCGATCCTGTTACCTTTTTTCTCCATTGGTACTCGACATATATCACGAATTTACTACCAATAGCCGCCTTCGTGGTTTTCAGAAACGCAAGGTTTTACAATTTGAAGTATAGTATATATTTATATATATATAATATAAACCGACAACTTTTGGCCAACTATCTCACGCAATAAACCCTAAAAGAAATCAAAAGAAATTAAAAGTAAAAAGTCACACTAGTACAATCTGGATGGTATCTTCATGGTATCATCTATTGCAACCGAAATAATATATGTATGGGGTATGTTCTATATGAAGGAGAACCATCGCTACTGTTCCCCAACGCTTCCCATACTCAACCGCCTCGTCCGCCCAGATTTTAACTTTCGTTTTCTATCTACCTCGTCCTCGTCCTCGTACTCACTTTCATCCTCGTCTTCTCCACCCTCGCTCATATTCTCATCAAACTCCACCCTCCCTTCATCTTCATCACTATCGCTCCCGCTGCTCTCCCCAATCTTCACACCCTCCCCTTCAACCAGTTTTGGAATCCAAATCCACATCAACCCAGCTACCAACGTCAACCCAACCCATGGAATCGTAGTCCACTCGCCCTTCTGTCCAGCACTAAACATCCACCCGAAACTACTCGGCCCCACAGCCCTCCCCATCGCCGCGGTCGACGTTGCAAACCCATTCAGCGTTCCGAGCACCCGAATAGACGACGCCGTATTTGTAATCAAAATCGTGGAACTCGTAAACGAAAACACCCCAGTTATCGACTTGATAAAGATAATCGCCAGCCAGGCGGCGTATACCCCACTCTTAAACGGTATAGCGAGTGTGTACGGTGTAACAAAGTATATGACTGGATACATGGCCGCGCTCCAGGCTAGCAGCTTGACACTACCGTAGGCCCGCGCGATGGGTGGGTAGAGCAGGAACTGTAGGAACATGGTGACTATAGCGTTAGCGCTGTATATCAGACCGATTTGACTGGTGCTCAAGCCGAATCCGCCGGGTACGTGGAAAGGGAGGCGAGTGGGGTTTGCTGAAGTGGTAGGGGCGGTTGAGTAGAAGACTGGAAGGATGGAATCATATGAGACAACGTGGATGGCTATTAGAAAGTAGATGATGATATTGTAGACTGATTGCTTAGTTAAAGCTTGGGACCATGACGGGGGCGGCTGATTGTAGTGTTCGTGAGTGTGAGCGTGGGGGGATTGAGACGAGGATGCGGATTTGGTGGTTGTGTACGATGTGGTGTGGTTTAAGGGGGCTGTTTCTTCATCTGTAGGTTGAAGGGACAGTCCCTTACGAACGGGCTTATCCTCATGATTCTCTAGAAATTTAAAGGTGGAACTGAGGAATAATTCTATCTTTTTGCCAACTTCACGGCCTGGGTCGTAGCGATGACGTTTTCCAACCATAGTCTCGTCCAAGAACAAGGTACCGAAAACAAAGGCGCTAAACAATATCGCTGCTGTGAACAAATTCGGCAGTGCGAAGGGATGTCTGTCGAAGAAACTACCTTTCGGAAATACCGTTGGATAGTTCTTCGCAGGCTCGCTTAGAAACCCGCCTATTATCGGACCAGCGATACTACCTATACTCCAGGTCAAAGGGAGTAGACTAAAGGCTTGCGGCTGAAGTTCTCTTTCAGGGACAAGTTCGGCAACTACAGTACGTAAAATACCAACGTTGCCATTTAGGAAGCCAATACATGAACGTGAAATCATGGCCATGGCGATGCTATTGGAAAAGCCAAAAACGACGACGGAAACGAGCATTCCCATGATGCCGGAGAGGATGACTGGCTTTCGGCCAACTCGATCGCTGAGTCTGCCCCAGGCGATACCCGTCATACATTGCGCTACCGAGAATGAGGAGGCGGTGATACCTGTCGGAGCTTTTGTGAGCATTCTGGAACGGAGCTGCTTATTGGTTATACAAGTATTATAACTCACCGACCCAGAAACCGACGTCATTCTCTGGAACACCGAAATTCCGTACCATTTGTGGCAAGTAAGAGAGAATACTCGTGAGACATATCGGTTCCGAGAGTCGACATATTACTATAGCATGTCGATATTAGCACAGTGAGGCTCAAATGATGGTATTGCGAGGGGGGGGTTAACCTAAGACGGCCATCTGCTTGATAGGTAATTTTGGTTTAGGCCGTTCGGTTTCCCGGACTATTAGCGGGGTGCTTTCGTCGGACGACATTTTGGCCATCTTAAATGATTAAAGTTATATCACCTCGATGGTCTTAACAAGGCGTACGCATCGATAAATGAATTTATAAATAATATGCTCTGATGTTTACAGATGGCGAGCGGACGAGCCGGACTGCGTTGCTGCGGTTCAAATCCAACAGATTGTATCAGTCAGAAAATTGTGAGACAAATGAGCCGCGGCGGATTCCTCTGGCTTCAGTAGATAAGAGCCTCTGACAAAAACTAGGATAGGTGGCCGTTTCTGGGCAAAGGCTTAAAAGAGGTTTTTCTTCGCCAAAGGTGCGAGTAATTCAAAGAATCTGGGAGATCCTCGAATTCTTGGGAATGTGCTAGGAAAAACCGGCACAAGACTGCTGATGTATGGGAAAGCTGCTCGCGGAAGGTATTTAAGGCCATTGGAATAATAATCCGTCATGTGGGTGCGGAACGAGGAAGATCTTTGAACTTTTTTCTTCTAACTATTTGGGGCCAATGTTGCTTGACATGGGACGCAGGATGCAATGGGATTGCGGCCGAACTCCGCTGTTAAGCATCAAGCTCCCAGCCTGGCCAGCCTTAGTCTTGCCTGTTAAGAGCCTTTCCCGTGTAAGGCGCTACAAAAGCAAGGATGGGAGTGGTACGAATAGTCTAGCCAAGATCTGACTTGCAGATGTATACTACCCGAGTGAATCACAGCCCCGCGATTTTCGACGCCCATATTATATTGCTGCGATGGGCAAATGAGCATCCGCCTATTCGGCATGGGAGGTTGATTATGTAAGTTGCATTGGGTGTATCACGAACCGAATAGTGGCGGCCATGTCTCGAGACAAACATGTCGGCCTGGGATCCTAGAGAATATATGTATCTCGACAGGATGTTCCGGTTTCGCAGACTAAATGGTGCAATATCGAGAATTAGATATGGATCCGCAGAGCTCTAGTGCTGCCACAATACGAATACTGTCACCTGCGCCTTTTTCTCTTCCCTGGCCTTCAAAGTGGGTCTTTTGCACCACAATAAGCATTCGCATGTTTCGTCGGGACGGGACAAGCAGCTTTTATCCCTTTTCTGCCTGGGGAGCGGCTTCGAGTTTTCGGCTCTTATTGAAATAAGATTCATATCTCGCATGAAGCACATGCATGGTCGAGACGAGGCAAGGGATCGATCCTGTACCCAAGCTTTTTGGTTGGCTCGCTAAAAAAAAGTTTTGGTTGGGCTACGGCACTGTTTGATTCTTTTGAACCTCATATCAACTTGCGACCTGTACTTGGCAGACGCCAGTCTAGGATGCGTCGAGCGAGAGACGAAGAGTGGATGCATCGGTTGTGAGATATTCAAGTGCGTATTTTCCGAGCAGTAGTTGTAGATGCCATAGGGGAGGGTGTCATGATTAATGATTGGTATGTGGAGTTTGCACCAGCACATGCATGTAACTAACTGTCGCAGTAACGTCGACCATGAGACCTGGCACCACCAACCTTTCTCTTCTGTGCTCACATCGGATTACCTCATGCTGTCGATACGCAGCGAGCGCTGAAGGCCTCATGTGGCTGGCTATTGGCCGCCAGCCGGCAATCTCACTGATACCTCGACGACAATTCCACCACGCGGTACCGAACATCCCACCAAAGCTCTTAACCGTTTGCCCTAGCGAGCAGATCCGATATCTTGAATTGAGAAAGCCAAAGCCAACCCTTCACACTTATGCAGGTCGGAAAGCAACTAATCAAATGTTGATTATGGAGGAGGTGTTCGCAAGGGTAGCTAGCATTTCCTCCTCCTCCTCCTTAGCGGTTACTTTACCTTTGGGTTTCTAGATTCTTACTGTTAAATATTCATATCAACTTTCATCTAGTTTTTTTATTGTCTTGGCTATCTATGCAAGCCCGGATTAACACCTATAAGATTTATTACCATCCTTAAGAAACCGGCCTTTCAGAGAAAACTCAATTTACTACTCAGATCCCTCGAACTTCCACCCGATTTTGATGCCAACCATGTGTGCAAGATGCTCACAAACGGCCACTCGTCCAACTTTGCCATAGATTACACAACGTTGGACTCTTCCCAGGTCGATGTCAGGTTCAAGGCGACCATATATGATGTCTATGCTGGCCTAGCGTTTTCGAGGACACGAAACCATCAGCCACGGACTACACTTGATGCAAGAACCCCATTAAGATACGATCCCTCATACTGGGAAAACTTGCGTGACATGATCGCATTTACAACTGGGTTGACGAAGCCGCCCCCACATGAGATACCGGAGCTGGAGTGGACTTTCAAAAGGCTCGTAGATCGACAGATGCAAGTTCGTTTAACCCAAAACCCTTATAATATCGCTATAAACTCTAGGTTAAAGCATATTCACCCTCCATTAACGCCGGATATCCGCAAGCGGCCGAAGAGTATTAAGTTAATGGCTCAAAAGCAGGTTCCTGGGCATAACTTGGAAGAGAACAAATTCCCGTTGCATTGAAATCTGCCTGTACTAGTAGCTTAGAACCCATATTCTCGTTAGCGCTCTTCTACAAATCTATACCATCATGTATATAATCTATTAGACTGTATAAGGAATTTACCAGAATTCTACTCAAATTTGGATCCCTAGTTGACACTACTTACTAGATATATAACCTCTTCTCTACACGTCGGAACCCAATATCCGAGACCGAGATACGAAACCTTGAAACACCAAAACACCAAAAGAAAGCACCTGGCTAGCACTAGGTGTAATCGCTAAAATGGTATGACACATATTTAACCTTCCGTTTGCTATTCCAGCCGTTCTCATTGTCCGTGCAAGCACACCCGCCGTTGCTTGTGGGGTCCGGTGATCAACCTCCCGTCCCCACTATCACACTCGCATATTAAGCACCCCTGCCTTGCAATCCCGAGGCCTAATTCTTTTTGCCGTTCAGCCCTATAGCTTAGCAAAAAAAAATCCAATAATTACTTAACTCTTTGAAATGATAACCGAGCTTGAAAAGCTCTTTTCTATGTCGAGGAGTTCCGCAGATCTTGGACGGATGGTTGCCGGTTGGTTGACCTTGATCGTGTTGACAAGTTGGGAGCTTGGGGATCATGTTGCCTTCGTTGTTTGTGTTTGGCCTCGAGATTGCATGTTGCCAAGCGCTGTGTATTATCTTGCTGATAGCAATTTAATTAGGGGTTGAATCAAACTGCCCAAAAGCTTTGTGCTATTGCGGTATCTGTAAGTAGAGGTATAATAATTGTGAAATCTATGCTAGCAGTATATTTGCTAAAGTGGCGGGTTTGCCCAAATAGCTTTCTACTGTGCTCAGCGCGCGCCTCAAGTGATCTTCAGGTTACAAAATACTAAATAATATTCGGAAGTTTAAGATTAGGAGCTAAATTTTGTATTCCTCGGTGCTAGTAAGACTGGTATTACCATATGACGTGTACACTTCCCGAAGAAGCAGCGGCTCAAAGAAAAATAAAAAACTGAATTCAATAACAGAAAAGGCCGAAACGAAACTGTGTGCTTATTATCTGAAGAGGCAAAAATGATATCACGACAGGTTGCTTTTTAAAAAGAAGGATAGTGTATGAGTGAAGGGAATCCGTGTGGTCAAAGGAAATACATCAAAAGCAAAGAATGGACAATGTGCGTTCGGGTATTCAAAGAGAAAAGTCAAAACCGGCTAAGAAGAAAAGAAAAGAAGGTTGCAAGATATCTGGTGTGAGCGAAACCCAACCCAAAGAAGTATGCAGGATATATCCTGCCGTACGTGCTTATGGGGGTTTAATTTAAAGGTCCGATTATTTAGTCAATAGACTTGGTGCTGATTCTCCTTCTGTCCACCTTGTAGGCATTTGGAACGTCAGATGGTTTCCCGATAACATTACTCAGGCTAAAATTTCTCAGCAGGCCTCCATTCTATGGTGGACTGCCGCCGCGAGCACGGCCAAACAAACCCTTCTTATGAGAATGCCTTGAACTTGGCCTGTCATCTTCATGTCGATTGAAGCTCGTCTTGAAAGTGATATTTCCCTGGCCGGCTTGGATCGTGGTCTCGACTGGAACAGCGCTCTCAGCCAAGATGAGTAGACCTTCACCAATCTTTTCGTCTTTTCCGGGAATACGAGAATCATGCCAGATTTCGACCTTGAAGCTTGTATCTGGGGTGCATTGATGGTCGGCTCGCTCATCATTATGCCATGCAACGGTGGGGCCATGAACCTTCTCAGTAGAGCTCTTAAGGATATGTTTATCTCTACCTTGTGGGTAGACGTGAACGCGGAGTTTATTGCCATCTTTATATCCGTTCGCCCTGACCAAGACGATATGAGCGGTTCCTGTCTCTGGAAGGATGCTGGCACCGCTGATACTCTTCTGGCTCCTATGGCTACCGAAGGGATTAAGGCTAGTCGAATCTCTACTTGGAGTCTTCAGTCTTGGAGGCGAAGCACTCCCGCTACTTCGACCGTCATCGACCGAATGGTCTGCGACGGAAATGCTCTGAGTGGTGCTTGTTGTATCGTCAGCTGGCTCTTCTTTATCCTTCTTGCCTCGTCCAACTAAATTCTTGCCAAGGAAAGATGCCCCTTTGATGACGCCTCCTCCAACTTTGGTGATGCCTTTGATAGGTGCACCGGCAACATTTGTAACAATCTTTCCGGGAACTGCAAATGTACCACTAAATGTGGCAGTTGTGTGTCGTTGGCGGACAACATAGTCAGGTGTAAAAACGAAAGCCAAACGGATCGAGCCAGATTTACCGTCAAGTGGAACGGTAGCAATGCTCTTCCTGAATGGCTCAACCTTGGTCAAATCCAGAGTCGCGGCTCCGAGGAAATCGTCCTGTAAAGATGTTAGCATATTCCGAATAGACCTAGGCTATACAATATTCCTTACCTCACCAGCAAGATCCCAGTCAAAAACTTTGCATTTGAACTCTGCAGCAACCTTTGACGGGATCTGAACTTGGAAAAATTCATTCCAGGCAGGATGCAGCGTCTTTTTCTGTACTTCAGTCTTGAAAACCTTCTCCCCGTTGAGCTCAAAGACAACATAAGGGTCACTCTTCCCGTTGCTATCAGCAGCGGGTAGATCCTGTCCATCCAAAACATCAACGCGGAGGGTTCCCATATTTGTAATGCTCTCTCTTTCGTCAAGATGCATTAACACAGGAATGTAGTTTAGGGTAACATTGATTTTGTTGATACCATCCTTGCCTTTCATGGTGAGGACGGTGGGCTTGTGAAGACATTGTCTTAAAATGGTGACAGTGTTACCCTTGAGTTCAGCGATAATGTCGTCCTTGTTGGTTTTGTCCTTGCCGTGCTCGACAAGCCTGAGAGTAACTCTTGAAAACTCAAGTTCTCTGACAAATGCATCACCAACCTCATCAATCTTTCCTTTTCGGCTTCGGATCTTCGAAGATAGGAAAGCTGGGAATAGGAAATCGTCCATCAAGACCTGAAGGTAACAGTCCTTTTCGCTAAGATCGACATCGTGAACCTTGAAAACGAGTAAACCAGAATCTTCGCCAATTAGTAAACATATAAGTACCTTTTATGAAGCGGATCAACTTACTCTTTGCTAACAACTCATCCTGCGATAGCTTGAGTGGCACAGACTTCTTCTTTTGTGGGACTTCTCCCTCAACTTCTTTCTCAGCAGCGTCGAGAAGCTCAACCTCAGCAGTTGGGGTAAGAGGGGTAATAGGAGTGTGAGGTTTCACCTCCAGATCGGGGTCCGCTTCCTCAGCGGGGGTCTCTTCAGTTTTCTCTGGTTCTGGTTCCGCGACATTGATGGTAGGATAAAAAGAAACATTGAAAAACAGGGTGCCTTTCTGTTGTCTAGATCGATCAAGGATAAGTGCAGCGGTCTGTTCTTTCTTTTCAGTGTGTGGTAAGAATTCGCCTTCGATCTCTTCGCTCTCTCTGATATATGGAGCAACATCAAAGTCGTATTGTCCCAAGGGTCTATCCTTTCCGAGGTTTTCTGAATCCATGACCTCAAGTGTGACCTTTTCTCTGTTGCTGTGAACGGGAACATAGAGGATCTCATCCCACTCAGGGTTGAGATCCTCCTCAAATGTAACAGTTTTCGCCTTCTCGACACCAGACAACAGAATACGAACGTATGGATCTGACTTTCCAAGCTTCTCAACATTGCGGAGATCCTTTGCGCGAATCAAATGGATACGGAGGACACCGATGGGCTTGATATAGCCACCGTCTGTGCCGAGATCACCTTTGAGTGCGACCGGTTTCCATTGTGCTTTAACCTGAACTTTTCCGGATTTGACACCAGAAAGATTGAACCAATCCTGCCCCTTTGCGGTTGCATCCAACATGTCGTTCAACTTCAATTGGTAATATCCAAGAGTTGGATCTTCAGCCAGCTCGCGGGAATCCTTTACGATTAAACCTAGTTTGCAATGTGCTCTATCCTTAACAAGAATTTCAACATGTTCTTCCCAGATAGGATCATTGCTCCGCTTGACAATTTTGGTTGACTTGATCTTCTTGCCGTTGATGACGAAAGTGGCGTATGGAGAAAGCTGGCCAATCATGCTCTTCGTATGATCCAATCCCTTTGCTCTATGGATAGTGTACCTAAGGATGCCGGTATTTGTTTCGGGGACGAGTGAGGTTGTGCCATCAGCGTTCTTAGCTCCTTGGAGAACTGGGAAGAAACGGAAGTCACAATGCATAAGCCCTCTGTGTTTACCGTTGGCGAGCACGGGGAGTTGAACATTCTCTTGCTCAGGCGCCCCGTCTTCAAGGGATTTAAGAGGGAACGAAGCGACACCAAGTTCCTTGTCCTTACGGAATTCGTTGAAATCGTAGACCTGTAGCCATAGGGAATCGTTAAACGAGGTGATAATGAGGTAGATAGTCTCGTTCCATCTTGGATTCGCATTTTCTTTCTTTGTATGCGTCTTGGCCAGAACATCTCTGCCGTCGAAGCAAAGATTGACATACGGATCTGGGGTACCAGAGAACTTGTCAGGATTTTTGAGACCCTGCGCGTTGTGGATTGTAACAGCGAGGACACCAATCGCAGTATCGACAGCAGCCCCGGCAAGCATCTGAGCGATGTTGAGCGTGAATACATGCGGTGCATAGAACATGGGCTTGAGATTTGCATGGACCATGTCGAGAATGAATGTCTTGAGACCAGGCATGAGGCCAATATCCAAACCAAGGATATCGCCACCAAGTGGTTTGCAGACAAAATCGAGCTTTGGAGGTTGCAGGAAACAGACATCGACTTTCTCAACATGTGGAAAGTTGATTTGAAGCTTGATCTTAACTTTCATTTCTCCGGAGCAAGCAAAGTCTTCCACAATAACAGGGAGGCCCTTGCTGGCGATGCCCTTTCCAACACGAATCTCGAGAACGATTTTAGGGTTGACCTTGCTTTTGAGCTGCATTGAAGTCATATCAGATGTATCGTTTGGATTGAAGCTGAATTTCCAATCCATTTCGACAACATCGTCCTCGGTTTTCGGATAAGATCGAACGTGCTCAAGTCTAGGCGGTTTTGTTCCCATCGTGAAGGTTTCCAGCCTCAAACTGTCCAAAAAAGCAGGTGTTGCTGTGGAAAGGACCTGGTCAACACTATTGATCACAGTGGCAGCCAAGACTGGCTGGTAGATTGGCCAAAATTTGAGAATGAAAGTGTTGATCCATTCTAGACTTTCTGAGTCGGTTGAAAGCCTCTGGAGGGCGGTTTCTCTTGTTAAATCGTCACGGATGTTTCGGCGGAGACGTTTGATAGAAGTTCGATAGTACGTCATGCAAATTGCGCAGACAATGATGACCCAGGCCAATCCACCACCAAATAACGCGACTATCCAGCTCATCAAACAGGAACCAATGATGATACCAGCGTTGTGATACCAATCTAGGAAGAATATTAGAACCGATCATCATATTTGTTTTATCTGCAGAACTAACCTCCAAAGAACTTGTCATCTAATCTCGTCTCGAGCCATGTTGTCCGGTCAATATCAAGCTCTTCTAGAGGGACACCAAAGCCGGTGGCACTCTCGTTAATTCCAGCTCCGAATCTCGGTGCCCAGCCTGTTCGACCCCATTCGCCATCGCCAGCTTTCGGGTGGCCGTTCACATAGGCCTGCGTAGGTTGAGCACCCATCTCTGGTGTTTGTGGATTTGTTGGGCCTTTGGAGACAGGCGTTGAGACATCCTATGCGTATGTAAATATTAGTCGAGATTCTCTGGTTAGAGGGTCAAGCAATAGAGAACAATGTCGATAGAGAGAACTTGCAGGATCTATGAGGGGAGCAGCTTTTGTGCTTGGTTGTAGCTTGAGTCCTTCTGGGATGGCCTACAAAACGGGTTAACTGTGTTCTTTTCATATATTCGTGCCTCTTGTTCGCGGCAACCACGAGCCATACCTTTCTTGCTTCTGCGGCCTTCTCAGCTGGTGGAGAACTGGGGTCGAATTTGAAGGCAGGGGCTCCACCCCGAATAGCCTCATCCCTAATTTCCTCCTGGATGAGTTCGCCAGACATTTTGATGTCCTGTGCTTTTGCTCTGGAAGGAGTGTCGGGAGGTGTAACTGGTGTTTGTGGTGCAGGCAGAGGAGCTGGGGCTGGAGCTGGGGTTGCCATATTGCCGTATCAAACCCGTGTTGGGTTGAGAGACAAACAAAAAGTGCTATGTGTCGCTTCCGTGCCTCAATCTGGTCAAGAGCCAATAATGCAGACCTGCTACCGAACCGTGGCGGGTGGAAATTAATTGAGGCCTGCGAATTTGGCCGAGATTGAGGCTAGAGAGGGAGAGGGAGAGGGAGATTGACAGAGCGAGAAGTAGAGAGGCCACTTATACTATGAGCGATGGGCAGTAAATTGGTTAATTTGCGTGGGAGCTGAGCGCAGCAGCATCCGGAACGACGGTCGTACGTAATTTTGGGTTGCCTCTTCAACTTCGCCCAAAAGCACGCAGGTTGGGAGAACCAACTTCTAAGATGTCTCTTTTATAGAACACCGCCGCCGAATTCCGAATCACCTGGGATTCCCAATCTCATGCGCAATGCACTTGCGACAGAAACAGTACTAACCCGGCGGGTATTAATGATCTTCGATTTGACGGAAAAGACACAATTGACACCTTACAACTTCCGAGGGTCTAGGGACTAGCCTTTGAGCCTTTGAGGAATGTAGACTCGCGCTAAACCTCGACCAGACAACCGAATCGAAATCCACGCACGCTTGGCCCCCGCACAAAGCCACTGAGAAAAGCAGAAGAAAAAACGGATAAGAATTTTCTTCCTAAAGCGAGGAGAGAGGAGGAGAAAGAGAAAACTCAATTGCCGAGTGCATAAATCGGTGGGAGACAACTTTCCCTTGATATACCCAAGGCAGTTGGGGTAGACACTGGCCCGACTCGTTTATTCAGGATCTTGGTTGGGCACGGCATCATGGTTCAGGTTCGACAGCCCTGTCTGTACCTCTGTACCTCGATCGACTCTCTAGATCGGGTGTGCTTCTTTTCATGTGCTACGCAATCTTAATACGCCGATTTAAAGTATTAGATACATGCGACAGGCACCACCGATGCATCTCTGGGCAAAGAAAAACCTGAGAGAAGAAGTGGGGAAACAAATCCCGAAAACAGTGCCAGATCCGCTATCGAATTGAATTGTTGAGCCATTCCATTTATCGATATCTCGCGCTCGAGCTACTGAGCCGAGACTCCGTTCAGCTTGCGTGGAGCCTGCCCTTGTCAATGCAATATCGAGCACCCTTCTGATCGTCTCGGGATATCTTAGGCCTAAGTATCCTTGCGATATGATGCAGCTTCTTCCCTGTTACTTTGACGTAGTCTTGGTGCCATGACGAACATGCTTTACATTTGCGCCTGCGGTTTTTGGTAGCATTTACAAGTACCTTTCTTTTTTGAAAATGCAAGCCACAGATAGCTGCGCCTGCAGTCTCGAATACTTCTGTTTGGACGAGTCGTTACCTCCACCAATCGAACGACCAGGCTCCAGCAATTCCTAGGAGTGGTGAACAAAACTGGCCAAATCCTGGTACCTAGCTAGCGCCGCGAAGCTATCACAAGCAAAGTATATTCCTTAAATCCGGGCAGCTACAATTAGCGACGGTTAATAATATACCTTGAATAGCTATGTCACACAGCCACAGTATTATCATAGTGTGGCGGATATTACCTGAAGAGTAATATCTCCACAACCGGCTTTTGAGTACAGAAAGATATCGAAGACGAGCTCGGGAAACAACTGGCCGGAAATCATGGAAGGCTCGTGTAGCTGGATCTCGCATAATGATGTATCTGAATGGCTGGTGGGACCATGACCCCACCATCCCAACACAAACAGCTAAACAGACTAAACGACCCCACTGCTGTGCTTCAATTAGGTCCGGAATACAAAAGCCTATTTTGAGCATCGGGGGGAGGGAAATACAAGAAATATAAGCCCAGCAGCGTATCAAGGACAAGATGATCTATCGAGAGACAAATACCGGGTAGCCATTTGATAAAAATTTTACCCTTCGCTCGAAGATCTGGGGCACCACTCATGCACTAGGTTCATAATATCTCGATCTGGCAACTCTCGGCACAGGCTCCACTCTCAAGGAGACCCTGGTTTCTCTACCCGTCGAATAAATGAATCATGAGGTCCGATTGGATCCCACGGGACAGGTTATCCGCCTGCAGAAAAATCTCCATTTTAGGTATTCATAGACCAGAACAGTTGTATGTTTGTTCCCGGTAACAAATTAGAACAATAGTTCTTCTGCTATAACCTCGCATTATATGGTTAACTGGTAAATTTGCATAGGTTGTTTGCGGATAGCTTTCGAGTATGTATAAAACTAGTTTTCAAGAAGCATGAGTTTGAGCCAGACTGTTTTTGGTTCAGAATGCTAATGGAAATTTATGATTTTAGTATTAAACGCTTGACCTTTGGACGCTAGACCATTTTTTCAAGCTACGGATTTGCCTCGAGCTCAGACTACCTGCGTTCTTCAAGCTGCAGAGGTTTCGTGTTTCAGTAATTTTCAATAAACAAGCCCCTAGGGACTCTGCCGCAAAGGATGCTTTATATCGATTCTAACGGTCTAATAGCAAGAAAGCAATTTATACCGAGTGATGTAACTGAAAGGGGGGATGGCACCGCTTCATCGTTCCTTGAGCAGCTCGCCTCGAAGCAAGCGAGGATCGAAGCCAACAGTGGCGTTCCGATCGAGCCCGGATCGTTAAATCCAACTCCTCTCGGTCTTGAAGAGTAGTTGCTCGTTAAGCCACCATCAGCAAATAATGCGAAAGGCAGCTGCAAGAATTTAGTGAAGAGACCGCATATGTGGTTAAGTCGAATCGGCGAAGATGTGCAAATGAACTTCGATCCATATTGGCCAGTTATAAACCACATGGTAAGCATCTGTAAGGCCGCTGATATATACGAGTGCGCAAATTCAGAATGTGTCAGAAATCAAGAGCGATTGAGAGAAATACTTCCCACCTGTGACTGGCCTCCTTTCCAAAACTGGGTCATCCAGGTCGTAGCATGTCAAATGGCTGCACCAGAATCAGAACGATCCGACCGCCCGTTTCAGCATCTTGCGTATGCAATAGTCGCCTTCAACTACTTGCTTGAAGGGATCAAGATAGCCAAGTTGACACGGAAATTCAATGGGGAATTCATTCATACTAATGGCGACCGCGGTAAGATCGTTTTATTCCCCGCTATTGAAATTCTGTACTGGAGTATATCTCTACAAGTGCGTCTGGGAGTCGATTCTTTCCAGTACACAGTTTGGAGAAACACGATGATACCACATAGTATCGTTGCTCCCGCACTTGCAAATGTCACAAAGAAGGCACGTGAGCGTGGCATATGTCTGAACCGGATATGGGGCTTTTCTTTTATCAGTGACCGAGGAGAACATGACCTACCAGCGATAATGGATCTGGCTGAGCGATATGAGAACTTGCGACATGATGGTCACGAATCTTGTACAGCTTCATATTGCGGGATGCAACAAGAATCAAGCAACTTCAGAAATGCAAAGAGGACCCAGAAACACCAACAGTTGTGAGCGAATGTGTAGAGAACAAGTTGTTTTTCAACCCGGAACTGCTTCGGATATCGATAGAAAGGAAAGGCGGCACGACCTGGTCGATCGAAGAGCCATTCGAAGTTCAAGATCGGAGTGTACCTTATGTCACCATATCTCACGTCTGGTCCGATGGAACTGGTGTAGGAATAGAGGCTCCTGGATACGTCAATCGCTGTCTGTTTAAGTATTTTGCTAGTTTGGTAAAGCAGCTGGGGTGCAGGGCGATGTGGTGGGACTCGATATCTATACCTATGGATCTAAAATTAAGGGGTGAAGAAATCAACAATATGCACAAGAATTATTTTGGCTCGGAATACACATTGGTGCACGATAACTATCTGACGGGCTTTGAATGGAGTGAGGACGGTAGCCCCGCAGTAGCTTTTATTTTCTCCCCGTGGTTCACTCGCGGCTGGACGTCTGTCGAGTGCAATATGGCTCGAAAGATCAAAGTGGTCTACAAGAGTCCCGGAAGCAACGAGCCAATTATCAAAGATCTTGATGACGATATTTTGGCCCATGACCCAAGTCGATGTTCTCGAGCCCATTGGATTGCGTCCAATATCATCCGACGACTTCGTCGACCAATTAGCAATGTGAGCGGTCTTCTCGCAATTCTAAAACCTAGGAACACCTCATGGGCTCGAGATAGGATGGTGATTGCTGGGCTTCTCGCAGGCGTCGAAGTCAACTATACAATGTCGCCTGCAGCTATCACAAAGGCAATTTTTAAGAAGATCCGTTCTGTTGACCACGGTAGTCTGTTGCATACCGAGACTGCTATATCGGAGTTTGGAGGTTGGTCGTGGTGTCCCAACTATATCTATGACCTTCCAGCTGCTCCACCTGCTGAGCACAAGGAAGTGCTATGGGTCGGTAAGAATTGCTTTGTCGACGACTATGGTGCTATTTGTGGGGAATTTCCTTGTCGAAGGGTAACTAGAGACGACTTGCTGCGGCGTCGGGTCATTCCCGTGTCAGCCCACCCTTTTGTTATTCTTAGAATCAAGGCTGCCCTAGAAGACTGGCAGAATTGTCTTTTAGTAGGCCAATATCCAGGACCTTATATCCTCCTCGAAACTGAGCTACCAAACGACGGATACTACCAGAACATTAATTACACACCCGAAGACCAATTTATCCTGTGCAATTACCTGGGCTCTGTTCATACTGCTGGAGATGAAGAAATGTATTCGGCAGATAGGTACGACCCATTGGTACAAACAAGAATTTTGATCGGCCGGGAACCTCAAAACTACAATAGCGAGCATTTCCTGCGCAAGTTTTCCACGCAGGAAGAAATGTCTTGCGTTCTGGCTTCAGTGGGTTCACTTCGTTTCAGGTGGGAGTTCTCGACTGAGAATTTTTTATGGGAGATAACCCTAGCAATGGGGATTTATTGGTCATACGGCAGATAGAAATACCTCATCCTTTTTTCGGCGACGAGATGATGAAATCCTGGGCGGTGTATAATCTAGAGGTCCGAGAGGTCAGTCTTGGAGTCTTTGAAATTGATGTGAAAAAGGAGTCATGCTTCACACTATCGGGCGCGCGGAAAATCGATAGTTTCTCAAGGGAATGGTCTACCGAGCGCCCCAACATTGGCTATATCAATGTCACGGACTACTGGCCGCCGTTGCTGGTAGAATCAAATGAGAGAGCATACAATCTAGATCGCATCTAAGATCCACGATTTTCAATGGTGGTGAAACCATCCAAGTTCCTATTTAAATTGGAGTTCCTCTCGACCAGTGTCAACTATGCGGCGATTGATAACAAACTCTTAGAGCATTCCGAGAAAGCGCCATGTGCGGGGGTATGGGCATGTAAGTGTTACTTGTTAACTCGCTTTCCAAGATTCATGTAGTAATTTTGGTATCACAACTCTAGGTATTCTGCCTGATGGAAAATACGAATTCCACCTCTTCCAGCATACGGCCGAAGACGAATTGCGTGTATTTAAGATTACAAGCGTAGACCACCGCTTGCCTCGAGGGACATTAGTGCTCAAAATTGATGACAAGATCAAAGCGGACCCGGATCCTAGTCAACAGGCTAAGCTTGCTAGCATTCAACTCAGGTTTACAAAGAGTAAGGATATAATAGCACCGACTCCTCAACACGCTAGCTTGTGCTAACGATAGGATAATTACGCAGGCGATCACGTCTTTTTGGCCAACTACGAGGAAGAATGGGCTTATATAGGATACAAGGCGCTGAGTTACGAAGCGATTGATTTAGTGGTATTTAAGGGCGTATTTAGGACTGAAGCACCTGAAGAGTATCAGTGGAAATATAGGCGAGTTCCTAATGACGTGCTGGTTGTCCGGCCCAAGAAATGGTGGGAGGAGTAAGATGTATGTTCACATTTATAGTTTCTCGCTCGAATCTTTTCAAATTGCAGATCGTATATTACATTTTACATACTAGGAGATGGAATGATGTGTTATCAAATAATGATGCTATGCTAAGCAGCAAATGCATTGGTCGTATCTCATTAATATGAATAAAAAAAGTCTCATAAACTTTTGTGCAAGATGGCAGTGGCATTCCTGTCATTATATTAGTATAGCTACTCATGTGCTAAATTTAAGCACCGTATTCTCACTTGGAGCTTGATAATGTTAGCTAAGCGCCACTCGCTCCAAATTGTTATCTCAAAAATATTATATAGATGCAAGAAGAACAGACTCACCTTGGAGTAACCCTCCTCCCCGGAAGGTCAGCTTCTTTGATAATTTTACTAGCAAGATATATCCCCTCGTGAATAAACTTCTTCCAATAAAAACGCTCGTTAGCATCATTCCACGTCTGGCTCAAAAACCCAGACTCCTCGGTCAACGAACAGGACGCCGCCAGCTCCTCTACAGAGCACATCGACGCCTCCGCCATTGCTGCACGCGTAGCCTCCTCCCAATCCGACCGACTCTGTCCGACCTCCAGGATGGGATTAATCCACTTTAATGCCCCGCTGTACAGCTGGTCCCAAGTGCCCTCTGCAAATGTATCGGGATTTAAAGCCATGATGGTATTAAGCAGTGCTCGGCGCGAACTGGTCTGCGTCTCATAACGTCTGATCTTCAGCTTCCCCACAGATTTCATCCATGAGCTCGCCGCGGCCTCGGGCGGGAATAGAAACGTCTGGGCTAATACACAAAAGATGATCCACGAAGCAATCACAAATGCGTTCATGTCCTTTAACGCCAGCGAGGCGATAACCATAGCCCATTGGCCGATCGTTGCCGCTCGGAGCAGCAAACGGAGTACAGTGTAGCCTTTGGACGACAGCGCCGGTCGACCGGATTCCAATTGCTTGTTCAACAATGAATTGACGATGCTGCTCTCGCCGTAGAACACCGTCCAGTCCGTCGCGTTCATGTGCTCGGCTACCACAACGGCGCAGTTGAACGGACTGAGCGAGTCGACGAGTAGTTCTTTCGGTCTGCCGCCAAATATCATGGAGACGATGAGCCCCGTTATCGGCATTACAATGAGGAATGTGAGAGCGATGTAGTATTTGAATATGCCTGTGAAGATGAGGAGACCCGAAAGGAGAAACCAGCCGGTTATGGACGTCGCAAAGTAGCGTGGGGAGTACATCCATAGTGAATCTAGGAATAGGAATTTCAGCCAGCTAGAAGACATCTCGCGGCCATTTTCGGCGTTCGGGGTGCGCGAAACGTAGACAACTCGGAGTTTTGGACGCGGAGCTTCTTCTCATTCATGTTGTCGTGCTCGTTTGCGATTTCGCGGACTGGTTGGGACGCCAGGCAGAGACGGGTGGTCTCTGGGTTAATTATCGGGTAGGAGTCCCCCCAGCAACCGTCGAGAGCGTGCCAGGCGAGACTGGAGCCGAAGCGGTCAAGGCAGCAGATGCTCTGGAGGTAGGCGTCGGAGAGGAGGAGGCGACTGTCGCCAGGTGTGATTGGCCAACTCCATAGTGGGACAGCACCGAAGAGTTCGAAGATGTGTAGTTTGGTCGGAGTGTCGATGAAATCGATGAAGCCCGTGAGCGGGAGAATGCCGGCGAGTTCTGCGATCCATGGTGCACTGTTGGGGGCGTCTTTGAGGCGGTCTATCGCCTCGACGATTGTCACCATGGCGGATCAGGGGAGGACGTATGTACGCGTACGTGGGTTTCCAGAGGAATTGGAGGCATCCGGCTGGGAAACCAATGTCTTTTATCATTTTTTTTTTTTTTTTTTTTAGAGAGACCCTGCAGTTTCTATTGACGTATTGGGTGCATGATGCCCATGTTTGGATCTTGCATGTTGGCAGTGGCTTGTCAAGGCCGACTATACTTGAAAGGGAGGAAGTGCCTGGAAATCAGATTATATTGGAAATTCGAAAGTGATGTAGCGATCGAGCTTGATCAATTGAGAGCGCCTTGGCCCAGGATTTCTTTGATAGCACAGGTTACTCGCTTACTAGACCTATTATCTGGGATACAGTCAGATATTGGTAAACTATAAATGATAGAAATTCTGCTTCTCAACGAAGGTACGAACAAATTCTACCTTTGTCGACGCCTAAATTAAGCTAGACAAAACTCTCCGTTCGATGGCGGATTCCGAGTTTTGACCCGAATCGCTTGTTCTCCAACAGAATATCAATTGGTCAATCTTGATATCAGTGTGTATCTAATACTTCAGCTTGAAAGTTATATATAACATATAGTATTCGATCCAGATGGGTATTTTATAGTAGTTTAGAACAGAGTCCCTTCGAGACTATTCTTAAATGCATACGAAGAGGCGTCTGTGTTGCGAGGACGTTGGTGTCCGGGGACCTCGGATGGCCAGCTTGCCCCCAGCTTCGCTAGCCAGCGCGTGAGCAAGCATGCACCTGCCACCTGCGTCGCCAGGAATTTGAGCCGAGGCGATAGCTCTCCTTCAAGGACAAAGCTAGAGCATCCGGCTAGGGGCTATTCAGTTGCAAGACTACGATGCATAGGATACTCTCTATAACCATACGTCCCTGTGCCCAAAGAATCGGTATCTCCTTGTCGCGATTCTCTCTCGTCAATAGCAGTTTTAATTTAACCCGGCCGGGGCCTCACAGTAACAGCGTCAGAATGGCAGCCCCAAAGACCAATCCGCATTCTTATACGACCTTGCAGCCGGACGGTGTAGCTGTCCCTCGCCCGAGTGCCAGGTATGGATCAAATTTATATATTGTTGCCTTGGCTGTTGACCGGTACTGATTTTTTCCGATATGGTAGCTTGGTATTGCTAGATTCGCAAAATCGCATTTTACTAACGCACCGAACTTCGACTATCGGCTCCTTCGCCAACGCCCATGTCTTCCCAGGTGGTAACCAGGACGCCGAAGACGCATCCGCAGAATTCTGCGCGATTCGTGAAACTTTCGAAGAGACTGGTATACTGTTAACCACCACTGCCCCATCGAAGGATTTAATTCCCACGTTTCCTCAAATTCGCAAGGAGATCCACGCCCGCAAACTAAAATTCAGCGAGTTTCTATCCTCTAACAGCCTCACTGCTGATGTGGAGAGTCTGATACCGTATACGACATGGATCACGCCGCCCACGATGAAGAAGAGATACAATACAAAAATGTTTTTGTCTTTCTTGCCATTATCTTCTAGTGTGGACGAGAGCAGCACCAACCTCCCGACATCGGACGGCGGGGTGGAAACTGTGTCTGCAACATTTCTAACGACGGCGGAGATTCTGGCGTCGTTGAAGGCGAATTCTATAATTCTGTTCCCACCACAGGCGTATCTGATTACCAGGTTATCGAAATTCACAGAGGATAGTTCGCTGAGTGTGCAGCAGCAACGGGAGGCTATCAAGGAGTGGATCACGACTGAAGGAGTTGGAAAATATGTATTTGAGCCTAGACCTGAAGGGAAGACAAAGGACGGGAAGCGGTTGATATTGGGATACGGACCGAGAGGAGATCCGAATAGAAAGTCGGTGCTGAAGTTTGGGAAGGGAGGAATGCCGGCGGACTTGGAGATCATGGAGGCTTCGCAGGCTGCCAAGCTGTAGATACAAGTTGTATTATTATTATTTTTTATGCTTTGTTTCGTCGAAACAAACAAACATGTCTCATCGTTGTATCGATTATAGCCCGCCGATTTCAAGCGCGACAGAGTTATCAAGAGATCCAACAGTGCAAACATCGAATGCAAGGGGTCGCCTGACGCAAGTTTCCGGCAACTGACATGGGCCCGAGCCGGGAACTAGCACAGGGCCCAGCTGTTAGCTGTCGACGCCAAAGATTCCTCGCTGTGATTCTATTCATGTTCATCGCATAGCGAGTGCTCTCAGCATGGTAAGTAAATAATCAGAAGGGGGCAACAGACCGCCAATCGATGATAGGCCAAGCGGTAGGCCTGTCAGCCAGCGCCAGCCAGCTCATCGGGCGCCGGGACCACATGAAAAATCAAATGCAAAGGCAGAGAGCGAGATGAATGGATGGCTGCTGGCTGCATGGAGGTCTAGTCTGGTCTGTCTGGTCTGTCTGCCCAGTCTGAAGAAAGCGGTGCTGGCAGGTCTCATCTGATCCCGCTTGAATGAAAAGAGAAATGCCTCCTTCCTCTCCCAGGCCCGTAGCCGAACAAGCTCCCATAAAGACTGACCTCTTTGCTTGCTAGCCATGCTTCTTCCCCGGATTCGTCTGCCTCCTCCTCCTCCCAGCTGGAAAAATTTGGCAAACCCTTCCAGCTCGCCTTGGGAATGCTCATCTTGATGGCGATGCCCAGCTGCATTCTCTCAACATGGCCTCAACCTCTGCGATGCCAAAGTCGGCCGCTTTGGCCGACCCGTCTCTCCTCAGCAAAAACAACAACATCCTCAACATCAACAACAACAACAACACGAGCCCCCTGACCGCCAATGCCGACGAGGACCCCAGGTCTATGGGCGAACAGGAAATCGGCCTCATTTCCAGGATACAGGAAGAGGATGAAGAGTATGGTCACTTTGTCCCTGCTTCGATGTGCCATCACACTTTGTGCCAGAAATTCGGAATGTTGGCGTTGACATATTCTTCTCATTCAGGAACACATACAATGGCGATGGCAATTTGTACGCCGCCGATGACGACCAGCCGTGGAATGGCAACGGCAACGGCGGATATAAGTTGGAAAGCGACTCTGCTTCTGCCCTCGATCATTCAGCCATGTCTCTCAAAGGCCAATCGTACACTTCCTTCGAGGGGGGCGCTAATACTACTAGTCTCGGCGAAAATAACTTTACCTACGACACCATGAACTCATGGGATTCACCGCATCCTCTCACCGCACTCTTCAACCCGCCGGAGCCAGACCCGATACAACGTAGCTACACTGCTCCGGCTACTAGCTTTCCTCTCACCCTCCAAGAAAGAAGGCTGCAGCTCCGAAACTCTCACATGCGAGCCACTCCTATGGCAAGCTCTGTGAAACCCGAGGACCCACAGGTAAAAGGCTTGAGCAAGGCTGCAAACGCTCTTCGAAGTAAGCATTTTACTTCGCTCGGCCGCGCCAATACCGTTTCCTCCAGGCTGTCAGATTTCGCCGCTTCGGACGATGACGCGGTAACCACAACCAGAAGAAATTCAAGCAACTTTGGCAGTCTCCCCTCGATTCACGCCTCCCTCCGACACCGTAAGACGCCGTCGGTCGAGCAGTCAAGTTATATCGAGCATCTCGAGAAGCAAATTAGCGATTTGAGCTTGAAGCTACGGTCTTATACCGATCCTTCTTCCGAAAAATCCCACGCAGCCATCGTTCAGAGACTGAATGCCAAGGTTAGAGGCCTGGAGAACCAAGTCTCCGAATGGGAGGCCCTCTTTGACGAACGGATACGGGAGACGGAACGGATAAATGCTCGAGAGCGGACATCGTTCACCAATCAGATCAAACTATTGAGAGACCAGGTCGACAGTTTGAATCATTCTGTAGCAAACCTCGAGGAAGATTTGGACTTCGAGAAGAAGCAAAATACCGCTTTGACACTTGCTGTGACGGAAAAGAAAGCCCTCGCGATGGACAATGCACAGCTCGCGCAGGCTTTGACAAAAGCGCTTGGAGAGATTGCTGAACTCGAAGCCCAAGCACAGGAAAGAGAAGAGGAAATGTATAGCAACAACCATCAGATGACCCTTGGTCAACTCATGATCGACGTTACACCAAAGCCTAGGTCATTGGAAACGTTTACAGAACTCAGCAACGGCATCCCAACTGGAACAACAGTTGCTGTCTCGAAAGACTCCCTTTTCTCACCCTCTGATGCCGCATGGCAGACCCTCAGTCCAACAACATCAAATGCGAGCACGCAAGACATGCCTCTTAAACGAAAGATGCGAAAGTTTCCATCAGGTATATCAGCGCCGAAGCAATTGATCCTATCCCCATCTTCATCTCGCCGTTCATCTGCCGAATTTGCCCGCAATCACTCCAGAAATGCTAGTAGCTCCTGGGGTAGCCCGCGGTTGGATCGGATGGGTGGTGGCCGAAATTCTCTTTTCGAAGAGCTGGAAAAGCTGCAAGAAGATGGAATAGTTGCCACAATCCACGATGAGACGCTCTCGAATATCGGCTCTCACGTGCCAGCAGAAGAAGTAAGTGAGGCTGAACAGGAGCCTCAAGATCGCTCCATCTCCCTTCCCACATCTCCTACAGATACGGAAACAAGCGACTCCGAAGACTCCCCACATTCTCGAGTCTCTCCGACCTACGCTCGGTCCCGTTCTTCTCCTACCTCTTCCTCCTCTAGATCAACCCCATCCCGCATTGGCAGCGGGATCGGATACGTTTTGTCCTCCCCGTTTAGAGTAACATCAGCAGTTATCAGTACCATCGGCCGGGGAGTCCTCTCCCCCCGCTCGACCCTCAGAGACATGCGCCAGCGCGCGATGGATGGACTCTTAGAAGTCAGCGAATTAGAAGAAAGCTTTAACTCTGACATTTTATTCGGCGACCAATACGACGAGCACCTGCGTAGTGGCGGGCAAAAGTTTACGCCACAGTCGCCTGAAAACCGATCGAGTGGATCCGTACGATCTGGCCTATCGATTGACCTCAAGGATGTAAGAATATTCTTTCACCGATTCCCAAGCGCTCTCACTGGAATAGCGATGTGTTAATTGGCATTTTTAATTCAATCCTTTCCCCTTCAACTCTTCCCGTGCCCCAGTCTCTTTTTTTTCTTTTTGAATTTGAAGGGATTTGTGCACGGCGGAGATGGGGATTGGGTTTCTTTATACCACTTTCCCTTATTTATTAGATTTTGGATTACAATGCGGAGTCTATGACTACTGCTATGACGCCTCCTAACAAGGGTAATAGCACTCTACATCGGCGAAATCGGCGCAGGGTGTCTCAGCATAGCCAGCAGCACCAGGGACAAGTTACGAGCGATGAGGATGTGCAGGTTGTATTTTCGGGAAGCAAGAGTAATCAACACCGCGGCCACGACATGGGCGATCCGAATACGCCGTGTAGACCACCACGGAGGAAATCAGCAAAAGGAGAAAGCAGTAGTGCCAATAGCAGTGGACAGAAACCGATATTACCAGTGAAGCCGCGACAACAAGATATACGCGAGAAATCACAAAGGAAGGGCGGGAGAGGGTTAGGGTTAGGTGATGGAAGACTTCCGCCACCGTATTCAGAATACCCAGAATTATCTTCACAGCGCCGGGGAGTTAAAGACGATGGGTGGAGAACGGAGAATTCAGCGGGAGAGATTAGCAGTTCAAGCGATGAGGAGCACAGAAGGCGACAACAGCAGAGACAAAGGCAGAGCGATGGATTGTGGATATCAGAGAGCCAGTTGAGAGCTTTGCGAGAGGATTTGGACCATGGTGGATTATTGAAGGCAATGGGGATATCAAGCGAGAATGGGATGGTGCTTTGGACAAAGTTGTTTATGGGGTTTATGGTAACCATGTTTGTGGCATTGAGAGATGGTCCGAGCGTGGCATTGGAGAGGGTGGATGGAGCTAAGAGCGCGACAACGACGCTAGTGAAGAGAAGGGAGGTTAGGAGGGAGTAGAAGCATAATTTTGAAGTCCTTTTTTGACTAGTCTCAGAACGAGGCGCTATTAGGAGGCTGGCGGGCCTTGTTTCGGACAACAGTATATATACGACCGGCGACTATTCAGCATTTCGGATTCCCTTGCATATAGTCTTTTCAGTTTTTCCTTGGTCAAGTTTGAGAGACGTATATAGCTTTTTTTCTTTGTTGGCTTGCAACCGGTGGGATATTAATGTGTAACGATATTAGATGTTTTTGATGATTGGTTTTTGCGGTTGTGCGTCGTAGATTTGATGTTCGTATATAGGTTAGAGTAGCTGTATGAAGAAATGCAGTCGGTAGATTTGTGAACCTTCCAATCGGACTCGTACGAGTGATGCAATTCGAGAAATCCAATCCAAAGTGCTAAGATCTAAACTGAGTCCTATGCTAGCTGCAGCTATAGCAGCGTGTTCTCGCAAAGGCGGCTACTTGGCAACCGTTCCAAGATTGGGAATTTGGCTTTTTGGTGCTTCCAAGCTAGAGCCAAGACCGTAAAGATGATAATTGATGCCAGTCTGTAGTATAACTGAAGATTCCAATCTGCACGAATGTTAGGATTCCGTCACCGCTAGTCAGTTAGCGGGATACATAAGCCTTAAGCCCGAAGCTTTTCTCAGCTTGGAATATAAACGACAGGCATTCGATAGCTTAGAGCTGCAGAGGTGTCCTGATAAGTGTCGCCCCAAACTAGAAAAACCACGATTGCCGTTTTGACAGGTGATCGACTGTTTCTACTGCAACGCGGTGGAATGTACTGCAACACACTAACTGAATTCTGGCCGATAAGCCTTGAAATAAGCGGGTGCCGGACGGTTGAGGTAGTTGGAACATGGTGTCCGATACGAGTCGGTGCGATTGCGGGCTAGCCCCCAAACTCGGATGAATCGAAGGCCAACTGAGAAAACTGAATACCCGGTATTCCTGAATCCATTGCTTGGAAGGCGCCAAGCCTCCGAGTCTGTTAATCCGAATGCGAATAGTTGCAACAGCGCTTCGAAGCTGCTGCGCCTGGTATTCTTATGCGGTGCCCTAAAAAGGCCACCGGCTAATCGAGTGGCTAGCCTTAGCTGATTCGGTCCATGGATCCGAGTGTAACTTCTACTAGCCATAACATCTACTAGCTGGGAGTATTCGGATTGTAACTGTGTGCTGGTCGACTGTGCGGGCTATGGGTGAGGGAAGAATTGTTCTTTCCAATCTGATAATAATTATAATAATGGTTTAGCGAAGTTTGAATACTTCAATCTCCACCGCTTGTAGTTATATAAGGACGAATATCCCGTCGCTCTATCCAGCTTCTTCCCTCATTATGCTCATCGCATGCAACGGCAGTCGCCTTTTCATTCATTCCTTTTTTTGAAGTCCATTCCTTCCTTCCTTCCTTCCTTACGGTCTCTCATCGCAGTCTTCACTGCATCTTTCAATCCCTGAGCCGTACTTTGTATCAAAAACTTTTTTTTTGATACTAGTCATTCCTTGCAAAGACTTTTTGGGGCAACCCTAGTTTTCGAAACGACTTAACGAATCATTTCACGACTTTCATTTGGGAATATAAGATCTTATTTTTTATTTTTGGGAAATAGGATATAGCATCCGTTCTTCGAGATGCATTTCACCAGCTTGTTTGCCTGCACGGCAGCGCTGCTGGCTTCCACAGCCTTTGCAGCCCCGGCTCCCATGCCCGTTGCCACTCTCGCGCCTAGAGTAGCTGTACCAGAGCCATCGACCAGGCTTTCGTCTACGTGCACAAAGAAAACAATCACGATCACGACCCCCGGGCCAAAGGACGGGTGGGCGACCTTCACCGGTCCAAAGACTGTCACCGTCGTTAAGACCTGCACCAAGAAGAAGTATACCGTCACAATTACCACTCCTGGACCAACTGACGGAACTACCACCATTGTCGGTGCTAAGACCGATACTGTCATCAAGACCTGCAGCAAGAAGAAGGTCACCGTGACTGTTACTACTCCGGGACCAGTTGTCGGAACCTCCACCATCGTCGGTGTCAAGACCGATACCGTTGTTAAGACTTGCACCAAAGGCGCTAAGGTCACTGTGACTGTTACCACCCCGGGTCCAGAGGTCGGAACCACCACCATCGTCGGTGCTAAGACTGATACTGTCGTCAAGACTTGCACCAAGGGTGCCAAGGTCACCGTCACTGTTACCACCCCTGGTCCAGAGGTCGGAACCACCACCATCGTCGGTGCTAAGACCGATACTGTTGTTAAGACTTGCACCAAGGGCGCTAAGGTTACCGTCACTATCACCACTCCCGGACCAGTTGATGGAACCACCACTCTTGTTGGCCCAAAGACAGATACTGTCATCAAGACCTGTAGCAAGAAGAAGGTTACCGTCACCATCACTACTCCCGGACCAACTGACGGTTTCAGCACCATCCCCGGCCCATCCACCGTCACTGTCATCAAGACCTGCAGCAAGATCTACACTCCAGCTACCCAGGCTACCGTCACCACCACCACACCTGGATCACCCGCAGGTACCACTACTATCTTTGTTACTGATAGCACTGGCGGCAAAGTTACCACTGGCGGCACCGTCAGCGTCATCATCACCAAGCCACACCCAACCATCACTGAGACCACTCCAGGACCTACCCCGGGCACCACCACCATCCCTGGTGACGAAACTGACACCGTTGTTATCACCAAGCCACACCCAACCGTCACTGAGACCACTCCAGGACCTACCCCGGGCACCACCACTATCCCCGGTGACGAGACCGACACTGTCGTTGTCACAACCCCAAAGAATACTGTCACCGAGACCACTCCTGGACCAACCGCAGGTACCACGACCATCCCTGGTGAACAAACTGACACCGTCGTCATCACCAAGCCACACCCAACCATCACCGAGACAACGCCAGGCCCAACTCCAGGTACCACCACTATCCCCGGTGACGAGACCGACACTGTCGTCATTACCACACCAAAGAACACCGTCACCCAGACTACCCCTGGTCCATCCCCAGGCACAACCACTATCCCTGGTGAACAAACCGACACCGTCATCATCACCAAGCCACACCCAACTATTACTGAGACTACTCCAGGACCTACGGCAGGCACCACCACCATCCCCGGTGACGAGACTGACACTGTCGTTGTTACCACTCCTACAAAGGCACCAACCGTCGAGGTGGTCACTGAGCCAACTCCCGAGCCAACTCCTGAAGACGACGGATACGGATACTAAATATACCCAGACAGATTGAACGACCCGATTAGATAGATTACTTTTATTCTGCCTGTAGTGCGGTACGATTTTGATGAATTGAACGAAAATAACGCTAGCTAAATCTCTTTTGTTTTACCCTTTGTCAATATAAATTGATTTAACGGAATTAAATTCTCTCTCAAAAAGGAAAAACTCTCTTTCTATTGGATAGTAAACCATATGGCTATCTGTGATCTTTTGGAAAAGTTTTCGTTAAAAATCATAGGGTTAAAATTGCTTGCTTACATTGAATGTGTTGTTCTTGTTGGAATAGTCCGAAATAGGAAAGCGTCCCCATGCGGAAAGCACAGGCTTTTATTGGCATTGGGATAGATGTCGATATCAGGCGAGCGACATCGACTCCACTAGGCCGGGTGATGTATCTTCATCTGTTTGGTTAACCGGACAATCTGTTAGCCTTGGTGACTTAGATGTGCTTTTTCTGAGTAGGGGTCTCCTTTCGGTTTGGGTTGGATAATGACTCTCATTGCAACATACAAAATATGCTAACATGTGGTTTATAAGGTATTCTGCTAGTATTACGTGTTTTATTCCAGATGTTACTGGTTACTGGTAGAGTTCTCAAAGGCTCCATGTTCTAATGGTTTCAATACCCGAAATCCCCTTTTTCTTTCTTTTTAAAAGAAATCTTGAATAACCAAACTGTACTGCTGCTGACTTTGAAATTTTGGTATAGGCGAGGGTACACCATAATGAAACCAAACTCTGAATACAAGCACACATAGATTTGAAAAAATTAATGCCCAGTCTGCTATATATACCAACTGCCTAGGTACGCACTAGTACTATATAAAGTCGCCATGGTATCCATACATTCCATCAAACGTATCTCGCTGCTCAACACCCCGTTTCGAACCCTCCTGCCGCCGCTCGCGCTCGAGCCCCGGCATATCTCGCACTTTAAGTCCCGGCAAGGGAATAATCTTCCCAAAGGCCCATCCGAGGGCCTGCTGATTACCCCAGAGCGATAAATCCACAATCACACTAAGAGCCTTATCACCCGTCGTCTGGAAGGCCTTGGCGGACATGCCAATTTCGTTGGGGTTTTTATCTTCCACCTTGAACACGAAATGCAGCTGGGGAGGGTTGAGCAGATTGGGGATCTTGATACTGAAGGTTTTAATCCTCGAGTCGGTCCAACTGAAGCCGCAAACGACATAATCCGGCCGCTGTTCACGAAGCCATGTTGTTGTTCCGATTGTGAAGCGGCCGAGTTTATCCATTCTTTTACCGTTGCTGAGGGTTCCATGGACACGAAACTCGAACTGTATTTCGCCGCCGCTAGCTGCGAAGACAGTGAATATTTTGGATGTTCGCATCTTTGCGGTACCAATTAGGAGGGTTTGGGTGACGTCTATATCGTGGACTTTGAGTGGTAACTGGAGCTTGCCGCTGCTTGGTACTTCGCGCTGTTGTATAGAAATATTTGGGGAAGCGAGGTTTTTTAAATTAGAATGCTTGTTCAACGTGGGCCAGTTTTGAGTACTCAGAAGTAATTACATATATGTACTTACGCCGTCATGGTTCCCTATCGACCCAGTTGTCTTGAAGCCGATGAAATCAACCATGTAACCACCTGGTGGAACGATAGGAGTGACTCTTGTGATTTCAAACCGGAGGCCCTTTGGTAGCTCTGCTAGCACCAATTCTACGTTGATGTCTCCGGTTGCCATGTTGGAGGTATATTTAGGGTGTTCAAACTATAGAAATGCCTAGATATTATTCGGTGACTAGCTTTGATTCTTTCTATGAAGAGATATTAATGAGACCTGTAGCATTGATAGAGATTCCGAGAGCTTGAGATAAAATCAACAATCCTCTAGCAAAGATAACGTTACGGTTTTGCTGAGAAGACGGATGAAGACTTATAGGATAATCTCATACCATACATGCACTAGGTAGTTGAAAAGATACTATAGGTATCTCAGTGCCATTCGGGTAAGAGTCCGGAAACTTCGGGTTACGTTGCTAAATCCGCTAGTTATCCGGTTGCAGCATTGCTTCTCGGCCTATATCTCCGTAGAAACAGTAGCGTATAACTATATTTTTTTGTTTAGAGTTTTAATTCTCTCTTTTCGCTTCGTGAAACGCATAGAAACTCATTTGGGTATATGAGGCGGGAAGGCGTCTCTAATAAAACCTAATAATCGAAAAGGGTAATAAGAGCCCATTGCAAAACGGAGGTTTATAGACGACGATATAAGTAACACGGAAATGATATTGCACGCTAGAATTACTACAATTCCTAAGCCAAATGGTAGCCAGTTTCGAGGCCAGCCAAATAGAACGATTTGCTTAAGAATTTTGGGCTAATTCTACATTAGTCTTGGTCTCGCAGTCAATTAGTCTTGCATTAGTCCAAAACCCCAACGCATATGGATTGTTGAATCTTTGTTTTTTATGTAGCTTTCTCAGGCCTGATCACTGCTCGTTACTCTCGACGGCTGATATCCCCTGTGGTTGAGTACCTACTACTGGGAGGGCCGACAAAAACGTTTAATTAGCTCTATCGTGAATTGATATATATGGACTTTTTTTGTTAGCTTATTAGTACTGAGAAGCAATTCCTATATGTTTATAGGAGACACCTGCACCTAAGGGTTGATATTAGTAAAGGGCTAATGTCTGCATGGGAAATTATGGCAGCAGCTAGGTATTCACTAATAAGGTGTAGACAGTGCTGATTCTGTGAAAGTTATGGCATCAAAGTTTGTTCAGTTTGATGTTGGGTGGGATATTGAAATTTGAATAATTGACTTTGTTCTGTGGAAAACCATCAGGTCCAGCCTTCTTATCATCAACCACTTCATACCGCTTCAAACATCTCCAACCATCAATCTTAATACTAACGTTGATTGAATACCCCATTTCCACTCATTCAGATCATAGAACCATCAGAGCTTCTTTAGGTGCTCTTGTTGTTCCTTCCGCAGGGTATATTGGCCAATTCTCCTCCATAACCTTCTCTCTGTTCGCCACATCCTACCAGCTCTACAATATCGCCCTAAAAAAATAGCAACACTCAATAACGCTCACTATTACCAAAAGGAGCCATGGATGAACGGATCAAAAGCCTCTTACAAACTTGCTACGATCATGTCCCCTCATTCATCACAGACATCTTCTTCGTTCCCATACTTGACGGAGAAGACATATCCTACTCCGAGCCACCTCCCAAAGAGCACCATCCGTTCGTCAAGGAAAAGATCACAGCATTCCTCCTTGGAAACGACGATGGCAAAATGTGGGAGCTAACACGTCTGCTCCGTCGAACAGAATGGGAAATCGTCATTTGCAACTATCGAAAGGCGGTTGCCTGTATGAATTCAATCGGTAAAAAATGGCCTCTCTTGGTTACTTCTTCTCCGACTTATCATTACCTATATGCTCGTCTGAGGGCTCAGCAAGGGTATAACAAGCACGCTGCTATTCATCGCCGCAAGGCATATGAATGCTTTATTGGATATACCGATGAGTTTCTCAGTGGTAGCGAGGAATCGATGGTTTTGAAGGCTCTCATGAAGCTTGTGCACCTACGTGGTGATGAGTCTTCAACCAGGACGAGCGTCGAATTTCAAACACTTCTTCTTGAGTCTTATGATCTTTACATTAAGGACCGTCATGAGCGAGATATTGGATACTTTCATGTGCGTTAATTAATTCTGATGATTGCGCAGTAATTATAATGATAACGGTGGCTACCTTGCTAATTTTCAAATGCGTTCCTAGTGTGATCTTTATCATGTTTTCTTGGAGTATCAGCATATCGCCAAGGGCACAACGAATCTATCATCTGATATTGCGGAGCTCCAGAGGGCCCGTGTGGTTGATATACTCGCCAATCACATAAAAGAAGGCCATTACTTTGCCGGCCATACGCTTTTCAGATATATCTTGAAGCGGGTATCAATTTCATACAGCCTCGCAGATTTAGTCGCTAGGATGGGAGAGATTCACGATGAATTCCCGCCGACGATGACACTCTGGCAAAAGACCCTTTCAGAGCTCCATCTTGCGTCTGGCAAAAATCTACTGCAAAACATGAATGATGGATGTACGATGACTATTGATTCTGTAAACTTAGCTAACGATCTATTTGAACGAGCATACAAATATGCCCTAGAGGCCGGAGACGAAATTATCCTCGCGGAGTCGTCTTGGCTCCGATTCATTCTTCGGAAAAGCCTCAAAGTCGAAAGGGCACGTATGCGAAATCCTGGGCGAGCGTGGAGAGGCAATTTCAAGTACGAATACGAAGACATGCTAGAATTTTTCAAACGTACGTTCAAGTTTTATAGCGCAAAGGACGATGCAAGCCGTATTAGTATAGCGCTTGAGCAGTTCGACGCAGTCCTTGGAGCTACTGGGGTAAAAGGCGCGGAGAGAGTTCTCATGCCTGCTTGGGCTCAATACAGAAATTTCACTGGCGAAATTCGCGGGAATTATCCTTACTGGGCTGCCATCGACCTCGCAGAACGACGCTTTGATCTAGTGTATGCCCTTGATTCCATTGAAGCATACGGAAGGAAAAATCTCGATTTTAACGATCGTTACAAGCTTCTCGCTACTAAGCTGACTGTTTGTCACAACCTGGGGCTATTGAGCCAGGGTATTTGCGCTGCGGAAGAGCTGATGACCTTGTGTGATGTCTATTCAAGGAAGGATGAGCTTTCTAAAGCCCAGTACGAGTATTTGTCCCTCAAAACCGATCTCATAGATAAAGTAGAACCAATGATGCGTGCGGCATACTCAAAAAAGCTAGTGGGCGAGTTTGAGAAGTTCATTCGGAAGGAACTGCATTGGAGGCCGATAGGCATTCGGGTTTTCAAGATGATTATTCTATTTGGCGCTTTCATGTCTGATACTTGGGAGACCCGGGGAGCTCGAAGCAGGATTCAAGAGGTATTTGAGACGAAACATCAGCTTGACCGTTATATCAAAAATAAGGCGTTCAAGTTGAATGTTTCCGAGGAGGTAGTAGAGCATGCAGACTTTTTTCAGTGTGTGAACGAAGCATGCATAGGTCAGTTCGACTTTGCTATCAAGAAAGCAAGGTACAAGGCCACAGAGTTCGAGTTTCACCGCCGCGTTATAGAATCGTATCCTCCCGATCAAGTCGAAAGAAAATTGAAACAGCACTCCGATTGGCAACTATTGTTCATTATCCTTCATGTTCAGGGTTGGCAAGAGTACCTTGTCGATTCAGAGATCAGCAAGAAGTGGGAGTCTCGTATCATTTATTGCGACCACACACATTTTTGGAGCGTGGCCGATGAGCTGATCAATTACTGTCTCGAGGAAGGAGATAAAGAGAGGCTTGCGACTGTTTATTTCATTATGGGACTGTTTTGTGAGACGCGATCTCGTTGGAGGGAGGCTTTAGGGTTCTACAACTTGTTGGTTGAGAGTCTGTCTGATGTGGATATTTATGGATACACCACTTTTAAGCCTAGCCATTATATGCCAAAATTTATGAGGCGTACGACGTATGATACCGTCATTGGTAGAGCTCTGGTCTGTCATCTCACCTTGAAAGCCGTGAGAGAGGCTGAGGCCGAGTTGAAAACAGAGGAACAACAAAAGAAATATGAGAAGAAGCAGAGGCGGAAGGAGGCAGCTAGAGAGGACAGAGGCGTAGGAGGAACCTATCGAGATTCAAAAGATTTGTCAACAAAGAAGAACGGTAAAAAGATTAAGAAGAGTGGCACGGAATTCGACAATATTGAGCCAGGAGAGTGTTTTGAAATGTGGGTTTGGTGTCAAATTCGCAAGAGCCAAGAACTTCGTCGTACCTTAGGGTCGAAAACAATCTGGGAAGATAGCCTAATGGTGCTTCATGAGCTACAGAATCTCGTGGCCTTTAATCGTTCGCCGTTGGATAACGATCTTATGGAATGGGTAGATCATGCTATCCGAATCTTAGGCCCTGGAGGTGGCCACGGAAGATGGTATATGCGTTGGGACCGGATCACAGATTCTCAAGCGTTCCAGACCTTTCAGATCAAGATCGCTATGATTGAGCTTACCAGGGATCCCAGAATTCGTGCACCACTTTCCTTCGTTACCGGTGCTCCGACATATCGAGAAGACCTTTTCGCTATCCGAGAATACAGAACCGAGGGCCAAACTATCGTTTTTGTGGACTATGTCGAAATTGAGGACGAAGTCTACATATTCTGGAACGTCGAAAATTACAAGAGAAAGTCTTTTACAAGTGCTCCAATATGCCGCACAGGTTCCGCACGGCTAGGATTGTCCGCTCCAGCTATCAAAGCTTGGTCTGAGGACCTGTTGAACAGGGCACTTCATGGGAAATCCATTGTCGATAGTCTTAAGATGGGGCAATGCCTAGTGCGCCACATCCCTAAAATTTCCAGAATGGGAGACTTGATCGTCATTGGAACCGGTTTCCTTACTGGTCGAATTCCATTTCATGCGATCCCGCTAGGAGACTGGCACGGTCGTGACGAATTCACAGTTGGCCAGTTTGCCAGTGTCGTGTACACTCCCAGCTTTTTGGTTACGAGAAACTGTATGGATCGTCTCGGCAAGTACAAAGGTCGCCCGAAGATCCCTCGAGGGATGGTTCGAACCAGCATGTGCGCTATCCCAGGACCAGGGACCAGTGCACTTGCTCAGAAGCGGATACGAATTGCTGTGCAAAATCTAGCGGATGGTTTCGTCGGCGAGCGAGTCACGATTTTCACGGGAATTGAAGCGAATAAAACCGGAATCAAGGAGCAGTTAATGAACACAGTTGATTTCTTACACTACGCTGGGGAAGTGACCTTGAGTCCTGGCGGAAGCGATCCTCAAAATGCTGCTGTCGCCATCGGCTTGGGAATGCAATATACAGCTCGTGACATCTCAACTGGATTCCGTTTCCCGTCCGGTTGTTCTCCGGTCGCTACCATCATTGCACAACAGCCAGGAAACCTCTCTCAGAAAGCCACAATTACAAATATTCCTGACGGCCTTGTTTCGGCATTTATTCAAGCAGGCGCATCAACTGTAGTGTCCACCTTGTGGCCAGTTCCACCCCACATAGCTACCCGCTTCTCCGAGTTGTTCTATGATGATTTTCACTCAAAATTCTGGGAGAATCGAGAAAGGGTTTGGGATATTGCAGGAGCGGTTCGTCTCGCTAGTCTTCAGATTCGTGAGGAACTCGAGATGGAAAACCCCCACTGGGCGGCCTTTGTCTTAAATGGTGCTTGGGCCCGAGGTATGAATGTCGGTGGAAGAGTTTCAGTTATTCCGAAGAAGCCGATGAAGACAGATTTTGAAGACTACCTCCAAGCGTACGAGAATAACTACCATCACACATCGTAGGCTGGGTAAATATTTAGATACGATCCTATCTTTAGATCAGCTATTCGGACTTGAATGTTTAGTATTAAATTTCCTCTTCAGCATCAGATTTAAGTTGAACTGAAAGGTCGCACTATGCTATTATTACACTGTTCTTGAATAGATTTTACTCAAGAGATTCTATATTTCGATATTTCTTGCCAATTGTCGTTTGTTGGTTCGTTAGTTAGTGGTATATGAGATCAAGTGAAAATATCCCACGCACTGTCATCATGTTTCTTTTTTTTTGCGTACATTACAGCGTGCTTCGTAATATCTAGTTTCAGTTTCTACTACCGTCTATGATTCAGTTCACAAATAAACAGCAGGCTTACGCGACCGAGTGTTTTACTCTCTACAAAACTGTGTTCCTTGTTGTATGTTGGCAGATGATTTGTTTGCTTCTTTCGCATCGACCATCCTTGCGCTTTCACCAACCAACAGCAGCGCGCGAAAACCTTCAAATCCACCGACCCAGAAATCTTCTCTGCACATTATGGAAGGCCTCCGCAACGACGGTAGAAGATGGAACGAACTCCGCCGAATCCATTGCCAGCTTTCTACAAGCAGCACAAATGCCGACGGTAGCTCATACATCGAACAAGGCTTCACAAAAGTAATATGCAACGTCACCGGTCCCGCTGAGCCATCGAATCGGCAGAGGGTCAAGCAGGACAGCGCGACCGTTAGCTGTGAGGTGTACTTTGCAGCTTTCAGCGGAACGGACAGGATCAAGAGAGGCAGAAATGACAAGTAAGCCCCATAACTCTATTTGTGAAAAAATATCAAATGACGAGACAGACAAGCAATCGCTGTCTATTTTTCTCTCTAAAAAAAGGCGAGTGATTGCTAATGTTTGGTGTTCGAATTTTAATTTAGAAAAGTGCAGGAGCTGCAAACTGCAATCCAGAAGACCTTTGCGTCGGTAATCCTCACACACCTATTCGCTCGGTCTGAAATCACAATATCGATACATATCCTCTCGCAAGACGGCGGTACCCTTGCTGCATGCATCAATGCAGCAACGTTGGCCCTCATCGACGCGGGTATACCGTTGACGGACTACGTGTGTGCTTGCACGGCCGGCCAGTCGACAAGTATATTTGACAACGAAGGCGCGAGCCCGGATCCTTGGTTGGATGTGAACTACCTTGAGGAAAGCGATATTCCGTCTCTAACGGTCGCTACCGTGGGAGATTCGGAAAAGATCGTAGCGTTGAGCATGGAGAATAAAGTAAGGATTGAGCGGTTGGAGGCTATGATTGCTGTGGGTATTAGTGGGTGTGCAAGGGTCAGGGGGATTATGGATAAGGAAGTGAGGAGGTATGGGAAGGAGAAGTTGGAGGCAGAAGGGGAGTGATGTCTATACAGCCTTCCTCGGGTTGAAGGAATTGAGATGTCGCTGTTTGGCGAATGGCGTTTTCCGTGCTATTGGAAACGAACGAGACTCAGTAGGGGATTGCAGAACGACAGATTGATTGCATGCATATATGATCTGTTTGCCTTGTCACGTGAATAGGCAGAAATTACTGGTGGCACATGTATTTCTAGAATAAAGGATCCTTCGGATATTCCACGAGGCTACTTGACTGCATATATTTACTGGGTATCACACAACTCTCAATTGTTGATCAATAACAAACCGTTTCAACCAGTATAGTAGCAGCCGGTTGCAAGCCGATACAAACACTAGCGCGGCCATGAGACCTGATTGTTGTGATTGTTGTATAACTTATATGTAAAGCGACCAACCAAGGCCCGGGATGGCCGACTTACTTTTCATAATTTGAGCAAGACGGAGAAACAGACAGCTTAGCAGAGTTTTCTTTCTTTTCTTTTTGTGGGATCGTGTGAACATCCAGGTCAATCAAAAGAAACCATTTCTGCATATCCGATGATACATAGAAGTGAGCTGTACCTGAACTGTACCTGGACTGTACCCCTTAAGCTTGAGGCCTGAGCGGGCTCCACCGACTGGCAGAGGCTTGTTGGCGGTCTTTTACCAGGGTTTGCCCAAAGAAGGTTCCATACGGGCTTCTAGAATCCCCGGGTCTTTCGCTTGCTCCACTTTTTGTGAACCTTATGTCAAAGCATGTCCAGAACTAAGCACGTACCTAGGTAGATGGTACATACTTGGGATTAAGGGTCAAAGTAGGTCGCTGCATTTAGGCTACTTCCCCCGAGGCAAGAGAAAACTAGCAAAGTTAGCAACCGAGATACCGGGCCTGCGGAGCATCAACGTGCAACTAGCAGTGCGCTAACTAAGAGTGAGCTTCAGGAGTAGATGGGACGAAGCCACTGGGAACCATAGCAAGCGATTAATACTAGAGGGTGTTATATCAGGTCATACCGTAGTCACCAGACACCTGCGACCTTCGCCGGCGAGGTTTCGAGGCAAATGTTGCGTATCTTTGCCATTGGCCGCAGCACCGCAATAAGCTACGGAAGCAGAGACAGGCTCGAAGATAAAAACAAGACAGAATAGCCGGGAATTTAAAACTTATCTGGCAAAACTATAGCGCACGCTTCTTCCCGTCGATTGGTTTCCTTTTTCTTTCACTCTCTTCCAATATTTTCTAGTTTTTGTATTTGCTATCGTTCCGTTCGGCATTCCCAAGTTAAGTTGAGCCTGCGATCCGTTAGAATTCATCCGAAACAAACGTCCCTGCGCTGCCCCACCACCCACCACCCACCACCACCACCAGCTTAACACCATCCCCATTTCCTCGACGCCAAATCGATTGAGCTCCGGTCGTAGCTCTCTCCCTTGATCGAGTGACCATTCCATTTCAATCGTTGAGGCCGTTAAGACAGACGTACTGGTATAGTACATCCGTTCTCTCGTAAGTAATTGCTCTTGGCGGACAAGCCTGTGGTGACAAGCTGCAGAGTCGACATCGATACACCCCTAGCATGGCCTGGAGAGCATTTTTGCAGACAAGGCCTTAGCGCCTTGACCCATCATCTACCAGCTGCCAAGAAGAAAATCCGTCTGGCTCCTACCTACGAGAGGGCGTCCAACGTCCGCCGTTTCGAGGAGGATCTAGAGATATCATACTTCGAAGACAAATATGTACGATACACCCTTCGCTGGTGAGAGCAACGAACGCTCTTGGGAGTCAACTGTTCCTACGGCTGGCAGCGGGGCGCGCACCAGCTTAGCTTATGCACAACTCGCACGATCAATCTCAACTCGGAAAGCCCAAACGCAGAGTCCTAGCAAGCTTCCTGCAGTGTTGGGACGAAGGTAACGAGCTACACGAGCCGAGTCGCGGACGTCCCGGGCACCCACAAAGTTGGCCGTTGGCTGTTGGCTGTTGGCTGTTGGCTGGTGCTGGTGCTGGTGCTGGTACCGCCCTTCCATTGCCACACACTCACCCTTCCAGATCGAATTCGGATCTCGTGCTCCAACCGAGGAGAGGGGACGAACCGACTATGGGCCGTCTGTACGCTTGGTTCTATCTATTCTCCTGCTGTTGTTGCTCTTCTCGTTCTTTTCCCCGATCCCGTTCCTGATCTACTCGCAGTTGTTCCTGGTCGCCTGTACATATACCTCTTCGTCTGTGATTCTGCAGGTGCTCGCGCCTTCTGCAGGCTCGGGCTGGGTTATTATCCAGAACCCACACTCGCACCGGTCCTTTTTTTTTTTTTTTGTTTTACAAATTGCCATGCGATCTGTCTGCAAATAGGTGTCCACACACACCTTGCAGAACCAGAAAGACATACTTTAAACGCCGGACGACATCCAGACGCCGGGTTTTTGTTTTAAACTGGGTTTTACTTTTTTCCCCTTTCCTTTTCCCTCACCGTGCTAGTTGGTCGGTGCGGCTTTTGCATGGGAAGAGAAATTACATTTTCCCAAGAGTCTTCTGTTCTTCGGATTATCCTTCCTTTGGATTCTAACGTCCGATATTTGATGGAAGTTTTAGTTGTTACAAACACCGCTCGCATCTAATCCGATCAATCGATACCAACCACGCCACAACATCGTACGCAGGGCATTGGTTTGGCTGCCACGAAAGAATTGGACATCTAGCAAAATAAACCTCATCGCGACGTAGAACCTGGAACCTCCATCCGTCCCTCTAGTTTGTATTGCATACAGCTTTGACTTCCTGAAACGCATCAAGCACCACCCCTTTAAATATCAAACGAGGTTGCTCCATATCGCTGCTATTCCGTCATCCAAACGCAAACCACAAGCAAAGGCTCTAAATTAAGATACGGCTCGCGAGCTAAAGGACCGGGCTGACGTCCCATTCACCACAACTGAGAAAGAGAAAGACCAGAAGGCAAATAACCAGTCGCAGCCTAATTTTCCCCACGGCGCACGACACCAGAAACGTGGTATCTTTCGTCTATCGGCCGCCTGAAGATTTTCGTTCCAGCCGAGACTTTTTTCGTTGTGTGTCTGTGGAAACGACCGTTCTTTCTCCCCTTTCACCTTCTCTTGCCTGCTTGAAATAGCATTACACCGAAAGAGAAATCCGTTCAATTGCGAGAACAGGAAATATCAGGCCGTCCTTAAATTTTCGGGAACCCTTCGAGGAGAAAAGCAAAGCTGGTAGCCTAGGCAGTCAAAAACCCCGTTCGCTCAATTCGTCAGCCCAAGGCTCTCGTCTCCCAGGGTTCACCTCGTCTCACATCCTTCTAGAAAGTCGCTTCGAAGCAAGTCAAACAACCAGCGGACAGAAAAAAAAATTACAGCAATCCAACCACCCAACCACACGCCAGAGGACCATTTCCGCCACCCGTTGCGATAGGACCCCGACATCCCGCATAAAAGCATATTTTAATTTCAGCAGCTTTGGTCCGCAAGGAGGTTCATGGGCCCGGATAGACATTGCTCTTCGTGAGGATAGCTGCCGTAGCAAGCATTTCATTTGACCAGGGGCTTAGGATTGAGTTTTGACTCTACTTTTACGGGCCAGAACAGGACCTGCTTCCAAGGCTGTCCGGTTAGTAAAAAGCTCCAGTGCTCAAACGTCTTACCGCTTTTGGTCCAGCCCGGTGAATTGAAGGATAGTATAACTGGACAAGATGTGCCTCAATTAGGACTTATCAGAGTTTTATTTTTATTCCTCCCCTTGCTTTGCGATACCAAAGCTTCGTCTCAGCTCAAATTTTCGAATAATTACTACCAACAAAAAAAAACCTCCATTCGCTCGCCTACCTCACGACTCTTTCCCTACTATCGACAACTGCAGAACGGTTTCTTCGACAAAGTCAAAAACCAATAACAACCGCACATCCTTCGCCACAGAGACGATCACATAAATACAAAGGACATTCGGAGCTCCCGTGGTACGCATGCCGCCGCGATTTTTGCTGTTGGTTCTCAGCTAACCAGTGATCTCTCTCGTCTCGATAGATTCGTCCCGTACCATCCTCAAATCAAAGTCCCTACTTTCCCCATCCTGAGCAACAGGTGTTCTTACCCCGGAAAGAACACCAAGCCCCCACATCCCCGCCAAAATTTCCGAAACAACAGCAATCGTGGAGACCGTGCAAGCTTCAGTGCGAAGATCTCGAGACGCTCGTCGCCACACCTACAACTCCCACCCTTACAAGACGAAAACCAAGCGGAAGACATCAAAGTCTCCAACCGCAGTCATGAGGCGGCGAGGTGCTCCAGTAGCACCGGCCGCAGGGTCGAGCCCGCTGAGTATATTACATACATTCGATCAGGAGATGAATCCAGCGCGGCCGGTCAGGCCGTCGCCGTTAACAACGCATCAATCCGGCATGCCGTTGGATCTTCTAGAAAGATTGAGATCATTCCCACTATTCCAGACCGCGCCCGAGGAGTTTCTAGCTGCGATAGCGGCACATATACGTCCGCAGCAGCACGCCCCAAGAGATTACATTCTTACGGAAGGAGATGAAGCTAAAGCAATGTACTGGCTTGTTCGAGGTGCTGTTGCTGTGACTTCTAGAGACGGTGAAAGCACGTACTTCGAGCTTAAGCCCGGTGCGTTCTTTGGTGAGATTGGCATCCTGATGGACATTCCGAGAACGGCGACTATTATCGCTAGGACCCGATGTCTATTAGTTGTTCTTACCAAGGACGCCCTACGTAGAGAGCTGCCCAGGTTTCCGGATGTGGAAAAATCGATTCGAGAAGAAGCTATGGAACGGCTGGCGATCTTAGATAAGAAGAAACGAGAAGGGGCTGGGAAACTGAAACTCCCTGGTGCAATAGGCCTTGCGCATATCGGTGGCGGCGCACAATCGACACCGATTGGCGTCTCGATGCTACCTGCGGAAGCAGGGAGTTCGTCGTTTGTTGTATCCGCCGGAGCCATGAGGAATACAACGAGCGAGTCCGTACTAGCGACCGGGGAGCTGAACATCCGACAGGTATTGAAAGAGTTGCCGCTATTCGCCAACTTACCCGCTGAAATATTGCACTTCCTGGGTATGAACGCAACACCGATGTCGTACCCACCATTCACACCGATTGTTTTGCAAAACTCGCCTGGTACAGAGATTTTCTTTATAATACAAGGAGAAGTCGAAGTCGTCGATCATAGCGCCGAGATCTCGTTAGCTGGCATTCATACGCCGTCTTTTTCGCCTGAGAGCGGAAGAGTAGTGGCAAAGTTGCGGAAAGGTGACCACTTTGGTGAGGTTGCAGGTTTAGGACTTACAACCAAACGGATGGCCACGGTTCGAACAATTAGTTCAGTAGAATGCTTGGTTATCGAAGGAAACGTATTGGAGGAGCTTTGGCGGCGATGGAACACGGAGATGAAACGAGAAGTCGAAGCAACTGCTCGAAGGAGAATGTCTACAGCAGACCCAGTCGATGCCGACAAGATGGAACTTGATCCACTTTCTAATGGAGATAGCGGACGGTCAACACCAACATACTCAATATCCCGGATGGATCTTGCAGACGCTTCAGCGAAACTAGCCACGCATTTGAAGGATGCAGCACATGCTGATTCACCTCTAAAACAGTCTCTTGCGGCCCCAACATCTGAGCAACCGGAATCTACCTTTCCAGGAATCAAGGTTATTGAACCGCTTGACCCTGATCCGTTCCTGCCAGCGGATTTTGACTCTATGAGGGCAAAGAGTCGAAGAGGTTCGCTAGCACCTCCGCCTCCCGCACCATCAGTCTCAACCGGGGACACAGGCATCGAACGGCCCATATCACCATCACCAAACAAATCGAAACACCCAGCCACACCTCCCGAACATTATACAAGTGCTAAGCGAGCTCGAATTGTTCAGCGGAGAACCACCCAGTTCAACAAAGGGGCACTTAAGGACGATATACTAATCAAGGTATTCGAGTACATGGAATTACACGAGCTGATGCGATTACGACAAGTATCAACTCACTGGGCTAAACTTGTGAATACCAACCGAGAGATCCTGCGAATACTCGACCTAAAACCTTACAACAGAGTTGTCACTGACGAAATTCTTATCAATGTCATCGTTCCGTTTGTTGGTTCGCGTCCGGAGATTGTAGACATCAGCAACTGCTATCACCTCACGGACGAAGGTTTCACGGTTCTTGCCAACGTTTGCGCGCCAAACTCCAAGATATGGAAAATGAAGAGCGTGTGGGATATTACTGGGCAAGCTATCCTAGAAATGTCGAACAAGGCGAAAGGACTTGAGGAAATCGATTTGAGCAACTGCCGAAAAGTCAGTGACACTTTGCTCGCAAGAGTTACTGGATGGGTGGTACCAGAAATGCACCCCATGTACGCACAGATGCAATTCCAGAATGACCCTGTGAAGCAAAAACAGCACGAAATGCTCTATCCTCCACCTGGTACCGTCATCGGTTGTTCTAAATTGAAGAACATGACACTATCATACTGCAAGCACGTTACCGATCGAACAATGTCGCATCTCGCAGTTCACGCCGCTGCAAGATTAGAAAGGGTAGATTTGACAAGATGTACGACAATCACAGACCAGGGCTTTCAGCACTGGAGCATTACGCGTTTTCCTAATCTGACGCATTTGTGCCTTGCCGACTGCACCTATTTGACAGATAGTGCAATTGTGTTTTTGACAAATGCGGCAAAAGGGTTGAAGGTTCTTGATTTGGTATGCATCCCACAAAGTCCAACAATATGATGAATTTAGATTATTAACGAAGTTTGTTCTTTCTGAATAGTCTTTTTGTTGCGCGCTATCCGATACGGCAACCGAGGTTCTTTCGTTAGGTTGCCAGTCTCTCACCTCCCTCAAACTTTCGTTCTGCGGGTCTGCTGTTAGTGATTCCTCGTTGCGAGCGATCAGTCTACATTTACTTGAGCTTCGCGAGTTATCAGTCCGTGGTTGCGTGCGCGTTACTGGTGTAGGTGTAGAAGCCGTGGTCGAAGGCTGCACCAAGCTGGAGAGCTTCGACGTCAGCCAGTGTAAAAACTTAACTAGGTGGCTAGAAGGCGGTGGCGTTGAGAGATGCAGGAGGATGTTGAAGAGAAACATTCGATTCGACGTGGTGGCGAGAAACACGTTGGCGGGAGATAGGATGCGGTGATTGGAACGGCCTTTTGATTGCTTTGGGGGACGGCTACAAGATGCTGATGGGATTCAAGTGATGGTAGAGACACGCGCTTCGTGAGTACATAATCCTCTTTTTTTGATGCGAGCCGTTGAATTTACGTTCTTATCCTATCTTTTCTCTGTATCTATTTACTTCTTTATCCCCTGTATCTTTTTTTTTATGATTGTTTATTTTTCTCTGAAAGCCTGGGTCTGGTATTATATTTCGTGTGTATGTCTAGCTACTCTTGTCTGATGATGGCGTCTTTCATGTGTTGGATTTCATTTCATTTTTATACTTTTATTCCCGCGACTACACTCCTCAAAGTTTGATGATTAAACGTATTATTACTTAACCCTTAGCAGTCAATGTCATGTCTTTTTACGATCAATGTAAATATATAGGGTTGGCTTATTTTCTCATGTTCCATGGTATCCGGTATCTGCATATGTTTTGATTTCTTGATTTGGATTAAGTTAGAAAGGGGGGAGGTTTTTGGAAAACAGGGTCAAAAAATGTGCTTTACAGTTATTTATTGCTGGGAATACTAGAATCTACAAATCCATGATTTATACCGGCGATAGCAGATTTATGATATACTCAAATTACCAAAGCATACATAATGGGATATCACGGTGAAGTGACTTTACCGATTCAAGTAAACATGGGACTTTTTTTCGATACGTCGAATTAGAATATTTGTCGCTAAACACCAGACATAGATGACAAAGGAGTGCCCAAAGTTATCGTTTCTTAGAGAAAGAGTGTGTGGCAGGAGTGGCAGGTATGGGATGCTTTGATACAATCCACAGAAAAGCAAAAGAAAAACAAAGAAAATGCACGGAATATTCCTCAAATACTACACTAGTGTGACCCATTCTGGAGGTAAAACCTAGTGCTTCAACGAAAGAATCTCATCATCTTACAATTTCTTTTATTATTCGGCAAAATGCCCTCACGCTAAATCCTAGTCTTTGGATTCTATACTATCGTCTACCTTCCCAAACGGATAACACCCGCAGCGATCAATTTCTGCACCTTAGTCCTGACCGTCGGGTTCTTCATATGCTCTTGCAGAGCCATCGGGTCGCCCTTAGCTTGTTGGAGAATTGTCTGCATAATTGGATCCGAAATGATTGAGACAATCTATGTAAAAAACGGTTATGATTAGCCATCGCCTGCTCCTCCTGACAAAACAAAAAGCAGCAAGCATCGTTTAAAACATACCTCCGGATCTCTTTGGATTCGCTCTCTCGCCTGCTCCTCTGTTTCATTTTCATGTGCAGAGTACATTGTTCCCATAGTCTTCTGGCTCAACTCTTCGATCTCTCGCGTGTGCTTAAAGTCCTTATCGGCCTCTGTCGCGGCGGCAAGCGCATCCAGGACCTTGTTGTACTCTTTCAACCCGTAGTACCCCTGCGCGAGTCTAATATGGGCTCTCATAAACCCAGGGTCTAACTCGACGGCCTTCCTGCAATCATCGATGGAACTCGGGAAGCTCATTAATTTTTGCAGAGCGGCAGCACGGTTGGTGTAGCCTCTGGGGTCCCCTGGTGCACGCTTGATCATCTCGCTGTAAGCTTCGACGGCACCAGGCCAGTCTGCATTTTTGAACTTTTCGTTTCCTTGCAGACGAGCTTCTTCGGCTTTTTCGGGAGAGAGGTATGCTTCCTTTTCGACTTTGTCTTTGAGTTTTTCGGCGGCACGGAGTTTGGTCAGGATGTCTGGGGTACGATGCTCGGTCAGGGAACGCTGGTAGAACTCGATGGCTTTGGGGAGGTCGTTGAGTTTTTGATACGCGGTACCCATACGCCCGAGGGCTCTGTTTGTTTAAAAGTTGCCATATTTTAGTAAGTGACTACGGATTTGAAATAACATGCGTTGGAGAGTAGTAGGGACATACTTCGCGATGAGTTTGAAATCGGCATATACCTCACGACCCTCGGCGACTGCCTTTTCGCACTCCTTGATGGTGCCTTCATAATCGCCTGCTTCGAATTTCGCAGCAGCAAGATTGTTGAGATATGTTATATCTTTATGTAGCTCCCAAGCTTTGTTGTAGTGTTCGATGGCAGTGTCGAAATTACGCTTCTTGTAGGCGTCGTTACCCAGGGCCTTTTCCTTGTCGGCGGCTTCCTTTGCTTCCCGCTTGGCCTTTGCTTCTTCGTCTTCAGGTTCTGGAGTTGGTTCTTTTGGTGGAGGTGGGGTTTTGGCTCGTGGTGGGGCTTCGCCCATCTATTGATTCATTAGATACTAACTGGAATTTAGGAATGTAGGTTTAATATTTACCGGAGTATCCTCTCTCTGATATCCAGGTGGTCCACTATCGCGGTCCGAGACACCGAGAATAGCTGCCAGTATCGCCATCATTTGAGAATCTCCAATGACGCTACAAAAGCAGTATTAGTATGAAACACTTGTAGTGCTAGACTTTTTTATAACAATCGTACCTCTGAATATCGGTCGGGTTTTGCCTTATCTTCTGTAGCTTGGCAAGGACTTCGGGGTCCTGAACCAAGTCTCTTGTCTTTGGGTTGGCGGCAAGCTTCGGGATCAGCATTGGGTCGCTGAAGAGACTATCCAGCCCCATACCGCCGCCAGCGCCAGCGCCACCACCGAACCCTCGTTGGCCGTCACGTTCCTGTTCTCGACGGATGGCATCGTTAACGGATTGCAGGCCTTGCTTAGCCTGGGCGTTGGTAGGATCGAGTTTGAGGGCCTCTTCGTAGGCATCGATGGCTCCGACTAGATTAGACTGTTAGATTGGTATTGGATGGATAGAAAGTGAACTATGAAGGACGTACTTAGGTCGCCGACTCCGTGCAGCGCCGCTCCTTTACGGGACCAACCCTTACCCCAGTCTGGTTTGATCTCTGCGATTTTGGCATTAGCGACCTGGATTCTTTATATGTACAGAGAAGCGAAGAAAATGTCGTACCGGTACACTTGGTAGCATCCTTAAGGGCCTCGTCAAAATTCTTGAGGGAGGCATGGCTGCCAGAACGGTTGGAGTAGAGAACGTGATTTGTGGGGTCGAGCTCGATAGCTTGTGAAAAGAAGTCACTACGAAACCATTAGTACATCTAGCCTGGCGGTATATATCTTTTGATAATGGAACAGTACACACATTGCTTTGGGGAAATCCTTGGCCGAGAAGGCTGCGTTGCCTTGGGCTTTTAACTGCAACAAAGCGGAATGGTTAGTATGATATGATAGACGGGGTTTCTAAAGAGACACGTACTGCGTCTGCCATGCTGGAATACGTAGATATGTGTATGACAGGTAGTAAGAAACAGAATGGAGATGGGGGAGGGAAGAGGGCGGTTCGCGTGGGTATAAAACTATATCGCGGGGATGCCTGTTGGAGGTGTTGGTGGGGTGTTTGGCAGGATCAAATTTCTGCCCCACGTTCGGGCGTATCTAGAAGCTTCCACATGGCCACAGCTAGCGGTATTAAATCGAATATTATATTCAATATACTACTGTAGGGAATATTAGAGAGTATTAGGGATATATACGAAGATTCGAGAGGCTATGCTATCGATCTGAAAGACACACTTGCTACCATAAAGACCGGTTCTCAATTACAAGGGGCAATACGCTAAAATAAAAAAAAGACAGACACGCGCCCGAAGCAACTATCCTCCGCCGTTAAACTAGTTCATGACATCATAGCAATCGCTCAACTCTGCTCCTCAGCGGGATAACCTTCCGGCAGAGAAAATGTTCTCACGTAATGTGTAGGACATTCATATCCACCTGGGTTGTTTTCGAGATATTTCTGGTGGTACTTCTCGGCATCCCACCAATCAGTTGCGCCAATGATTGTTGTCTTGATGTTGTTCTTCCACCAGTTCTCATTCGCCATCCTCGTGACATCTTCAGCGATTCTCTTTTGCTCTTCATCATGATAAAATATGGCAGAGCGGTACTGGGTACCTGCATCAGCGCCTTGGCGGTTGAGCGTTGTTGGGTCGTGGATCTTGTAGAGAAACTCGATAAGAGTGCGATAGCTAACGACCGCTGGGTCGAAGATTATTTGCAGGGCCTCGGCGTCTATTTATATAGCTGTCAGCATATGTACGCCATGAGATGTCTGTCATCACTGCATAAATCCCCCCCGGGAGGCAAAGAAAGGGTGAACTCACGGCCTGTTCCGCCACCGCAAACTTTTGAATAGCTTGGATTGGATTTATCACCGCCGATATACCCAACTCGAGCATCTATAAGGCCTTTGCCTTTGAAGTTCTTGCGGTAGATGTGTTCGACACCTATGTTATATCGACAACGCGTGTAAATGTCAGCCCCCGCCATGTATCCTATATACCTCATGGTACTAATATCACGAATACACCTGGTATTCGGCTATTCCAGAGAGAAAAAAGTGCGTTCAAAACATACCCCAAAAACACCCTGCTGCGACAGTTGCCTTCGCGGTATTTGCAGGTAGAACAGAACCACCGCCCTCGCTGGTGACGCCGATAGCACTACTGCTGGCGAAATGCTTGGTGATGCGACTGATAAAGGAAGACATTATTGTCGTGTGCGGAGGGTTATCAGATTGATACCACAATTCGAGTGGGTAGTTTGTTTAGTGAGAGAGTCTCTGTGTATGTGCTATCCGTGGGGCCAAGGGGGCAACAAGTAGTATTTATATAAGGGTCAAAGTAGCTAGTGCACTGACTGACTGATAGCGAGCGTCGATGCAATATTGGTGCTGCATGGATCCACGGACCCAGCTGGATATTTATACCGCATTATCTTTCGCACGCCCCGCGCCATGCGCAACGTGCTTAGGTACCTAGGTATAACCGGATGACAAAGATAATTCTCCCGCTTAGCCAGAATTACGGCGCAGTTACACGGGTACGTAGACAGATATCGCATCTGTATAATCACAACATCGATCGCACGAGACACTGCCTGGTTTGCAATTTTTGCGGATTGTGTCTATCTGATCCATCAGTCACGGCGTGCAAGACGTGGGCCGGCATTGCCGCCTCCTTATCTTCATCTGGTGAGGCGTACTGTGATTTGAGATTTGTGTCTTTCCGGCCCCCCGTCACGTCACCGTCCCTGCCCCGTTGAGGCATCTTCGTGCTCAAATCAACGATCGATGGGGGATGTGGGGCCAAGACCGCCCAGCATGAGCTTAACTGTTCAACACACGGCATGGCAAGGGGGAGTTCCCATCGGTTGGGCGCTCCAATCGTGGTAGGTGTGTATACACAGATTGGATTGGAAAACAGGGGACTCATGTAACGGGAGGGCCGTTAGAGAGGGATGATATTTGTAAGAATGGCCTTCTCGAGGCATCGGGAAATGTAAATATATCCATCGCTTCGATGCAACCGGTGGGCAGGCGCAGCACTGCGGATGATGATGCTGCTCTTAATGTCGGTGATAGCATCTGGTCGGCGAGGGGGTTTGTTGTGTTGTCCCCGCGCCCGTCGCAACACTGTCGCAACACCCGCAACACCTGTAACGCGGAGGAACTTTGGATGACAAATAACGGATATAACACCCTCCTAGAAAAAACCCTCCTCCTCCTCCTTCTCTATGCAGATTCAGCTTTCATTCACAACGGCCTCGCTTCGTGACTGCTGGTCGAGTTTTTATATTGTTTACATCCATCCCAATCAATAGTGCCTTGCCTCTTGAATTCAAATTCATTGGCCAAGACACAATGCGTACTCACTATGCGAGAGTATGGGTGTTTGGTGTGTCTGTCTCTGTACAGGCCCTGACGAGCTGTTCAAGATGCTTTGTCGTAATCGACAGGACGGTACTAGCTAGAATCACAAAGCTCCGGGATGCTTCGCGACTTTGACAGGTGGAGACAAACTCCTCAAATTTATCGAGATCTAGATAGCTCTCTCCACCGTTGCTCTCGGATCGTTCTGTTGTTCAGGGTCCAGTCCACGGTCGTGCGTTTGCGGGTGAATCTGACGAGTTATTAGGGTTCCCATCTGCCGCATGGCTTGCCCGCCAATCGTCCGGAAAAGAAGTGCTGCCGTTCTAGCCCGCGGTCGAGACAGCCAAGAGCCATGGCCCGCCCAACTTCAAATTGCAACCTTCCAGCCTCGAACCCTTTTAACCGGGCGGGCTGCAGCAGAGGCAGCCAATTCTTGTTCAGCTGAGATTGTGAAACTTTTCAAGAAATGATCTCCGTATAAACCAGGACCACCGGTATTCTTTTTTGTGACTGGTGGTGCATGCCACGCCGACGAGGACGGCCTTCCGTGTTCCCCGCTAATGCACCCTCTTCACGGGACCAGCTAATACGAAACACCTAGAACATTGGTATTTTCGAAATCCTCTCTCATGCACTATGGGCCCGACAGATATGATATCCACGTTGTGTGTTTATCCTTCTGAGTCAACTGGGAAACCGGGAAACTTTAGGGTTCAGACCATCAGGGGATCCCTTTCGAAAGCATCTGAAAACCTAATTTGGGTTCCCTCTTTGCTTTTCGGTCGATTGAAATCTTAAGAGTTCTCTGATATTAACTGACCGGCATGGTACTCTGAATTGTTGCATGCGTTTTGGCTGCCCTCCGGAAAGTTAAGTGGTGCAAAGAGCCCTTGAGATGCAAGTGGTATCGCTTCGAGTGAATTTTTAGTGGATCGAGATCCGTTTTTGCGGTCGGCTAGGGCCTAGCCTTCATTTCCACATTATATTTCACCCTGGTTGCTTGGAACTGCTAGATGGCGATTTAATGCTCGACGGGAATCTACGGGGCAATCCGATACAGAAACCACGGCATGTGCATGTGTCCACCGCAGCAGCAGGCAATATCTCCCGACCAGCGTTATTTGCATACGCTTTTTCCTAAGCTCTCGCGCTCTCGCCCGCTAACCGACGTCCTCACTTGGCTTGCTTGACAGAATACCTCAACTTTCGGCTGTCGTCACATCATACCTTCTTCTGTTGCCCTCCTTGCTTCTGCAGCTTTCCTGTTTTCCTGTGCAACAGCTTCCTCCTTCTGTTTGAATACCATATATTTTTACATTAGCCTTTTCCATCATTTCTCCGACCAGCTGCAACAGAATTCGCCCAACGTTTCTTTCAGAGGAGAAAACGATTTTCGATAACGGACAAAAAGTGAGGTGGAAACACCCCGCCATTAGAGTCGAGTCCAAACAATCGAATCGGAGCTTTGCTTGGGGGCCTTGCTCAAGCGAAACTAGAACACCAGGGCCCTTTTGATTGAAGAAGGAGCCGAAAGCCAGCCAGCCACCACCAGATCCAGCAGTCAAGCCCAGATCTTAATCTCGACCATTCCCTTTCCTCCTTTTAGCCTTCTCCCCTGAACGAAAATAAAAACCTAGCAGTTTCCTGGATCGCCAAACAAACAACAGCTCTACGGCTCTGGTGGGAGAGAGGAGGATATCTACAATAGCATCTCAGAACACTCGATACTGGGATTATGCCTTCGACATCGGCCTGCTAGGGTTCCTTGGCCGCAATACCCTTGCACGCTGCATGCTCTCTCGCGATTCCCTCGCAACACAAAAACGCTGCTGGTTACACAGATCAGCAGATTTATCAACACACGCTCGTTCGACTCGGGCTTCGAACTTGCACCAACCATCAACCATCTATCCTTATCCCCGGATTCAACCAAGCATACAATGTCGGGCAACGAGTCTGCATCGCCAGAAGTCTTCATTCTTGAGAAGCGCTGGCGGCCTTGGCTCATCGTCCTCTCCTTCTTCGTCAGCTTCCTCGGGGCCTATACAACAACCCAACTATATGTCCAGTGTCGACAATCAACATGGACTGCCCACCGCATTGGCTGGATGGTTCTTGCTGCGGTTGAGTTTGGCGGGTGTGCCATCTGGGCCTTCCATTTCGTCGCCATGATTGCCCTCGACATCGGAGTCCCCATCAATTTCAACTTGCCAATGACGATATTCTCGGCTGTGGTTGCCATTGGGGGCATGCTCGGCGGCCTCGCCAGCAATATCTGGATCAAGAAAAGGAGGAGAAGAATGGACATGTACCTCCCGATATCAAACAACGACGGCGTATCCGAGCACGGTATGACTATTGGCGGATACTCTCGGATAAATGATGACTCGGTGCGGAAACCGGTCGATACGCCCGAATACGAGAGCTCGACTTCAGAAATGGGGACTGTCCTGAATCTTGCGAGTGCGCTGATGTCTAAAGGCGGCCATGACGATGGAATCTCGCTTCCTATGCAAATCATCAATCACTTGCAACGCGGACTCAACATACGGGTCTTCGTCGTCGGAGGCATCATGAGCTTGAGCATCTGTGCAATGCATTATGTGGGCATGAAAGCCATTTACTTTGATGGCACAGTCAAATGGAACCACTTACTCGTCGTACTATCCATCATAGTCGCATACGTAGTCTCAATGGTGGCTTTGATATTTCTCCCGAATGAAACCGATAGCACCAACCAGTTCGCCTTTGCAATCGTCGCCGCTCTTGGTATCAACCTCATGCACTGGACCGGCATGTGGGCCGCCACTTTTTCTACCACTCGCCCTCCGCCATGGGACCAAGGCTCTATTCCCACAGTTTTACCCCTCAGCGTTGCCTTTATCGCGATTATCAGCTGCCTACTGTCCTATGTGGTCTTAGCCCGCACGATAACCCAATCTCGCGACCGCCTTGCCGAGATGATTGTCACAAAGCGAAAGCTCTGGAAGGCTATTGCAGAAAAAGAAGCCGCAGAGCGCAATGATAAAGTCAAAACCGAATTTATTTCCGTTGCCAGCCACGAACTGCGCACCCCCTTGCATGCTATCACGGGATACGTCGACCTACTTGCCCTCACACCGCTAAACGAAGAACAAATGAGCTTTATCAGATCCATACAGGGTAGTTGTCACGCTTTAGATTTGATTACGAAAAATGTCCTTGACTTTACGCGACTCGAAAACGACCACTCGGAAACCGCTGCATCGGCAACAGATGTCCGGATAAAAGATTTGGTGTATGACATGCTCCAGACTTGCATGGCAAAAATCTCAAATACCTTGAGCGTGGACATCATCTTAATAATGGACCGAGATGTCCCAGACGTTTTCCACGTTGACGAAACCTATTTTGCAAGAGTTCTCATGAATTTGGTTGGAAATGCCATGAAGTTTACGCGAAGAGGATATATTCTTGTCCGACTATGGATATGCGCCGACGAGGATTCGCTGTGCGTGTCCGTCAGCGATACAGGGATCGGAATTTCGCCATCCAGCCAAAAGATCGTATTTGAGCCATTCCGACAGGCCGATACCAGTCTAACACGAAAGCACTTGGGTACTGGCTTGGGACTGGCTATCTGTCGGCAACTTGTGGCCAAGATGAACGGGCGGATCACATTGGAAAGCGAGGAAGGGAAAGGGTCCGAGTTTACGGTTGTAGTCCCCGGTTTGCCGGTTGCTTACCCTGTGCGAGCAGCAGTCCAGAGTAAAATCAAAGTTGCAGTGTGGTTGAGGAGTAAAAGGAGCAGCACAGTTGTGCAATGGGCTCTTTCAGCACACTTTAATGCCATCTCGGTGGATCCAGTGCAGTATACCAAAAGCCTAAGAGGTGTCGAGAGAGTTATTGTCGATATCAAATGCCTAACGCCCCAAATTGTATTAGAAATTATGAGGGGTGAGAGGGATACTAAATGGTTCATCCTTCACGGGGACGAGAGTATCCATGAGCTGAGAAATCTAGAGAATGTGGTGCTGTTAAAGAGGCCGGTGTGTGTCGATGATCTACTGATCAAGCAGCTGACGAGGGGAAGGGTAGAGCCCTCACAAGAAAGGAAAATCAGCATCACAGGTAATCCAGCACTGGAGGAGCTGAAAAGAATCGTGGCAGCTCCAAGCCCGCTAGCGCAAAGTCCGATACTAGAAATCCCACCAGATCTTACTCAAGCGGGGGATATCATACTGTTGGTGGAGGATAATCCAGTTAATCAACAGCTGGGGATCAAGATGTTGAAAAAGCTTGGCCGGACGGTCGATGTTGCAGAAAATGGCCAGGTGGCGCTCGAAAAGATTATACGGAATCGACAACATTACTCACTCGTGCTGATGGATTCACAGATGCCGGTTCTTAGCGGACCAAGTACTTGTCGGCGAATCCGACAGATGGAGGCGACCGGGGAACTACCAGGCCGATTGAAGATCGTCAGCTTAACGGCGAATGTTGATTCACAAAGTCAAAAAGAGTGCATGGACGCCGGAAGCGATCACTTCCTACATAAGCCGCTTACGCTAAAGTTACTTAGAGAAGAGCTGGAAAGATTGCAATAGTGTTCCTTTTCCGGAATGGGTCGAATCACGATTGTTTACCTGTTGGAACTTGAATCTGAGGACTGGTGCCATCGCCATAACCACAATCTTCATTCTTTTGCTGACAATAATTCTGTTTCCCTTTTATATTTCGTTCTTTTTATCCTCCTCTCTCTCCGACGTCTAGTTTTCTTATGTCATAGGCCGCGAAAAGTGTTTAATGTTCGGATTCTGAGTTTCCCTTTCTTGTTTGTTATGCACAATATCCTTTTTTTTTTTTAACAAACTGGGGTTTTGTACACGCCCGGATATACCGATATACCAGGAGGGGAGTTTGTTGTACATAGCATTAGATGCCTGTTCGCACGGGGTTTATCGAGGCGCTCAAGGGATCTTTTAAGTTTACGCTTTTTGCTTTTAATTTTCTGTTCTGGGTTCTTTTCAGCTCATAATATCTTGCTCTATTGTTTGGAGTCGCTTTCAATACTTTCGTCTTGTATTGGATAGTTTTTGTGGGGGTTTATAATGAAAACTATTTTCTTCTTTAAATTATTTCCGTAGGTATTCGATTGCATATATCCATTTCTATACATACGAGGTGATTTACATGAGCCAATACTCTTGGTCGTAACGATACTCGATAAGCCTCGCGGATGACACTGAGAGAAACCACTGATACATGCTAGCGAATTGGGGGCGACAATTATAAATGCCTAGCCTGCCTATTGCCCAGTGACGGGCCGATTCCGGGAGTTGCGTCGCCGATATGTTCTGAAACGTAGCCGGCGAACATTCTGCTAGTGTCTTATCCACCCGATAATTTTCATGACGCGGTTGATATCAGCCGATCCTCAGCTAGCACACTTGGCATATATCGCGCATTTAGTGGAGTCCATAGAAGCAATTTGCCATTTGCAAATTGCAATGCCAGACCATGTTATCACGTAAAAACCCCCAAATTAGCTTGCTAACCGTCCTCGGATCCTACTATTGGGAGTCTTAAGTTGAGATATTATAGACCAGGTATTTTTTTTTTCGTTTTCCTGCAGTGTATATGTAATTACTTCTTAAGGTGAATCTGAGGTCTGGGGGTGTTTAGAGCTGGAAGCAAGTGCAAAGTGCATGGTCACAGGCATGCCAGGATCGCAATAAACCCTGATAAACACGCCGACTCCGATAACAGCCCACGACAAATAAAATAAAAAAAGCGTCTGTATATATAGAACTGCCATGCGGATAAATTGGCGCCTAAATTCGGGTAGTACCGTCGGAGCAATAGAAAATTGCGAAAAGGATTCGTAGACCAAGAAAGCCGAGGCCCAGGCATTGATATCAGTAATATACGCAGCAGTTGTATATATATAATCCTAATATAACCAACCCTCAGGCCTAAAAAGCCACGAGATCTTTTGAGCCGCCAGAGTAATACACAGGCGTATGCATCCGCGCACTCCGGAGCCCAATAGACGTCACTTGTATAAAAGCCAAGATGTCAAGAGAAATGTATAGTATACCCTCCGTGGCGATATATATATGTAGGTGGTATTATAGGTGTAAATATCCTTTTCCCCAAGCCCGGATTTTTAGATTACTACGAATGGAGGTGCAGGATGCAGGGCATAAGCCTTGCAGATTTGCAAACAGCTTTGCCGAACCAACCGTCCCAATATGGCCATTAATACCCCCAAAAAGAGGGCTAAAATCGGTGGAGACCCAAATAGTTCATTCAAGACAAACTGGTACCCCAGCTACTCCGTAAACTGTCAATTGCCGGGGCATCCCCATAACAGCGTTTTTTTACTTCGCTAAACGCTGGACCACCACAATGGCGTAAAATGGGGGGCCTTATCGTCATGCATACATGTATGTACGTACATGTATGTACAATGTACGGTGTATGTCTAGTCCATGTGGTTTCGCCGAGGTGTATGCAAGTATTCCTGGTCCGTTTCACGATCAGCCTCAGATTCCGCAGCGGCCAGAGTGAAGCGAAAGGAGCAGCGACAACACATCCGAGTGGGTCCCTGTTGCATTTTTTTTGGTTTACTGCGGCTCCGCCTTCTTTTCTGTGGAGGCTCGAACCCTCTCTAGGCTCCCATTTTTATTCTATTTTACTCTATTCGTTTTCCTGCTCCCCTCTCTTTCTCTCTCTCCTTCTTCTCCCTTTCCTTCTCGCATCACGTAATGGTGATATATATTCGAGTAGATATTTATATCTATCGACACACTTTTGTGCGAGATTACTCACTTGAAATTTGATCCAACTGACGGCCAGCCCTTAAGGCTTTCTGTTTGCTTTGGGTTTAGATTATGTTATGTGATGCTATGCTGGATATAGGGCGGATGCATTATACATGTAGACGAAAAGGAGGCTCTGATTCAAGACAAAGGACGGAGAGACAGTACCTGAGCTCACGTTGCTATCCCAGAAGCGAGGCCTGAAAAGGTTTAATCGCCCTGCAAGTAATTTATCGTGTGCATGTTCCCTGTGGGATTTAATTGAACTCCAGATTAACGACCAATCAGCAACGTTGATAGCTGCATATGGCACACGACCAAGCCTTGGGGTTTATAATTATTTCCTTCTAGAAGGCATACACTACAGAACCGTCACTTCTTCGTTTCTCTCTTCCTTTCTTTCTTTCCCGATTCTCGCATCTGACAAATACTCGCGCTCATCATGACATAAAATCCTTTAGATTTGAAACTCGGCCGATTCGAATGGTCCTTTTTTTGTATATACTTTGGAAATGCTCCGGAGGTGGGCCTAGACGTGGCATCAGCCAGGCCGACAAGTTTCTCTAATGCTTCCACAGTCCTGCTTCGTATGAGCATTTCAGGTTCGAAAATAGCTTGCGATAATTTACCTTTTTTTTTTCCCTTTCTCTCTCTCTGAGAATACCTCGACCAGATGCAGTAAGCAAGTGCATATCCTTTGATCATCTCGATCGCTCTGCCCGAAACTTCGATTGCTTGGAATGTTCTCATCTCCTCGTTCTCTCCTTTGGGGTTTCAGCCAGCGGCGGCGGGAGCTAGGTATCAATAGTTGGATCACATTTTTTCCGGGGACGTATCGATACAGTGCAGTGCAGTTTAGTTGGTTAGTTTTGCCGACCAAAACGGCACGGAACGGGGATGAAAGAAAAGATGAAGAACGCTAAACAAGGATGTAGCTTGATGATTAGGTACCTAAGTCTGGTACATACCTTCGATTGAAAAAGCGATAGCAAGTGAGATTTCGACCGATGGGTAGCTAATCACCAACCCCCCAACATCGGGAATCTACATTCTAGCTTCCCTTTTTTACAAGTAGACCAATAGCATTGCATTCGCAAAGTCTAAACCATCTACTAATCACCAGGATTAATCTGTGCATATGGAGTGTTCTTCCAATTGCCGAATCACAGGTTAACATTGGTTACTGCATCAAAAATAACCGCGCCCAGCCTTCTACAAGCGGCATAAAGTCACCGGGCCTTGTGGGTACCAACGTGGGTCTGTGCCAATGCAGTTGCTTTAACGTATGTGCATGACTCGATTCGATTCGATCGGGCCGAGCTTGAATGCACCTTGCTTTTCTCGAATAGGTCGCCATATATAGTACATGTCAGCTGTTGATGATCAAAACGAGATCAATCAAATGCGGCATGAGAGGGCTCTGGCGGTGGTAACATCGTCATGCAGTGCCATATTTATATATACAATATTTAAAGATGGCTAGCAGAGGGCTTTAAATTGGTTCGCGCTTGCTGCGGCAGCGAGCGCTACGGCCGGCCAGGGCGAGGGTGCTAGCGTGCTTGTTTTTTTTTTGGTCATTGATAATCACAACAATCGATGCAGTCGAAGCTCGTCGAAGCCTTGCTGGGCTATTCCGAAATCGTGTACATGAAACAAACATGTTGGATGCATTCACACACACACACACACACACACTCACTCACGAATGGTGGAGGGGAAAATCTTATGTTGGGAGAAAGCCCTAGGCCTCTCCGATGTGATGATGACGGCAATATCAGCTGAGAATGAGCAGGCAAGTTGCCTTGTTGGTTCCTTCTGCTCCCCGCTTCTAGCCCGTTGGGCCGGCGTGGTATGTTTCATGTAGCTTAGACTGGAGCTATGGGGTTTGCCTAGATACCGTTGTGCAGATTTCCAACTATTCACGCATGGGCATTTGGCATGCATGGTGCTGGTTGTTGTTATATCTTGTTTTCGGGATTGACAACAGGCACTTGCATAGCGAAAGGATCCGCGATGAAACAAATGGCACAGGATTACTCGTTCCTTCTTTCTGCTTCCTCGTCCTCCCTCCGTTGGCTCCTTACGGTTGGTCGTAACCTTTTTTCTTTCTTTTTCTTCCAAAGCTACCGTATACTGGCTAAGTAAAATCTGAGGATGAGATTAAAAACACTAGAGAAAAAAAATATATGAAAAATCAAGAGGTTGATGTTGGATGCATCAACGATTGGATAGAACTCTAGAAGGGAGCTGTCGTATCGTTTTTGAAAGGAATAAAGGAAGATTAGATGAGATAAAATGGTCAGAAAAAACCCTTTGGCAGTTAGGAATAGCTTACCTGACTGTACCGTTTTTGTGTTACATAGAGAACGAAGCGTATTCATGCCCCGAGCTCATCTACTTTGAGGTTGGTCCACGAGGTGTCTTATTATCGGATTTGTAGCCTGAGCGGTCTTTTCGCTTTCTGGAACATTTGCGCCCAGGTTTCGTGCGCTGCTACTGCTAGTACCTAAGCTGGGAGCGGAATCTGCCTTCTGGATATCTTACTAGAGGAATAGCACAAGGATAGAGATTGTAGATTCTCGTTTATTTTGAACTTTTATTGGAAGATGTATTGCTCTCCCTTGCTGATTCAATATAGTTACATGGTTCACTCTAGATGATATCGTAAATGGATACTCGAAAGGTAGTATTAAAAGAGAACTTTGTCCATCGAACATTGAATTTAAAAAAGCAACCCAATATGCAAGAGATAACTCCCAATATGCAGATCTATGAATGTGTATATAAAAGAAACCAAACAAAAAGTAAAAACCTAGACGGAGAGATTTTTTTGTACAGGAGAAGAAGCAAAGGTGACACCGTACCCCCATGAATGATAAAAAAGATGATAGAATAATAAGACGCCTCATGAACATTAGCATTAATAAGAAAGATGAGGAAGAAAAAGGAAAGAGAAGCCTTTCCAATACTGTACAGAAATACAAAGAAAGAGTGAACTTTTCGCTTGCTTTGGACACCGGATAACTCCATTTCAAGGTGTTCTAGAAGTGAAAGGTATAAAAATATACGACGGGGAAATGGAAGAAGAAAATAAGAACCCGAACCCAAAAAAGAAATGAAAGTGGGAAAAATGAAGTCAAAAAGCAAAATCCCGTTCACATCCCCATGCACACCACAGGAGTTGGAGCCGTGGGCTGTTTTCGTTTTCGCCGGCTCCTCTAGGCATCCCTTCCCCCCACACACTGGGGATCCACTTTGTGAATTTCGCCTACAGCTTTCTCAGACTTACAGAATAAACTGGTTTAGACGCGAGACAGGACAACTTCTGGGGGTGCAATGATGCTTTCAACGGAGATGGATCTGTGCGAACTGTGAGAAGACGGCCTGTTGTTCATACTCCTCTCTGGAGAATATCTTGACATCTCAGCAATCGCGACTCCAGCGGCAACGGCAGCGGGGTGAGCGTACCCCGTGCCACTACCGTGCAACTCCGGTCCAAAGATTTCATACCTCTTTCTCTCTGGAGAAGATGTGGGGCCAACCACTGGGGTTTCAAGCTCCCAGGGTCGGCAGCCTTCTCTGGTGGCCTTGCGTGGGTGCTGGTTGAGGTGATGGGATTGACCAGGGGAAATACCGCGGCCTGTTGCGATTTGCGCGGCTTCAGCGTGTGGGGAGACCATCGGAGTTGGTGGAGTGCCAGCGACGGGCTTTCGCTCGTACTCTTGTCGGACGGCTTGTTGTTTGTTCCAGAATGATTCAAGAAATTCAGCAGTGGCTCCCTCACCGTAATCAGCGGCGACGGCAGCCCACATGTTGCGCTTGTGATGATCAACCAGAGTGTGAAGTCTAGAATAGTCAACGTTGGAGGGATTATCGAGCTGTCTGGCGCTGAAACCGCTGGGGGAAGATGTCCAGCTGGAGTGCCTTGAGTGACCAGGAGAAAATGTGCTTCTTTCCCTATATCGGAGCTCAGGTGCTGGTGGTGAGCCTCCAGGGCTGGCAGATCTTCTAATAATGTCACCATAGTTGGAGGTTGGGTAGCTAGTGGTAGCATAGAGAGAGCTGGTGCTTTCGCTAGAAGACATGGACAAGTTTCGACGACGACGGTTGCTACCACGCTGGAGCTGGTGGAAGTGTAGACGGCAAGCAAGCTCAGTCTTATTGAGCTGGAGAGCAATCTTCTTGTAGGCGACCTTTTCAGCGCGCTTTTGGAGGAGGAAGGCCTCCTCTTCTTCGGACCAGGCTTTGCCGCCACCGGTGGCATGGACCTATTTACCAATACAGTTAGTTATCTGGTGTATGTGTAGATGAAACAGAAGAAAGAAGTACCTTTTGGGAGGTTGGGATCATCTGTTCGTATTCCATTGTGATGATATAAAAAAAATAAAATAAAAAAGAGAGACGAGGATGTGGAGGTTCTAAGACCAGAACAGGGTAGCGACTATATAGATCAAGATAAACGATCTAGTATCAAGCCGGAGTACCAAGTAAGTAAAGCTTTTTACCTTGCCGAGAGACAGTGTACGTATGTGTGCCGCTGAACGAGGGGGAAATTCGTATATTGCGAGCGTTCGGTGTCGGAAAGGCGGCTGTCTCTTATAGTCCGCGGGTGGAAGCAAAGATTTAAATGGATTTGAAATATGAAAGGGTACAAGGGCAGCACGTTGAATATTTCCTAAATTGATAGTGGAAGCAACGGCAGGCTGTGTAAAAGATCCTTTGATTCAGGTTTGTATAGCCTAGCCTTGTAATGAGGAAGTTGGAAGGGAGTATATGTGAGAGAGAGTGGGTTCGGCAAGGGGACTCTGAGATGATCGGAAGAAATTAAAAAGCAAAGGGAGAATAGCGTCCTTTGACTTTAGAGAAAAGAATGAAAATAAAATAAAAGTAATAGGTCCAGCCTGTGGTCATGAAATAATAGGAAATTAAAAATATAAAAAAAAAAAAAGTTCGTAAAAAAAAAAACAGTGGAATACCTATCAAAGGCTCTGACTGCAGCTAGGCCGGCTAGAATGGAAGTGAAGATGAGAAGACTAGGCTCCTTCTATTATGATCGGGGAATGGGAATCGGGGACTTGGTAACGAGGAGTAGAAGAGAGACTGGGATTAGAGACGGGCCGATGGACTATTATACTTAAAGACCTTCTGTCCATGTAAGGATTTTCTGTTCTTCCTGCCAAAATCGCCGCTAACTCGAGTGCAGAAGAAGAAACGGCGGAGAGGAAACTGCAGCAGAAGGAGGGGGGAGGACGACGGAAGGTGTTGCAGACTCCAACGCTTCGGATTCGAATCGAATATTCTCAGTTGCAGCTTAGCTGGTGTTTAAGGGATGTTTCCTTTGCTCTTTCGAGTAAGAACGGCCCAAAATAGTTTGGGCTGGTTTGGAAAGCGGACAGAAGGGGGATAAGAAGGAACAATAATCACGACTAAGCCGAAGCCACCGTCGACGCTATGCTGAGTGCGGGCGGAAGGGGCGGCGCAAGGTGAGTTTGAGAGCTGCGTTGCTGCATGAACTCGCTGCTTGTTGTGGCGGACTGTTCGGACTCAGGCTGATACCTGCGCTGGCTGCTCGATGTGCTGCTGTACACTACGGCCTCCTTCTGACGCCTGAGACTCTGACTGGAAACGGGGTCTGGTTCTCGTTTGGATCGTTCGAATGTCTGGGTTTCTTTAATGCTAGCTACTCTCTCGATCTTTGAAATCTAATCCAACCTTCAGTCGACGATGTGTAGGAGAGAGGATGAGGTAGCAGCCCAATTATCATATCATATCAGAATAAAATAAAATAAAATAAAACGGAATAAAGCAGAATAAAATAAAAATACCTTTTCGAAGGGTGCGGACTCTATCCAGCCTTTTATGACTTCCAGCAAGCCTGTCTAATGCAACCGAAACATACCTGAGAAGGCGTCCGTTTGTCTGGGTCCCACCAACATGCAAATTTACATCTTTTAACGAGAGCCCCATTGCCCGCCGTGGAGACAGCAATAACACCTGTTCTAAGGCCCGACACCTCCCCAAATTCCGAGCCCTCATACAACGATAGCCGGGTGGAACCCGTGCGTGCTGGAAGCAGTGGTACACGATTCATGACGCCCCAGCTGTGCACTGCCAAAGGAAACATCGGCCTCGAGTCCCGTCAGCTGGGGGAGCTCAAGCACATGCACAATGGCAGTAATAATAATAATGTCCAAACACGTTTACGACACTGTGCGTGAGCGAATTACACCGAAATACTATAGTCTGAGGCAGATGGCGATTTGAAGCAGACCCGGCCAGGAGGCTTATTTACCTCCCCTCGTCGCCCTCCTCACGCCGCAGTCATCTGCTTCTCTGGAAAACAGAACGGAACACGCCCTTCTGATATCAGACTGGTTTGCCGCGGGAACATTCACTAGGGCACAAAGGGTGTTGGTTCCAAACGCACCCGGCGCAGCCAAGATCCCAGATCAAGCTCCTGAAGCGAGAAACGTCGTCAGGAGCCAGGTGGGTGTGGGCTCCACCACTGACAATGCGGCGACTTGGGCTGCCGGAAAGAGCATATACAACCTTTGTTCAAGCGATATCCTCGTCCAACCAGCTGGCGAAACATATATCGGAGAATTTCTGCTGTTTTACGCTGGGCCTGCCCATTCTCACTTGCCTCTTCAAGATTGTGCGGCGGCTGTGTCGCTGGAGACGTCCCAATCGTGTTGGATCGCTTCGATTGTTGTTGCTTCACCCGACATATGTACATGTGCATATCTATTCTATTCATATGATTATTTATTGAAGACGAGAATATTATTAATAGCACCGCCCGGGAACGCATTGACGGCCTTCCTGTTATGTTGGTTTGCTCTCGGTCACGGATCCACGCTCTTAGTTGGTTGCGTAAATGTGCATGGAGACAGCCATCGACTTTTTTTATTATTTCTTTATTATTACGATTATTATTATTCCACTATTTTATTTTATTTTTCTTAAACCGCACATTTGATTCCTCTCTTGAGCCTTCAATAGCCCTCAATTGTTCTGTGCCTCTCTCTCATTGGTGAACACTCAAAACACCGATGCATGACACCCGGCACACCAGTGCCACTTACGTCTTCAAGCATGGAATCTGCTTTAAGCCTACTCCCGATCGCGTAGCCTGCTTCCAGTTGCCAGATTGACAAAGCCCAATGTTTTGGCTCCCGTCCACTCACGATCTCTTTTCTATCGAAGATACAAACAACAAGGTCACTTCAAGGGGATTGTTAATTCCCAAGCGGCTAATTCTCACCCAGATGGATCTAGAGAGTTGCATGAGCTTGCGTAACTCTATGGGGCGCCAAGATCGTTAACCAATCTGTTTCGGTCGCCAGAACAGCCAAACCCATCTGGTGGCAGCAAACCCAAGGAAATAAAACGCACCGGGACGGCTACTTTGAAGCCGAACAAGATTATGACTCGTGCACCGATGAGAGAGGGCTTTCCGGCTCGTACATCCAATCAATCTCGTACTAAATCGCAAAATCCTGCTCAATTTGCAAATTTGGAATTTGATTGTTTAGATTCGACATGCCCTTAATCCGCTGTTTAATTGTCTGCCTGTTGACCCGTGGGAGTTTTAAAAACGGCATGGCACCATGTAAAGAACTTTTGTTTCGACGCTCGCGAGAGCATCGCATGAAACTGGCGTGAGGGTGGACAATAACTTCAAGTTAGAACGAGTGCTCTTTGAATGTTTTGGTTCCACGCAGGAAACCATCCTGCTACCTGAAGCGCGTTTCATCCCCGCCCTAAACCCCGGACCATGCGCACCCCGTTTGGCGTTTTGCCCGATGGGTCGGCAAGCTGCCCCACCACCAAACCATTTAAAACGGTAGTCGCGAGACTTCTCGTCTTGGCGGGGAAATGCTTTCAACATTACCATCAAAACTCGAGTTAGAAGACCCGCTTGTCTCAGGGAATTCCACAGTATGGTAACTTACTTTACCTAGGTGGAAGGCGATACCGAACTCGCGTGCTCGAGATTATTCGATCGATGGATATTCCCCACAGCTCCAATCTCTGTTCAAATTAACAGGTCCCTCCGTTTCTTTCAAGCCTCAAGAAACTTTGATCATCGACGTACAGGGCGTCGGCAGCCTAAAATGACCCTTTGGAACCAAATCGCAGTGGGTTTCTCGTCTCTCATGTTGAGGCTTAGAATAGCTTGTTCGTAGGCGCCAAGCCTCCACGCTTCGGCGGACCTTTTCCGTTGATAGCACATGTGCATGCAACAACATCCACTCTGCATTACTTCATGCCGTCTAACCGTCCTAGAACCTCATATCTCAATTTCGATCGAGTGAAACTATATCGTTTCGCTTACTCAAGGCATTAATCAGCTTTGTCATCGCGAGCCACCTTTGCACTCCTGGCAGGATAGCTGACCGGCGCGGTTTCTTGATAGAGATAAACAATGTCAGTTGACCCTGCATCATACGAGGATGGGTCCGAGATCGTGGTACACAACGGTCAATGTCACTGCGGCATCGTCAAAATCGCCTTTGAGGCACCGCCAGATCTTGTTTTCGACGAGTGCAATTGTTCAATCTGCTACACACTAGGTGACATCTCCGATTTCATATATATTCCCTTTCTCACGTCCGTCTATTCTTTCCATCCAGATCATCTTACTAAACGGCAAGAATAGGCTTGATTGGTGTTGGTATCCCAGCTTCAAGACTCATCAAGTTTGAGGGCAAAGAACATCTCAAGGAGTACATGTTTAATAAAAAAATCGCCAAGCACTACTTTTGCCAGCAATGTGGAGCGTCTCCACTTCACATTCCACGTTCTCACCCCGATGGATACTCGGTAAGTCTCACTTCTTTTTCGGTATTTTCCCTGGGTAATATCAAGCAATTCCTTGGCACCACTCAGTTCCTAGTCTCTTGTGCTATCACGCCGCAAGCATCGGGAGCTGTCGTAAGCTTTCTCCTGTCGGACGGGAAGATTACAGGTTTTCCATGATACTAAGCTCTTGGCTAATATCTGGTACCGTCCCTGGGAGGTATTTTTCAACACATCAATATAGATCCATCTTCGATGTCTCGATAAGTCCACCCTCAGATCGTACAAGATTATCCCGTTCGACGGCCAAAACTGGGAGGCAACCGTCGAGAAGGAAAAGGCGGCGCGAGACGAAGCGTTGAGCAAGTTTCAAACTTGATATGAATGAGATATATATATCGATGTATCGGCCGACGAAGGGATGGCGTGACACCTTGGCGATGTATGAAGAAACGATCGAAGGGCAGCTGCCTTGATATTGTGATACAATGCCATGCCTGTGGAGACTCGGTTCCTCCTGCTTTTTAATATTGAATCCTATATATCGTTTAAAGTTGCAATATCATCAAATGGAATAGTGTAGAATGTATCAAATTTACATTTTTCTTTTTCTCTCTCGCTACTTTTGACGATCAAATATCAGCTTCTCGTATATACGTATATTTCGGTTTTATCAGTTGCTGTGAACCCGTAAATTATGAAACTCGAATAACCTTCCCATAAAGCTCAGATATACATGTTCGGCGTCTGGGTTCGCCGATGACGTGGCCCGCTCTATATCAATAGCTTCTTACCGACTCTACGGCTTCTCCAAAAACAATATTTCCAAGAACTTTCGATCTAGTAGGCTATGCAAAACAATCTATGAATAGGTCCTTTTTTTCTTTCTTTCGTAACGGCAAAGTGCAAAGAAACAGAGTTTCCGATATCCTAGTCTTTCTGTACAAGTTGGGTTCCCAAGAAGTTGGCTCGGACGCACTGCCATGCAGGCGCCGCTAACCCACAGCGGGATCACATACGCCTCCGAGCCATGGGTATCCAAGACATCGTAGGGAAAAAAAAACTCCTTTTCCAAAGTCAAATGAGTTCGAGTTTGAGCCCGATCTTCCGACCGAGCCCTAGATTCTTCACCGGCTCGGTAACTATGATTCTCCACTGTCGTCGTCAGCCAGGCTTGGAGCAAACGCCGTGCATGCAGTCGCATTACCTTTCTTCGCATTGGCTTTTAAACCTTCTACCGGTAGTGTATCAGTACCCGCCCGATAGATAGGTAATAATGTTCTATTGCAGGACTATGGTAACCAATCTCAGGCTTCGATCCCTGAACTTGTGAGATTTGGGTTCAGCTGAACTTACATCAGCGATTTTTTAACTGCTTGGTATTGATGGGCTTTCCGAGTCCAGTTATCCGTCCGTAGGAATACGTTTTTGCATTCAAAATTGAGACTTATGGGCCAATCGCTTTCCTTCGTCGTATGCCGGGAGGGGTAGCCGTAACGGCCGAATTATTGTATCAAGAGGTAAATATTCATGTCAAGTGCCCACTTGTGTGTTTGTTTTTTTGATATTGAATCGGTATGGGCTGCCTCCGTGAAAGTTATAGAACCTTTTAAACCCAGAAGCAATTTGTAAGTTACGGGACTTGCCGAAATTTACAATCTGTTCATTCGAGACTTCCAAAGTATAGTACCTGTTCGTGTTCCTGAGCGAGATTAACCGCTGCAAAATCGCACAATGGTACCGTGGTACCACTACGTTCGATATTTTAATTATGGTTTCATAATATATATACTAATAGTTGCAAAGCTAGCTTGCTAGATCTCGCAATTACTCATATAGCTTATGTTACCCCATTTTAATCTTCAACTTTCAAAAACTTGATATCTCGTTATAGGCAGATTTTGATGTAAGAGAGGTAGAACTCATAAACAGTGTATAGAGGCTAATAACAGTAGTACTGAGGGGCTCAGCCGTCGCATGTATTATATGCTAGTTTAGTCTTAACGTGAAGAGCCATTCATCTATGTTAATATAGACCTGCCTAGACTTTCCCCGATATCATATGAAGCCCTGTCTAGAATATATAGGTCTCAAAAAGGGTTTCTGCCGTGACAAGAATTATATGATGCATTCCGGGATGAGGGTGTAATAGACATATATTAACCTGGAAGCTAGCTGTGTATGCGTTTTTATTTCGCGCCAACTTGAAATTCGCCGCTAACTGCTTAGTAAAAAGCTTAGGTATAACTGGACTGTGAATCCTGGTTAATAAATGCTAAGATAAACTGGTCTATGGCGTTAATATATATATCTCTAATCTATGAGATTTTCGATATATATCCGATTGGCTTGTTTCGATCTAGCCTCGAAATCTCCCGCAAAATGCATGTTTATTCAGTTTTGAAAGTGTAGGGCAAAGCTTGAATTTACTCTGCTACAAGTTGATTAGGTAGCATCGATGAGTATCTAGCATTGTCTGTGTTATCAGACAAATCTCCCATTGTGACGTCAGACATTCTCCACTCGAAAATCGTACGACTATGTGTCTACAAACACTTGCAACAAAACCTTGCAGTTTTTACACAAGAAAAAACTGGGAAGAGTTTAAGTGAGAACGCTTCAAATTTAATTATTCTATCCAAGGTAAATTGAATCCACGGGGGGGATCTTGGGTATTAAAACCAGCCAATTTCAGCTTCTGCCGCCTTGTTCCGTTAGCTACCTATTATTAATTCCAGATCTGCTCCCGATCTTCCTTGTGCGACTAGACAACACACGCAAGCGTGCAAAGTACCACATTCACATTCTATACTTATTTACGTACTAGCACCCATTAAGGCTCTAGAAGATAGAAAAAGATGGCGACAGGCGATAACCTTAGTATCAGTCGACGGTATGTAGTCTACCAAAAGAAGGCCTGGATTCCACGTATATTAAACTGTCTGGGTCGGCCTACCTAGCTAACTATAAAAATTACAAATTTTTATCAACAGTGACACTCGCTCAAAATCCCCCATTCCGATATCCGATGAGCTCGAATGTGCTCTTGAAGCTAGAGCTCTACTGAACAGTCCTCGCTTCAATAAGGGGAGCGCATTTACAACTGAAGAGAGGACATCCTTTAAACTCAACGGGCTGGTGCCGTCTGCTGTGCATTTGTTAGGTAGGAAGCCTGAAGCAACTGCCTTTTGTTCAAGCTCATGGGTCTGCTTGTCGCCCTAATATCCAGACCACATTAAAGATACGCGCGTATACACTGGTCAATAAATTTTAACGATTATAATGAATTTAGACGCGCAAACAAAGCGGGCGTATGAACAATACCAATCGTACGAACTACCCATCGCAAAGAACCAATTTCTCCAGAGCTTGAGGGATCAAAATGAAGTTCTGTTTTATCGCGTAAGTGTATATATACTCCCATATACTCCACAGAGCTGGTTCCAGTCTATATCTGGCATGTCGCTAATACTGCCTGTTTTTTTTCCCCTGGATATCTATGGCTAGCTTCTATCCGACCATCTTAAAGAAATGTTCAGCGTAATATACACACCAACTGAAGGAGACGCGATCGAGCAATACTCTCACCTTTTCAGGCGGCCTGAAGGGTGTTTTCTCGATATCGAGCATGTGGATGTAGTCGATGAAGTTGTGCGACAATGGGCTCATCCTGATGATATCGATTACATTGTGGTCACTGACGGTGAGGAGGTATGTGTTTGATTCACAATTGATCAAGTGAATAATATATAATATATAGGGGAAATTTTAGTTTAACAGTGGGGAATCTCTTAGATCCTGGGTATTGGCGACCAAGGTGTAGGATCAATCGGGATCTCTACAGCCAAGCTAGCGCTAATGACGCTCTGTGCTGGTGTAAGTAGACTATATAAGAGTTTGAGAGCGTTGGAAACGAAGTTTATCAATGCACAGAGAGCTAACTTGAAGGATAGATCCACCCTAATAGGACATTGGGTGTGGTTTTAGATTGCGGGACAGATGTAAGTACTTATAATTGGAGTGAATCAGGATATTATCTGCCAGAATTCGGGAAAAAAGAGGCAAGTCTCTAACTCAAAACTACTTACTAACGTCTCTTGATATTTAGAATGAGACACTCCTCAAAGATGATTTGTACCTCGGCCTCCGACAGAATCGAGTCCGTGGTGAGCGGTACGGTAAGTTTCACCCTATGCAGTGTACACAAGTGATCAATGAGGGTTAGATGGATACCATCTGTCATGCCAGAGGCTGACTAACACACTACAAAGATGAATTCGTCGAGTCCTTTGTAACTTCCGTCAAGAAGCATTATCCAAAGGCCTTCCTCCATTTTGAGGACTTTGGTCTCACCAATGCTCGCCGCTTGCTCGAGATGTATCGGCCGCAACTGCCTTGCTTCAATGATGATATTCAGGGGACAGGGGCTGTGACTCTCGCTGCAATCATGTCCGCGGTATGGGTTTGCAAGATGGAATTGAAGGATATTCGGATGCTAGTGTATGGAGCCGGTAGTGCAGGGACTGGGATCGCGGATCAGGTCCGAGACGCAATGATGGAAATCGGAAAGCTAGAAAAGGCTGAGGCGTCGAAGAATATATGGTGCGCTATCGTTCTGTTTATTCAATGTTAGAAACATCACACGTGCTAACTATGGATTTGGTGGGGGTTTCTTTGATACTCCAGGCTCGTGGATAAGCCTGGTATTCTAATTTCTTCCCTCTCCGACAGTCTTACGAACGGCCAGAAACCCTATGCCCGTCCAGACGAGGAATTCAACGACCTAGATCACAAATCTCTTGTGGAAGTTATCCGGAAAGTGAAACCGCATGTCCTTATTGGGACATCAACGCATAAAGGCGCCTTCACAGAGGATGTGATTAGAGAAATGACAAAACATGTGGATAGACCTATCGTGTTTCCGCTCTCCAATCCTACAAAACTCGTAGAGGCGCAACCTAAGGATATATACGAGTGGAGCGAAGGGAAGGCTTTGATTGCTACAGGGTCGCCATTCGAACCTGTGGAGTTTGAGGGGAAGAAATACGTCGTCGGTATGTGGGAAAGCACTGGTTCTAATCACTTGCTACTTTAATAATTTGAGGGAGCAACCAATGGGATGCGATCTGCTAATGATACCACGTAGCTGAGTGCAACAATGCGGTTGTCTATCCGGGCATTGGACTCGGCTGTGTTCTTTCTCGTGCGAGCACGCTCTCCGATAGCATGCTTATATCCGCGGTTCACGCTCTGGCAGCGCAATCACCAGCTCTGAAAGACCCGGATAACGGGTTGCTGCCTGATGTTGAAGATGTCAGACGGATGAGCTTAAAGGTCGCCTGCGCCGTTATCAAGAAAGCTGTCGAAGAGGGAGTGGCAACCAGCCAAGGTATTCCTCTCGACGACGAGAAGCTCGAAGGCTGGGTGAAATCCCAGATGTGGGATCCAGTGTATCGGCCATTGAAGAAAGTTGATCCGGCAACGGCCTCGAGGGATGCGAAGGGGCAGGTTGGGACGAAGAGAAGTCAGTAAGGGATCTGGAGATCTAATTATCGTGTGGCTGGGTGGCAATAGTTTGTAATAAGAAAGAAAATGCACATATCCTGAAACGCTAGACAGAGGACGCCTAAAATTCAAATTGAAAATGAATCGAAATATCCGACGGCGGTGTCTGCCCATATCTAATTTAACCATTATCAATAGCACGAGCTATGCTATTACATGTCACGCACGAGCAACCGATTGTGTAACCAACCAAATATGATAACGTTATACCAGGTTGAATGAATTCATGTGGGGATATATCAACTAATCAAGGGTCCCAGCAATGCATGCTTTCGGGTGTGCATTAGCTTCGAATTCGACAACTGCCCAAGCTTCAATACTCTCCAGCCGGCCCAGATCTCTGGAGGCCGTTCCAGCCAACACAAATGGTCTGTGTTAATTTTGGGATATCGGAGGGACCGAGGGCCACCTAGAATTCGCCAACAGCAGTTGCAAGCTGGAGGCCGAGACTTGGCAGGTGATATCCCGCACACGGATTGGAGAATAGCATCGATAGCGAGATTCCTGTCATATCTGACAGAAATCACGGAAAGAGGTGGAAGGCAGATACCACCGGATTGTGTTTTTCTCTGGGAGACGAAATTCTGAGGAATGTAGCCAGGGTGCAGGGTACAGCCAATCACGAGCTCAACGTGGTGAGGCCGCTGGGATGCACATGGATCTGTTTTCTTGGAGGCCCCACCATCCACGAAAGGAATGGATGCGAAACTAAACAAAAGGTGTGGTTGGCTGACAACCAGCATGCTCCTGGGCGAGGAGGACGCCACCATGGCCGAGATCGAAAGACGAGAATTTGGCTGGGATCTAGCTCGGAAGAGGGACAAACCTCAGCCCCGCTTTTTGGCTTCATCGCCTCAAAATGCAACGCTGAGGAGCTTTGGGCAGGAGGTGGGCGGGAAGCTTAAAGAGCTTGTGTGATGTCGAGGTAAATCTCCGTCGATGCTGAGCTGAAGCGGTACCTCCTCTCTTTCTCACGACAAGTTTTCTCCCTCCTCACCTCCGCTCGAGCTCTCTCTTTCAACCAGAGGACAGACCCGCCCCCCGGAACGAGGTTCAAGGAGCACGCGGAAGACGTCATGCAGTGAGGATGTAAGTGCTTTCACGTGCCTCGCCTGAAGACCAGAACCAACTGGGTTCTCAGCTCCTTTCTGCCTGCAATATTAGCGAGGCCTCGAGACTTTGCAAATTGGAAATGGCCTCGTAGTTCGCTATTCTGGTGATGATAGCCCACTATTAATGCACCACTTGCCTCTTCGCTTCTAGAGCCCGTGGCCTTCGAGTAGCTAGGAACCTTTAAACGGCTATCAACGACAATCTCCATAAGTCTCGGTCGGCAGTCGTAACCTGTCAAACGATTGATTTCCCTTGCATTCGGCTAGCAAAAGCTGCTATTTGCTACCAACCTTTGTTCCGGATCCTCGAGGTTCCAGAAATTCGAAACGGGACCCGCACCTTCCCACACTTTCACGGCTACAAAAATCAGTCTTCATAGGTTCCTGTACCTATCGTGCCGATTGTGCGAGACTTCGTCTACGTATCTTAACGAAGCAAGCCAAATATTGCAGTACCAGCCTCCCCTCTCTCGCTTGATCTAAACCTTATCGTGCTCGCTGGCTCGGAACCGAAATTAAAAAAAAGCAGGTCTCCCAATACCGATATCTTTTATCCAGAAATCCCGCCATCGGCTGATAACTACGATAGTCGAGTCGGAAGAAGTTGTTCGACTCCACTTTGTGCGAAGTACCTTTTTTTGCCAGGCTGCAAAGGCGCAAACACCCGCCACCCGCCTATAGCCAACATTTACTATCACGAAAACCACTAAGTTGTAAGTTTGTTTATTTTGTTTACAAAATTAGATGCAATATTTTCGTTAGTGATACCTTTTCTTTTATGCGATCATCTGATTTGGCCTTATCGGTCATGCCTTAATGGGCTTTGTTTGGGCTTCTAGTTTGCCCCCCTCCTTCCTCGCACGACATCTCCACAACTTGAACCTGCTATCGATAGTTGAAAAATAGCCGGTTTACAGACTGGTCACGTCGTCATAAGGTAAACAAGTCGACGGGAATTCGAAATGCCTTCTTGATCAAAAATGAAGGTTTTCTTCGATCATCAGCGTATTTGCTAAAGGAAGCTGGCTCGGCACCATAAGCCGCACGTTCCGCCACTGTGTTTTTTGCTTCTTGAGAGTTGATTCCTTGCTTGCATTTTTGAATCCACTCTTGTCGCAACCTCACTCGCTCACCAAACCCTGCGGCCCAGACCTGTTTTGCCATCGAGCGAGGACTTCCCGTTTGTGGCTTGCACTTGTTCGCAAGGAAACAGGGAAAAGGCAAAGGCCTTACTTCGCGAGTCCTCCTGCGCAAAATAAGAAAAATTCCAACGAGAAAAAAAAAAAAAAAAAGAGGAATAGGGCATGCTTGAAGGCCGGGTGTCGACAAAGGCGGTTTGGTAGCAAATGATTATCTTATTTACGTATTCTATTTATTTATTTTTCTTTACATCACATCGGCATGTTCCAGGGCCTGCCCTGGGCGAGAGAACAGACGCATCCCAGCCGTTCAAAACATGACTGGCATTAACGTAAACCTTGGATGTCTGATGGTGGTGCACAATAGAAAGTAGTGGTGTTGTTTACGATCCGCTCCCCCAGCTCATTCGGCAAGAGAGGCTGTGACCGACGCTATTCCCAAGCTAGTACTCAAGACGGTCCCAGCCCAACATCGCTCTCGAACGAGAGCCAGAGGTACTTATTGTCCGGGTCCTTTCCAGCGCTCGCTGCGCTGCCCGGCTACTTCTGAACTTCTCCCTCTTTTCACTCGCTATCTTATCCAATCCAGCCAACCAGTTTTCAACAATTCTCTCCTTCCAATATCAAAACAATTGTGTGATCTTATAGGCTGGAGTGTTTGGCTTTTTATTTCCATTTCGTTTGGGACCTAATCTCGGCCTCTCGAGCATCACAGTCGAGAGAACGCCGCCGGTCCACTCGAATCCACCGTCGGGTTTTTTATTTTTATTTTTATGTTTTTTGATCTCTGGATCGCACCCGCAAGTCCCGTTCATATTCGCCTAGTTATACCTGTTCCTTATTGCCGTTAATCTTGGGTTTGCCAGCATCCGGCCAAATCAGAGCTTGGTACCTGGCAGAGACAGCACCTGCTTGACACAAGCCATACTCAGGCGGTCATCATCCTCGTTAATTTGCGGGTTTCGCACTCGCTTTGGCAAAAACCAGCTTTTATATCTCCGCTTTATATCGCGGGGACACAAGCCATATCATCAAGATCTCTCATCGAACCGCCACTTTCTGCTAGCGAGTGCCGTTTCCGACAAACAGATTTTCTGCTACACTCGCCTTTTCTATCATTTGTCACCGTTCCGCGCCTTGTGCTTCTCGTTTACGTATACACCGTACAACAGATACTCATATTGGCCTACCAAGCTTTGTTTTGCTGCGTACGGCCATCGTTGATACATATACACTAAAAAGAAGAGAGAGAAAAAAATATTACATACAAAATTCCGATTCTTCATTTTTCCGGGAGAGTTTTGCAGCAGTGGCTGTCCGCTGATTGATTGGGGTTTTTCTGGGGGATTTATTTTTACTTAATACCTCTCCGCTATATGCTCTTATACATATCAGAGGCACCGCGACAAGCTTGATACCTAAAGCAGTCGGGCCTTTCCTCCTTGTGCGAGGCTGCATTCTTGTCTTCTTCAGCCCTCTTTCTGTCATCCGGACCACCCGTCTGCTACCCCGGCGTGTGCGTATCTCTGGCCTGTATACTGCTATTGCGGTGGACCTCTTCCTTCTATTCTTGCAGAGCGATTGATACCATCTGTTGGACAAATCGACACGAGCGACCCCTCAAGGCTGTTACTTCCCCTCCCCTGCCCCCTCTGTTCCTTCCCTCCTCCGTCCCTCTCCTTCTTGCCTGCTTCTCTTCTCGCTATTACTTCTTCGGTGTGTTTACTCGCCGCTGAAGCTCGGTCAGTCCCAGCGAACCCACCCACACGACCCAGCGACGCTACTGCACAGGCAAAGCAGCAGCAGCAGCACCACCGCCGCCGCCCACAAACCACGAACGTTCCGCCTGCCGCCAGTCTGAAGTTCTCACTAGTGGCGCGTCGTGTCTTCTCCCGCAAAAATCCTTTACAGAGATTTTAGCATTTTCTGCTTTGATCGAAGGCAAACGGGCTCGCTTTTCCAAGCCAGAATCTCTGATCGAGCGGTAACATCCCAGGAAGCGTTGGGCGACAACAACATCTGGAACATCGACCAGACCTACCCGATCCCCATCTTCCCACGTTATCACACGGAAAAGACGCCCGCTTTGATACCTTTCGATACACCGTCCGATATCTCTCCCCCTCCCCCCTCTCTACCTCTTCCCCCCCTCTGGTTGGCATCTTCCTACTTGCTCGTCAAGCCTCCGTTTGATATCTTGTATCAATACGTATCCTGTCCCTCCGAGCTCCATTTGTGGAATATGGGGTGTCGCTGGATCGCTGCTACGCCATCCCATTGACTTTCTCTCACCCCGTCGCGCTGCTCTACTCGGGAGAGGAGTTAAGCTAGTCCGGCTTACCTGTTCCCGTTCGCGAAAGGCGCATCGTCTGGTTTCTCCGGCTTCCTGTTCGCTTCGCTGTACCTTTTTACCCTCTTATTGTTATTACCAAAAAATAGTTCCTAATACAGTCATCGCAGTTTTTTATTTTTTTAATTTTTTTTATTTCTGTATAAAACACAAAATTTCTCGGCCTCTCTTTTCGGCTTCGATATCTAAAATCTTATCCTTCTATCGCATTTTTAGCTCCAGGAGGCAATTATTTAAAGGGAAACAAGAAAGATACAGCCATCAAGATGTGTGCTGACTGGAATCGACAGTGGTCCTATCCACCTGACGGTACTATGCCGAAACAACCCCGGCCTATTAAAGCCCCACCACCTGAAGAATCGACGTCCTTCTTCCCACCCGATTTCACAGATCAGAAACACTATGGTGGCGGGGACGCCTACTCGACTGGCGACCCGGACTTGCATCATGGTACGATAGATCCATCGCAGATGCCGTACGGGTCTGGCCTCAGGCATGTATCCGAACACACTCCGTTAGGCGTCGGCCCGCCGCAGCATCATCAACACCAGCCCTTACAACCCATGCCTCACACCTCACACCAAACAACCCACGCCCTACAACAACACCAGGCTGCTCAATCGGCACCTCAGACACAAAACGCTGCCCCTCCGGCACCCCAGGCTCCACAAGCACCGGCCCCCAAAACACCAACACAGCCGAATCCGAAGAAACGGCAGAGACCGTCCGGTTCGTCCAAAGCTGCTGGAAATGCTGTTGGAGGCACTGCCGAAGCTGGTCCTTCAGGCTCCCCTCCGAAACGCTCGAGAACGAATACTGCCTGGACGCAACAGGAAGAACAGTTGCTGAAACAGATGAGAGATGCCGGCGCGACATGGAGCGAAATTGCGAAATCATTCCCGGCGAGAACAGAAGGAAGTGTGAAAAAGCATTGGTACAAGGTATGACCCAGTACAGGGTATGCGACTTAGACAATTTCAAGATTACCGTGCTAAATGGTCGCTATTTATAGGATATGCATTGGGCCGAGTTTGGTGAAGAAGAGGTATGGTCGAATGATGTCAAAAACCCCAGATGGGTATACAAGTACAATCGGCTAACATACCCGTGTAGAGTGCACAACTATTAGCGGCGATCAAAGAATACGACGCGAACAAATGGAAAGTTATCGGACAGAAACTGGGTAAACCTGCCAAGGTATGTCCAAAAACTCCAAAAAGCGGGGCTTTGTCATGTGGCGATAGTCGCTATCTATCGCACATCGCACATCGCATATATCGCATTATCACTATCACATCAGAAAACGGTTTAGTCTGATGGCTAATATCGTAATATAGGCATGCGAGGCATACGCTAAAGACAAATTCGCTGGCAAAATGTGAATTCCTTCCCAAAACAACAAACGACACCTCCAACGCGTCTACACGAATCGTCGGGCACCGGCAAACAAGAAAACACTTACGAATTTTTCGGAATAACCACGGATTTATGATATCAACAAAAAAAAGTTTCTTTCGATGGCTACGATACGTCATTTTTTACGAGACTATTCGAATTCTCTCTTTCCTCAACACCTATCCTCTATTGATAACATATGCACCACACACACCAGAACGAGCCTCATCGCCATCACATTTTGCGATTTCAACATAGTTAGCGGTTGATTTTTCCCAACTATGCATTCAGTTTTATCGTCATTTTCCTGTTCACTTGTGCCGAAACCTGTGATCCCCAAATTAGCGTTTCATCACTTCAGACTTTCGCTTTTTTTCTCGCAAATACTGCAGTCCTGGAGCTTTTCCCGGCGGTTTCCTTTCTCAGTCTGGATATTCTTTTTCTCTCTTTCGATCCAAACGGGCGCTTGGTATTTCGGTCTTCTCATGTTCTCCCCCCCTTCCCCTTCTCTCTTTTAATTAGGCTAGGTTATCTGTTTTTTTTACACTGATGTAGTTCCTTCGGTTTCCTGTTTCATGTGGGGTATATTTTATGGGCTTTTTTATGTTCGAGCAAGCAACGGGACGACCAATGGTATATGTGGAAATATTGGTTTAGGAAGCTAGGATCTTGGGTTTCTTCTATATTATTTTTTTTGATTCACTTCCAGTAGGTGTGCTATATCTAACAGGGCACCTTTCTATGGACCGGGGCATTCATAAATTCGGCGGATCCTCGATTTGTATACAGCATCATTTCCCCAGTTAAACTCTGTTCATTGTAACTTAGCATATTAACATTTTCTCTTCTTTTGGATGGGTTTCCTCTTTGGCTTCCCCTACGACCCACCCTTTTTTTTTTTTTTTTTTTTTCGGGGGTAACGGTTTCCTTTGTTAGGTGGATCATGGAAGAGCAGCGGGGCAGGTCATGAAATCTAATGAATTGCTACGAGAAGGACGATAACACGACAATGGAGGTAAACGGCATGGTATCTATTCCAAATTATTCTTTTCTTATATATTAGTATACCCTTATTCTTGTCCCCTTCCTGAATCTCCGTATCCTATGTAGCCCTCGATTTTTGTTATTCCTATTCGCGAACTGTGCAATCTATTTTCCAAGTGGAACTTATCGTTTTTTTTTTCAGCTTGTTGTTATCCTTGAAATCATATTGCAAACCATAGAGCAAACACACAGATCGATACTTTCAAAACATTTTTCTTTTTCAGAAAGGATCGGATTGTACCAGCCGCTTCTTTTCTAAAGGCGGCAAGTCTACGCTTGTCATCTCTGGATCTAGACCCACACCAGATTGCAAGATTTAATTATTACGCTGGTAGGATTAGGTGAGGCGGCTAATTAGAACAACGACATGATGTTAAAATAAGCTACCCCCATGGCGCTCTTGTGACCAGTCTACTTCGAGCAATGTATACTGAGGTAACTAACGGCTGTTCTATTTTTTCTCCAAAATGCATAATATGCAGCCACACAGCTGCAATAATATCGATTCTCTAACGGCCGGCCTTCCGTCAACGCTTGGGGAAAGAAAGAACAGGCCCGAGTACCTGGTAGGCCAAGTACCTAAAGGATGTACAGAAATTTAAAGCATCCAGACAGAAAGCCGGTCAGCTCGTTGATTTGGAATACCTGTGGCTGGAGGGGTTGCATGCGCGAACGGATGTTAATTTTATATACTCTAGTACTGGCAAGTATACGTACTTGTACCTGGAATGTAGATTGACCTGTCGCACAGAATTAGTGACCTCTGATCCAGAGACATCGCTTCTTGGTTGTGCTCCACAATGTATAAGCTCGATACAGGCTATATCGGAGCCGGTCAGGGCAATGGCGTCCATGCGTCCCCACCCTGCCGAGACACCCTCGCTGGGCGTGTTACGTTTGGAACCGAGTTTTGTGTTGTCTCAGGCCCCTCGCAAGCAGACCAACCAGCTAAGTTTTTTCCTCCTTCCAACCTCCACGGGCTTTTCACTTGGCGCGACCTTCTCATCGATTTGGTCATCGACACCTACAACTAACTAGCCAACCCCACACCATCCTCCCCTGGCATTCAAAACATACGCCGACGGTCGGTACATGGGCGATACAGCAGAGATAGCTACCTTTGGTCCGTCTCTCTCGTTTACGAACCTCCCGCTTCATTGAAAGAATTACGACTCCGTCACGATTCGTTACGAGACTATAATTTAAAGCAAACGATCACGGGTACTTGTACGCATCCACCCATCATCGCATAAAAAGAGGAAGCAGGGGAAAAAAGAAAACAGAACACCTGATCCATAAATCATTCGCACACCCTCCTTTCCAAGATATACATTTAGTAGTTCGAAAAGAAAAAACCCAAATCGCACACAATGGCCGACACCGACGTCGAAATGTCGGCCGCCGATGCAGCCCCCACGACGGCGACGAAAAACCCCACCCCTGTCCGCTCTGTTGAAGGCTGGATCGTTCTCGTCACCAATGTCCACGAAGAAGCCGGCGAGGAAGACCTCAACGATCTCTTTGCAGAGTACGGTGAAGTCCAGAATCTACATCTGAACCTCGACCGGAGAACGGGTTATGTGAAGGGCTACGCGTTGGCAGAGTACTCGACGAGAAGGGAGGCTGAAAGTGCGATTGAGGGTATCAATGGCGCAAAACTGCTGGACCAGACGGTTAGCGCGGACTGGGCTTTTGTCAGACCACAAGGTACCGCTGCTGGAGGGGCTGCCAATGGAGCGAGTGGGAGGGGGAGGGGCGGACGAGGGACAGCGTCTGGTAGGAGGCAGAGGAGTACGAGTCCTGGCAAAGCGGAGGGGGCTGAGGGAGGGGAGGAGCAGCAGTAATCTTGAGATGATAGAGGCTACGAGCGAAGACAGAATGCAATAGTGCTGACGTCTGTCAGTATTTCGCGCCCTTTCGGATGAATATTGCCGTTGGTGGAGTGGAGCTCGTATCATATCAATTAATAGACCTGGGTTGACTGGAAGGGTAGAAGGCGAAGGTGAAAGCGAAGGAAGGATAATACTTGGAATCAAAAAAAAAAACTCTTATCATATTTTTATGATTCATCTGAACAATTACATCGACGTGGGTGATACCATTTTACGTCGCGATGATAAGCAAAAGGGCAACGGGAGGAGGTCCATACGTATACATTGTACCATCCCGAATTTAGTTCCGGCTCATTATAGCTGATAAGTATCCCGAACGGAATCAATTGAAAAGATCGCCTCGTATGATCATACTAAGCCTCCTACGAGTGCCGAAGATACTCCCGTCGAATAGAATGCCTGCTAAACCGCCTTTGCGATGCCGTTTTTGAGATTCCGGGATGCTTTGATAGACGATATATGTCATGAGCTGAACTTGTGAAACGAACTATTAACGTTCCAAACTGTCGGGTTGACCATATGGTCCTCGTGTCGACATACAGCTACCATTTTAGGAATAGTCTAGTTATAGAATGGCTTGGGAGGGTAATAAATTCCAATGTGTCGACTAATTAAACCTTCGAGGAGGTGGGGTTTATGCGATACGGCATAGTCGATGTGTTATGGAAGGCGGAATGAGGCCACTAAAGGTGATGTTAGCATGCCATGCCATCCTTGATGGTTGTCTCGTACGCTCACGCCAGCCTGCTGGTTATACACCCGCATGCGGGTAACTACAGCGATGCCTTTTAGGACTGATACAAGGATTAAGGCAAGGTATCGTAGTTGTGTCGCATGTCCTATTCGAGCTGAGGTTGAGGTGTCATGAGTAGCTGTCGTCCTGACTTTAGCTCGGATCCCTGAAATTCGAAACGCATGGCTAGCTTTGCATATCTGTGCCACATCCGCACAGGACTCGCGAAAACATCAGTTGGCCAACGAAATGCTAGTATCTCTACGACGAGTCTCATAAAATCGGGTTTCAAGGTTTGAATCGATTGTTTGTTTGCATTGTCAAGCCTTGCAGCTTTCGCGCCGCCTAACATTGCCATGTGTTAGTGGAGTACGTATATAGTCTTCGAGCTCGACTCCTAGCCCCTATAATCCCTAAATCCTCTAAAAACAGGAATTCGGGTGGTCCACAAGGCAGCCCTCGTGCCTCTCTACTGCAGATATATGACCGCAAAACCACGAGTTTCAAACACTTCTTTCAAGCTGTGGTCTGCTATTTTCGTTTGTGCCTGGTTTTTTTTTCCAGTCAGAAACCACCAGTGGTTCTTTTTACGTTTACCATGGAACTACTTTGCATCACCGATGGGTCTCCACACGGCACACAAGTGGTATCGGCGTGTATGCATACTGTCCGATATCGACGCCACGTTGGAAACAACTTTTTTAGGTTGCATAAAACGAGGCGGATTGGTAATTTATTTATGATGCCTGATGTTATTGTAATCCTTGTTTTATCGAAAGCCCAGACCGAAGCGTAGGTTCTCGCTTGTGTGTTTGTAAGTACACGCCGCATGCATCTTCCTGCAGGATCTTGACTGAGACAAGGGATATCTCTTCTGGATCCAGGCTTCTATTGGAATTGCCTTGGATTTCGATTGTTGAGCGCGCGGTATGAGCGGGAAGTAAAATTTGGCGGCCACGGCTAGTAACGTGGGTACCCGGGTTTGTTCCAGAACCTTTGAACAAAAGCTCAGTTTATACGAAGGTCTATGATTTTGATGCGCTAGCGGAAGGGTCTGAGGGTACGCTTTAACAAACCCGGATGACGGAAACAATGCCTTCGAGGGGATACTGTGGTTCTGGTGATATTTTGGTCACTGATTTAATTTCCTGAAAATAAACGACTGGCGAAGAAGCGACAAGCGGGAACGCCGAAGGTACCGTATAACAAAAGGTGAATGTTGTAGTGGGGCCGCCCAGATGGGTTATTTCGAGGCTCTGTTCTGAATTATGCATGTGGCGAAGCCGCGCTATTGTATAGCAATGGTGGCCAGGAGGGCTCCAAAATGCTCCTGCTAGAGCTGAGAAGCTAAAGCCATAGGTTGATTCCGGGCAAATGCAGCTACAAAATTTGACAAACAGTTTAGGACACATTCGACGCACCTCGCCTGGACCCACCCACGTTTTTTCTTTCTTTCTAGAAACAATAGGCATTGTGCAGCTCTTAGTAGCTCGTGGATGTTTCGGCTGGTTGGGATATAATTTTTTAAACCCTATACTATATCCCTTGGAGTTGATGGCGCATTTATGACGAAGAATCATAACTGTGGTATCAATTTTTTGCCAGACCTCGCAATTCCAACTTCGATTCAATGATCCAAAGAGAACGAGCAACTAAAGTTTCTGATTCGACCGGGGAAGACCGCAGCTGGCAGCCGGGCGGCATTGCCATGTCTCGTAAGAGTGATCGGATAACTGAACCATGGTTCTTCGCCATGGTGAGGGATTCGGCCGGGTATGTCGGAAATCGGGACCAGACTAAAATTGCATTAACTCCCCCTTTATAGATCTTAAAGGATACGATGCGATACTGATCGTCTGGCCAATAATATTCAGTAGCTCTCTCTCACACAGAATGTTAGAGAGGCAAGGTAGCTGCCCGTTGTACCTAACCCCCTTTGATGGACGGGTCGTGGTTTATCAGTTCGGTTATTCCATGGAATCCTTGAGGCTGCTGCATGGGCTGTTGGGGTTTCCTGGTCGTTCCCTGGCAGTCAATGGTACAACTAACCTTTTGACATCTCGTGATGGTCTCCAATCTCATCGCTGTTCCCGATGTGCTTAGGCAAATATTCCAACATTTTATTTGTACCTTTGCAATCTGCGATGGAAAGGATGCGGGAAATGGTATCCTAGTAATCAAACGGGTATACGACGGAGTGACTTTGCAGAGATTCGCAAGTAGTCCGGTGTTCGGCACAGATCATAGCAAGAATTTGGACCTTCTAAGAGACGGGAAATGGTATTTAAAGAGGTCATTCCATCTGCTTCAATTGAAGATGGCCATCCCTCTCTATTACCAAACTACAGCGATAGCTCAAAATTTAGGACCTTTTCAACCTATTTATTTCTACTAGTTTAAGATCACACCTTAAAGAGAATCCTATAATATATTTCCCCCGTGCTGTTCAAAAGCGTACTGTTCGACCTTAGTCCTACAACCTCAGCTGTCTCGCGGATCTCGGAGAATTCCTTTAATCTCGATTCAAATCGATTAAAACCCGATAATCAATCGACAATATACTTAACTAAGATGTGTCATAAACTCATTAAAGGTAGTTTCAATTATTATTAGAGTCTTTAGTGGTAAAGAACTAACTAGATCATATTTTACTCCTAAAAGCTCAAATCGATTCAAAGGCCGTTGAGATTTTTGATGGCGCTCTCTATGTTCAGACCCGAAAGTGTGACGGATGTGGTGGAACGCAGTACAAACGTGTGGAAAAGGGCATATGGGAGTGCACTAATTGCGATCGAACCGATCCTATTTAAAACTCCTAGATAGTTTTATGATAGGTCTCTGCAAAGAGTTTCCGAGACCAATCTGTTTAATTCAGGATCGGAATCGCGATCTCGACGTGTGCTTTCTTGTTTTTTTTTGTTGCCGGTTGGTGTGTGATATATTGATAGACTCTGCTTATCATCATTCCTTAGCGATTAACATAGGGTGGATGTCTCCGTATGGTCTTTCTATTTCTTCTTTACCTGTTGTCGTTTCCCTGTTTTTTTTTTAGGTTTAATAGTGTGCATAGGGGTAGTTATTTACATTGGACACGCTCTTTTGGGGCTGCACTGATAAAAAACTTCATGTGTTTCGACTCTCATATTAAAATGACAAGTTGGAGACTCCATGGCTAAAGATTAGTATCCCTCGTAATTACCTAATATTTTCTTCGTGAAATTAGACATTGGAAGGGAAATTGCCATTAGTTGGCTGTGCTGTGCCGGCTTTGCCATTATGACTAGGTCCAAGTTGTGTTGTCGGCGTTGTTGAATACGGTTCCACGAGATAAGATTAGATGCCCAGATCAGATGCTCTCATGAAGCCCTGCAGTAGGCGGCGGTTTTGATGCCTGAACCACGACCAACCAACCAACTTTGTAACAGACAGGCACCGCGACAGCTAGACAGAACTGACAATAGCTCGAAGGGCACCGAAAATGGTTACTGGATACGCGCGACTTTCAACATGTTGAATCGCTGTCGACAGTGGAACACGTCCGGGTTCCACTAACATATTCTGTTACTTGATTGTTTCTGGCGACATTATACAGATTGCGACTGCTGAAGCGACTCTTTCGGGGAGCTATAACCTAGCGTGATGGATACATTTGGCACTCAGCAGGCTCTGTCTAGGGGGACGAGCAAGGCGACGGCAGCTATTCAGCGCTTTATCGGAGGAGGGGTTACGAGTCGGCCGTCGACATCGGCAGGTCCACCTGGTAATCTGACACCCTCGGTATCAAATCTTAGGTACGCTTCTGCAAGTATTGAAATGCCGGCATACGGATGGGTTTTAGACTATAAATCTCTCAGACATATCTATTATAATATTCACTCCATGCTTTGGATCGCTATGACCGAAATACGCACCCATGCTGATACGTCTTCATCTAGTTCCTACCACGGTTCTCGAACGGCTCGCTACGATCTCCAGGTCCCTATACAATCCCTAAGTGCCTCACCAGACCAGGATCTAGTTGTGGTTGCCGGCCGCGAGGTTCTCAAGGTTCTGCGAGTAACATCTAAAGGCGAAATCACGGAACGCCTAGATCTGCGAGCTGGAAACGCCTCCAACAAGATCGTAGCTAATAGCGATGTCAAATGGGGCTGTAATTTTTCTAAGGATGTCATAGCCACTGCTAACACTAACGGCAACATATGCGTCTACGATTTGAACCGAGGAGGTAAATTGGATAAGGTGTTGCATGAGCATCAAAGATCGGTTCATAAGATCGCATTCAACCCTGGCAACGGAAAGATCCTCATCAGTGGAAGTCAGGACGGACAGATGAAAATATGGGATCTTAGGCAAAAGAAAAGTACGATGACTCTGTGGGGAAAGAGCGATGCGGTCCGAGACGTACAGTTTAACGCTGCGAACGCAGTGCATTTCGCCGCGGCATTTGACAATGGCACAATTCAGGTGAGGATGTCGTTTCATAAGGTTTTAGATTAACAAATTGATCCTTGACTAATGATAAATGATAGAAATGGGAGTGGAGGATGGGTGGAGGTGCGAATGTGTATCTTATGAAGATTAGTGCGCACAACGGCCCGGCATTCTCGATAGATTGGCATCCGGACGGGAAGCATGTCGCGAGTGGTGGACGAGATAAGACTGTCAAGGTCTGGGACTTTGGAGACGGGGATTCCCAGAACAAACGTCCTGTTCATGCTATCAGCACCATGGCGGCGATTGGCAGAGCTACCTGGCGACCTCGCGGTATTTCGACTCGGGAAATAGCTACTTGTGCCATGAGCCACGAAAATAGAATCACAGTCTGGGATATCAAACGTCCGTTTGTTGGAAAGTACGCGTTCGACGAACACACAAATGCCACCTCAGGACTGTTATGGAAGGATGAGAATACACTGTGGTCGTGTTCGAAGGATCAGATGTTTGTGCAGCACGATTTGCTATATGCTGTTAATCCGATTAATTCTCTAAATCACTCAGCGGTTGCCTGGGCGCCTGACAATAGCTTCCTTGCAGTCATGGGTCAGCGCCCTCCTCCGCCTGCTAAAAGAGATCGGAACGTAAGGTTCGAGATGGACGATGAAATCATGACTGGGGGTCGAAAGAAGGCATCAATCAGCGTGGCTGCTGGCAGGGGCCCTCCCAAAGCTGGTGTACAACAAAGCGGCATAGACAGTCTAAGTGGAAAGTATGTTCCGCAGCAAGCAGTTGTTGAGGTTGGATTGCCAATGTTCAGTTCTGAGCCTTTGAAAGAAATGGCCAATCGCTACATTACGACGCTTTCCGATGGGATGACTCTTTCTGAGGCCTGCCAGATAAATGCAAAAGTCTCATGGATCATTGGACAATACCGGACGGCGCAGACTTGGAAGATGTTGGACCTCATACAGGGTTGGGAATTGGAAGCTCGAGAGCAGGAAGAGGAACGGCTGAATAAGGAAGCGGAAATGAATGCTTCAAAGCTTCGCCTGGAGTCAGGGCTCTTTGCGAAGCGGGCACTCGGAGTCTCTGGAACCGATAGGAAAAGCTCCAATGGCTCTGCTGGTGCTACGCCGCTTGCCAAACCTGTTGCCGACACGCCTCAGCTTCAACCTGTTCTCACGCCTACATCAAAGCCCCCTCAAAACCCACCAGGCCATATCGATGAAACGCTCTCGTTACCACCCAAGGCCTTTGAAACCTCGCTATCTTCTTCTACTGCATCTACAGATGGTGGTGAGATCCTTAATATGGCCTCTCGCCGAGTATCCGTGGTCGAAAGCCCTCCTGCCATTGATGAAGATAAAGAATTCAGTTTGAAACCTGCAGACCAACATGAGAGCGATGACAAAATCACACCTCTCCGTTCTGAAATATTTAGTTCGTCTCCAGAAACCGCTTTTAACGGGAATAGCATCAAAGGAGGCGTTCATGATTTAGAAGCCCCCGATGTTGCAGCCTCATCATCATTCGATAAGGACCGCGATAGGGCGACCCTGGGTTTCCGGGGACGTCAGTATTCCATTGGGTTGACAAGTGAGCAAACTTCGAGTTCGTATGACGACTCGACTAACAGCTTTGGCAATCGACCCCGATTAAGCTCGTCGCATCCCTTCAATAGAGAAGCCAGTGATGACGAAGATGATGACGACCATCATCATCACGGACACAGTCTTCAAAATGGCCACCATCACCACCCTTCGAGCTCTTTAAACCCTGCCGCACGTAATTTATCTTCGCATAATTTGAAACACCAACACCAACATGGCGTTGCTGAAGCCTTGGGCCGCGAGATTCAGGATATGATGAAGGATTACGCCCCCATCAAGCTCAAGGGGTCAGGATACGGCAGAATGAGTGATCTGCCCTGGAACCTGCAGAATTTCTTGACGGTTTTGACAGATTACTATAGCGACAGGGGGGAGGTGCAGATGTGTGCCACCTTGGCGTTGTTATTCGGCGACCTCGTGGAGTTTGATGCCAGAAGAATGGGTGATTGGATTGAAGGCTATGTTGGTAAGTGAATACAGCAACAATAATTTCCCACACAACAATGATTGCATGGCTCAGACTGATTCACCGGTATTACAGAACAACTTCACCGTTTCAAACTCTATGTGCCAGCTGCAGAGGTGATCAAAGCTACAACGGTGGAAAACGTACGTTCGCAAGCACTCACAAATACCTTTATCCATCTTAGCTGTGGAAACTGCAATGCACCAATGATGAGCGGAGCTGGAATTGCTGGACCAGGAGTGGATGCTGAAGGAGAACCAACCACTGCGAGAGGGGCGAGCTATAAGGGCAGTCTCTATTGCGAAAGCTGCAGCCAGATGGCAGACGGGTGTATGGTTTGCCATCGAATTGTCAGAGGAAGGTGGTCAATGTGTCAGGTGTGTGCTCCGTCGAATAATCAAATCTCAAATAATAGTTCATCTTCTGATATTTGCTTATTCTAGGGATGCTGCCATGGAGGCCACGATGATTGCCTTCGAGAATGGTACCTGGGGTCGAAGATGAAGCAGTGCCCGAGTGGTTGTGGGCATGATTGTCTGTAGGTGGAGACCTTGGAGGTATTGCATCAATTCTTGTAGGATTATACTGGACTGCTAGGGTGGGATAAGCATAGCGAACTGGCGTTCCTTCGGCGTGTATTAATATTCATTAGTCTAATATCATAATAAACAATCTCGGATTTCTAGCTGCAGTCTTCAACAAATTTGATGCTGTGGTCTCAACGGCTCGTGTTGTCGCGGCTCTCGCAGGTAGGTGCGGCTTAAAAAAATATTTAGTCTTTGATCTTCGTATGACTCTGAGAACTCTAAGATCACAGACAACCCTCTCACCTCCACCTGTCCTCTTCACCCCGTCGCTGTAGGCATTACCTGTCGGTCTAGATGCCACCGCATCTACTTGACCCAAAGAACCTGCCGAATCGATAGCAGGGCTAATCCTTAGCTTTTTTTTTCTCATTCAAAATGTCGGACCTCCAGGCCATTGCAAGGACTGTCTATGACGCCTGCATCCCGAACCACCAAAAGCTATACACGTCGAATGAGATCCTCGCACACATACCCAATCGCGATCCTCAGATCCTCCTTGACACAATCAATGAGCTTCTCGGACGAGGATATCTCAAGACACTAAAACAGGGTGATGCCTTTGTCTACCGCTTTGTCACTAAAGATGCAGTCGATAGGTAAGGAACATCACAACCCAATTGATCACTACTAAGCTCTAATAAGCTATATTAATCTAATTTTCTATCATTGTAGGACCCGTACCCTTACTTCTGACGAGGCACTCGTCTACCAACATATCGAATCGTCGGCTCGTGAAGGAATCTGGACTAAAACTCTTAAGACCCGCACGAATTTGCACCCGACGGTACTCCAACGATGTTTGAAAACTCTCGAGCAGCAACGGTACATCAAGGCCATAAAATCTGTCAAGTTCCCGACTCGCAAAATCTACATGCTGTCGGATCTCACACCTACGATTGAAGTCACAGGTGGTCCCTGGTTCACGGATGCCGAACTCGATGCAGATTTCATTAACGCTCTACTCGTGGCTGTCGAACGTTTCGTCGCATCGAGGAGCTTCCCAAAACAGAAGCCGGGAACTGGAAACATGATCATACCGTTCGAAGCCGGATACACGGGCTACCCGACACTCTCTGACATCACGCAATGGGTCAAGAACAGTAATTTGACAGAAGTTGAGCTGTCGGAAGTGGATATAAAGGCGCTGTTGGACGTTTTGATGTTCGACGGCAAGATAGAGAGAGTGATCGGCGGGACAGCGTATAAAGCTATCAGAAAAGTCGAGGGAGCGGTGAAGCAAGGGTTTACAGAGGCACCCTGTGGGAGGTGTCCTGTCTTCGACTTGTGTCACGAAGACGGGCCGATTAATGCGGCAAACTGCGTGTATTTTGAAAAGTGGCTGGCGGAGATATAGGAACGGGAGGGGAGAGTGGGTCTGCGCGTGGGGTAACTATTTCCCAAACCGGGGAAAGAACACTGCATATACAAACTGGCGCTTGGGATGATTCAATTAAACAGAATGTATGAAGCGAAGGGGAAAAATTAAATTTTCAGAGAGGATTTTAAAGCTTATCTAAATATATAATGAAGCGCCATACAGAGTCAAATGTGCCGATAGTAACCTAGAGAAACGACAGAAACATCTAGGATTTAGAAGGAAAGAGATTTTGGGACGGCCATGAGCTGTCGGATGATACCTGTCGGGAGAAGCGTCGTACATACGCTAGCTCTGCTGGAGTCTATAAAAAGCCGGGGTTCATCTGCGGAAGTTTAGACGATTACGGGTTAGAGCAAGGTCCGAGCTGTCAGTGATCCGGCACTTAAGCCGCGCTAGCTTGAGGGCTACCAGCTTTTATACAGGACTTGATTCTGGCCATCCCAGCTGAAGAGCTATCCCTGAGCCCCCCCGGTCTCCAGTTACATATCAGCTAATGATTCTGGGTCTGCGAAGTCGGTTTGTCTTCTTCAATTCGTCCTTTGAGAGAGGGAGGATAACCGGAACAACTTGCCTTGCAGATAGCTGCAGCTGGCGCAGATGGTCTGATCAAGCTTTGAGCACTCAATTTTGACGCTCTGCTTATGGGAAACTGGGATCCCTCCTGCAGCTGGCCAGAGTAAATTTGTCTCGACTGGAATGAAATGCGCAAGATTGCTTTTGCTTGGCCTACATGCATATTGATATCATCTGGCCGGTGTAACAACCGTCCCCGTCGAACCGAATACGAATTTGCTTAATTAATGGCTATAAGTAGACACCCACAACGCACTCCAAAATAATTAATTATATTGAACAGCAGCAAAGTGTATTTCGGAAAACAACTCTCAAAATCCAACGTCTTCAGCGAATTGGGAGCATCTTCAGGTGGGATTTTGCTAAGCATAGAGGCGTTCGATTTAGTATTTTCCTGATGGCAGACGCACGAGAGACTGATGGCGAGGTCCCGCGCGATGTCTACGAGCGAATCACGGCCTTCTTCCAGGCGAACCAGAATAATATAGTGTAAGTCCTCTCCTTCTTGCTATTTGTGTTCGCTTTCTCTTTAAATTTTTATGCTTTAAATCTTTGCTAACGGAATATAAAATATGGCACAGTCAGATAGAGCTGTTGCCATTCTATCCAGTCCCAGATACGCATATCTACATCGACTCTACGGCCGTTGGTATCCCTAAATCCAGCCTGTGGAAGGCCTTCCGTCACGCCCAGCCCCTCTTCTTCTCCACTCTCCTTGCCATCTCCGAGTCTTCTCCTCGTTCTTCAGCCATCCAAACTCTCATCTCCACATCGACTATTCTCATTCTCCACGACCCAGAACACATCACTGCCATCAATGCTCGAAAGCGCTTACTTCTCTTTCTCTTTCCTCCCCAAACACCCTTTCCTCAAGGTCCCAATAGAGGCCATGACTTCCCTCTCACTCCACAGACAGAATATACCTTTCTAAATTCCGTCCTTACCTCTCCTCTCCACCGCCACACTAAATCCCCACACCTCTGGTCCCACCGTCGCTGGCTTCTAGCCAACTACCCGACCTTAAAATACCCACCTTCATCCTCCTCGTCTCGCCCAAACACTTCCTCCTCATCGGCCTCTAAGCTGCTCCGAAAATGGGCTCGCAACGAAATATCCACCCTCTTCCGAGCCGCGGAGACCCATCCTAAAAACTACTACGCCTGGACACACGCCCGCTGGCTCGTTACCTCGCAAGCGGTCCCCTTCAACCACGAAGACCTGATAAGCTGGTGTATGAAACACCCAAGCGATATTAGTGGCTGGTCCTTCGTTTCCTGGCTATGGATCCTCGAACATAGACAGTCTCTGTTCCCGTCTTCTTCCCCAAACCTCGCATGGTTGACTGCTAACCGTAGCAAGAGCGACCTGTTAACGGAGCGGTACAATCAGCTCCTTATCATTTTGCGGTATAGTCACAACACTGCTCCGGGACATGAGAGTCTGTGGGTATTCGTTAGAGCTGTGATCACGCAGGGTGTTTTTGATGACTATCAGGACCATTCCGGGCTTATTATTGGTGGTTATAAACACCAGATACTTGAAATGCTAAGGGGTTGGGATAATGTCGAATGGCCTTCTAGAGTTGCTGAGGATATCTTGCAGGAGAGGATACATATCAGAGAGGCCTTGCAGGAGATATATACTAGTATGAGGCCCGTGGGCCTAGGGGCAGGGGCGGAGACAGGAAGGGGGGTTGTGGATGGGGATAGCGAGATGGCGGATCAGCCGCCTTAAATCTCCTTTTTTGTAACCATGATTTTGCTTATGCGTTTCTTTCGACGTATATTGGAGGTTTTATTTTACGACAGGCTGGTTTACGAGACATCTTTCTCTTTTTCTATAAATGTTGTAATTAGCGGGTTGGGGTTTCTTATTTGAGAAATATCCTGAGTTATCCTGAATTGAACGCCCTCTCCTAATCCGAAGTTATTAAGCAGGCTACGCTAATGATATTGAAGTGATGATAGTTTAAGCAATTGTATGACGCCAATGTAGCCATCTGAAACTGTTGAAAGTAATAACGTACAGGATATCGCTGAAACGCACACCCTCGAAAAAAAAAAACAAGGCAAAAACAAGAATCTTCGCTATACAGTTGAATGATATTAGCAATTATCTTAACAATAATCTTTCGCAAGTTCATGGTTTTCCCTTTTTCTCCTCTTTTCGAATTTTTTTCCGATCCGTGCCAGCAAAAAAAAAACAAGGAAACAAAGTAAGGAACGCTATAGCTAACCCAGCTTTTGAGAGTACACATTTCCAACTAGTATAGCAAGTTACACAGGCATGAAAAAGGGTTACGAAGTGTTCTATGCTGCACGATCGATAAACCGAAGAAGATAAAAAAAGAATAAACAAAACAATAGAATATCGGAAATCCCTGACAAAATGTAAGAGGTGCAAGAAGAGAAAGAAAGTAAATAGAAAGCGAATGTCGAACAATCTCAGAAAGTCCCACTGAGCAAGAGCCCGGGTTAAGCTCTCAAGGGCCACCGGAGGCGTTGGGAATACTACACAAACCAGCCGGAACGGTCCGCCGGGCAGACGAGTCTGGGCTATGTTACGGGAGGAAAAGAGAAGGACAGGTGGTTTCCCCTTGTTCGGAAGACAGTATTCACCGATAACCGAGCCCTCAAATTAAACATATTCCGGGCTTGCTTTACGGATCCGACGGTATCCGGGGACGGAAGAAATAAGTTGGAAAAGATGAGGAAAAAAATAACACCAAGCCGGAACGGGAATAAGCTTATCTCCCCATAAAGCTATTGCTCTTTCAAGATGGTAGCATGTGCGCCAAAAAGATGTCCCGTGGTATCTCAGTTCTCGTCGCCAAAGTAAGTGAAGCCAGCGAAAGGCTACCAAAAAGTCCGAAAGTCAAATACAAAAACAATATATGTGTACCAACACCCCTGCTGCTACCTTTTACCTAAAAATAGACCGGTTTTCTCGCTTTCCCGCTAATAAGTCTCGGCAAGAATAAGGCGGACCGTGTGTTTGCTGTTGTGCACCCTCGCGCGAGAACAAACTCATGTTGAGGCTGATCGTCTCTCCGTGTCCGGTTCCGTGATATTAGTTGGTACCGATGGGAGGTTCTGGTGCGGCGGGATAGCAAATTTGGCTTGCGAATGGCTGCCCGGTAATATCGGTGTTATAGCGAGTATTTGTTTCTCAAGAGTTACTGGATCGTTTCCGTCACTATATGTATATTTTTGTTAGTATCCATCTCAAGTTCGTAAGGAAGGGGGAAAACATACACATTACAATGAATGACGTAGTCTAACCCGTACTCAGTTGTCGGCTTGAATAGCTGTGGTACCCATTCTATACCGTCTGCCTCTCGCTTTCTTGTATCCGACCGTTGCTTCTCCTCAACTTTGATCTTCTCGTCCGTGGCTGCGTCCTGATCTTTCTTAAGCAATGCCCGAATGGTAGGTGCCCATAGGTTCTGCGACTCTTTGTCGGTTTGTTCTGAAAGCGGTCGTACAAGGGGTAACGAGGGTTTGGCGTTCGTGGCATCAAAGAGCAACGTCGATCTTCCGGTCTGCAAATCTTGTTAGTGTTGACCATCAAACTAATGGTTCATACAAAACGGAATACCCGTACAAGCTCATCCTTAATGTACATGTCTTCATTCCACTTGCCGGTTATTTCATATAGCTTTTCTCCGGTCTTGTCGTTCTTTATGGTTCCATGTATCGCATTATAGGTGCCTGTGAAGAAACCCTTGACTCTAAACTCGATTTCGGCAACTAGGTTGTTTTCGGGGCATCTAATGTAGATGTAATCTCCAAGTTCATATTTCATCGTGCCGAAGAGAATTCCTCGTACGTAGATGTTTGGCTGGTTCAGAATGCTATTCATGTATCAGCAACAACTCTCCATTAAAACAGCGTTAAGATTTTGAGGTGATCTCTTGGGAACGTACTATTTTTCACCGACCCCTGGCTTGCCCTTGTTCATCAGCGTCAGCAGACTAACGCCCTCCATCATACTAGCTGCCGAATTCCCTAGAAACCTTGATCGTGGTTTCAGCGTTCCATCTATCCGGATATGATGGTAGGGCGCCATGTAAAAGTAGCTGGATTTCGGCGGGTGATGGGAGGTTTGTTCGGAAATGTAGTAGGCTTTCGTTTTATCGGGGAGCTCCCAGTAGCATGCGAACTGTTCACCGAGGATAGGATTCAGCGGTTTCTTGACGCCCCTATATCGAACAGTTAACCAACATGTTAGGATTCGATTCTAGGGGAAGAGGAATGCTACGTACGGCGGTTTCAGGTGCCATCCGCTGAGGTAGAACTTGACGACAGAGACGAATCTTTCAACGGGATCATCGATGGTGGTCATAGGGAGGAGAGTTTCGGGATGTTGCATGAAACTATTGATCTGTATCAGTTTTATAGCTTCTTCGAATAGCTTCAGGTTTGTACGGACTTTGTGATCCTCTCTAGCATAGATCTTGGTTCGAGAATGAAGGTTGGAAGGGTGATCCTGCTCAAATCGGCACCGGGTTTCAACTGTGATATTATAGAGAGGAGCACTATGATGGAGTCAGCGAGCTCCAGGAGGAGCAAGCGACATTATGGTTAGAATACGGGTTGAGGGCTTCGAAATGAGCTGCATGGTGAACTCACTGCTCTTCTCGCCCTCGTCGACAACGGTGGTATCATCTTCGCCGGTTGGATCCGGATGCTCGCTTTCATCGGACTTTCGGCCTATATTAGAGGGTTAACAGGTTGCAAAGTGAGAACAGAGCTGGAGGGAGATCGTACTGGACGTGGTGGATCCACGACGGCGGCCGGTGACGTGAGGGATGTGAGGACCGTGGCCGCCAAACATGCTGGAGGTCCACGAAGTATAAGATCCTAACACTGCGACAGAAAAGAAGACAGGTAGAAGGGTTAGAGTACAGTTCTGAGGCTGAAAGTGGAGCGTATTGGGAGTTTGGTAAGTGGAGGTGGCAAGGAGGGTTAAGGGAGGGATGGGAATATATACTTTGGAATGACGTTGTAGATCGGGGTATTCTAAAACTATGTCACCACTACTTGGGAAGGAGGTTCCGACAGACTGCCGCTACGAGGCATACATCAATAGAGGCACCGGAAAGAGAGAGAAGGAGAGAGCAAGAGAGAGAGAAGGAGATGGAGCAAGGCAGGGACCGTATCCGGGAACGGCCTGGCAGTTGGAGATATGATGCAAGGCGTCGTCTGCGTCTTATGCGACAAAACCAGCTAAACTAAGCAGCAGCAGGCAGACAAGAACAGGACGAAGAGGGACTGTCTGAGATTCGATGCAACCCGTAAAAGTACGTCAGCGGGGGCCAGCTTGCCCTTTTTCTACATTGTGCGCCAATTCGCTAGCTGCCATTTGGTGTCTTGTTTGCAGGCAAAAAATTGCACCGGTCCGCCGCTGCCCCGCTCGACGCCCGCTTGAAGCCACCCCGGAGTCGGCCTTGGACGTCACCGGCCCGAAGGCTGTCCAGGGTCTGTCCCGGTGTGTGCGCCCGGTTCCACTGGGGTACTGGGGGGTCGTGGTCGAGTACCCCACAAGCGAACATTGAATTCTCGATTCGCATTCCAAAGCCTGCAAAAGCCAACTTCAACTACCTCCCACGACACCAATACCATTAATAGCCATCAGCATGGCCAAAGACAAGAAGGCAAAGGCCGCCGATAAGAAGGCGCGCGCTGCTGCAAAGACCTCGAAAAAGGTCGCTAAGAAGGAAAAGAAGGTCACAAAGAAGCGTCCCGGCGAAGATTCCGACTCTGACGATCAGGACATTGATGCCATTCTCGAGGAGTACAAGCAAAAGGTAATTTCTCTGTGCACGGCCTTAACATAAACTTTATACTAATAGCTATGATCTTGCAGCAAGCCTTGCACATGGCCATTCAAGAAACTGTTTGCGAACCTCCTCCCGTCCGCGCCAACTCCCTCCTCATGCCACACCCCACCAACTCCAAAGAACTCTTTCTCTTTGGCGGCGAGATCTGGACCGGTGTTCCGCCTGTCGCTAAATTCTATAACGATCTATATGTCTATCACACCGAGGTACCAATTCCAGACCTCTCCGTGTGGTCTACTCTAATACGCATACTAAATGGTCAATTTTTTCTCAAAGCGTAGCGAAACGAATGGCGCTCCTACGTCTCTTCAAACTCTCCGATGCCTCGCTCTGGCGCCTCCATGACCATGGGTGGACAAGGAAAACCCGAATTATGGCTCTTCGGAGGAGAATTTAGCAGTCCCAAGCAAGGTATCTTTTACCACTACGCTGATTTCTGGAAACTCGATTGCACGACCAGAGAATGGATGAAGATTGAAGCCAAAAACACTCCCAGCGGTAGGCTGATTACCCAATTTCCTATCATCTTAACAGAGTACATGCTAATTCATCTATGCTTAAATGTGCAGGTCGCAGCGGCCACCGTATGACGTACTGGAAGGCATGTCTCTCACTAACATTTCGCCTCAATATCTATGCTAATGATGCGAAAACAGAACTACATCATCCTATTCGGCGGCTTCCAAGCCACCTCCAATGTCACCACAAAATACCTAAATGACCTCTACATCTTCGACACAAACACTCATACCTGGACAACTGTGCCTCCTCCAGCTTCCTACCTCGCCTACCCTGCCGCTCGCTCTTCATTCTCCTTCCTCCCCCACGAGCACGGCGCTGTCCTGTTTGGCGGTTATAGCAGGGTGAAAGCTTCCTCAGCTGCCTCCCAGCAACAGCAATCCTACAAGAAGAAAAACATGGGACCTAAAATAAAAGATCTACCACACTACCACGCCGACTCATGGTTACTTCGAATAAACCACGCTGATCCGAAGCTCTCTCGTTGGGAAAAGCGGAAAAAGCCTGGAAACATGCCGGCTACACGTGTGGGTATTACAATGGCGCATCACAGGGGTAGAGGTGTAATGTTCGGTGGGGTCTACGATGTCGAAGACACAGAAGAAGCGTTAGAGTCCAAGTTTTTCGAGGATATGTGGGTGTACGCCGTTGTCCAGAACCGGTTTTGGGAGGTGAAGATGCGCAAGGTGAAAAAAGTTGTGAGGAAGGATGCCGGGGATGGCGCCGCGGGAGGTGGTAGGAGGGATAGAGGGAAACAGGACGAGTTGGAGTTGTTGAAGAATCTAGCATTGTTGGAGAGTAAAGTGGGCGTTGAGCCGGGAAGTGAAGTGAACGTAGCACTTGCTATGGAGGTAGATAAACCCGAGGAAGAGGAGAGTAAGAACCCGTTGGCAAAAGTCGAACCATCGTTGACGCTACCCGCGGCGAGGTTTAACTGTGCGTTAGCGGTGCAAGGGGATTGGCTCTATATGTACGGTGGGACGTTTGAGAAGGGAGATGTGGAGGTCACATTTGATGAGATGTATAAAGTGAATCTAGACAAGTTGGATGGCGTTATACAAATCTTCAAGCGTGAGAGTGCGCTTGGTGGGGAGGAAGACATGGATGTGGATGATGACGAGGATGATGAAGAAGATGACAGCGAGATGGATGAGGATGATGAAGATGATGAAGAGGAGGAGGAAGATGAAGATAAAAAGGTCAAGATGGATGACATTAAACGAAAACAGGAAGAAGGAAGAAAAGCTAAAGTATGTTATTTTATTTCATCTGGCTTTAAAATTGGGGGTATTAATGTTATGACTTGTACAGGCGCTCCGGAAAGGCTCGCAGTCAGAGCCGCCAATGTCACCGCTTTCCCCAACTGCATCGGTATTCTCAGATGCATCGCTAGCACCAACGGAGGCCACAGAGCCGGAATCAACATTACCAATACCATTGCCGTTCGAAACCCTACGAGAGTACTTTGTGCGGACATCCGAGATTTTCCAGGCAGAAATTGTAGAACAACTCAGGTTTAAACCCGTGAGTGTGGCCGAGTCAACTAGTGTCAAGGAAATTCGAACGGCGGCATTTGAGATGGCAGAGAGGAGATGGTGGGATGTGAGAGAGGAAGTTAGAGAGGAGGAGAGAAAGTTGGAGGAGCTGGGTGTTACTGAAAGTGTGGTTATGACAGGTGGTGATAAAGGGGAAAGCGGCATTGGAGGAGGGGTTAGAAGACGGTAGATCTTCTGTTGATATGGATCGAATGGACTGCTATTATGCAGTTTCGTATGGACGCTAGCTAGCTATTATAGTTGTGCAACAGCTATCTGGAATATGTACAGTAGAAAGAGTCTTTGTACAGCTAGAGCTTTGAATATGCTTCCCGTCAAGATTTTAAGTAATATATACAGAGTAGGATATCATCCCAAATATCATAGAATATTTTTCCAAATGGCAACCTATTGCTGGAATAGCCGTTCCGCATTAATATTGCCCTTCTTCGCTCGATCCCAGGATCAAATAGTGTGTGATTGTATGTCATTAGTAGTTTACTCTGTATAGCTTGTAGACAGAGCTAGGACTCAGAAAAGGGTAGTATCGAGAAATATGTGTGCTGTATGCCTCGAAAATGGAAATCCGACGCTAATATCGTCCAAAGAGGTGAATAGAAATCCTTGATTGTCCTTCTCGACAGCAGTATCCCTAGATTTCAAATCAAAAGAATCCATCATCACCCGCTGTCCTGTAAGCTTCTTTCGGAGCCGTCATTCGCCCTCCCTCTCCGTTGTCTAATCACCTCTCCAGTCCTACCCACAAACGGATCGATCCAAAATACACTATTCCCATGTAATGCCAACATCATATCCTGCACGACCCCGTATAAGAATCCATACCACAACCCCTTCTTCACCGTCAACGCTGTTGTCGAGAATGGTAAGTTTCCTACAAAGAATCAAACCCAAAATTTAGTTTTTAAACTCATTAGCCATTTCCTCCTCTACAATCTCCCTCAAACAAGAATCAAAAGATGTAACATACGAACAACCCCAAACACCCCGCCGGTAACCCCTCCAGCCAAAACCGTAGCTCCAAAGTCAACACTACCCCTCGCGACATCCACCCCGTTTTCGGCCAACAGGAAAACACTCACGTACCCGCACATCCCAATTCCGCGCTTGAACCCTTGGCCAATGGCGCTGTGTGAGGAATAGTAGTTTCGTGACCGATGGTAAAAGTACCAGTCCCGCTGGGATTTGGGAAGACGGTGGGCATTTTCGGCACGGAATTGGAGAGAGGCAGAGTGTGCAGTTCGTGCAGCGGTAGTGAAGAATACGGCGGCAAAGGCGAAAAAGTTGGCGAGCGGCAGGCGGGTGAGTGTGTGCGCCCCGAGGCGAGGGGGGAGGATATTGGACGGAGGTAGCGGAGGCTGGTCGGAGGATTCGAGGTTAGGTGGGGGAAGAGGGTAGCCGGCCATGGAGTGCAGCGGCGGCGGCGGCGGCGACATTTTGGAGAGAGTACCGATGAAATGCGCGAAGTGGGGACGAGAGATTGTTAAGATGGAGGCATTTCAAGAATTGAAGATGTTTGGTGTGCGGCGTGGCGGTGCGGCCGCTATAAAGCCACAACAACGACATGGCATGGGAACATCCACCATGAGTATTACCGGGCCAGAACCTATTGCAATAGAGATATTCTAGTATCACGGTATCTCCAGTGATTCGGACAGTGGCCCATGTGACCACTTGAACCTATTTTTCCGGTTAAGGGAGGGCACTATTGCAGTATAGCTTCAACTAACATTGAACCCAATGCTATGATTCGAAGCAGGTTCTAGGAAGATTATATTATTGAGCACATATTTTTTCTTGGCAGGACTGATGCATGATGTAGGTTGGATTCTCATGATATCTTGTTTCCTCCTGAAATATAGGCTGAAGGTAACTGACAATGCATTGCATACTGGTTTGCGCAAATATCGCTCCTGATGCGGGCCGAGTTCGAAACTAGCGCGGCTGGTTTTACGAGACAAAAACTAACCAAAGATTCCTTACAAATATTAGATATAAGGGCAACTCGAGGAGAGTAGCTTTTCAAGCACTTGGTACTTTTGCATATCAAAAAATTTTCCTGGATTATCTACAATAGGCAGCATGGCTTCAGACTCGTCTAGCATATATATCGTATATACCCACGTCCTACAATGGCCCCTGCAGTATCAAATATTTGGTAAGTACCTAGCTTGGACTTGAAAGATCATTAGCGGTTTAAATTTAAGGGCACAGCTACATTGCCGCTCATAATAAGGTAGGAATCACCGTAATTCAATATAAGATTAATTATTGATCTTGGTCAATTTTAGCCGCGGCTAGCTGGGACATCTTCTTGATACGGAAATAATAGGCTCTTCGAAGCACCAATAGTGACTTGCCGGACTTGGCGTGATGTTGATCCGAGAATACTTTAACCGAATTTTATATCGGTACCGCTGAGAATAGTCATTGTACTGATTCTTCTAGATCAGCCTGAATTTAACATGGGCCAAACAACGGTGGTCCCCGGGAATCTGGGGTTCATTCTCTGGTTCCATGGTTCAACCATCCGAAGCCAAAGCGAGCCCAGGGACATAGGCTGCTAATCACTAGCGTATAACTCGCATAACCTATATCTAGTTTATTTACCGCTTTCCAAAATACTCTCCTACCACCTCGATCATAGCTTGTTAATTAATCGGAGTGTATGACTCGCGTGTTCTATATTCGGTTATGGTACCACTTTCTAGACTACTCTGGTAATGTCCTCACCGACCACCCTCCATGCCATCTTTCTACTACAAGAATGGTTATTTCAGTCTCGTATTAGGCCCATGTATACCATATTGGAATAGAAAGAAACAAGAACTACATCGCGTTCCACGTTACACTCGTTCTGGAATTGATAGCCATGTCTCGCAACTTAGGCACGACGGTTTCGTTTCCGTACTCTCTACTACTTTTGAGCCCGCGGTATTATTGTTAGCCTTCCGCTTCCGCCGTCACTGTCGCCACGGCTCAAGTTTGTTTCTTGCACCATAGATGCAACGAAATTGCAATTCTGCGAGACTCGAGCTTTGGGATACTCTCTTGGCAATTCGGTGTGAAATCGGTATAAAAGGGCCAGAAACTCGCCCTCATTATTTCCGGTGATACTTCCAAGCAATAATATAACCACCAGCCAGAGGGTTTACTACTCTAAAATGTTGCACTTCGTTTGGTTTGTAGTCGGTTTTGCGGCCTTCTTGGCCCAAGCTGCACCCGTCAAACTAAGAATTAACGATCTCGGTGTTGGAAACGAGCCATACGACCCCTGGGGTTTCCCTCTTTGGACCATTTCTGGTGGAACCTCGCAATCTTTCACTCAGAGTGGTATTACTTTCAAAATCACTATCCCAAGCTCCACCTTCCGCGGGGCTCGATACAAGTTCGTCTCAACCAAGCCACAGGCCTTTTTGGGTGAACGTGTTATTGGCGAGGGCATGTCCACTGATGGCACTGCTGCCGTCCCAATCACCTTGACTCTCACTGGATTGTCCGCCGGTACACACACGCTTTTGACATACCACAATGGTTGGGATGCCTTGACCGCTGTTGCGAATATCAAAGTTACCGTTAATGGCGCAACCGCAATCTCAGTAGGTTTTAGCATGTTCCTTTGAGAATTTATTTAACGAGTGCTAACATCTTTTACAGAGCATGGCTCAATCTGTTAGAAAGGACAGCTTGTGGGAAGCCGCATCGTCATATGTTACATTCACTGCTACTGCCGGACAAGCCGTAACAATCGTTTATACTCCCTTGGCAACCTCAGGCGTATCTGATTTGCGCGCCTTTATCAACGCCTGGGAAATTGACACAAGCAACATCGCTCTCCAAGTCCGCTACCCGATCCCAGGACATGGTGATGAACATTACGAAAGTGGTGGCTTGGTCAAGTGGCAAGCTCCAAAGGGGGGTGCTGCTAGTTATGATGTCTACCTTTCCACGAACAGTGATTCCACCTTTACAAAGGTTAGCACTGCTCAAACTGGATTAACTTATACGTTTTCAGGTATATTATGCTCTTGGTCCATATATTCTGTGACGAGAGCTCTAACGAAGGATTCATAGGCTTGAACACCCTGAATACATATTATTGGCGTGTCGATCCCAAGACAAGCGCAGGTGTTGTAACCACCGGAAAACCCTTCATGTTTAGACTCGCCCAGCTAGCATTCCCTGGTGCTGAAGGTTATGGGTAGGGTCAAGACTTCCTCTCCGTTAGTGTTTTGTGTTAAACTAATAAAGCTTTCAAGTCGCTGGGCACGAGGTGGCCGAGGTGGAAAGGTTATCAAGGTCACAAGTCTGTCGGATTACTCTGGAACACCAGTCAAGGGAACCTTGCGTTACGCTATCGAAGAGGAAACTGGACCTAGGAACATCATTTTTGATATTGGAGGTCAGAGAAAAACCTCGAGTCTCTGGATATATAGCTTTCTTATCTAATTATTTACAACTAACGATGGCAAATATTTAAAAGGTGTCATCACTCTTACGTCTCGCTTGAGTCTTACGGATCCCTACGTTACCCTTGCAGGCCAAACCGCTCCAGGAAAGGGCATCGCAATCAGAGGTTGGCCACTAGGTCTTTCTGGCGCCAGAGATTGCATTGTCAGACATATGGTGTGTCCTCGTATTGATTGTTTCCCATGGTTGATTGGATCGATCGAGCTAACAGCTGGACAGAGAGTTCGCCCCGGTAAAGTTTCGGGCCAAACAGTCGACGGAATGGGTTTGGGAGGCTCTCAACACTGTATTATGGATCGATGCTCGATGGTAAGAATCATGATATATCACAAGTTCTCGCCTAGTTATTTTTATTAATACCACCGTTGATGTAACTAGGGTTGGGCCATTGACGAGAGTCACTCTTCTCGTAATGCTGGAAACATCACATTTATGCGTAACATGATTTCCGAGCCATTGAACGTTGCTGGCCACCAAAACTATCCTGCAGGTAGGATTGACTAGATCCCAACCTAGCACACTCTAGACCTGTGTTGATCGATCGATTACTAAGATATGACATATATAAGGCACCGCTCACGGATATGCTGCATCCATTGGTGGCGAAATCTCAAGCTACTACCTCAACTTGATCGCACACGCTGAAGGCCGAAGTTGGAGTTTGGCCGGTGGATTGGTATGTTCCTTCACATATATTTCTCAAGGATGACACGAGTTTACTAACCGATTCAAACGAAAAGGATAACAATGGTTATTTCGCCGGACGTATGGATATCCGCAATAATGTAGTGTATAATTTTGGAGGAAGAGTTACAGACGGTGGTTCTCACCAAGTTAACTTTGTTGGCAATACCTATAAACGAGGTCCGGCCTCGACTCTAAATTTTGATTTGGGGGTACAGGTAGGTCCTGCTTATTGGGAACTTGAACGTTTGAGTTGAAAAATGACCTAAGATACTCTAGTTCGACAATTTTCCAGGTACTCAGACTTACTACTGCGCTGGTAATCAAATGCCTGGTGTCTTTAGCCAAACATCTACACAAGTAGTGTCGCAAGGACAAGCTGGTGCTTGCTTTGCGGATCTGTCTGGCGATTATGATCCAACTTATCAAGTCTTCTATAACGCACCGTAAGTACTCATGCTTTTGCTTGATTTATAATTACAAAGCCCTAGCTTTTCTTTTGTGAGAATAGTTTAATTGCAAGATTTGATCGCGAGGACTTGTCTCGTAAGCAGCGAAGACCCCAAAGAGGCTTTCGCAATTATTATGGACGCAATATATGGAATGCCGAGAGTTGTTGCATTTTGGTATCGCAACTCGAAGATGCATTAGATATTCCTATGCTTAGTCCTGAGCTGAGACTTCCACATTTGTATCAATGGAAAAGTGTAGAGCTTATGGCTAACCTTTTACATACAGATTCTTCCCATCCGGTGTAAGTGAGAACCTAAGCGCCACAGAATCTTATAAGCGTGTGCTGTCTGATTCAGGCGCACAATCGCCTATTCTTGATGACCACGACAAGCGTATCATCAAGGAAACTTACGGTGGCACATATACGTAAGCCCTTAATAACCCGGTACATTTCTTACTACACAAAATTAACTTTGATGATACTTAGCTACGTTGGATCCGTGAGCGGAAAGAAAGGCCTGATCGACAATGAAGCCGACTGCGGTGGCCTAGAGAGCTTCCCCACAACAACCCGCACAAGCGATTGGGATAAAAACGGCGACGGTGTCGCTGATTGGTGGCCCGGAGATACTGGTGGTACAGGCTACACCGTCCTCGATGGCTATCTTAATTTCATGGCCGACCCACATGTTTTTGTAACCCAAGGCTCCACGACAAGCATCTCACTCAGCCAATTCGCTTTGGGTTATACCTCCCCTACATTCACCGCCACGGTGCAAAAGGGTACCATCACCGTCTCTGGAACTAGCGCCTCATACAAGGCACCATCCACCCAAGGAATCGACTATATGACCCTCAACATCAAGGACGCCGACGGATCCACTTGGACTCGCAAGATCGGAATTGGTATCTTCACCGTCGGAAGCATCACTCAGACCTCGTCCACTACAATAGGCCAGACGACAACTTCTTCCAAGACTACAACCGTGCAGACAACCACAGCCATCACCACTGCGGTTCAACAGACAACCACTGCAACCAATACGACTACTACTGTCAGTAAGACGACGACAACAGCAGTTACAACCACAAAATCAACTGTTACCACCGCTCCACCACCCAGCAGTGGAACCCAGACTTTGTACGGACAGTGCGGTGGTATCGGTTGGACAGGACCTGAGGCTTGTACATCTACCTACACTTGCTCTACACTCAACCCATACTATTACCAATGCTTGTAACATAGAGATATAAATAGCATGGGGTTGATGGTTTTGTTTGGTTTTTGAATTTTAAAACCCTGTATAGTAAATGAAGAATTGTAAAAGGTTGATTATAACACAAAGAAATATATATATTCGTACATATCGCCAAACTTCAGCCTTTATCCTATAAGTAATGCTCTTTGGAATTGACAATAAGACCAATCCCCACCCATACACCACAAGGAACTCCAGATTTTGAAAAACAAACAAACAAAAAGGCAAAAAAGCAACAGAAAGGAATGCAGTCCAATAAGTGCGATGAAAAACACCCAATGCATACAAAAAAGAATACATCTACTCAACGCCATTTCTACTTCATCCTAACGGCTGGAGCGTTCAACCCGACAACAGCAACAGTGCTAACCCCACCACCCTCTACGTTCTCCTTTTCTCTCTGTAGCGCATTAAGTAATTGATCCCCCGTCACACCACTAACTGTAAGTCTTCTGCTGCCACCGCTAGCTGATCGCTGAACACCCACACCAGAGCTCCTGGGGCTAAGTACACGACTCTGGGGATCCTTGACGCTCCTCCTGGCGCCACTGCCACTCTTCGGGTTGAAAATTGCGCCTTCAGGCGACGATAACCTTACTGGGCTCTTTCTTCTCGCCCTCACGCTTGCTGTCGGAGCGGCAAAAGAAGCCGTGACCGAGGCGCGGGCAGTCCCGCGGACGCCGTCACCATCCCGTCCTCCTGTTGATCCAAAGTTTGCAACTGAGTTGCGTTTAAGCGAAGACTTGATGTGAACGCTTCCCGTGAGCTTGGGAGGCTGGAATCGAGGCCGGTACGTAGAGGGTTGCTCGTCAGACGAGGAGTAGGAATCCGCGTTGGACTCGGTGAGGGCCGCCGCGGCGACGCTGTTGACTGTTGCTGCACGGCTCTTGGTAACCGGCGAGGAGGTACCACCAACCGATCCTCCGGCGGTGTGGTTGGTGTTGCTGCTAAAGGCCGTTCGGCTGGTCGCCCCGGCTGCGCGGTTGATGGCGTTTCCAATATTGGTCTCTCGAAGTGGAGAGTGGTGACCGGCTCCGTTTGGCCTAGCAGCGATTTCGGTAGATTCGCCGTTGGCGAGCAGGTTGTCAAAAGCACCGGAACGGCTGATGTCTGGCGATGATGAAGACGAGTTAGTACCTCCTTCTCCAGCTTCCTTAGAGAGGAAACCAATTGCCATTCGGCTGCTGCGGACCGGTGGCGCGCTAGTAGTCGATGACGACGCTCGGATGGGAGGAGCTGGAGGAGGAGGCATCAATTCGCTATCGCTGTCCGCATGAACTTCCACGGGCGCGTGCGATGGAGCCGCGGCGTGAACGCTCGCCCTCTTAGCCTTGTTTGTTCCACCGATTCCCGCATCAGTTGAAAGAGTAGGAGGTGGCGGGGACTGGCCCCGCTTCTGCTGCAGCATATGCTGTTGCATTTCAGACTCCTGTTTCTTGAACTTTCTCACCAAAGAGTTTTCGTTCTGCTCGACATCGACCACATCTTCACGCCACCTGACACGTTTCTTGAATGTAATATTTTTCTTGCTAGGAGTATGTACCTTTCTTTTAGGCGTTCCCCGAGCAGGCGACTTGGGAACGATCAATTCTTCTGATATCGGTCCTGTCACAGTTGGCGCAAAGTTTGGCCGCTTCGCCGGCGAGGAAAATCCGTAACCGCTGCTGCTAACACGCTTCCTACCAGGCGTCGAGGCAACGTACTCAGGAACAGCAATCTGCCCGTTAGGGGTGATCACGTGTCCCGTCGCAATCGTGCAGGACTGAATAAGGTTAAACAGCGCCATAGGAGCCTCCGATAGCGCATTTTCCGGTTCCATCTCTCTTATTCTCTCGAGTTCCATAATTGCTTCGAAGTGAGCTTTAGTCAAGCTTTCGACAGCAGTAGTATCGAGCTCATCCTGAAGAAGCATCTCCATAACATCCTTCTCGCCCATCGCCTTTTGGAGGTTGGCCTCGCGATGAAGTATATCAAGGTCTTCTTCTTTCGCGCCACCGTCTAGTCTAGCCAGGGAATCAATAGCACTCTTCAGGGCTGTTTCAATGCTTTTATCCCAAGATTCCCCTTGAAGTCTCTGCATCAACCACATTTTCTTTCCTTCAAGATCTTTAATCGCGTCTTCAGCCTGGGCTCGGATGTTACCCAAGCTCTCGGTTGCAACTGAGCCGTTTGAGAAATAGCTATCAAAGGCAAAGATCCAGGCCCTAATTGTGGCGATTCTTCGCTCCATAAGTCGAATACCACCCATATCATTAAGCTTCCGCTTCCTGAGTTCAATGGTGCTATCGTACGCAGCTCGGATACGCCTAACACCCTCCTTCATTGCAGAATCTCTCGACTGCTGCTGTTTCTTAATCTTGTCCATCGCCTCTTTGACTGAATCTCCCAAGCGTCTCTTCAAATCTGCAACTTCTTGTTGCAAATCGTAGATAGCTTTGACGTACTGGCTAACATGCCTGTTGACATTGATCATATTCCTCGAAACCTTCGTCTTGATCTTTTTTGCTCGATCAGCGTACTTGAGAGTGTTATGAGTTTCGTCATAATGTTGACTAGATGGAGAAACACACACAATCATAACGGTCCTGCAATTGCCTCCCAGGGAGAATTTCAGCAACCTTGTAAGCTTTGAGTCTCGGTACGGGATGTGGTTTTTCTTGGATGGGTCGCAAAGAGCATTGATACAATTACCCAGCGCCAGCAAGGACCGATTGATATTTGCACCTTCCAGCAATCGTTCCCCACGATTCTTGGTAACGCTAGCTCTTTCGCTACCTGCAAGATCGATAATGGATAATGTTGCAGAAAAAACATCCTCTGACAATCCCGCGGTCTTGTTCTTTTGTACGACATTAATCTGAAGAACTGCGTGCGATCTCGAGGAGGTTGCATTTGCTTCTGTCGGGGACATAGTTCTATTCTCATTACCCATTACAATCATGTCCATAACTTCCTGGACGTTGCATGGCCTGTGGGTCGATAATCCAGCCACTGATATTGTTGCGTTCGAATCTTCTCGGAGATTAAGGCCTAGCTTACTGCCACCCGGTACGAGCAAATCTCGGATTGTTTCGTTGTAAATCTCGAGGTATGATAGCGAGAGCTCGATTGATTTCTCAGACCGCAGATCATCTATTCTTTGAAAGAGTTCTTCCATCGTTAGGAAGATTATACCCGGCTGTTGCTTTGTTCCGCTGCAAACCATACAATTAGCAAGCTATGGTTAGAAATTTCGTGAAGGTATCTGCGACTCACGAAATGGTATGTGTCTTGCCACACCCAGTAGCACCGTACGCAAAAACAGTGGCATTAAATCCATCGAGGACACTATCCAGGAGATTCTTTGTCGTCTGCTCGTACACCTCTCCCTGGGTAGCATTTTCGTCGAATACTCTATCGAAACCGAATCGCATATCTTTCTGTTGCTTTCCCCTAGGCCCTATGATTTTTTGGCCAAACCGTGCGATTGGGCTTTCTTCCGGCGGGTCAAACACCCTATAAAGGAACTGTAAGCTTAAATTTGAACATGATGCATAGAGTGGGCTGCGTACAAGAATTGGTCATCTACAACTTTGATAACCCTTCTGATTCCTCGGTTTACGAGAGATGGCTTGGGAGTACCGGCAAGGTTTCCATCACCGAAGAATGTTGGGCCGTCATCTATTTTTGTTCTAGAAATCGGACCGTCTATTAGTTTTAAGATAATAATCGAGAATTACTCAATCGGATTTTGAACACGTACATTTGGGCAGCTTCACGGATGGTAAACGGCCGTACTCTGACTGTAAGGAAATAATACGTTAGTTAGGTCTCATGAAACAGTGTTCATTTGCAAGAACTGTACCCGTCACCTGAATCGAGGAAGCGCTAGACTGCATTGTCGATAAATATTATATTATACCGTCTAGGATCCTGATCCAACAGACGGTTGAAAGAAATACGATGCCGCCGCAGGATATGTGATGGTAATAATGATGGTCGAGGGTGATGAAGTGGCAGCTGAAAACATAAAGGGGTGAGTTTTCTTTTTCGTGAGAATGTGAATCAAGGGATGCTATTCGTCTAGAATTCCCCAAACAAGAAGTAACGACAAAGAAGACGAAGCGAAAAGGCCGTGTGGCGTCTGGAGGCAGGGAAACCTGCAAATTAGTAGGAGGCTGATTATATTGCGTCGGTGAGGTTTATCGTCGGAGTCGTCATTTGTCGTCGGTGGTCGGTGGGTGAATTGAGGCCGGAGTCGGAGAGAGAGGAATGACCAGGCCCATCTTAAAAGCGGCCTTGTTGTTTTGATGTTTTGGTCCGTGGCTTGCAGCTCCGCGTTGAGCTGTCTCACAGGGTGTTGTGTTGTCCTCTATGCAGGGTTCGTTCTCGGTTTCCCCAACAACGAAAGCAAGCTATGCCGCCAAGCATCCGACAAACAACAGGGCCTGGTGACAGGGCCTTGGGGACAGAGCAGCTTGCCCATCTGCTTCTCCAGGCAGGTCCTGTCAACAGGCCTAGCCGCATCGGTTTGTTTCAATCAAGTTGAAGCTCTTTCTCTTTGCTGGCACCATTAGCCAGAAACCCTATAATTTCCGATCTTGGGTGAATTGCCGAAATTCTCATACCTAATCTCCATTTCTTTCGGAAAACAACAAAGCAATATAGATACTATTTAGGTTGCCTCAACAGGTATAAGCACTGTTGGCTCGAAATCATGCATCTCCTTCATATCAATGCTGAATCGGTATTCCAGAAATTCTCCAAAATTGAAATGAGATCTAGACCGAACCAAGAATAGATTAGAAGACCTTCGATAGCAATCTGAACATTACATTAAATAGGCGAACTAAAACGAGGTTCAGGACTGGGGGGGTTCAGCGGTGTCGTCCGATATTATGGGTAGCCCGTCCACGACGAATGCGGTGAACAAAAATGATAGACACTCTATAGAACTTGTTCAATCTATTGACGGCACCGTTGACCATTAAAATGCAGTTAACGTTCACTTTTTAGTATATATATAACTGCGCTTGATGTCATAGGAAAGGTGGACTGATACCGGGTGGAGCTGATCATAGGAGACCGAGGGATTGTAAGATTGAATTGGGCGTGTTCTGGTTCAGTATACAGAAACACAGATGGGAATGCATTAATGGGAGATCAATGATAGGTGCATGTTACTGGCGTATTAGGTAACTTTGAACTGATAGATTGCCGATTATCAAAGATACTAGGGATGGATAGTATTGAGGTTTTTCAACCATTTCCTGATGGATTCGCATCTAGAGCAGGCTGTAGATGATGATTTATACATAGATGCATATCGTTACCACATTTACGAGACAATGCCACATTAAATATATAAATACTATTAATATACCTCATAGTAAGTATGAATTAATCGCATCTCAGCTTACAAAAACCGCAAACTTCCTTCAAGAACGTAAGATGGTCAAGGTTCCTGGTCCCTTGCACGTTGCATATCGCACGCTATAGAGTTGTTCGGCTGCTGCTGGTCTCGCAGCTACTGCTAATTATCGTCGTCGTTGGTGTTGGTGTCATGCCGCTTTACGCGACTTACAACCGTCAAACAACTTCTAAACACCATCCTCAGCTCCTCATCTCCACGGCCCAACTCATTAGCAAAACGCTAAAATGGTGAGCTCTTCCAGACTATAGCTTATACTCGAATCTATATCAGAGCGATAGAATCTAACCGTGAAACTATTTGCAGCCGCCAACTCCGCCGTTCTCCCTCCTCCTCAAATCCTCCACCTCCACCTTCTTCATCCTCATCCAGTCGTCTTCCACCTTCTCCGACCTCCAATCCCAGTTATACGACCTTCTCACGTCGAATGTTGCCCATCTTCCGGATTCTCTTACCTCTCCACCACCATCCGGTCCTCGTTCTCTAAAACTCGGCCTACCGAAAGACCCCTCCGACCCTAAGAAGGGCTTTGTTGCTCTTGACGAGTCTAGTTATAAGAACGGAAAGGGAACTATCACATCTGCTGGAATCAAAGACAATAGCGTTATTTCTTTTGCTGTTGTTAGCGAGGATGTCGAGGACTCCTGGGATGGTAGCTTTGACGTCAATATCCCACTAGATGATTATTACGACAGCCAGAGCCAGGAACAGAGGTAACGAATGGGAAGGTATAGGCTATGTTGGCTCTCTGTAATGAGAACATTTTGCGTAGCTGTATATACACAACTTTTACAATATATTGGCGTTAATTAGGTGTCTGTTCTCAAATAAATTTTGCGCTGTTTCCCATGGATCTTCAGCTGTTCCCATTTGCCTATCCTATGAATATACCCTTCTTGCCCTTAAAGTCAGACCATCTATCTACAGATATACTCTATCTTTATCTTCTAGAAAATATTGAGTTTCATGAAATCCGCCAAAACATCTTTATCAACAATGTCAATACAGTTTGTCTTAAATGCCTCCGGCCCCTGTTTACCCTGTGCTTGCAGTAGGTAATGCTTCACCCATTCCACGATATTAATAGTATGAACCGGATCGGTAGCCACTAATTCTTTCCGCCTTACAGACTCAGCCGACTCAGGATTCAGGTTATCTGCCGCAATGTCGTAGACGAGGTTACTACCACCAGTTAGCAGCCTTCAAACATGCCACACGGGTTTGATGCACATACTCTCTATTATCCTCAACAAGCTCTCCGACAACGTCTGTCCACACATTCATCAAATCTTGGATTTTAAGCAAAACCCACTCTTCATTCAGCTCCAACAGCTTTGTCAAAGCCAAGCAATTTAACTTTCTCGTCCTTGGTTCCCCGATATTTCCAAACTGTCCTGCCATTAGCCCAAGATCATTACCACCGAGACAAAAGCAAGCCACTTACATGCGAAAACCACTCTTCCATTAGCCACTCCCTCACTCCTTTCTTCCCCACTCCAGCCCCATCAATCCATGTCAATAACCCCACAAAAACATTCAAACTGCCCATAGCAATCCTACTCAGCACCCGGAAATAGCTCGTCAATACTAGCGGTTCGATCTCTGCATACTGCTTGTTCGGACCGCTTGTCTGATGCGCCTCCCATGTAGTATACACCCCTTCAAAAATCTTTTGAGCCACACCACTATTCACCATGGCTTGTCCCACAGCACTAATCCCTTCTTCCCCTTGCACTGCCCCCGCGGTTCGAATAATAAGCTCCATGGCGTCCGTGATGACTTCTGCGGCATCGGCTTTAAGACCTTTACCCAGCATTCCGCCAAATATATTGAAGAGCGTGAGAGCGTAGCGGCTTAGCATTTCCTGTGGAGCAAGCAGGATATATCCCTCGATCACCTCGAGGACTTTTCGTGTTAAACTTGTATCTAGCTCCAAACAGGGTATGAGTAAGGGTACGAGATCGAGTAGTGGTTGCGCTGCGCTTGCAGGTGTGGATGTAACGGCAGCATCCCAGAGTTCGAGGGCGTCTTCGAGGAGGTAGACTTGAAGACCATTTTCTGGACTGACAGAGAAGCGAATCAGATTTACTACCATTTCTTGGTATTTTACTGATTCGTCCTTCATCGCTGATACAATTTTCGTGAGAATTGCAAGGAGAGACTGTTTAAAGAGATGTTCTTCTCCTGTCTGCTCCCACAGAGGGGGCAGAATGCTAATGACCCGGTGGGCATATGGTGCGATCTGTGCTGATGTTAGAATCCCATATATGGAGTAGATGCGAAGATTAAACACTAACATTGTGAGACATGCGTTGTACGATAATGCCAATAACATCAACTAGTGACATCTTTGTCGCTGTTTCGTCGACCTCATCGATCAGCAACATTACTTGATCAAAGATTCCATCCGCAAATGGGACAAAGTCCTCTATCTTGAATTGCCAATCATCGATTGAATACTTCAGACACTTCGCTGCAGTCACTCTCACACAAAGGTCGTTCAGCGGATCGGATTTGTTGAGGAGGTGCTGCGTTATGTTATATATGACGGAGCGGTTATTGGAATCGATATTAACGACTACCCACTGCCCGATCAATATGGGTATCCGGTGGCGTAGGATACGATATTCGGGTTCATTGATCTAAGCTTATTAGCACTTTAGAGCGTTAGGCAAAATGAAGGCTAGAACTGACTTGAACTTCCTTCACAAGCACATTTTGTAAAAAGACATTGAAGTCAAGATGAGGCTCTAGAATCCCTGGAACGAGACCAACAGCGTTGTATACAGAATCCTTCAGGAGAACATCTTTGTTTTCGACATCTGTAGCAAACAGCATTAACATCGTACAGTCTAGTGCAACCTGACAGCGCAACTTACTCGCAACATTATTGAAAACTCCCACAATTGGTTGCGCAAGATTGTCTTTAAAGTTCACTGCAAAGTCTATAAATAGCTTTTCCGCACATGGCTAATTTTTGCATTAGGTTAGCTGTGGTGTGGATATTGATGGTCTTTTACTCACCCGTATCATATATTCCCAAGCCTCAGTCTGGTCGTCCCATGTTATCGCCCATGTCTCGGGATCTTCTTCCCATGCTTCTAGGTCGTATTGTCTCAAGATAAAGTATTTTGTAACCAATAGTTCCATGAATCTTGTTGCTAACTCCAATGTCAACACCTGATTTTTCATAAACGCTGTAGCTTTTGGAATCTCTTCTTTTTCTTCTTTATGACGATCTAGAGCCATCGCATATGAAAATTAGTAAATATTCAGCTCTTAGATTCGCACCAAAACACTGCTCACATCTGAACGTCTGAACCGGTTTGAACACCATTTGAATACAGTTCCGATATAAGAGCATTCCTTGCAGCGCTATCTTCTCCAAGAAGGAAGCACCGTCCTGTTCACTAGATTTGCCACCAGCGTTCTTAACCTTAAATTGGTTTCCAAGACTCTGCTTGCTCCCGCCAGCAAGTGAATCACCATAGTTATTGATTACTTGCCAATAGTTTTGAAGAATTGTTAAAACATCCGGCATTAGAGCATAAGCGGCCGGCTGGCTTTTTGACAGACCAAGATAGAGTTTACCAAGGCCAACAATGTGTTTGAAGACCAAAACCTTGTTCTGTTCAGTGACCTCGGATGAAGCTACTCAGGCTGTCAGCGAGACGGCTCACCATCGCAATACCCAGGGAAGCGAAAGCATACTCATTTTGATAAAGCTGTTCCATTCCTCTCCGACAATGGACCAGAATTGTCTGATCTCGTCGGACCTATTTGCAAATTCAAACCCGCTAACCAGCAACCGTCTTAAGATTTTCAAACACGATAAACTAATATTTAGCCGCTCATTGATCCACTCATTACTATGTAACTTCGTCTCAACACCGTGCGTCCAGTGCTCTACGTATTGGACGTATATCCCGGCGATAACGTGGAACAACTCAGGCGATGCAGTTTGGAGATTGCTTCGTATCCTGGGTAATCGGCCCGTGCAAAGTTCTTTGACAACATGTAATAATATACTCAACGAGCGTTGTAATCTCAGCACCGATGGTTGTTTGTCTGGTAGTGATTGGGTTTGCTCCGGAGGGGGTGCAGAAGCTCGTATGATCTCCAAAAGTTTAGAGAAGACATTTGGCCTGAAATTATGATGTTTTAGTAGATGAGGCTACAGCCAATGCGGACGTGCCATCTCACCAATCAAGCGGGTAGTCGTTCCTAGCGACCTTTCCAACAATGACAGCATTCTGCAAGGCCAGTTGGTTATCTGGCTCGTTGATGGATTCTAGTAAGCGCGACCTTATCTTTATCCTCTCATCTTTCGTCACGGAACTAGCATGATGCTCACTTTAGTGCCCACGTCACGTAAAGAAGCATTTTATCCCAGATTTATATTTTGTGCTTAATATGGACATACTTTGTAGCTGTTTTCCTCCAATATCTCTCAACGCCATATTTCAGCGTAATGATGCTCATCCAGCGAACGTTTCTCTCAAGCGAAAAGTCGAGATATGCATCTTGCAGAAGACTCCAATATCCCGCGGCTGATTCCCAGGCTTGTAGCTGCTTACTGGCCAGCTGGACTATGCTCTGGTCGTTGGATACTGCGGCTTGGAGGACCTGCAGCAGGTTTTCCGGGGCCAGTGGGACTGGTTGGGCCGCCATGGTGTGGCGGGTGTGACAGCCACGGCTGGTTCGTGGAGCGACAAAACTTTGGAGCTCAAGCTGTTTGTGCTGAGAGAGCTTCACGAATGGGAATTCCTGTGTTTTTTTTGGCTCACAAAGACTATTGCCGCGTAGCCTATGACTAGGGACAGATCGACTGCAGAGGTATTCGATAAGGATTAGAGGTATTGGTGACAGTCGAAGGTTTTGGAGAATATTGTTGTGGGGTTTGTTTCAAGTTTGCTGGCGGTTGTGCGGCAACAAACACGCACATGAAGCTGTTTTGCACTGACCTGCAGCTCAAAAATATCTCGGTGTTCAATGTGATACTTCCTTTTTCGGACAGCAGGTCCATTATCACCTTGCATAAAAGGATTTAACTGGCAAGTCAATGGAGCTCCCAGGTACTATTCTAGACACTTCCCAGGACTACCTTAAGCTTTATACTAGATATGCATATCCGGTTTGATCAAACTTGATTGGTTTATATAACTGTGCTGCGTGTTGAATTTACGCCATTAGCCACGATATCTAGTTAGATTTGGTCTTGTTCCCAAACTCCAAGAAGGATTTGTTTAGAAGATGTCTGGTTACGAGACCAGTCAGATTTATAAGTGGGAAGTTTACTATGCATGTATGAATAGCTAAATGCATGTACCGCTAGCGCAAATCAATTCAAACTAACAGACTAAGACAAAAGCGCGTTGCATTTTAATTTTTATGAATGCCAGCGCGATATCTCGTGAAGTTACAGTTAAAAATTCTCAAAATATGTCAGAGTTTTCATGTCATTGCAATATGTTCATTTCAGGCTAATAAATAATTGAGAAGCGCTTAAAGACTGTCCCCTCTCGTTCATATGATTCTGTCGATCCTCTAGTATAGATCGGTCTGTATAGTCCGCCGTATATAGCAGTGTATATATCTCTAGTCGATTCACCTATCCGATAATATCTAATAGAAACTCATCTAGCTTGATATTTGGCACTTAATTCAAGATTTAATATACATGAAAAGGGCAAAAAATAAAATAAAACTTCGTATCTCATGATATCATCCAAACTCTACAGTTAGTCCTCGCCTAGTGTTCACTACATTCTGTGTATAGAATTGTATACACATTGCCCTTCCTTGAAGTTACTAGATAAGTTGACATCCCGTCGTCGTCGTCCGTTTCTTTCCACCCTGGTCCGGGATGTTCTTCATCCCGGGGATGGTAATATACACGAAAGTTCCTTCCAATACCATCCTCTACTGCAATATCGACGAATCCGTCCGTGACATCAAATGTCAATGATTGGCCTCGGGCGACTTTGGTATGATGTTGTGTGCTACCGTCCTTCGGGTCTGTCGTTTGGTCTATAACACATCCACCCTGCGCATCTGTGATTTTAGCATCTCCTTCCAATTGCTCTATGATAAGGTTGTGGCCATTCGGATTTGCAGCATCGTTTTTTACAACAATCTTAACTAATGTAGACACCACCAGTACACCCGTCAGTTTTGAGAATCTAGAAAGCATAAAGTTGGAAAAGTAGTCTCTTTTCAATGAGCTTTGAGGAGGAGGAGGAGGCTGTATTGGATTTTCGTACGGAGACCAGAGACTACAGCATCATCATTCTCCACCGGAGTGCTATCTTGAACATTTAGTGTAGACTCGCTGTTGTTTACTGGGATAGTGCTGGTTCCTGATATGAAATCGTTAGCTTCGGGAGCAATAACTCGGTAAATTTATCTCGAATCGATATATCGATATATGAACCCGAGATACGTGAGTTTGCTTGCCTGTTTCCGCTATCGGGGACGTTGTATTATCTGATTTTTGATGGCGATGTCGGTGTTTCCAGAATGATAGCCTGTGTGAAACCATGGTAACTGCTATTCGTCAGACACCAGGGGTCGAGTAAGTTTCGGGATATTGAAGCAGTCTCGGATCGAGTTCAATGTCTGGTCTGGCTACGGTATTGTTGACTTAAATTCTAGCAATCTTAACAATTGAGACTTAATGAAGTATAGATTGCTGATAATTCGCAGGCTTTGGTGAAGAACGTAATATGGGGTAATTTGGATCAGGATGCATAGAGATGTCTGCGCAGGAAATATCATAGCATTTTATAGGGAATCACATTCACTGACTACAGATCAGACAAGACGGGTTTTAAGGCGTCGAAATACGGGTTTATATTAGTCCTATACAAGGTAGCTTGGTAAATGATTCCCCTTACAGGCAGGTCTTACCTGAAAAATGCGGCATGTAGACAGTTCTACTCGGCATTTCAGCCAACCTGTTACGTTCTATCACGGTATCGATATAGCTTGACAAAATATTTACCTGATCCTGCTGATCAGACCCGATATGCCAAGAGAGGTCCTATCATGTATCACGCATGGAACTCCACTGTAACTAGTGAAGCTCCACTCAGGTATTCTGCTTGGTTGTCAAAAAAGAAGAAATTACTCAGGCGTACATGTAGGCCAGAACAAGTAATAGTAGAGACCCCTACGCCATTTTATACTTGCCTTGTTAATACTGGGTCTTTGACTAGACTGAGAGATATACGCATCGTGAGATTTGGATGTTGCGGCACAGAAGCTAAGGCTCGCCAAGCCACAATGATATTTGCATTGAGATGTGCATGAACAGCTACATAAGTAGCCATAGCCTGATAAAGTGGGAGTGGTAGAACCATTATAACAACGGCTGATTCAAGATTGTGTTCAGATGTTTTTCATCCTCATAGAATTAGTTTGTCTCTGGCAGAACTTTGAATTTTAAATGGTCGTATCATTTATATCTCCGTTCGCTGCACGGATTGCGTCGTGTTTACCTGGTATACGCGAGAATTGCGTTATGGCAACGCCAACCAAAACAAATCCCCAATTACGATTCAACTTTCGCCAATCACGTTCAATCAACCACCACCACATAGCCAACGAGCACAATTAGAACCGACACCGACGGAACGGGTTCTCCTGTGTTTTATTCTTCCAATATCATCATTTTTTTTGCGCTGGCGCGGGTCTCTTCATCAGTAAAGTTTACTATCATTTTCATGGCTGAGCGATAGGAACGGGAGGACAACCTTCGACAGGGGTTGGACGACAATAATGCAAAGGCTATCCAGAGAGAGTCTGCGGGCTAAGACGTCGCAGCTACCGGATTCCCGCCCTACAATTGTCTACGAGACCTCAAAGCAAGTCAAAAAGGCTTACAGTAAAAGAAAGGGCCCGCATATTTCTGATACCGAGCGAAGAAGAATCGACAGATTGAGGGTACTTGATGAAAGGGCTGAGAAAATACGACAGAAGGAAGAGAGGAAGAAGCATAACGCTCTAAAACGAAAATTGAAGGAGGAAAAGGAAGGCCCGAGGAAGCTTGCCAAATTGACCTCCAGCCAGCCTGAGTTGGGCAAGTTCTTTGTCTTGAAGAAGGAGCACCCAGTTATATCTAAGAAAGACTGTGGAGATCCTATCGAAGCGGAGGAGCAACCTGGTCTCGAGAATGAACGCAGCGATGATGAGGAGGAACAAGCATTGCCAATAGCTGTTAGTTATTCCAAGTAATAACATTGATATCTGGCGGCTGCTGACAAATTTTCTGCAACTCTTATAGTCAAATATTCAAGTTCAAGCGGAAACTACCATACCAGACGTTGAAACCTCTGGCGCAAACCCTCCAACTCCGATACACAAAGATGAAAGCGATTCATATAACAAAGAGGATGTAGAACTTCAAGATGTTAAACGGGGCATCACTCCACCTGATATAAACGAAATTTCAAACCACCTACCTTTATCCGACCTTGGTAATGGTGCTTTTATAAGTAGTCAAAATCCCCGAGGAATCTCTGCAGCAGACCAGCGACACGATATATCACAGAAACCACTTAGTTCTCAAAGATTAAAAATTGTTTCTCAACATTTGAATGTTGTGGTGCAAGAAGCTCCTCAATCATCACCTCCCGATATCCAGAAGCTTTCAGAGCTGTCAAAACCTGAGAAGAGTGATGCTCATCCCTACTCTGAGTGGGATGATGCATTTTTAACACCGCGCACCCTCGCAGAACTGGAGCGACTAGAAAAGAAAACCGAAAGAACGATTACGAAACGTGAAGAAGACGATAGAGTTCTCGAAATACTACGAAACGAAACAGATTATAACGATTTTGACGATGATTACGATCTCAAAGATGATCACATATTTGAATATGCGGAAGGGGCAACAAGTCCTATGCGTCAAGAGGAGGATAACAATACACACGAACATCAAGGGGCGAGATTTAATTCAAGTCAGGCAACCTACGGAATTGGTCTTTCTGACCCTGCATTTGATGAATTGCAAGAAGACATAGACACATTCTGTGCCGACGAATCTACGTTTAGGGAGGAACATGAGTTAAAACTAGGCAGCTCGTTCTTGTGCCAGGCATTTGAAGACGATTTGAAAGAGTTGGAGGAAGGATTTTAGACATTCTTGCCCAATCTGTGTGGTGTCGCCCTCACTACTAGTCGTCGCCGTTGAGGTAGGAAAAAAGTGAATGACTCTAACAGGGGATTAACATTTGGTATGAATAGCATTTTGTTCGTTTAGATTTGGAGTTTGAAAGCATTGCCGGCGTCATTTGAGTATTCTAGTGTTTATAATTACTACCAACTTACGGTATCGGACATGGTGACATTATTTTATTAGACATTAGGTGGTATCGCAACTAGTGTCTGAGCGGGAATACGAGGTCGGTCACCTGGACTCTAGGTGGATCCACAAATGCAACAGCTATCTTGGCGGCCTGCCAATGGCCGGAGCAGTCCAGGGTACAGAAAAATACAAACTGCCTGTCCTAGACCTTGTCTAATGTTTCATCCAGTATTGACATCCTTTGTGTCATGGATGCTTCTTTGAAGGATTCACACACTCAGACAAGCATGCTCTTAACCTCGATTCCTGGTACACGAAAGAGGACTAATCCAAGATAGCCTCTTCAAATAATTCTACCGAAAGTACCTTGTAATATTTTTAGGTCATAGATCTTTTCTCAAGACTTTTAAATGGAGTTAGAAACCAAGAAGCAAGGGGATTACAAAAATTGATCGACGTGTACCAGTAAAGAAGCCAATAGTTTGGATCGTAGCATGAATATCAACAAGTAGTATGTAACAACCTAGGTAATTACCTAGTCTAAAATAAACTGGATATCCATCCTATTTTCAAGGCCTTCAAAACAAATAAGGCAAATTGATAGAAGTTTATATTCCATCATTCTTTAATTGCAGTAATTAACTCTCCAAGCGTGTGTGAAATACTTCCTAATGAGACAGTTCGTCCTCTGAATTGTCATAGCCTTTCTCTCTATCCCTGAACGATGTGTCTTTTTGTCTTGACTGATTACTATGTTTCCCGCCTGGATTGCTACCTCTTCGGTCAACCACCTTTCTAGATGGGGGAGACATTGACGCCTGAGAGTAATCATCTTCTGGCATATATGTATCCTTTCGTCTCCGTCTGTCATCAGGCCCACCGTATGGACCTTCTGAATACTGCTTTCTCGGAGGTCCAGAAGCATCTTCGTATGAAAGACCCCAGTCGTAACCGTCCCGCTCTCGATCGCGATCTCGGCTATAACCCCTCATTGGCAATGGCGGGCGGGCGCTGTATCCACTCTCTCTCCTTGGTCCACTGTACATGGGTCTTTGATATCCCGGCGGTTGCATGGGACGTACCCATGGAGACTGTCGCTCGTCATAGAGCCAGTCATCTGCGCGATAACCACCAGCCTGAGCTAGGTCTCTGTCTGAGCTATTTGTAGCTGCTTGCATGTACTGACTGAATTTTCTTGTTGCTTCTGCAACCTGTTGGAAATGGGTGTCATCTAAGACAGGACCTAGATCCCTCACCCTAGATCGAGATAAAGCTCGTTTCGCTGAACTTGAGCTACGGTTTCTCAGGTCGTCACCAAGGGCTTGTTGCTTTTCCGTCCTTGCTGGCTTTTCATTCTGATACTCGTAGTTCGCCAGTGAGAATGCAATTTGGAAGGCGTTTCGTATTTGCCGCCCATTCCATCTCTCAAACTCATCTGAATCATCGAAATGGTGACTTGCAAAGTTTAATACTCGTTTCTCTTCTATAAATAACTCAGGCAGCTTTTCCTCCGAATCTTCCTGGAAATCAACTCGCTCTTTTTCCATTCTCTCTAACCTCCTGATGTTCATATTAAATATTTCTAAAGTTTGATCTTTATCAAGTGGTTCGTAGTATAGGCTGATGTGGATCCGAGACTTGAACGCTTCATCGAGGTGGCCGACCCTGTTAGTCGTTAAAAATAGAATTCCACTGTAATACTCGAGAACTCTCAAGAATACTAATTCACAGTTAACTTCTTGTCATGTCCAATTCAAATTAGATGATCATTCATACCTGAAACAAGAGCATTTCTCTTTAAATCAGACTTCTCCCTTCTTGATAAGAAAATATCGGCTTCATCGAGGAGTAGAATACAATCCCACAGACCAGCTAATCGAAATATATCTGTCAAAGAGTTTTCAACTTCTTTCGGAGTAAAGCCAAGATCTCCACATGTAATAACGAACAACGGCTTATGGTTAGATTGCGCCACTGCTTCAGCAGTGGCCGTCTTACCCACACCGGGGACACCATGGAGTAATATAATTAACCCGGCACCTTTCCCAAGGATCAAATCCTGGTTCATTCGAACCTTTTGGCTTTCCTTGTGAATCTTGTTTTTCTTGAAATGAGAGCTGACTAAACTTTGGACTAATTCTTTATACCCTTGCTTGAGTTTAAGGTCGTCGAACGGATTCGACTCCACAGATATGTCTTTTAAGAATGCGACATCAATCTTGGCAAACTTGCGCTCGCGTAAAATGTATGCAAATAATCGTCGTGGCAAAAGAACATACTCATTTTCAGTCACCGCCGGGTCCTGCCCAATCAATATTGAGCGAAGGAATGTATTTGATTTAATATAATCCTCCTGCTGCCGATAGACAACGCTATCATTTCGGAGGGTTCGCTCTTGAATTTCTTGTCTCGCTCCTTTAGAGTCAAGCCACTCGTATATTACTAGGCTATCATCTCCAATAGGGTAATCGTCAGGATGAATCTTTAAAGTAGCATGCTCTGGCTTCCAAGAAGGATTCGACTGGAGAGTTTCTGAAAAATCCACTATGATATCACTCTCAACGTGCTGAGGGAGGCCGTCATTGAATCTATCTCTTCCTCCATTTGGATCGTGGGTGATTGTCCAACCTTCATAGTATAGATGCTGTTTCTCGATGCATGATTGAAATCGTTTCCCTCTGTCCTTGAGCTCAGATAAAATTCGATCTGGCTGCTTCGTATATCTAATTGGATAGACATCAAGCGATGTAATATCTCTTTCTCCAGTCCACTGAGCTAAATCGAAGCGTTTACTGATCATGCCGTATCTTTTGCCATCATAATCAACACTGTAAGCCCAGACCGTAAACGAGTTTTTCCCTTCAATATCGTCTGGGTCATCATCATCGATGTTGGAACATGAGACACCATATACCTTCCATACAGATTGATAGGCCGATGTGTTGGATACCCGTTCTGTAGAGTCCAATTTCTCGGATTTAAATGAGGCACTAGAGTCTCCAGCGGGGGGCCAGTATACGAGATCTCCAAGTTTAAAAAGATACCAGAGGTCGCTAAATCTGATTTTCTGGCGAGATGTTCCTTTGAAAGAATTTGGCAATTGCATTATTTCCGTATCAACGAAATCAACGTAACTTCTCAAATGCTGCAAAGCCTCGATATTGTCTATTTCCGAACCTTCAATCCCAAACCTTGCATCGTCATCAACAGATTCGTCGTCTGTGTCATCCCCAGCTTCTATTTCATTAGAGTAAGGTTTCAAAGTTGTCTCCGCTAGAGCGGATATGGTCTGTGATATCAATCCGTCGTTGAGACCTGACTGTAGTTTCATCTCTTTAGCCGTCCATCTTTCTTCTAGGATAGCTAGGATCTTCTTTATCTCTGGCTGGCAATGAATAAAGAGTCGAAACGGCCTAAAAAAAGTAAGCGGGGTTGTCGTCCTCGCAAATTCACCGCCCGCAACTTTCCCAAGTATTTTCAAGATAGGTACAGACTGTATCCGTATTCTGTGAATCCAGCCACGGGAGTTTATGTCATCGTTTTGGGATTTGATGCTCCTTTTTGCAAACGAAGCTTTCTTTCGCTCTTTCCGTCTTTTCTCTTCCCGCCGGATCTCCTTCAAGAGATCATCACTCCCCTTTAGTACCTCGATAATATGACGGCCGTCGTCAGCTGAATACCTGTTCTTGAACTTTTCAAAGTTCAAGTACTTGACGCTAGGAATCATTTCGTTGGGGGAGTAGTTGCCACTTTCTCGGCGTGCGGGCCAATTGTGGTCGATGGGACTCGTAATTTCAGATGGCTTCGAATTCTCGGTTGTTTGGTTATCTGAGAAATCCGTGAATAATCTCCCTGGCACTATATTTAGAAAACTTTAGTGTTAGGTTCTAATAATTATAATTACAGTCTTCCGCAGGCGTATTGCTGGTATCGCACCATTTCTAGCAAATGGAGAAGTCGGGGCTCCTTCAGGACTGAGAGATACACGATCGAAAGGCTTCTTCGAGCTATTCATACTCATTTTCAATACCTCCGCTCTTAATATCACCTATATTCTGGTTGTAAAAGGGGTCAATGAATAAAAAGCCCCATAAAAAACTAATACAGTACAAAAGCCAGAGTAGAGTCTTACGGAATTACAAGTCTATGTGAACAATTCCACTGTGCTCCAAATTTATTACGCCCTGCTCTAAACCCCAAACAAGAAATTCTTGGTTCTCCCTCACTGGATGTCCGAATTTTCTGTAGATCTGAGCTTCCAGTCTCGGGTGTTCGACGATAAAATGTTGCAAATACGGTCTGCTGGTTTTATTGTTAGCAGAGAAATGTGATGCCAGATCAGATATTGTAAATTTTAATCGAGCATCCCGCTGAATATTAAGTTAGAGCGTTGTCTTGGATAAAGGGAGGCAAGGAGTGGACTACATAGCGGGACAGAACCTCACGGCAAGTTCTTCCAAACGTAATCAAAGTGGCAACCTAGCGCTGTCATCTACCCTACATGAAGGGTGTCAGGCCAATCTAGGTGTCCGACAGACCTTGCATGGTTTATTTTGCAAGCGCCCCGCGTCCCAGCGCAATTCACAAGCTGCCTATTGTCCGATCTGGGTCCGAGAAACCCCGCACCATCCTCGGCGGATGCTATTATTTCCTGCAGAATCTGTGTTCCTTCAAAAGGAATTAATACAGATGAGTCTGAGTCTGAGTTTGAGTTTTTTCCTTCAGCATATTGCTGATGCATGGGCATGCAGCCGCATATGCAGGTCAAGTTGAGGGGGCATCATGTCACAAGAGTGCTAGCCAAATTTAAAAAATGGTACCACGAGAGCAAATGGCAAGCCTAAGTTTGGCTAAACTGTGACAAATTTTCAGCCCCACAGATTTAATTTATAATATTGTTTTGTCTGTAAGAGAGAGAGGGAGAAAGCAGAGCCTCCAATGAGCTCTTCGCATCGATGGAGATCGAGAGGATACATTGAATTGGATGAGCCTTAGAAACCACCTGAATTATCAAAATGTTGGAAAATCCCAAGTTCATCCAAGCGCTTTGTATCGGCTGGTCAAGACCATTAGCATCAGGTTAAAAACGCGGTAGCGTGCCGAGTATCGCGGACTCTAGCTGAATGTAGCTTAGATGCCGTGCTCATCGCGGAACAGGTTTTCACACTATCACATTAGGAATAGAACTTGTAGAAGCAGGGCGAGGGAAATATGCGGGTAATTTAATTTTAGCCACGGGTGCGGGAAATCCTACATGCTTCATAACACTTCTGGTCAAGCAAGCGTTTCGTTTGCCGCTTGTTCATTGGATCAAAGCAGCAGACGAATGATCATTTGATCAAACGCTGATAACTCGTCAATGACTGCCAATGATGGCGGGGTTTAGGACACCCACCCAATACAAAGGGGCTCTGGATATTTCTCGTCTGCAGAGTGTCAGCCTGGCTGCATGCGCATCCACATGCTGCTACTGGCGGTTTGAGCGACAGTGACTAAATGCTAGATGCCGGCCGGATCTTCTAGCTTTAAATGTTTCGAGTAGATGTGATTGGAATGCTTCGTCACAGACGTGGCGCGACGCAAAAGAAAACAAAAAATTAAAAAGCGATTGTTATTTACCATAATATTACTTCACCCCAGCCAAGCATTTCTAGATAGATATGCAATATATATCAAAGTATATTCACGAATCTAAAACCTAACACAAGTTATCATCCGACGCTGCAAATTTGTTCATTAAACAATCAAGATGGAGCCACCTACTAAAGCAGAAGCCCGGCATTATATCGAGATAACCACCTCATTCATCGACAATGAAATGCCAAAAGTCCATCCCGTATTCCAAACACCGTCTCGGTTTGATAATCAGCGAGCCCAGCGCAAGATACCACCAGCATTCAGGTGAAACAGGCCCCCTATTCTTCAATATCGCAAACAGGATGTTGACCTAACCCATACTTCAGTGTTCTTGAAAAAACAATCAAGGAATATTTGGAATTAAACACCGATCTCGATGTCAAAGGATGTTCAATAGCCGATATTCTAGCCCAAACACGTGCCTCTGAGGACCATTACTCTGGGGAGTCCAACAGACTAAAGAGGGCGTGGCTACGGCTGGGAGATAAAGCCCAATCTCTATCAAAATGGGTAGAATTCATTCCTGAAGAGTATGGGCTAGGTATTGTCCGAACTGGCATCGAATTGGTTTTAGAGGTAAGCAGAGTCTAATAAATGCCCCAACGACTTCGCACTTCGGTCCCAAAATTTTCTGTTTGAAAAAAAAAATACAATCTCTTTTAAGCAGAACCACTAAGTAATATTTTCTAAACCTAGAAAGCGGAAGCCGCCGCGAATCAAAGAAATCTAATCATCGATACATTTCGTAAAGTCACGGATATTGTTCAAGATGTTGAGATTAACACGGATAGCTGGAACTGGGATCAATCCGTGAGGGAAAGCGCTCTAGACCTATTCGGAGCAATCGCAGATCTACTTGTTGAGGTCCTTCAACTTGAACCGAAGAAATTACGAAAGGCCGAATCTGACGCTCAGGAAACGCCTAGAAGCTCCAAATCGGCATCAGGAATGTCGAATCTAATAAAATTTAACAAGCAATCTAAATCTTCGGCTCATCTAGCCGAGCTACTTGAAGAAATCGAAAGAAAGTCGGCTCGTTTACAGTCCCGGGTAGATAGCCAGTGCGATAAGACAATTATGGATATTAAGAAGTTGGCGTTAGAGGATAATCGTCAGACTTCTCAAATCCGCTATAACACGAATAAAATCGAATATCAAACAAAGTTAATAGGGAAGAATGTTGAAGAGACAGAATCTAAAGTAAACAGCATTCGCGAGAGAGTCGACGAAACAGGAACCGATGTCAGACATATTAGCGAAGTGATTGACCAAGCGGGATCCGATATAAAACAGATCGCTCTTGAGACCAAACAGATCCAGAATATGATGGAGAAATATGAGAAACTATTTCAGACAAAAACTTCCAGCTTACCAGCTGATGAGCTAGATTGGCTTTTAGATGAGAAAAAACAATACGAGGATCTAAAGTCTTTTACAGAATACTTCACATTTAATGCGAGGAATGGTATGTTTACGTTTCTCGTTGACCAAATCAAGAAAGGTATGAGCACGAACTCCGATTCTGTTGTTCCTATTGTGGCTAGATTTGAAAACTAAACATGATTAATTTGTAGAGTTGTCATCGAATTTGCGCAAGCCACACACGACAGCCTCAAACAAAAACGAAGCGATTATTTCTATGAAAGGTTTTGTTATGATTTTAGCTTCAAGGGAAGACCTAACAACAAGAGATATTACGAATCATGATGTAAAATCCATTCTAGCCCAGCCACATAAGGATATAAAGAGCATATTGAGCAAATCGCAGGACTTCGATGCAAGATCTCAAGGTCAAACACAAACATTGATGCAAAATGAGAGGTTTCTCCGGTGGATGGCAGATAACGAACCTGACATATTACTCGTGGATGGAAATATCCCATCTTCCGCACTTGACAACCTCTCGGCAATGTCACTATTTTGTGCAACCTTTACGATAAGTATGATATCTCTACGCCCTGGAGATGTAATATTACACTTTTTCTGCGGTTTGCATACTGGATTGAGAGATTGGTTCTATGGGCCAAGCGGGTTGGTTCGTTCTCTCATAGTTCAGCTTCTCAGGGCATTAAATCAACGAGACGGCCCGAATCTACAATTTATTAATTCACGAAAATATCTTAGACGCCTAAGATCTCACGACCTAGAGGCCCTTTGCTTTGCTGCCGAGGAGCTTATCCTACAATTTCCAACGAGCACAAACTTATATTGTATCATTGACGGTGTATCAGCATATGATAAGGATTATCAGGGGTTATTCCAAGGCATGAAGACGGTTCTAGAACGGCTTCAAGACATAGTCCGTCATGATAGCCTCGAGGCAAATTTCAAGGTTTTATGTACGACAGCTAGTAGGAGTACCAGGAGGATGAAGAATTTGGTAGATACCCGCTGTCATGTCGAACTGAGTTCGAACAATATAAATCCGAACTCGATCAACGACTATTCCATGCGCATGAGCTTGTCACGACCATCTACGCCTTCAAGACCGCGTACACCAAGCCGCCCCCCCGACTGGGAATCTGACGGGCGACTTAGTGACGAGGGATATAGATGGTATTGAACACCTAGTCTTATGTATCTGATCGTTATACCTTTTTATTTTTATTTTTGGCATCAGCTATCTGCTGTCATGAGTCGTAGGTAATTTCCATTGATATCGTGCCAGTGCCGCAAGCCAGTCCCAAGCAGCTTGCCAATAAATATATTGTATAGCTTCTTTGCCGGGATCTAGTATAATGCGTCTCTCGGATCAGGGATCCGCTCCGAAAACCTCCCATGTAAAATCTTTATTTCGCAATTGTGCCATAATATGCATCCAAAAGAGCAAGTCATCAGAACGCCTCTGCTTCAAGTGCCACTGGCGGGCATTGCATGTACTTATAGGCATGCTTTTCTCTTGGCAATCAATTTCTCGAACGGGGGATTACTTTATTTGCTAGCTACCAGTCGCCGCTGTACGCATTACTTTGCTATGCCGGCTTACGAGACCAATGAAAACATCTACTACCTATGTATTTCGTGCCGGGATAAAGCTAGACTGAGGTGTCAGCTACAAAAAGAAAACACCAGCAAATACCTATAAAACACCTCTATCAGAGACATCCCTCTAAAGTTATGGTAGATAAACCGTTTACCTACCTACTAATACGGATACGAAGCCTTCTTTGCCTTGCCAGCAACAGCCGTTTCTTGTACACCTCTTTAGTATTACACCACCGAGCTTTTGAGCTTAGCACAGAACTAGCACGATGGTCGGCTCATCGATTGCCATAGTTGGCGGACTGAATATGGACATTATATTCTCTGTAGACCGCGTCCCAGATGTCGGCGAGTCTAAAGACGCCGCTTCCTTAGTCCAGTGCCCTGGCGGAAAGGGCGCCAATACAGCAGTCGCAGCCTACAGAGCAAGTCATGAGAAGCCCGTGAGGGGCCGAGCTGCATCAAGTCGTATCAATACCAACGCCAAAAACGACATACGAGTTTTCATGAACGGCGCCGTTGGTAATGACGCATTTGGTCCACAACTTAAGAAGCAACTGGCAGACAATGGCGTCGATGTATCCGCCGTGCAAACCCTTGAGGGAATTGTGAGCGGCACCTGCTGTGTCTTTGTTGAAAAGGGAACGGGCGAAAGCCGAAATATAGCATATCAAGGTGCGAACCTCAAGTGGGCGCCATTGGAAAGCAATTCAGTTACCTGCTTTGGAGGGGATGAGAAACCCGATCTCCTTGTCCTTCACCTTGGGATCCCAGCCGAAGTTGTGGAAGGTGTCCTCGGTACGGCATCAAAGAAGGGGGTTGATACCCTGTTGAATCCTTCTCCAGCTGTGCCTCTGAACAGCAGCACCTACAAGAATCTGACACATTTGGTGCTGAATGAGACGGAAGCCGCCCTCCTTTCTGGGGCCAGCCTCGACACCTTCGAAGGCCTCAGCGCGTGGAAAACGGCGGCGAGTTTTTTCATTCGTCTTGGTGTCAAGAATCTGGTCATTACCTTAGGTGCCAAGGGTGCCTTCTATGCAACGCAGGATGGCGACGCGGGGTACGTGGAAGCGGAGAAAGATGTGGCAGTGGTGGACGCAACAGGAGCAGGGTGAGCAGGCGTCCCCAATCATGAAATTCAGCCCGGATCCGTTGATTAATTTTACTCTGTGTCCATCTAGCGATACCTTTGTGGGGACTTATGCGGTGGAATACACCAAAGCGAAGCAGACTGGCAAATGGAATATTGTCAAGGCGGTCAAGCGAGCTTGTAGAGCGTCTGCGGTTACGATCCAACAGTTCGGGGCCCAGGAATCAATTCCGTGGTCTGACGAAATAGATAGATACTAAAGACGCACGTAGGGATCTAAAAAGATTCCACATCACCTTGTATTGATGAGCAAACATGATTGAACATTGGAACAGACTTGAATTTACCTAGACGAATACAAAAGAGGGGTTGGCGATAAGAAATTAACAGTTATTTATATCAATCACATGTATATTTGTACATGATATCACATCGCTGTAAATGCGTAAATCTCGTGCATGTCCCCGAGAATAGAATTCGAATGACTCCAATCGTTTATCATGCATCACAGGTTCTAAGATCCAGCATGGCAGAAAGCAACAGCCGAAGGAAGCCGAACACCCCTATTTTCTTCAGGGAAATCCAAATTTGCTTCCAGGAATAGTCCACATCTCGATGTGTCTTTGAGTTCTTTGCATTGTCGGTGGTCGCCGCCGATGTTTGAGGCTGCATGAGTGCTGTCCAACGCAATCATCTCTCGAACCGCCCACAACCCGCAAACGGTAACCATTTTCTTTTTCCAGGCTAGGCCTCTTCATCTTTGTGCCACCTTATCGATACTCGCCCGGCCGTAAGCCGCACCCGCTTTGAAAAGAGTATGATTTCTCCAGGGGTGCGGAAAACCGAGCTCAGTATGAGCTCCAATGGACTTTTGGAGGTAGCGGAAGCTGTGGCCGCGCGTGTGTCATTCGTATATATACCACTTGGGACATCCTCTAGAGCTTCAAGCGCTTCCTCGCAAACCTGCCCAGCTAAAACCTCTTTTCCATCCACTCAAGTTTGTAATAGCAGATACAATACTACAAGTCTTTTTTCAGCTACCCATAGTATTAAATATGGACTCTGAAGCAAAGTACCTTCTATCCTTGCGCGCAATCCGGGAAAGGGCCAAGATTGTTTGGGCAGCTGCGCAGGCTGGAAATCTCAGCCATTTCGACCTTCATGAGGATCGCTTAGACGATGTCGCAAGCTTTGTACTATCTGTCATCGAGGTAAGGTTTTTTTCATTATTCAAAATGGCTTTTTGTGGGTATTTGTACCGTTTGTATATCCATGAGTTCTAACTATACTGTGAATAGCGAGACTTCGGTCCCGACAAGTTCGAGACAATCCCTCCACATGGCCGTTGGCAGCACTTTGAAGTAGGCGGTGTCCCCAGAATTGCTGATCTCATAGAAAGTTGGAAAAGCCAAAGCGGCGTTGACGAAATCGAGGTGACTCGTCGTTTGATCGATCTCTTCTTCGTCTCCGTACTTTTGGACGCTGGTGCCGGGGATGAATGGCGATATGTGGAGCCCGAGACCGAGAACAAGTACGAAAGAAGCGAGGGCATTGCTGTAGCTAGTCTTTATATGTTCAATTCTTCGGGGTTTACCACAGGACAGGTCCCATTGGTTGATGGTAAGCATGATAGCTAGATTATTCCTAGAGAAGGTGAGATGCTAATTACCTATATTCAGGCGAGGGTTTGAAGCAGTTGTCTGCAGATGCACTAGCTGCAGGATTTCAGGTTTCCGACAGCAATAAGATGCTTGGAGTTGAATCTCGCGCAGCTCTACTACAAAGCTTGGGAGGATCACTGCTAGCTCATCCCGAGGTGTTCGGAGACAATGGCAGGCCAGGTAATCTTGTTGGTAAGTCTCACTATAGCTTAGTTAGTGCTACGTGACTCTATTGTTACGTTCCGGAGGACCATTAAACCTACAAGGTTTTTTTCCCGTAATTTTATTTGCTGATTAGACTTTTAGATTATATGATCAAATCTGCCAATGGTTCATCCGAACTCGATGTTCTTGTTCTCTGGGATGTCCTACAGACAGTCTTAATCCCAAGCTGGCCAAAAGACCGGACTACAGTCAACGGGTTTGCTATTGGGGACGCCTGGCCACTAAGTACACTGCAAAAGCAAGCGACAACCGTGACAGCCGGCATCCAGCCTTTTCATAAGTTGACCCAGTGGCTCACATACTCGTTGATGGTCCCATTCCAAAGATTGCTTAACAAAGAGTGGACTAATTCGGACGCGTTGACGGCTTTGGCTGAATATCGCAACGGCGGCCTATTTGTTGATCTTGAGGCTCTAACATTGAAACCTGAGGCCTTGGAGAGGGGCCTACAAGCGTCTGGTACAAATTTGCCGCTCTTCGACGCCAGTGACGACGTTATTGTAGAATGGCGCGCAATGACGCTGGGACTTCTTGATGCGGTTTATGATAAGATTATCAAAAGAATGGGTGATAAGGTGCACTTGAGTATGGCCCAGGTTCTGGAAGCCGGAACGTGGAAATCCGGAAGGGAAGTAGCAGCAAAGCGCAGGCCAGAAACAAAATCCAGTCCTATCCTCATCCAAAGTGATGGTACTTTGTTCTAATGCCACATCAGATCATATTGATCCACTCAAAAGATATCATTTGTAAGAGAACGATTTAATCCGCTAAGATCATGAGATAGCATTATTTGAAGGTTTTTTTTTTTTTTTTTTTTTTTTTTTACAGGCCCATGTCCTAGCTGGTACTGCGTTGAAACGTGAAGCGACCGTTCCACTACTTGCAGATGTACGCTCAGGTGGACTGGTGATACTTCAATAGCAGCCCCTGCCTTAGCGTGCATGCACAAAGCTCGCATGTCAACCCGGAAAAATAGCCGTGACATGACAGCTGAAACGCCGTTCGCATAAATTCTGCAGCTCCGGCGCACGGATCGTCACGAGAAAGTATCGAAAAATTTTTGAGAAACCGCTCGAATCGAACCAAAAATGACTGCGAAACATTGTGAAACGTTCTGGACGGGTGTAGAATTCAGAGCTTGGACATGCAAGTTGGTCATAGCTACTGCCGATAAAGCCAACGCCGCGCAAAAGACAGATCGCTGATAACATCGGATTTTGATATCCGTGCTTTCTGGCTGTTTTCTCTCTCTTGCAGTCTCCGGGATCAATGCATCATCATATCGGCACCTGCGGCGCCTTTGAATCGGTTAGCATCTGGGGCTGACAGGATGCAACCAGCCATATTAATATTCGCTTGCATAAATACCCCAAATTCGTGAAAATTTCCAAATGAGATGATGCCCATGTCATTCAGTTGATAATCTCCCAAAAAAATTTTGAATTTGGACGCCGTTGCTGGTTACGCGGGGTTGATAAACACCCTGGCCCGCGAAGCACATGGGCGTCCAATATACCCGGAATGGGGGTGTCAGGGAACAGGCCAGCTCGATGGATAAATTGAGCCAGAGCAAACAAGTCACGAGAAGCACTGAGGAGCAGGAAATCACGACAAATACGAGCTTAACACTAGACCAGCGCTTCGGATATACCGTTCCTCGATCAAATTTGAATACCAATATATTGCGCAGGCAGCAGCTAAAGGAAATTGAGCTGAAGCTCATAGGATGGAGAGAGAAAGGAAAGGAAAAAAAGGGCGCTGTATTTAATATATGCAGAAAAGAGAGAGAGCGCGAGAGAGAGAGCAATTTGAACACGCTCGGCACTCAACAAAATACTGATCGGGCAGTTGAGCATCTATAACATGATGAATATTTGATTTTAGTTAATATTTAATCCCCGTTAATATTTAATTTTATTATATTAAAAATAAACATGAAATATAAGATGAGGAGTTAAAAAGCCAGAGAGGAGGGATGCGTACAACTCCGAGTCCAAAAAACCTGATGGGATACTCGCTCTTATTCCGCTGCAGGTAAGGCTAGGAAGCTGGAGCTACGGGCATGCTAGCACATGGACATGCATGACCTGCGCCGTAGCAACCTGACATTTGACAGAATGCCCGCCTTCTTTGGGACACCCAACTAGGCTACCCCATGGCCCTCTTAGGCTGCTCCGTCCGGCTTCCATTTATCATGATCCAGTACACCGTTCGCATACTCTCGGTAAGCACACTCAAGACATATTATTCGGAGAGTCTCAATCCCAACCTCCCGGCTATCCCGCTTGCCCTGCTACTTTCAAATTTGCGTTCTGACAGCTACAGCGTGCGCCAAGCGAATAGCATGCACAAATGTGCTCGATCCTGGCTGTAATGCATCTGTAGTGGTCCCGTTTTCTTTCGGTCAGAAGGATTTGAAATTCAATCACGCAAGTCAAAAGCTAGTTTCCAGTTAGCTTTTCGGGCCTTTGCTGTCAGCAAAAAAGCGGGATGTGTGCAGGTTATCAAGTTGAAATAATTGGTCAGTTAAGTCTGTCGCAGGTAAGACACATATGCATGTACGGGCTGGAGAAAGTTCAGTGAGTATATGGTGAGTCTTCCTATTGGATCATATGCTGCAGCCTAGACTTGCGCTGAAAAATTTTTGGTCGCCGGCAAATGGATCTTTGTAGACAGAGTGACGCGAGCTCCGGCAGCTTCAGTTCAAGCACAGGGAAACACACCTGGGGAGATTATTCAGGCCAGAGGAGGATCCTACCGGGGAGCCAAACCGTGGAAGGAAATCCGGGACATAAGTGGCATTTGAAGGGTTGTAATAGAGGCTGGTTTTGCAACATTCGCATTTAAACGACGGAGCCGATCAGATGGCTCCTATCACGGACGACCTTGTATCAACCGAGCGATACTTATAGCGCTTGCAGGCTATAGCAAATTCGCAGGAGCTTACTATCTGTATATCTATCTTATAGAGGGAATCGAACCGTACTAAACTGATTCATGTATATAGTACCTTCGATTTATAGGCACGATATCAGTTTAATTTTCGTCTATGGTCTACCACATCAACAAAGAGCCACAAATATAATCTTACTGAGCCTGATAAGTGCACGTTCTGCTATGACTTTTAAGTAAACCGGGTCTAAGATAAGTCTTTGTGTATCGCTGATGAATAAACCAGGGTTGATAAGAATATTAAACGTGTGAAACCTTTCGAATCAATAGCCTATTTTTTGACTCAACAATATGTCTCAATCGCCTATAAGGACGTCTTATAATAACCCGTCATTTCAAGGTGGTACAAGGCATTTATTGGGAATATGTTGATTTATATTTAACTGCTGTAGATATGGTTATCTCATAGACCAGAAAGCTACGTAGTCGCGAGATACTCTTAGAAGAAACAAAACAAACTTGATTTCATGCATGTACCTCCGTGAATTAACGGAAATGGCTTCAATGTTAACCGTCAACCTCCACTTTGACCCTAGCTTAGGGCATAGTATATCTCCTCTATATTATGACACAAGCCTAAGAAAATTGTTCTGTCAGGGTACCGAGTACGCGATGGCACCATGATATCAGTTGTTCATATCATCGTAAGTATAACACTAACATATTATGACCGAGGTGGGGAGGCTAGTTAGTTTGGAAACCTGCTTCGAAGCTACAACGCAAACTTCAAACGTTGGAGTTTCTTGCCACGCCTATTTCATCTTACAAAAACCTGCATAAGCGACGTTGATCTGAGCAGGAAAAACAAAATTGTTGTGCAAAAGGTTTCGCCTAGACAGGTGGGCCTTTGGGGGTTCGTATTTTTAGGTTTTGGGTTCCCCTAAGTTTCGCAGGCTCAACTATAAACCCTTAAACGGGGCCATGGAGAAATAACATCAATGCCGTTCACGAAAATATTTACTTGGGTTTTGGGCTCGTATTCACGATGCTCTGGTACCATTTCGTGTATATAAGCTAATTATGCTAGGCTGTGGCGATAAATATTGGAGTTGGAGTGGAGAAATTTATGTTTGACCTGGGGTTGCGCCCAGCCGGACTTCTGCGCCGGGGATTAACTTTGGTCTCGTAACAAAACCCGTTTCCTGAGCGCTCGCTCAGGAACCCCCCACCAGGGCATATATGGTATCTAGCTGTTTAAGAAACAAGCACGTTGATCTTTGTACTAAGCAGTAAACATCGCGCATCCGAGTTTGTTGAGATACGGTGAGGTCATACTACTTGATGATTGAAGTGCTAACTCAAAGGAATTTACCGTGCTAAGATCAGAAGTTTGTTCCAAGCCCCCAAGCCTTTGGCGAGCAAGTCTACGGGATGGAGCGACTTAGCGCGATATATTTGCGCACGGCCAGTCGGCTCCATGCAGCATTTAGGCCATGCAGTTGATCACTTGGTGTCGGCAAAAGTCATCGGCAAATATCAGCAGCGATGGTCTAATCGTTGAAGTACTTACTAAAGCTAAGCGAACTTTCTGAATAGCAAGATCAGGGGAATCAAATCACTGCACGCGGGATATTCCGGCTTTGTTTCTGAAATCAGGGTAAAAATGTCTCAAGGAGGAGAGGAAGCGAAAGCCGCATTCCAGGTAATCGATAAACACGTTTTAACGTTTTCTTTGGATTTAATAACTTGATTTAATGATCCAAACTTCGAATTATCTTATATTAATCCGTCGCAAATTCGGCTCCATCTTTAAATCGAGAGCGGGGAATGACATGCATCTTGAGAATACATGTACCTGTACCCCTTGAAAATGCCATTATTTATCCTTGGTTCTTATGCTTAATCGAAATCTAGTATAGGGAAAGGGGTTTTTTTTTCATGCTGCTAGTTCGATACATCTGACTTGCGCGGTACTTTATCATCGGCACTTAATAAACGCGTTTATAGGCACTCTGAACCCCAGATCTTCGGTATAATTCGCTCTATTATACATCGACGGGCTGTTTTAACCTTCACTGCCCTCTCGTTCCTGCATAATCTATTGCAGAATCGGTGTTTATTCGAAGTTTGTTATCAATCAGGAGGCAAGAACGAGTCAGATGATGCCACAGTGGAACCTCAACCGGACCAGGGTTTCGAGAGATGACCTGAAACTCTCAAAAAGCATGGCTATCACATTCAATAGCCCCTCAAGCGGGATAAGTCTCTCTCAACTCTGAGGATTTGGCGCTCTTTCTCAGCACACAGAAGGTTTCGAGGCATCTGCCGCAAAAAAATTTTCTTCGTGCGCATATGCGTTTTGCTGAGAAACAAAATCAAGGTCTGTGCTCTTTGTGGGCTAAGTTGGAGTCTACCAAACCAAAACGATGAAACAAACCGTTATTGTTGAGCGCCGTGAGAAGACGCCGAAAAAAATAATATGAATAATCATTTTCCAACCAATCCTCGTAACTCATTAACCCGATAGAGGGACATGCAGGTGGTTCTTGACCGAGTCTTGGCGTCTAGAGATCGTGGAAATAAGAAACAACGTGGGTTTTGTCAACACACCCGCTTTGTGAGATCGCAATGTCGAAAATTTCACTCGGGTAAAGCCCAGGTCGAAGTAACGTCCAGAGTCGGTTAGATTCTCATTTCCGAATTTGTTTCCAAAGCGGATATTCGTTCTGAACTGAGATCGAAAAGTTCGATATAGAACAACAATATCTTGAGAAAGTCGATCAAATGTTCGCCCGTCACGCCAAATACCGGCAACGACGAACAATGTGCTTGCTAAGGTCTGATTAATCCGGATAGCCCCAAATTGATCGTCTATTAGCCGTGAGGGGAGAAGAGCTGCAACTTGTTAATGCAATTTCGCCTTCAACCGCTTGCCCAGTGTTCTGGTTCTTACGCAAACGAAACTCCCACTTTTTCTTTCTTTCTTTCTTGGTTGGTCAAGCAAATGATACATCAGCAACGTGAGTTCAAATCTCCGGCACAACCCCCCAAGTGACACATGCTGTTTTTTGCCAGCTATCTTCGGGTTATTTTCAAAGTCACCCACATAAATGCTGAACCGTGCTTGGTGTGGGAGTTCCAGGGACAAGGGTACTGGGAAGCTAATAAAAGCAAAATGGTCCCGCCACCACTCGCACCAGTTTACCGCTTTGGCGGCCAAACCCCATGTGGTAATCCACCCGCTCAAACGGACGCCCGTGCTTTTACCGGAAATACTCACAACATACGAAATACTGGTCAAACACAGAGGGATATCCTGGGAGTTAGAACCTGGAGTCTTGCCAGTGCGTTAGTGATGCTTCAAAGCTGAACGCCGGGCCCTGCATGAACACTGGCAAACTTCGAGAAAACGAAAGCGCCTAACAATTTGCAGTGAATATTACATAATTTCGGATAGCTTTTTGGTGCTTCCAAAATCCTTCAGCACAAATGCCTTTAACCAGGATGGCATGTTTACCAAAATCCATCTCATATCAATAAATTGCTGGTGAAATTTGGGCACCATCTTCCAGCTAATGAACCTAGTCAAAAGCTATCTACGGATGGTGATATTTCAATTTCAGGTGACCTCTGGCTTCCTGTGGAGAAAGCTAACGCAAAAGTCATATTCTGTGCAGTTTCAGCCGCCTTGGGACCACGTTTTTGTTTTCAAAGACGGCTTGCTTATCGGAACGTATCCACCCCCCATTTCTAAAAAAAATCGGCTTGCCACGGGATGATTGCTGAATGGCTCCTTGGAGGCAGTCCAAACCGGACCAATCTGCGACTGGGGGTCAAAGGAAGAAACATTTCTCATGTCTGGAGTGCTTCACTCCAACCTCAACGCAAGACGTGCTTGGGGCGGCTGGTTTGGATGTCTTTACAATCGATCATCTAAGCGATATCTTAACTTGTATGAGCTTAGCCTGCAGCCAGATAAACTAGTGTCTGGAAGACGATCGCTTTTTCCCCGCACGAGAAAAGGTCAATCAATTTCGTGTTCGTGGATCACATTTGGGTCGATGTCCAATGCTTTGAAGTTAACAAGACGAAGTGATATCCTGATGCCCCAAGCTGAATATTTCTCCAATCATGGGTTATTGAGCTGTGGACCGTGACAGGATGTTCCTGGCACGTTTTTTAACGTTGGCTAGCCACTTGGGCTTGGGGCTGCGGGCAGGCCCAAGCCTTGACAGGTCTCATCTCGTGCATCTTGTCCCCTGTACCTGACCTCCCTGAGGCAGCGGATTTCGACCCACCCCAATTGGATAGTGAATTTCCGCCTTTTGATATTTCATTTGCTTTTCTTTCGTCACGGTTGCACGCTGGGAAACAGCCCCTGTCACATCCATATCTTTGAAGCTTTGGCCTATCACGCCGGGAAGGCCCAGGAACAAAAATTTTTGGCGTCTTGTTCCTTTCTTGTTTAGTTTCCTCTGTTGCTGCCGCATTGCTACTATGATCGATCTTAATCGTGGGCTATATTTTGGCCTCCAGTCTCCTCAACCCTCTGCTTTAATCATAATCATAATTCTTCCGATTTTTATTTTACTTTTATCTCACACTGGCACCCCAACAACGCCTCTCTTTCACATTCCCACATTTATTCCAAAAGGGTTGACATTGTCGCGCCAAATTCGATACTGTGGACACAGGCCGCATGTGTGTTGAAGATTGGATGAAGTGACAAGCATAAGAGATTCCAAATTTGAACTTCTTTATTTGATATTAGACCCAAGAATCACTGGAGCTTACTTGCCCAGGTTATTCGCTTCTTTGTTAAGCGTCTTAATTCGGATCCAAATAATATCGGTCCCTAAACGAGTTACTCGGCCTTGTGACTCCTCCACGCACCGGAGCAGCAGGTGGGCCCCTGGTGCAAGTGTTCCCGGTACTCAGTTAGAGCATTCTCTTTCGTGGAAGGGCATCCCTGGTAAGCTCCATTGCATTATTTCTTAGCCGGATGCTGCATTTGCCGGCAAATCGACCCAACCTGGTACATTGTTTGCTGCGAGCTGTCTTTTGTGTTCGTGAAGTGACGGATACATGTACCAAAAAGCTTTTGGTGTGGCAAGCTTCAGGTGGAGAAACCAACGGGCCGAGCAACTATAGGACTGCAACTTATACCTCTAGGCTCCTTTCGTGACAGAGGGAGAGAAAAGAAAAAACAAAACGGTATCAAGTCCCCTCCCTTTTTGGCCCCTTTGGCATAAAACGGGACTGTTGCTACACTTTCCCCTCCCTTGCTTCTTCCCTGCCCTCCCTGCCCTCTTGCCTGCCGTTCGAATTAAGCTGGCTGTCAAGGCAATATAATATCATCGGGGAGAAACAGGAAAAAAGAAGCTACGGTCCTTAGCACACAAAAACCGCACAAAGTCTTCCCGCGGCCGTTTTGATCAGTCGCATTCTTTAAGCATCGCTTCGATCTGCTGGTTGCTTATTTTCCGTTTTATACACACAATAAAGGGAACCCTATAATAGTACATCTCTTGTCCCCGAACCTACTTTTCTGTACTTCCTGATCCGAAATACAGAGCTTCCCTTATTTATTGTTTCTGCTTGTGCATCCCTTGGACGGTGGTATCGTATCCTTACCATTATTACATTACATCCAAGGCCTCGTCGTCCGATATTTCAGTTGATACTTTACTTAATCTAACACCAGCTCTTTCCGCAGACCTGACTGTCGAGAAACTTTGTTTCTGTTCCTAACGCGGGTCTCCTTCCAGCAGAGCCGAATCGAAACAACATCATCATCATACATTCGAAAGGGTCAAAGAACACGACAAATTGGAGAACATCGTGAACTCATTCTCTTGATCTGAGATTAACTAAGACAAATAACTCTAGAGACCTGCTTTCGGAGTGTCCTCTCTAAAAGAGAAAAACAAACAAAAAGATTGGTTTTTTTTGTCTGGTCTTACAGATACGCATCAACTTCTCTATCCCTTCCCCCACAGTCAAGTTGAAGTCTTCCAAAGTTTCGACTTTGGCAGACTTTACCGCATCCTTAAAACCTGGCTGTCCATATATCTCGAGGCGAAACATTGCCTCTCTATAGCTTTCGCCAGCCTGAATTTTGGCGATCTCCTGTCAACGAAACTTTTAGTCCATCTTTCCCCAAGGCCAGTGTAACTAGCCCTCCTAGTCAGCTCCCTTTGACGGAGTTTAGCACCCCTTCAATGCAGTACCAACCTCTCCACCACCAAGGAGCACCTCACTCCAATAATGCCAGTATGAGCAGTCACCTACAGCATGCCGACCATTACACACTCACACCGACTCACACACCGCACTCTTCAGCTACAAAGCCTCGGAGTCGGACATTCCATGACATGGTAGACGAAGATGTACAGGATGTAGACCATCAGAACCAACATTTGCATTCGCAGCACCATCACCATCAACTACCAAACCACAATGGATATCACCACCAAGGTGATCAACCACCTCCTCACAAGATCCAAAGAGCAGATTTTGACGATTTGCTTGGGCGGACTTCTATGCCTATGGGCGGTCCGGGCTCTCTTCTTGGTGGTCCGCCATCCCTACAAACGCCTGGACAACCACCAGCGCAAATGTTCGCACCAAATGGTCTTGGTAACCAAGGGCATCTCTCGCCTATAGAGCCGCTAAGGCAAAGTCAAGGTGGTCCTCCGATGTTAGGGCCGATGCCTGGTTCACCGCACATGTCCCACGGAGGTCCTCCTTCTATGACCACGGCCGTCGGTGCACCAGGGATGCCGATGCCGATGCCCCGTCCAAGAGGGCCAAAATTGAAGTTCACACCGGAAGACGACGCTCTTCTCTTAGAATTAAAGGAGAACAGAGCCCTAACATGGAAACAAATTGCTGAGTTCTTTCCCGGAAGATCGTCCGGGACATTACAAGTGAGATACTGCACTAAACTAAAGGCTAAAACGACACAGTGGACAGAGGATACGGTATGTGCAGTCTGGTTCAGAGATTCACTCTATTAAATCCAAGGAAAACACTAACAATCTGCATCCAGATTCAACGGCTGCGAAATGCTATGCAAGAGTACGAAAATGATCGATGGCGCCTGATTTCTGCTAAGGTTGGAAACGGTTTCTCCCCAGCTGCTTGCAGGGAGAAATCAAAAGAGGTTAGCATTTGACTAGCCGACCCTGACGGGAAGTCCGAGGAGGGGAGTTACTCCCCTTCTCATGAAGGATTTCCCGTTGGGGATAGCGAAGCATCGATTTCATTCGATCAAAGAGATAATCAAAACGACAACCGCGAGCCTCAGCAAATGCCACAATCAATGCAGCAGTCAATGCAGCAATCAATGCAACAGCCGATGCAGCAGCCGATGTCGCAATCTATGTCGCAATCTATGTCCCAGCAGCATCCTCCAAGCCACGGACAGCAGCCACTGATCCCCCCGCTGCATAGAGTAGGACCAGTGCCTCACCATCTTCCCCTACCCTTCGACTCCGCACCAGACAGGTATACGAATTTACAATCACCTTATCAGACACTACCACCAAAGCACCCGCTTCCATAGTGCGATATATCATTTCAATATCAACCCCACCGCTACTTTATTTTTCTATTCACGTATTCTGCGATTCGGCGCTCGCTGAAAAGATCTTCTGGAGTTCTTAATCCGTCCGGATAATTAATCATATTGATATTTGTTTCTCCTCTGACAGATGAGTATGCGTAATGGCGATCATGGCATACTCCTTTGCATTTTACTTTTACGGCTTTGATATCGTGGCTTTTTTTTTTTTTTTTTTTTTTTTTTTGGTTTTTTTGGGATTTTTTAAAGGGGTGGGGGGTTTTTTTTGGGTATTTTTTTTTTTTTTTTTTTTTTTTTTTTTTTTTTTTTTTTTTTTTTTTGGTTGTTTGGGAATTTCTAAAGGGCTGGGGCGTTTATTCTGAGTAATTCTATCTTTTCTTCGTTCACCAAGATTTTGCATATATTCTGAAAATTTTATTACCATCCTGATCCCGCATGCATGTATTTGTGATTCTCACTTCTCTGTCCATTTGGGTTTTGGGGCTGGATGTTCGTCTCCGATGTTTCTAGGGGTGTTTACCTTTCTGTGCCACTACATTTTGTTTCCATCTCACGAAAAGAAATATAACACCTACTCTCTTGTTCGATTTCCCCAGCTCCACCCCTCTTATTGTGTTGGCATATATTTCATGTTGCTATGATGGCGCATGACGGCGAATGAATATTTTTACTTTGTATACGGAAGGGTGGCTATCCAGAGCGCTACATCTTCTGAAACAATTATACCCTTTGCTGTTTTATAGCACGTCTCAGCAAAAGACTCCTTATTATCATTAACATCTGATAAATTCTAGATCATTGTTTTTCAGCTTCAATCTACACGTGAGAAAGCCAAGCATACTTTTAGAGGCCGAACTGAAGGTTGCCTTGACAGATTCCCGCAGGTTGAAAACCCGACAAGGCCAATAAATACGGTGTTATAATCCATCCTTGAATACCAAGTCATTTTCTCTAGGCTCAGCAGTTATTTTTAAGTCGGCAAATACAAGCATCTTCTCCTGAACTCGCGAACAGGCAATGTACAGCTGAATATTTAAGGCTGAAAGGCTTAGCTAAATTATCTTCCAATTCACGCAATGCTGAGGATGCTAAGGACCTGCGGGAGGGTAAAAAAAAAAAAAAAAAAAAAAATCCCGGTCCATTTTTTTTATTGCTTCGGTCCTAAATATCCCGACAAAGCTCCCAATGCATAAGCGATGCACTGTATGGAAAGGGAAATACGAGTGATTGATCACGGCCAAGTTTGATCGAGTGGTGCAACTAATACATGTTAGAACAATATTATATTAGCATTAACATCCTCACCTATACTGCTTAAATATCTTCAGCCCGGTTTATTAGACGGGTCCCAATGTGACTTGCTCGCCGTTTTCCCCCACAATTTTCTTTTTGACGCCATTGAGCAAAATACACAATGTCGACCGATACAAGCAAGATTTGGTCCCGGATACAAGGGCGTGAGAGGAGACAGAAAAGTCCTCTAGCTAGCTGCAGGCCAGAATCTAACCGCTTGGCCATGACGGAAAGGTTCACAGTTTCAACAAGGCCGGGCTAAGCCCCCAGTTTCGAGACATATTGTTCAGCAGAGAACGGGATGCAATGACTGTTTTTTGTCCCATTGGCTGTTTTTTCTGCCCTGATAAGAAGAGAAGGTCGGACTTTTCTTTTCTTCTGGGCCGCGCATTTCTGGAGAAAGTGCGAGTCAGATCCGTGATCCTTGTAGACTCCGGTCAACAGAACATGTCAGATCAAAAGGCTTTTGGTGTATCTCGTGACTGGATGAGAGCTAACGCCGACAGCAAGATTCCCCACTAGTGCTCTGCAATGGTAAAGGGAATATGTTAGGGATGTTTGCATTCTGGCTGCTTTGTGGTTGCAACGCTGAGCCTAGACTCAGTGGCCCCATCAGCTCGGTACATAGACGGGCTCCATCCCACAGGATAGGCTGGCTCGACCCGATAGCTGCGAATATCAAAGGAGGTTCGTTCCCGTGCTCCTGATTTTCAGTCTTGAGCCAGGAAAAAAAATAAACCTCCCAGACTTGCCATCTCGATTAATGATCGTCAAGAGTATCTGACCCTTCCAATATCAAGAATCGGTACTTGGCAGTAGTTATTTGCCTTGCGTGCTTGGAAAAAGCATTTTCCTTCTCTCAATAGATCCTGCTTTTCAATGGAGTATCATCTCTCTTGTTTTTGGCTTAGAGCCCGATGTGGTGCCGTGATCTCCACCTTTTATCGACATATTCAAGGATCCTGCCAGTTCGTCACTCCTGTTCAGTGGTGACAGATGCATGTTTCCCGGTCCCCCGCCAGCCTGCAACTCTTTCCGACTCCGAAAAACAATTGAGGAAACATTTAGAGGAAGAAGAAAGCAATTCACACACCAGCAACCCTCCCGTTTGAGTTAGGTGGCTCGTCAGAAACACATTTCCTGCCGCTACTATGGATTGCATACCATATAACGGTTCTTGGCTGCAGACAACAGGGTTGACCGGTTTTGCCTTGAGAAATTCGAGCCCAATCCTCTCAGCTCTGTGTCGGAACAAGACTGCCCACATCGAAAGTCGCGGATCATTCGAGAATCCTTACCTCTTGCACTCTGAGAGCCGGTGGTAACTCCCTGTTTTCGCAGAGGAGAAATAATTAGCACAACGATGGAGAAATGCATGGTCTTCTTTGCGCAGCGGTTCCGCGCAGGTATTGCACATCCTGCTGAACTTCTCGGTCAGAGAACGAGTGAGGCAGCTCTCTCCCTAGCAATGTAATGAGACCAAGCTCCAGAAGCTAGTCGATGTTCTGGCCGACCGGTTCAATGCGCTATCGAGCGGGCAATTTTTTTTATTGCTAACCCCTCAATACGTAGCAACCCAAATCTTCAGCTTCAGAGAATGCGGCCACACGCTGGAGCTGAAAAGCGGCCGCGGTCTAGATACCTAAATGGGGGAAAGGGTGGAGGAGGAAAAAAAAAAAAAAAAAAAAAAAAAAAAAACAGGCGAACACCCCACACTCGATGCTAGATGAAAAGGCTTTTTCTTATTTTATTTTATTTTGTTTTTTTCATTCTTTTACACGCATCAACTGCTCATTCGAATCCTGGATAAATGGTGAGACCTCCTGGAGAGTCCAATTTGAGAAATGAAATGATGAAATATTCAGCGTTACTCACGTTGTAATTGGGAGGCAGTTAAACTGGGGTATCGTGCATGCAGAATACATGATCACTAGCCCACGCCGCACAAATCGTGATTGACCCCAAGAGTTCCGAGATTGCATGAACAATGGTAAAATACCATGTTATTTTAGGGAGGTAAATAGGCTTTCGGGACGAAAGATTTTACCCCGGTTAGATAATCTCAATATATTGGCTGGGCGATAAAATTGCAATTTTACATCGCTGCTAGGGGGGGGTTATAGTATCGCGAACGTGTAATAATAAAAGTCCGTGTTGGGGGTGTTGGAGTAATTTTGCTGGTGGCTTATTATACCCCGGGGGGTAATTCTAAACCTCGGGGTAAGTTCGGCGGGCCAGGAGGTTCCCGGAGACGGGCTCCGGGGCTTAACAGATTGTTACCGCACCCGGGCCGTTTTTATACATTATACTATACTTTGAAGTTAAAATTATAATTCTGCACCAACATTGTCGGATTATCGCGACTGTTCCCATGCAGACTTCACGCCGAGTCAGAGATCGAGAAGCTTAGTCGCGAGAATACCTCCTACACCTACCTCCAGGCGACAATCGACCGAATCACACTCTGGTTCACCTCGAGCGTCCGCAAGGTCAACTAGACCTGTAATGCGCGACAGTATAATCTCTAAAAAGATACTAGTCCGTTTCCATCCAATACAGAACTCCCTAGACGTAACGCAATGAACAATCACCTATACAAACTGTGTTAGAATTTGTACATTCGGCCTCAGTTCTAAATACCCAGGGTTTTAGAGTCTATTTCTTGATCAACTCGGTAGACTCGGTGGGTCGTTTGCCGTTCTGGGTTGGCAACCAGCCATCTCTAGCAGTCTATCTACATTAGCTTCAAAAAAACAGGGTCCGCTTTGAAGCGGACTAAATGTCTGCAATCGACGATGCCGTACGGCGACCTGTGCAGGTATCTGTGCGATATCGTTATATCAGGTAAGCGCTACGACAGTCTTAGAATTGATAAGCAACATTTTTACAATAAGAGAAACCTAGTGCTCTTGTAATGAACAACACCGAAACGAATCCATCCGCTTTTTAGTTCACAGGAGCAGAAGGTACAGCAGTTCTCCAGCCCGAGAATAGTCGGAACGGTTGCATACTTTCAACTGTCACACAGGCGCTACAATTCCCGGGATTTGTCTGCAATAGCCATTGTCCCGGGAGATCGACAGAAACGGTCTCGGGTTCGAAAAACATTCTGCTCTCCGATCGCTCCATTATACTGATGTCTTATCAATCATGTCTTACAAGAAAATTGGTAATTGCGAATGCGATTTGGGGATAGGAGATGCCTTTGTTGGTCGGCGTTTCGACGAGCCCCGTCTAGGCTGAGAGATGCTGGCGAAATTGCAGGGAAAATACTGCACATAGGGAACTTATGGCCTTTCTCCATTTAAAATCCCGAATACCCTGTTTCATGCGAGGTTGTCTGAAAGAAAGTCCAGCCGCAGCCTTGCTTTTCCGATGCCTCAGAGTTGACGAAGTTGGTCTCGATTTCTACTTTGGTGTGTTTAAACCTCTCCGATAGTTCATGGAAGGGATGCACAACCCTCGCCATACTTGCCTGATATGAACATGGCATTGTAGTTCCGACTAGGCCTTAAGAACGAAACGCCCCACTTGGACGCCGGTTTTGGTTTTGCGTCCGGTCCGGCGAGGTTGTCTTCGTTAATCGTTCGCGAATTGATGGGTTTTATTTGTTGCGAACATTGGTAGTATTAAACCGTCGCTAAAGGCACTGGCTTGCTCGCTTCCTGATGCAAGGGATTTAACTTTAGTGGCACCCGTGGCAAAATCTAAAATATGCAGCTAAAATAAATTCTTAAATTCAAGAGTCTAAGTGAACCGTTGATACTAGCAATTAGCGTTCTCTTCCTCCTTTCTTTGCCTCGAATTTTCAAGAGGCCGACAAGTTACGTGTCGATTGCGGCCAAGAACTCCGTAGGAGACAGGCCCCACCCAATCAATTTATTAGTTTTACCTTCAAAACATGATCGCAACGAGGCCGCCTTACAGTGCTTGTCGTTTCCTTGGTCTCCACTCTATGGATACGGAGCCACGACACTTAAATAAAGGTAGTGTACCCGATTGCCAGCGACCCGCACGCACATGGTAACTCTCCACCCCCCCCCCAGCACCATGGGTGTACAGTCTGTGCTACGTCCACGATCCGACTTGTTTCTACAATTGAGCCGGGGTTAATACTGAAAGTAGCCGAACAGAAAAGGTCATCTCGAAGAGGAGAATGGTGCGGGACGCTAGAACCTCTAGTAAAATTTTAATTCAACCGTTGGGATGGAAAGTCGTCGGCCTTTGAGCCGCGTGTGGGAATACATGCGGGTATGCATTTAGATGCTGTTTCGAGGCTAATTTGGATGAGAAAACCGGTTTGAGCGGGCTATGACTAGATTCTTACTAAGCTATGTAAATCACTTGCGCATGAGACAATAGTATAGCAATCTTTCCCCTTTTGATATACTGAATTGCTGGATCTCCGATCAAAAACTAGGATCTCGCTACCCTCGTGGTTGGTTAATCAATCACCTATATGTATGTCCAGTGTACCCGATGTCTGCATCTCATCTTGAAGGTGATCCACTTTGGTTCCCAAACTCAAAACTCGAATAAGATGGTATGGTGATCCCATGCGAATTTGACACCATTTGCGCAATCCCTGTTTGCAACGACACTCTTACAAGCTAACGTTAACTAGATCCACTATTTGTGCCCCGACTGTGGAGTTCATTACCACAATCGATTATCACTGCGTCTACGTAAGCAAGCTAAAAGAAAAACCTGAGGGTTGAATGACACTTCTGCCTACCTAATATGGTGAAGAGCGTGTTATGGCGGTTGATCGATGGGCCTACCTGACTTCTCTTGAATATTGGCCTCCACTATTGAAACGGTTGTGCATACACGTGCGCACTTGCCCTCCCTCGGTTTCCAGCATGTCCATTAAACTAGGTTATATTGCATTGCTAGAGGTATCTCTTTTCTCAATGGCGCATCATCCTATACTTTCAAACTTATTAGGGTCGATTCCTCATACACCCTTGGAACCAACCAATCCCGGATTATATTTACAAATGAGAAGTCCATGGATCCAGTAAACTAGATTCGTGCAAACAAAATAGACATTCTAACCCTTATGCCTTGCAGATATGCATATTCATTATTTTGATCATGGTAACCACTCGAATGACCGTTCGGGTTCGCCGCTGTACAAAAGTGGCATGCTGTCCGCTACCCGTAAAATGGCGGATTTTTCGAGAATCAGATACCGCATTCTATGTTCAGACCCACTTGGTTTTCGAACTCGGAAATGTCATTCAGCTAGCCACCGTCAAAGGGAAATGGCACCGAAAAGCCAAAAAAAGCCACAAGATAAAATGCCAAAGTTCGCTGGATACATATGCCTCCAAAAACTCGCTTCGGATGGCTGGTGTGGTTGCACAGTGTGGTATTTTGGTCCGCATCTGTGTTGTTGTGCGCCCAAATTCATGCGTTCCGCCTCGGCATCGCCAATAAAACAAAGTGGCTGTAGCAGCCTTGCATGCGAATAATATAATACCGATTCGATTTGATTCGCTACCACACTGGTTTCTTTTTTCTTAATTTTTTTGAGGAATTCGATTTTAAATACAATATGCGAGAGAGCGAAGGGGAAAAAACAAAGGGAAAGCGAAAATAGAGGCTTTCTGGCACCTCCAAAATTATTCCAAGGTACTGTGTTCTTGAGGTTTACTCCGTTCGTAAACGGAGATGAGGGATTATCGACAGCCACCCGGTTGCGATTCATTGCATGAACAATACACCAGAATATGCGCCATGGTGATATTATGCAGCATTTTTGACAGGGCTCCATGCAGCATAGCGAGAGGGCGGCCGAAAGCCCGGAATACCGGAAACGGTGGGAGACACTGGAGCGCGGTACCCTGGGGACTTGACTGTGGGGAAGGCCCCGCCAGGAAGGTTATGTGCTATCTGCTATATGAATAACGAATCGTATGCATAGTACAATACCAAAGCTGACGATACTAAAGGGTCCAAAAAAGGTAATTTCTAAAATTTTTAGCGTCTTATATATGAAATAGCGCTTGGAGCTCTGGCGCTTACGTGCTGATTTAAACTGGTAGACGAAAGAATCTAACATCTTGGATTTGTGTGAAATCGCCATATTACACTTCATTGCTTCCGGCGTGCGATATATATGGCTAAAAAAGAAAGTAGTAGCGATTGGGTCTATATCAGTTTGTAGAACAATTGTCTCCTAACCCAGACGCTGGTCCTTTCCCGGTTTGGTTGAATGAGTTTTAATACGAATTTAGAGTGTGCTAGGCCGTCCTTCGAGCGGCATATCTAGGGTTTAGTTCATGAGAAATAAAATAGAGAAACGTCCAAATATATAACTTATTGTACAGTAGCGAAAGCGTGATACCCTTAATTCTTCATGGTCCATAATCAATTACTTGGTAAACATGGTTCATGTCTACAATTTCGAGTACTTCAAGCGTTGTTCCATCTACATCATCACCTAGGGCAGTTTCGAGGCCCTTTATATATACTCCATAATCTATACGACCATGCATGAGGACATCAAACCTCCATGTTCCGTGTGTGCCTTAGGGCATGGGGTTAAGATTAGAATACTGAAGTAACCACTTTTTTTTTAAGAAAATACTCTCTTATATATTTGAAAGTCATTTATCTATTTGCCAACTAGTCGGATTATTCAAGAATTTACCACAAAGACTTCATCACAATAGCAAAACACTTGGCAATGTAGGCATGTATATATAAATGATGTGTATTTTGTTAAGCCCTAAACCTATAAACAAGTCCCATCATATCCAATCCATTCGATTCAAGTATCTAAAATCCGTCATCCTAATAGCAATCTATACAAAGGAAACACATAACAGGTCATATCAAGTTCTATTTGCGCCGACAATGCCAAGGTACAGTTTCTGTTCAACCGCCCTTATAAAAAGCCACACCTACAAGCTCTTTAAGCCTGTGGATTCAAGAAAGCATAAGTCTCCTTAAGAGCTGGCAACTCCTCGAGTCTGCCGATCCAAGCCTTAAACGCTGGGAGCTCATCCAAGTTGATTCCAGCCAATGGGCTGATTCTAGACCAGACGATCCAGGCGACATCAGCAATTGTCAATCTGTCGGTGACAATATAGTCGGATCCCTTAGCGGCCTGCTTCTCCAACTGGGTGTTTAGAGTAGTATAGATTCTCTTAAGCTCATCCTTGAATCTGGTGATGACGTGGTCTGGAGCCTTCTCCTTGTACTTTGCAAGGTGCAATGTGTCAAAGGAGAACCAGAAGGCTTGGCCTTGTATCGCTGCCTGGCCGGAAATTTGGTAATCAATCCATGCGTTGATAGCAGTGCGCTCCTCGAGGTTCTTCCCGGAGAATTTATGCTCTGTGTCGTAAACCTCGGTGAGGTATCTGAGGATGGTGGCAGACTCCCAGACGGCAATGTCGTTCTGGTTTGGGTCAACGATGGCGGGGACACGGCCGTTGGGGTTGATGGCAAGGTAGTTTGGGTGCTTGATGCCTTTTTCCTCAGTTGGGTCGTTGCTCAGGTTCATGTCGACGTGAGTGTAGGGAAGTCCGAGGAGCTTGAGGAGAATGAGGACTTTGGGAGGATTTGGGGTCATGCCAAAATGGCTGTAGACGGTAATAGGCTTAATTGTGGCAGACATTATGGAATGCTCTTAGAGATTGGAGACAGAGTACTAGATTTAAGGTGTTGAAAGTTTGATATGATGCTCTGGGCTGGATGATTGATACTGATAGAGAGAAAAAGAGAAGCCATTTGGAATGGAATTCGAGGTGGATTTATAGTCGGATGTGGGGAGGCTTCAAAGTTGCGATGTCGTTTCTGCGCGGTAGCCGGTAGAGTAAAAGCACGGCTAGGAGCGTCAGAGCGCAATCAACTGATATTACTGCATATGGGTGATCATGGTTCAGTCGGCCGATTGATCGCTGCTTAATAACCACTAACCAGTCTAAGAGGTTGTATAACGTCAATTAAGTTTCAGATTAAACGATTTTTGCAGCTAGGCCTTACGTTGCGAGGACTCAGCGAGGCTACAACATATGTCAACATGGGAAAATCAACATGGCTGACAGTAGCATGGTACTAGCTTCGCAAGGGGGTATTCGGATGATGGAAAGTACTCTGACAATTGACAACGTGACTAATGAGACTATTCTAGAACCGGGGATTACTAACATTCCCGGGTCACCGAAACCACCGAGGCTCTGGCCTCGCTTACTTTAAAAACTTGGTCGGTCGGAGAGACTACATTTGGCCGTCAGTGCGGTGCCTTGTACCGCATTAGATACGGTTCTGCATTTCGGCTTAGCATTTTACAGCATCTGCACTGTGTTGCGGCTGTTGTCGGCCGAATATCCCTGCTCGCCGTTACTTAGCAGCGAGATGGTATCACGTGACGAAGACAGTGCAAATACTTCTCCACGTGTAGTACGGCCGAAGCTGCAGTTCTCAGCCGAAATTATCTCAGATTAGGAGATGAGGACACCTTGTTGCGGAGCCGGGAGGCAATTTGTGTTTCCGGTCCGTTCATTTCTCAGCCTGACTTGGTCAATTGAGTCAATTGAGTGATAATGGGGACAGACTGCACGGTTTGTCGGGGCCAAGGGTTGCCGCTTGAGCAAATTGGTAAACGGACAAGCGTGACAGAGAGATGCTATTGTGGAGATATATTGTCGTGGTAGGTCTGCGGTCCGAGGAGTATGCTTAGGCGCTTGTTTACGCTTTCCGTAATGCTTGCCGAAATCGGGTTAAAATTCTGCAATAAGCTGCGAGAAGTATCCGAGCACTTCCCATTCTGCGTAAAATGTCAGATCTCGGATACTATCACTAAACTTCTCAAGGTGTTGGTGATCATGACCAAGCAAACTGCAAGTATAAGTATCGGTTAGAATTGATTATAAGGAACAATAATGAGTGAGACCAAACAGGACTGGGTACAAGTGCACGAAAGAAGAACTCATAAGCTCTGCGGGCCAGTGTTGAACAACTGGACTTAGAAGTATATAGGCAGTCTCGAAGGCCGACAAAAAATAGTTGTGTATTATGTGAAAGAGACAAATGATGATATAATATCGTGTGCAGGGTCTCAAGAGTTTATAAGCTTTAGGACGTCGGCTTACTCACCCACTGTGCCCAATTTGAAGGCCTGCAGGCCTGGGATTGCACCATAAGAAGCACGATCTTAATATATTCTCCATCCCACATCGAGCCATCAGCACAGTCGGGCTGATATTCGCCCGCGTGCTAAAGATCGATGAACCCGAGGATTAAACTGCAAACAGGTTTAAATAACCAACTTTAGACTGTTGAATAAGATTTTCAGCGAACTGAATGAGATCCCTTAGTCTGCTTGGAATAACCATGGCCAGGCCAGGCCAGGTACAGGTTCCGACCAGGCCCCACCACCGACGCCGGTGTAACCGAAATTAAATGTCGCTTCAGAACAGCCGATAGCTCGATAGGAAGAATGATGGATACCATGCGATCCAAATGTGTTGTGGGGTGGTTGCCGCGGTCTGCGCCTGGGACAGCAAAATAGCACCAAAAATTTCCTCCTCAAAAACAGACCGGATATTTCTCGCTCGTCCCAAATTTATAATCGTGCAGATGCACTGACCGACCTCACGCCACCTTGCTAGATTGAAAATAGCTACTGACTCTCGAGCCCCGCGGTGGTCACGGTATCTCCCTCTCCAGTTCTACCAGTTGCAACTGATCGCGTCGACCTCGTTGCGGATTGGCCTCGGAAAATCTAGCTTGCTATTGGAACTTCATCTCACCCCAAACTTCATCCTGCTATCTTGCCCCGCACTTTCCCCACCCCGCTCAAAAAGAACAGCACGACTCGAAAATGACCTCGGAAGTACAGGACCCCAAGGTTCTCTACCTCTATATCTCTCTCAGCACTGGCACATTTGCAAACTCTAGTGCGACAAGTCGCATGGAAACAATATTGAAGGCGAATAAAATTCCTTTCAAAGCAATTGATGTTGGGACCGATGAAAGAGCCAGGAGTATATGGAGCCGGAGGAGGAGAAATCTTATACTGCCAGCTCTCGTGAAGGACGGGCAGGTGATCGGGGTATGAGTATCCCTTCTCGCGTGCTGCCGCATTTCTCGGCTCTGGAGATTACGATCTTGGAGGTGTATTGCTAACAATGGTTCACTTTTGTTTATCACGCGGGTGTGTGTGTGCCAACCCACACTACCTTCTTGATAGGCAATCCCGATTTTATCTGTGAATATAGGATCTTGCTGCCGTTGAAGATTGGAACGAATTCGGAGAGCTGAAGGCGGTTCTCGGCGCAGGACCCGGACCAGCCTTGCCTCAGGGCGCTACCACTACCACCGTTGACACCAAATCAGAGAAGAAACCGGAGGAAAAACCGGAGGAGAAGCCAGTGGTGCCGGCTGCTACTTCTGCTATAGCTGCCGAAGCCGCAGCTGCAGCTCTTAAGAGGAAGGAAGATAAGAAAGAGGGAAAGAAACCCGAGAAGCTAGAGGAGAAAGAGGAGGAACCTGAAGTGAAGCCTGAAACGAAGGTGGAGGTAAAACAAGAAGAGAAGAAGGAAGAGAAGCTGGAAGAGAAGCTGGAAAAGCTAGAAGTAAAATCGGAAGAGCCGAAAGAGGAGAAGAAGGAGGAGAAGAAGGAAGAAAAGAAAGAAGATAAGGTAGAAGAGACGAAAGAAGAGGAGAAGGAGGTGAAAGTGGAGGACTCGAAGGGAAAGGGAAAGGAAGAGACAATAGAGGTTCCGAAAGAGGAGCAGAAGTAGGAGAAACGCGATAACTGAGATGCAATAGCTATTGCGCTTACACCTGGTCGTCAACGCTGGTCGGAGGTGCAGGTGGACAGATATTACGGGAACACGACGAGAGAGACTCACGACTATAAAAGTTGAATGCGTGCACGCGAGCAATGGCCTTTTTGAGCATATTTTTTTGTCATGTTCTTTTCTCAAACAAGTCTCGAATGGCCTTTCGCTTTTCACGATGTTGTATAGACCGGTCTTCTCTTAGCTTTGCAGAAGTATGCAATGTGAGCATCCAGTCCTGATGATATGTGTTGCCATGCTCCGGCCGTCCACATCTACCAGGCACGATGAAGTGCGTCTTTGAGACTACTCGAAGCTGCCGATGGGAGGAAGAATACAGCCTCAAGTACCTACCTATACAAGTATATACACTTTGCCTTGTGCTGGCGGCGGTTCAGGGCCCGTGGATGCTTCGACTTCCCCACAGTTGGCTATCGATAAGCTGCAGACCCTTGTCCCAGCTGCTGTCTGCTGCCATTGGTCGGGCGAGCTCGCTGCAGGAAAAAAAAAAAAAAAAAAGGTTTAGGTGAAAGACCATCGAAGAGCCCAACCGCATAAATTCGACTACGAAAAATTTTCTCTCACACTTCCCTTCTCTTCTCTTTTTTCTTCTCTGTCTTCGATATCACTGTCGATTTCCACAATTGTCCTCACTATAAATCCTCTTTGAGAGTCGATTCGCAGGATACTTGTTCAAAACCTACATCTTCCACTTTTCATCCGACCTTTTAATTTATCTTTTTTTTTTTTTGTTCTCAACCATCGCAATGGCGGCCAACGGCGTTACAAATGGCGAGCACAAGTTCCTTGATGCCAGCAAGGCCCTTGATGTGCTCAGTGAGTACGAAGGTCGTGACGGTCTATCCCTCACCGAGCTGCTCGACTCTAAGACGCGCGGTGGTTTCACGTAAGTTACTGATCCCAAAAAACTTAAGACTACAGCTCCTTACTAATTATTTGCCGGAGGCAGTTACAATGACTTTCTCATCCTCCCAGGTTACATTGGCTTCCCAGCTAGTGAAGTTAGCTTGGATTCTAAAATTACTCGCAACATCTCCCTAAAAGTCCCACTTGTCTCCTCCCCAATGGATACTGTCACAGAAACAGATATGGCGATCCACATGGCTTTACTTGGTGGTGTCGGCATCATCCATCACAATTGCACACCGGAGGACCAGGCCGAGATGGTCAGGAAGGTCAAGAGATATGAGAACGGGTTCATCCTCGATCCCGTCGTTCTCAGCCCTTCTCACACCATCAAAGATGTCAGAGAAGTTAAAGAGAAGCAGGGTTTTGCTGGCGTTCCCATCACCGGTAGGTAATCTCGCTGCTCTCCTGTTTTGCAAACCTTGGTAGACTATTTTCCCCTTTATCAAAACATCTGTTGGTTCAATCAATTGAAAAGAGGGGGGATTTACTGGATACGCTTCATCTGATGATCAATTTGCTTTTAAATAACTTTCGTTCAACCGCAACTGGACTCACGTCCCTGTGGAAAAAAGCTTGGAGACCTCCTGATACAAGCGCTGTTTTCAATTCAAATGCTGTTACATCAATCGCATTATCAGTTGGAACTAGCTAACTAGGTCCGAAAACACAGAAAACGGTACTCTCTCGTCCAGACTCGTCGGTATTGTCACCATGCGAGATATTCAGTTCATCCGCGACGGCGCCACCGCACTAAAGGATGTTATGACCCCACGTTCCGAGCTCGTAACCGCAAAGCAGGGCGTAACCCTCACCGAAGCCAACGTTATCCTACAAAAGTGCAAGAAGGGCAAGCTCCCCATTGTCGACAGCAACGATAACCTCACCGCTCTCGTTTCCCGAAGTGACTTAATGAAAAACCACAACTTCCCGCTGGCATCCAAGGTTACGGCGTCAAAGCAGCTGCTTTGCGGTGCCTCTATCGGTACCAGACCCCATGATCGCATCAGATTGAAGAAATTGGTCGATGCTGGACTGGATATCGTTGTCATAGACTCTTCGCAGGGTAACTCCATCTACCAGATCGAAATGATCAAGTGGATCAAGGAAACCTACCAGCAGATCGATGTTATTGCCGGAAACGTCGTAACTCGAGAGCAGGCTGCTGGATTGATTGCGGCTGGTGCGGACGGGCTGCGTATCGGTATGGGTTCCGGTAGTGCTTGTATCACGCAGGAAGTCATGGCTGTCGGAAGACCGCAAGCTCAAGCTGTTTATAGCGTCTCTCAATTCGCAGCTAGATTCGGAGTGCCGACTATAGCTGACGGCGGCGTGCAGAATGTGGGACACATCATCAAGGGATTAGCGTTGGGTGCTAGCTGCGTCATGATGGGTGGATTGTTGGCTGGTACAACTGAGAGTCCTGGAAAGTATTTTTTGAGCGAGAAGGGACAACTCGTAAAGGCTTATCGAGGTATGGGCAGTATCGACGCTATGGAGAGCCAAAAGTCAGGAGAAAATGCGGCAACAGGGAGATACTTTAGCGAGGCCGATAAGGTTTTCGTTGCGCAGGGTGTTAGCGGCAGTGTTGCTGATAGAGGGTGAGCACAATATTCTTTGTGTGGTTTTATATTTGCAGAATGAATATTTGCAGAATGACACTAATAGGGCCGTTTTTCTAGGTCTGTTACAAAGTTTGTACCATACCTCCAAATGGGTATGCAGCACTCCCTGCAAGATATCGGTGTCAGGAGCGTTACAGAGCTCAGGGATGGTGCCAGAAATGGTACCGTCAGATTCGAAGTTAGAACAGCGAGTGCCCAACTCGAGGGCAATGTTAACGGTCTTCATAGCTTTGAGAAGAGGTTGTACTCTTAAATGTAAAATTCAAAATAAAAGTTAAAGTAAAAAATCAAGACGGTGGTGAATCATGAAACTTATCGTCATCTAGGGACATATAGTTCCCTTATTGTATATAGAACTAGATTATGATACTTCTTGGGTGGTTATTGTAGATTATGAGCGTGGCAACCAGGGAAAAGTTATTTTATCTTACGATTTGAACTGAAGTTTAGCACTACTGGGTACCGTGAAGTGCTCAACAGCCGCCGATGAGTGATCAAAAATTTTAAATGATTTTGGATAAATTAATTGGTAGATATCTAATATTTATATCTTGAGTGATCTGTATCTTGATAGTAGCCTGTTGCAGCGTTGGAATTTAGTCTGGTACATTTATTGCTGGTGTTGATTGGTCTCGCAGTGGGCCAGACTTTGATGGCAATGCAACACCACCTTGGTCGAGGTCGAATTCGAGGCAACACTACATGTACTATACATTTGATCGTGGGGTTGGACCTCATCGAATTGCTTATGAAGATTCTGTAAAACCGAGCAATAATACTTCAATACCTTCTCATCCTTCTCTGGAAGCAAAAATCTAATAATAGTGATCTTGGGACTTTTTAATAAGTGATATAACGTGTTGTGCCATGCAGCTTGCAGTGTTGAACCACGCGATTTGATCAATTGATCAATGAAGAGTTTGGCGATCTTGGAGGACTTATCTTCAAGTGAATATCAATTTTGAGTCTCGTTGAAGGTATATGATTTGACACCTATGCGATTAAATCGGAATCTAGAAAATGGCCTTGCCTCCTGTCTCACGAAGTATCTATCAATTCTATATCGTCAGTCACAGGTTTAATAAAGAGAGCTATTTGAAAGCCGCTATATATACAAACTATCTGTTCCAAAAAGATTCGGAATATAGTACCATCTACCACCTTTGGAACTATTTCAGCGTACAAATCTCTTTTATCAGCAACTATATTCTCTTTAAGTGTGCTCAGCCGTTCGAAATGCCCCATAACAGTACCATCTCCACACATTCCGAACCACCGTCCACCCTTGACAAGTACTACACTCTCTTGTCCTCTGTAAAGCCTACGAAATCGCATTCAGAGCAAAAAAAGAGAGAAAACTGTCTCGAAACAAATTGGAATACCGCAACAGAGGGTCTTGCCATTATGCAATTGAGAAAAAAACGAACAGAGGCGGAGAAGGAGAGAGAAAAGGAAGAATGGTTGAAAAACCACAAGAAAGACTGTGAGGAGAAGAAGGCTAAAGAGGAACACGAAATGTTAGGGAAAGGAAAGAAGGCGAAAAAGGAAGAATCCGTACCCAAGATCATACCATGTTGGGAACAATCCTGTTCCAGAGCAAGGAAACTAGAGCCAGGTTGGATCCTTAAGATTTTGGATTCGGGCGCAAGAGTAGGCGCTGGGGCACGAGTCGGAGTCTATTGATTTGGCAGGATGTTCAGTGTCAATATAGAGATAAAAGTCTGAGTCGCTATATTCATTCTCATCAATTATGAGTCTAAAAATACTACGCCTCGCCAGATACAGCGATGGAATATGTTAAATAATCATGCAATAAAACCAATCTCCCCAAAGTAAGAATAACAAATCAAATAACGCCTCAAGCCTATGTATGTAGGTATACATGTTATCCGCAACCTTAATTCGTATACGTAAAGTTCCAATACCAGCGAATTTTGCAATTCTCACACATAACTATCCGCCCTCCGCCCATTATAGGGCCTGAGACAAAGCTTGCAACATCATGACCACAACCCGGACACATTACCCGGACTCTAACGCCAATGTAGTTGTTCATAGCGTAATCGATTCCCTCACCGCCCCTTGCTCCTCTTCTGGTATGATCGGTATTCTCAGTGCGATTATTGGTGTTATCGTCGTTAATATCAAGCAAGACATTGAATGTAGGAGGAGCCCGGGCGTCAGCTTGCGAGTTTCGCCCAACAGAGTTCTCAGATACCCGCTTATCACTGTTATTAACCACCATCGCTTCCAACTGTACCTCTTCCACCTGTTCTCCCGGCCCACTCTCCTCAGAATATTCATCCGTGGATAGTGGAAGGTCGGGATCGGGATCAATCAATAAGCCCAGCGAACCCGGTGATATCGGCCCTTCAGGCACTGGCTGCACCGGCTGCACTATATCCGGTTGCTCTGTATTCGGCTGCCCTAACAACGACGAATGCATTGAGTCGATATAGTCCCGGACAGCAGGCTCCCGAGCATCGGCGTCGCTAATGTTGAATGCAGAAATAGGATCGTTAGTTGCTGAGGAGTCGTAAACCGTTCCAGGTTCACTGCTGTTGATCGCTATTGTGGCATCCGGTAGAGTATCAAATTCCCCATTATTTCGATCGCCGATATTACTCTGAGTTTGTGGGGATGAACCTGTCGCTCCATTGGTAACAGGGGCAACTTTGGGGGACCGTGGGGCATCTTCCGTGTTAAACTGTATCCGTTTTCCGGAACCGGAGGCCTCTCCGTTATTTGTTTTAGACATGCTGATGGAAGGATCGGATGTGATAGCTATCGATATAATAGTGTTTTTCCTTTTTTAGAAATCCGGGATGCAGATTGAAAAATATGGGATATTCGGTAACCGGTCCGAAGGCGTAGGAGCTTGCTGTATCTAAATTTCAAGTATTTTTCTTCTTGCTCTTGTAGCTGAGGAATCTAGGCTGTGACCGAGTTGATATTATTTTTAAAATAATGTTACTAGGGATCTCAAGAATGTTTCTGGATTCTCGGTGAAACTGAGGATAAAGGGATTCAATCCCCTCGAAACGAACCTAAACTTAGCAGATCTCTAAGAGCATATCATCAAAAGAACGGCTTTGAACAAAAGATTGATGATCACAGGGAAATTGATGATATTCGATGCGAACATGCCGATATCTCTCGTCTATCATACATGACATCAAATCAACTTGTTGTAAACTGTGCGTTGACACGTTTAATGGACCCGCCGCTCACACAATCGCCTGTGTATATCAACTCTTTCTACAAAGACAAAAGTACAGCAGGTGTCTGATACTGGAGACCTTAGGATGAAGGATATCAGTAATATCTCAGATCGCATTAGACCAGTATTGAAAATAGAAATGCCTGCTATTTTAACAACTATGCCAACCTCTTACAAAGTAAATTTAAAAAAGTCATAAGAACGCCCGCTAGTAAAACAATCAGATAAAATGGATAACGCAAGGCAGTCTTTTGTAACATCAAATATAAAAAGAAAGGAATGAGATGTCAATAAACATTACGCCGCTCGTTGTATATAGGGCGAAGAAAAGGAAAAAGAAGAAGAAACAGCCGTCACAGCATGCTTGTGCTCATCCAATCTACCCCCCACACCGATGCCATTCAACCAACTATCACCTAAGATCTATCTCTGCATTAAATCTGTGATTCATTAAGAGGAGAATAGAAAGAAAGAAGAAATGATCAACAATGCCAAATTCCTGCTGGCTTATAAGTCTAAAAAGAAGTCTAAAAGAATTGAAGAAGGAGGATGGAGTGCTTCAAAGCCTTCATCATCATTTTCAACCATCCTTGTAAAACTTCTTGAATAGCAAGTGCAGGAACAGGTTAACGTTTAGCTTGCACATGCCCTCGAAGAGAGTCATGAATTGGTGATTGTTGTATTGTGCCTAGATTGCATTTTTCGTTAGCGCTGATCTTTAAGTTTGTGTAAAAGGTTAATAGTGCTCACCTGCAACAAATCATCCAGAGGGATTTTCGCACTCCCTCCCGGAAGCATCATAGCACCCTGGCTAGCTTCAATAAGGAAGACGCCAACCTCGTCAGAACTGATAGTAAAGCTGATCTTCTCATAGTGCGAATGACCTTCCATCGAAACGAGGACACCTTTCTCGAATAGGTTGTTGGCACTGTACTTGTAACTTCCAAACTTTGGAACTCTGCCAGAACGCTGAAGTTCTTTAAGGTGGAAGTATTGCTTTGTGAATGGCAAAATAGTCTTCTTTTTTCTATATTTTGTCAAAACGCCTGTTAGCAAACGATATCTACCTTAAACTTCGCATCGTTGGGACATAGATCATACCCTTTCTTTGTCTGCAAGGTTAACATTGCTTGCTCAATATAATCATTGTAGCTCTGCAATTTTTCGTCCAGGAACTTGGACTTCTCGCCCAAATGGCTCAGAGTTTGCTTGACACCATCCAATTCTCGCTGCCTCTGAACTCTCCTCCTATGCTTCGTCCGGATGTCAATAGCAATAGCATTCAACAGATCCTGGAACTTGTTCTCTCTGGTGATCTTCCCGGTCTTCTCTAGTTTGAGAACGTTCTCCAGCGCTGTCTTCTTCAGCTCGCTATAGGTCATCAGACTGATATCGCTCAAAGTATGATGGGTTTGAACGTGGTCAGCATAGGCGGCGTGCTTCTTGGCGTCACCAGCATCCTCAGCAATGACCTGCTGCCACTTATATTCGTCTCCTTCTGTGACTGGCTTTATCAAAATATCCATGAGATCGGTACCCGTTTGTACTCTTATAATATACAGGACGCATCTCTTGGTCTCAGTGAAGAGAGATTTGATGTTGCTTTCAGGGTCTGATATCAAGACGTTAGCGGCTCTTCAGCTGATTCTAGTTAAAGCAGGAAACATACCATCAACCGGGCTTAGACGTGGATCTAGCGTTAAACATATTTCGCTACTCGAGACGCTTGACAGCTCCATCTCGGTGTTCTTGACATTACCTAGTTCGCGGACCAAATCCCGGAGTGGATCTTCAGTTTCTGGAGCCATGAACACAATTTCTCGAGAAACCATAGTGTGAAGAGCAAATATATCTGCCATCTTAATGAACAAAGTTGGCTTTTGTCGAGAAGTCAAGTCGTCAAACTCGTCCATATCGAATTGTTTTTCCACGTTTGGAACTTGGATAACTGAAAAAGATAATTAGCATCTATCCAAAACTAAAATGATTGATGGTGTAACTTACGATTCCTGAAAATAGCTAAGAGCCGTCCAATTGCTTCACTCATATAGTTGTTCATAGGCTGAAGATAGACGTCCTCGCCATGCGCGAACAGCTTTCCAGCACTAATTTGACTCAATACCTTACTAAGGGTAGTCAGGTTCTTCTTCTGCGCTGGCGCTAAGCTCCTGTCGACGATGCCGAAAGTTTCTGGGCTGAGAATCACAGGATTGAAGTACTTGAGGAAGAAGAAGTGTACTACAACCTGCATAATGCCATCTGGATGCTCTTGTGGGAACCTAGAGAGCAGAGAATCGTGCGATACTTGAGCGAGATGTCGAACACCATAAGGCAGTCTCATTGCATTCTCCTCAATGGCGTCGAGGACAGAGTCACAGAGATCTCGCAAGTCCTCTAGATGCTGCACAAATTCTCCCCTAGTATCAGGGTCTCTAATAGCTTCCTCTGGAGTAATATCCCTCCGTCTCTGGCTCTTTCTCCCTGTGCTGAGCTCTTCATTATTGATAGAACTCATATAAATCTGCAAGGGATTGCTTTCCAGATCTAGAGCATCGTTATCCACGATCCTTCCTTTGATAATAGGTCCTAGAAAGTCGCGCATGTATTTCCTGTCCCTGGGCGAGCGGATATAATTCACCAAGAGCCTGCTCCAAAAGAAGTTTCCACGGAGGTAGTCCTGAGGTTCTTTACACACGTCCAATTCATCCCTGATGCTCCTACCGATCAGTCTGAGCAGGTAATACTCCTCTCGCCTCTTTTGAGCGTAACCGAATAATCCTATTACCAAGTTCTCGAGCCGCTTGAGATCCTTTTCAGCGGTCCCAACCTGACGCACGCGCTGGAACATGCGGGATAAATAGATTGGCTGAGTTTGGAGGGCAAAGAATAGAATCTGGTAGAGCTCGAGTTTGCGTCTGGAGTTTTTGTTAAGAGCCTTCAGGTCAAAAGGGTCAGAGGAAGAGAGGTCGCTATTGCCAAGCATGATTCCATGGTGGCCACCCATCTTCTGGTACTTGATAACTTCGTCTAGGGTGATCTTATTGCGGATCAGAAGACCAATCTTGACATCGAGTTGCTCAATATACTGCTCTTGCTGCTCATTTTGGCGGATATGCTGAACCACGGTCTTGCGCTTGGACTCAAAGTCCATTTCCTCGTCAAAGTCGAAGTCGCTGTCGTTGAGGAGATGAACGAAGTTCTTGACGGTACCAACAGGTGGGTTTTTCCCGGACATGAGGCTTCTATAAGCCTCACCCTGCTGCTTAGCTCGAACGAAACTCTGAAGCTTGATGACTTTGTCCATGTTTTGCCTGTAGTGCTGGAGTTTGCCATGGAAGACCTTTCTTTGGAGAGCACCTCTAATAAGGGACTGAACTTCGACAATTTCAGGCTCTTGGTCTATGGTTGCTTCGACGGTGTGACGGACGGCTTTACGAGCCAAAGCTGCACGAATACAGGCCTGAAGTCCAGTAATTTCTTGGCGGTGGTTTGTTGCCAGCTCAGCGACGAAAACCCTCTTTGTCCTCCTAGCCAAGGCGCCCCTTCCGCGAGCCTGCAATTCAATGATTCTGCTAGTCTGTGTCTCCAGGGCTTTTAGGGTGGCTTGGTGCGCCTTTCGTGCAAGAAGGCCTCGAACAAGACCCTGTAGGTCGACAAGTGGGTCTTCTTCGTCAAACAAGTTGTCATGGTGGCCCATTATATCGTGTCGCATGAGGGCGCCGCGGCATGCGGCTTGCAAATTAATAATGGTTGGCAGAGCGGCTTGTAGTTTCTTCGCGAGTTCTGCTTGTTTCCGTCTGTACAATACTCCTCTCGCATGAGCTTGGAGGGTTTCCCAAGACCCAGCCGATGACTGAAGTTTGTTCATCATACTAGCCGTACGGCTTCGGTACATCATACCGCGCATGATAGCTTGAAGTCTTGAGATTTGCGGAATTTCCTTACGAAGGCGGGCCATTTGGTCAGAGATCTCCCGGCGCATAAGCAAGCCCCTCACTAGCGCCTGTAAGTTCGAAACGTCGTGGTCGTTTTCATAGACATCTTCCATATGATTCGAAAGATCGTATCTTAGAAGAGCGCCGCGAATGGCTGCTTGCAATTTTGTGATGGCAGGCGCGGATCTTTCCAGCTCCTTCTTTTGCTGTGCAAGCTCCTCCCGAACCCTTTGTCCACGCTGCGCAGCCTGCAATTTTGCAAACAACTGGGCGTTACGCTTTAGCCATCTCTGTTGAGATTCCATTGCGCGTCGGACCAACAAACCACGAGTGAGAGATTGTAGATCAGTTGACCAGGCGTTCATCTCGAAGCGGTATGCGTAGCTACTACGACCAAACATGCCCCTTATTCTGGACTGGAGGTCAAGTATTTGGGGCTCACAAGCCCAAAGGTCATCCATAGTCCAACCCAGGGAGACTCGAATAAGCGCTCCTCTGATGGCTGACTGTAACGCTAAAATGGAATCTTCTGCCCCTTCCAGTTCTCTCTGTATCCGCTCCTCCTCTGTTTCTTGGGGCTCTTCATCAAAATGCTTCCCAACACCCCTAAAACTCGGGAGGGATACACCGGCCTGATCCAATCCTCTTTGGGTGCTATGTAATTCCTCCTCCGTAAACTCTAACTGACCGACTAGATTACCAATCGAGAAATCCGTCATGCCTAGTCTCAGCAGCAGATAACTAAGAGCGTGAATACAGTAGATTACTTTAGGTATATTCTTCTTGTCGTATAGGTCGGTAAGTTCAAAGTAGAACACCTCAGGTAGATCGACCTGTCGGATGAATTTGAAGAATCGCACTATGTTGTCCGTATGTCGATACCGCAGCTCCGGGTCGGAGAATATACGAGGCACTAACTGTGGGGCGAATACCTGCGTGACCCGGGCAAGGGCGATGCCGTTACGGAGATAGTTCTCCAATTCGACGATGGGCGGAATCTCCTCATCAATACAGCGTTCAATCCATCTAAGATAGAAGCAAAATCAGTAATTATTTTTGAACTACAAATCGTATCGGGGGATATCATACTCTTTAGCTTCTCCGATATGGCACAGGTACTCATAGGCCTTGAGGTATTTCCTTTGGGCATCCATCCACGTAACAGACGACCAATTGCTCTTTCCGTCATTCAAGTTCATTTTCTTAAAAGCTTTCCGGCCATGCAAACCAACAACATCTTTCACCTTAGTTGCAGCGACTACCTGCTCTGCGGTCTCGGATAGTGTACGCAGATGGCTCACAGAGGACCCCTTCATAGCTTTGAAATCGGCAGGAGTGGCGATGCCAGCGCTATTAGTTAGAAGCATGCTCGTCGGCCTTTGAGACATAGTTCGCTTTGTTGGGCTCTCAGATAAGGTGATTTCGGAGACGGCTTTTGATAACGCGAGATCACTAGTAGGGGTCCGTTCTGGAGTGTAATATCCGTTGGTACTATCTCTACGAGGAGTAGTATTGTTGGACGAGAAATCGAGTCTTCTGACGGGTGGTTCTGGTGTAACAGAGAGGGGACGAGTGTAGTACGCCCCTTTTGTCGGAGTTCCGGTAGGACTGATACCAGGACTCTCGAGAGGAGAATATGGATCTGGTAAGTGACGGGTGGTATAGTGGGAGCCAGTCCCTGCTGAGGCTAAATTTGAATTATATTTGCTGAGGTAGGAGGATGAGTGGTCATCCGTGTTGTAACGGGAGAGAGAAGGCACGGATGAGTTTGTGGAGGCTCGCGACGGCATAGAACCAGTCGACTGGGAGGAGTAATTCGAACCGTAGGCAGAAGAAACACCCGAGGCGATGGAGGAGGTTGAAGGCTGGCGGTTGTGGAGAGAAGATTGAGTGAGATATGCGGGGCGGCGGTCCTTCCCCGGGGAAGAGTACATGTTATACGACGACGACATCGCCAACACGAAAAAGAGCGACGCAGCGACGGAGACAGCCTCTGCGCCACAGGGTTATTAGTACAAGTTGTTTATTAGCAAATTATCGAATGCATCGATGCCGTTGCCGACGACGATGATGATGACGATGACGATGGCGATGATCGATGAAGGAAGAAATGAACGGGAAGGAAGTATGGTGGAGAGCTTCTGACGGGTTTGAAGCTCGATCCGGCCCAACCAGAGTATGCGAATGCAAGTTTAATATGCCCACTCACTTGCAAGACCGTGTCGGTGATGCTGTAGACGGTTTCAAGACCCGGTTCGTCAACAAGAATGGAATGAAATGTGCCTGAGAGGAGGGGGTATCGTCAGGATGAAAATGCGCTGCATGTTCGATTGGACATATTAGCGGGTATTATTATGATGGCTCGCATGTGCTCGTTGGGCATGCGCACTTAGCCGCTTTTGTTGTCTGTTTACGTTCTCGGGCGACAACCCAATCACCGCTCTGCGTTGCCACGGTGATTCCTTCGGTCCCAACACATTCTCGCCGCACGCTTTCGACGGCTGTTCTGTCGCGTGGCGATACATGCGACAGCCGAATGCCCACTTCAATCGATATCAGTCTCTCCGCAACCGTCAAGCTCTTTAGATGGCATTGACGATAGAGAAGATGGTGCCTTTCTAAGTATGGTTCTTCGGATCAAGGCGTTATCTGCACCGAGTACCTTCTGTATTTCTTCCAACTCCGGATCAATGGCGGACGCATAAAAAGGCAGTGGGTTTGCCTATTGTACTGTAGCCTACTCCTCTGAAATCGCGATATATTTAACTTCAATATATCCATATCAAGATACGCTAGAAGCGGACTGGCTTCCACTTATCGAAAGCCATTCAGTCTCCCTCTTCATAACGGTCCACGGGGATATTTGTTACCGAGGCGCATCGGCGAGACATCAACATCACACTATTTTCATAAGCAAACGGTAATACAATCATCGTGCTACCGAATTGCTTAGTGATAGCTTGAACATATCGGAAGTATGCCAGCCGGAATCTTCAGTGACTCTGGCCATGGCAGCAACCCAATCATATACCATACGATTCCCTTCTTTGTGACCTGTGAAAAGTATTTTAAAGTTAATAAGGTCCTCTCCATGAAAGAAGCAAAGTGGAGATCTATAATTAAAAACGGGTCCAAATACCTCGGTCCCACAGCCAAGGCCTCATCGTGAAAAGGGGGGAATTCGGCTTGAACGTTTGTCGAACATTTATTGTTGTTGTTGTCTTGGCAGGGCTCGAAACAAGCTGACACGCCTTTGCTGGATCTCGATACGATTCCTCCGTCCTGTCCAGCAACCATTCCGTCTACAGCTGCCCGCCTTCGCTTGCCCTAACTGTTCCAAACCTGACAACTTTACGCGTTTCCAGCTTTCGCACTTTAAAGCCATCGACCACCCCCTCCACCTCCCAGTATATATGAGAACCATCTTTTTTACCACCAACCTCTCTCGATCAACAACAATCACGCACACACTCATTCACCAACTGATACCTACGCTGCAAGCCAACCAATCAATATATCTTTCGTTCATCTCGACTAAAATCAAGTCTGACAAGATGAAAGGCCCTCTTGCCCTCCTCGGCGTTTCTATCGCCAGTATCTACACATCTCAGAAGTTCTACAAGCAGCAGCAAGAGCAGCGCTCAAAAACAAACCTGACCTCTCAATCGCTGTCCGAGAAGCAGGCGGAGGAATCTCAAACTCCTCAACAGGAGCAGCAATATCCCTGGTGGAACCCACCTGTCAGGCATGAAGCCAAATATGCCGAGCTGATGAACGTACCTTGGATTCGCTAGGCGAATTCCTATGATCATTCTATGTTTCCAACGGGGAATACGGAATGATTTTGATCATAAGGGGGTCTTTTCTTTATTCAACGGGGTTACAAGGCGTCAACAATATCCATCATATTCCTTTTTCCGACCACAGATTGCCCTTGATTTTAGCGATCGTATTTATCAAACTAAACTAAACCTATAATCATCCTTTATTCGACAATATTTCCTTCCTCGTTCCAGTCTCGCGATTTGTTTTATTTCAGGCGTTCGTTGTTCTCATTTCCGTCCAATTTCATCGCCAAAGGAGTGCATCAGACTGGCTATTCTCATTTCATTTCTCGGTTGTTGGGGGCTATACTCGGAAAACATAGAGGGGAAAGAGGGGTTCCTTGAAAATGGGGACACGACGGGACAGGAATCTGCATACCTACCACATCATCACCACACCTCTTTGTTCGCCTATTCATGCGCGACATTACTTGTACTTTACTATAACCACGCCCCAGGAAAGGGCTTTTTAGTACTTCTTCAAAGAAATTACCAGAGATTCGATTGGCTTAGTGGTTCTCGTATTAGAATTCACTAGCTGTTGAATACATATTACATTTTTTTAACTATATAATACGCCCCGCTTTGAATTACCGTGACAACGTGTTATACAGCAGACTTGACAGACTTGACAGCGGACCTCTGCAGATAGCATTGAGCATCAAGCCGTTTCCCGGAGTCTTTCGCGAAAAGTAGCCTACAACAAAACTCCGCGATAACCAATCATTATCCAACACGCCTCGAAACAGGTCGTGTTGATCTTTGCGCATCGATATGGATAACAGGGATGCTAAGCTGAATCCTACACTTTCGAAGTCTCGTCTCGATTGTACTTACAAAGTATGTACTTACTATACTAGTGTTTACAGGCCTACGTAACCGATCGTTGAGCCTCATGCTTTTATTTTTTGGTAGCCTTCAAGAATACACATCCATATCACACACACTCAAATCACAACCCAAACACATTGTGTTGGAGATGTGGTCGGGGAAAAACATCCTGGTTAGGGATCTAGACAAGGATAAGATCGGGATCGAATGGCTTGGGCTATATATAGACTAATTAGCCAAGCGGTTCGTCGGTTGTCGGCTCAGAGGATATGGTGTTGAACTTTGAAGCAATGATGGCACTCCCAACTTGTTCGAAAAAGAGCAAAAGCACTTTATTTTTTGGGTCATACGATTGTGGCGTGATCCTAGCGCATGTCTGTTATAATAGTTAGTCTACTGCTCTAGGCTAACTAGCATGCACAGCGATTCAAGTTTTTGCGGTCATGACGATTTATGATTGTGTTCTGCCAGTCAATATTATAACATATATATCGATATATATATCTTACTTAGAATCAAAACTAAATATGCTACCAAAGCAGATTCTGGTCATTAAACACTAAGAAAATAATGCTATGAAACAAAATATCCATCATCATGTATCAGGAATGGAATGCCAAAGGCTACAAGAAAAACGATATCAATAGCAAGAAGTAGTCATGAAAGCATAGAAAAGACGTATCCTTTTCAAATGTAATAATCGAGAGTCATAAAATACGTAAAAATTCTTTTGGGGTATCATCATTCTTCCAGTGGAACCGGTGCAAGAAATCTTCTGATTTACACCTTACCCGTAGTTCCCGAATACCTCGTATCAGTTGACAAGAATCTATCCAACTGATTGCTGTGATACATCCCTCTATCCGCCTCAAACCAGTGCATCTTCCTCTTACAATACTTCCACACCTCCACACCAAAGATAAACACAACAACACTAACAATGGGCAGCGACCACTCCCAAGTGATCCCCTTATGTTTGAAGAAATTTGTCGTAAGCTTCGGAATGTAGAGAACGGGAAAGACGCTCACGAATCCAATCGCAACAGCCCAAAACAGGAACTTGTTGTTATAAATATCCTTGAAGAGGGGGAATGGATGTTCATCCTCTGGATCAAGGCGGAAGACAGAACGGCGGATGGATTTGAATTCCCAGGCGCTCAAAAGAATCAACCACACGGTGGTAACAAAAACAGCGCCACGAGCTCTGAAAACCAGATCACAGGAGTCATTGTATGCCGTATTGCAGTTATGACCTAGATGACCGTTTCCGACGCCGTAGACTATTATAGTAAAGGTACCGATCATACAGGCGCCCATGGTGATGCCGTAGACGAGCATATCAACAATGATTTCCCAGGTGAAAACACCCTTTTTGTTGTTGTGGGGTGGACGGCGCATGATTTCAGAGTTCGCAGGTTCGAGCCCGAGTCCAAAGGCTGGGAAAGAGGATGTAACTAGAACAGTGCGTGAGCATTTTATTGGTAATTTGAAGAGTTATGATGTAATAAGACTTACGCATGTTGATCCAAATAATGGACAGCGGGGCAAGTGGGAAAGTAGAGAAGTCGTCTTCATCACGGAAAGCAAGACCGATAATGAGAAGTATAACCTCTGCAATGTTGGACACAAGCAAGTGAAGAACGAATTTCTGGATGTTATCAAACATTCGACGGCCTTCTTCGATCGCATTAACGATTGATGAAAAGTTATCATCTGTCAGGACGATATCGGATGCAGATTTGGCAACGTCGGAGCCGCCGAGGCCCATTGCGATACCGACATCAGCTTGCTTCAAACTTGGAGAGTCATTCACACCGTCTCCAGTCATGGCACAGTAAAGACCTCGTCTATGCAGAGCTTGAATCATGCGGACTTTAGTGTCTGGAGCACATCGGGCAATGACGACAGGTAGAGTGGGTAGTCGGTCAATTTCGTCGTCGGTGAGTTTATCGAATTCAGAGGCAGTCATAACAAGGGAATCGACTTCTTCTTTTGAGAGCCGGCCAGTGTAGCCAGGGATGATACCGACTTCTCGGGCGATAGCTGCAGCAGTGAGGCGGTGGTCACCTAGAATGATGGTCAATAAGATTTTGAGTACGTGATAGTTTGCAAAAAAAAACTTACCTGTGAGCATGTGGACTTTGATACCTGCTTGCTTGCAGAGTCTAATAGCATCCTTAGATTCAAGTCGTGGTGGATCGTACAAACCAGCAAGACCGATGAACGTAAGACCTTGCTCGACATCGTTCCTGTCAACTTTCTTCCAGTTCTCAGATGCATTGATTGACCGCTTAGCAAGCGCCAGAACTCTAAGGCCCTGTCCGGCAAGCTCTTCGACTTGAGTCATAATGGTTTCCTTAAATTCTTCTGTCATTTTATGCTCATCTCCATCAGTACCGTAGGTATCACAAAGATCAATGATTCTCTCAACGGCACCCTTGGTGTAAGCGTGCAAACTGTTAGATTCAGAACCTGGTTCTCGGAAAACCACAGACATTCGTTTAATGTCGCTGTCAAAGGGGAATTCTGCTTCTTGATTCCATCCATTCGAAAGAAGTTGCTTCTTGCCGGTATCGAACCGATGTGCGAAAACTTGAAGAGCAATCTACATGCATTTATTAACACCAATTTATATGTGAAATAGCATTGTAATTGGAAGACTTACCTCTGTTGGATCACCTGTAGCTTGCCATTGTTTCTTTTCTTGGTCGTATCTGACGGTAGCAATATTACACAAAGCGCAGATGCGAGCGAAAAGTTCAACGGCGGGTTGTGACGAGACCAAGTCCAAATTGTACTGCTTATTTGATTCTTTATCTGCCTTTTCTCCCAACCTTGGAGCTTCGCTTTCGTGGCGAATGTCACCAGATGTGGGATCGTTGGCTTCAGCAGTGTTCTCAATGCTGTAAACGCCCAAACTTGGAATCCAAATCTTTCTCGTAATCATCTTTCCTTGTGTAATGGTACCGGTTTTGTCTGATGAGATGTTTGTAACACCTCCCAAACTTTCAAGGGAATCGAGTTTTCGAACAATAACTTTACGTTGAACCATTCGTCTCATCCCAACACTGAAAGTGATAGTGAGAACGGCAAGCAGGCTCTCGGGAATAATAGCAATAGCTAAAAGTAATATTAGTATGACTTTCATCAGATTATTTCCAAATAGAACTTACCAAGTGAGATCGCATAAATAACGACTTCGTGGGGGATATTAAACTTGTTAGCACCGAAAACGATGATAGCCAGAATAACAGCGCACGCAAAGAGGAAATACGCAAGCTTTGCCAATTTCCTCTGAAGTGGAGTGCCTACTGTAAGCCCGAGGAATTTCGCAATAGCATCCCAAGTTCGCAAGGCGAGGCCCTTGGCTGGTTGCAAAGGACCATGCTTCTTTCGGCTAAGAGAGCGATTAGGCTTGCGCTGTTTCTTTCCTTGAAGAGACTTAGCAATGGCGCCGATAGCGGTTTCCATGCCTGTCCCGATGACGATGCCGCGGCCTCGGCCTTTTGTAACGGTAGTAGAGGAGAATGCGAGATTGATGCGGTCGCCGAGACCAATATCGGCATCAAGAGTAATCAGAGCGCCCTTAGCTACCTATTGATGTTGCATGTTGTTAACGTGTTGCTTGGGAGAAACCTCGATTAAGATAGCTGATAAACTTACAGGAAGAGATTCTCCAGTCAAAAGAGCTTCGTCGGCTTCAAAGTTTAGAGTCTCAGGAATCATTCGAAGATCCGCTGGTACCACGTCTCCTGTCTTTAATTCGACAATATCGCCTGGAACGACCTCCATTGATGGAATGTGGACAAGATTGCCGTCCCGGATAACTGATGCGGTAGGCGACGAGAGACTTTTCAATGATTCCATGGTTTTCTCCGCATTATATTCTTGATAAAATCCGACGCTTACGTTTAGGACAATGACACCTGTAATGACACCGCTGCTACTAGTTAGTGCGACTTCTCTGTGTCAGAGTGACTGTAGGTCCTTACCCTTCAATCCAATCTTTAGTTGCATAGGACAAAATCATAGCAAATATCAACACCAAAATCATGGCATTAGTTAACCTATAGAGTATCTGTATTAGCCTGAAATCTACCACATGAATGTAGCCCGGTGGGAAAAGACATACTGTTTGAACAGGACCTTCCATATGTGAACACTCTCCCCACCCTCAAGGATGTTCTGGCCATAGATGGCGAATCGCTTCTTGGCCTCACCTGCAGACAAGCCTTTGTCGACATCTGTATTTAAATCAGAAGCAACCTCTTCAAAAGTTTGCGCATGCGGCGGCGATGTAAATGTAATCTTTGTTTCCGGGTTGGATGACATGTTCAAGGATTAGTCGTTCGAGAGATCATTCCTTGGGTTTAGATAGAGATGATGAATAAGGTAATATTCTGATATTTGATGATAGCCTTTAGTAGGGTTAGACTATCTGAGGATGATTATAAAGTTTAATTCTCCGGATCGAGCACAAAGAGCACTTTGTTTGCTAGAATAATTCTAGTATGGTCCAAAACAGGAGCTATTCGAAGGGCAGACAGTGGCCTATTTATAAAAATGAAAATATGATTCCGGAAGCCCGAAATCTGTCTACCACCGGCCCACTAGTATGCGTACCAAGACGTTTTTCTTCCATCGGCCCTAATAGGACTCCGACAATGTTTTGGACTTGTTCTTGGGGGCGGCTTGTCGTCAACACCATGACGGTGTTGTAGACACTCGCCAAGTATCTCCAGTCTTGGCGGCTGGTTGCATTTGCGAAACCTCCCACCCAAAAGTGAGCCGCCGAGGCTCGGTCTACCACACACCGTCATTCGCCACGCTACCTAAGCTCTTGGACCCTGCTTGGCTATCGCTGCATGAGCTCGGAGTCCGGGCAAAAATTTCAAAAGTTGGTCACCAATGAACCAAATGGGGTATTTGCTTGTTATGGAGTGATAGTTGGACTCTCGCGTGCTTGCACAAGTATCATCAATATCAGTATCTTTGGAACACTAGCAACTCATTATTTCATCTGTTCATCGAGGTTTAGGGTTCTTTTGGTCCACAGTGTGATGGCTAGCTAGAAAAACTAAGACGAAGAGACCGAAGTGGTATCGTTTTTTTCCCCAAGCATCACGATGGCGATAACTGTCTTCTAGCATTTCAAGATAACTTAAGTCGCAAGGCAGACAAACTATGCAATATCAATCGTCTATTCTGCAGGCATCACTGCATCGGGATTTCTGCCAAGCGCGAGAACTGATGTCATGAACTCCAAGAACGCGAATACTTTGACCTTCGATGCTTCTAACCCAAGACCTAAGACTGTGCCCAAGACCCTATCTGAAACTATCGGCGACAAGTCATTTATCGGGTTTTTGCCCGTCGCCTTCCTGTTCCCGGAAACTTGTCAACGTTGGGTGATAACACCATGTGGAGAGTTTTTCGTTGACTGGTCGTTAGCCAATAAGAGCAAACGAAAGTTGACATTGCCGAGTGCCGAGAAAATGGTTACAAGGCTTAGGCATGGGGGGATCCGGATCCCATCAGTCCACCAACCCTAGGCATGAACCGGTAAGGGAAAATGCCGACATCGAGCAAGACACTTCGCCCTAGCAGCCGATTAAATGTAGGTAGTTCGGAACAACCAAGTCTAGTCTGGGGGCGAAGTCTAGGCCCCGACACTGACTCGGTTTCCATTTGGGCTGGTTTCTAAGCCTCCAACATTAGCACGTGGTTGGAGAGTTTGAGACAGTATTAGAAGAGCAGGTCGATTACCCAGTTTAATTGTTGTCGTATTATATTTTACCCATCAATTAAGCTACCTCTAGAGGTAAGGTGTAGCTTCAACAGTGAAGTGAATTAAATTCCGCAAACCCGGCATCTTTCCGCTGAAATTAAAACTGTCATCTCATAGACAAGCAACATTCCCCAAATCTATAAATCAAGCCATTAAAACTTTAGGAAGGATACGGCCAAGGGCTTGGGATCTTGGAGAATAACCCGTTAGTTTAGATCATACCTTGGGATTCTTGAATATACGACTTCAAAGTACAGGGACTCGGTCGCCCAGCAATCTAATCAATTGTGTAATAAATACGAAAGTAGAAGTTGATAATAATAAGTCCTAGCACGGTTACCGGGAGACAATATTTTGGTTTAGTCTCTATTCGACTAGAATATTTGGGATACAGAGCACAAGGTTGATTGGCAAATCTTTGGGAACAAAATATCCCAAGGAAACGGACAAGATATTGCCAAGCCGCACAGGGAATGTGCATATTCGGGTTTTTTGTATCTGAATTACCTTTTATCTAGTGAGGCTCTATCTAAACTGTGCGCTTCGGGCTAAATGACGCTAATAGGTCTAATCAACACAGAGATTGTGGCAAAAACGTTTAAACTTGTACAATTTATCCTCACCAGATCTCAGGGATTCAATCTACTTTTAAAAAATCATTATATCTCACTGCCCAGTAATTAAATATTTTATATAGTAATGTTTTATGCTATATGAATGTTACCTAACTCCATGATTATATAATATATGAATTGTCAAAGACCGAATTCGCATGTTCCGATATATGCCGCTGTTGACCCCATAAAAAAACCGTATGCATAGAAGGAAGAAAGGGTTTAAAAACAACTACAATTTTTGAATCGTCCAAAATGAATCATCCAAAATGTGGGAAAAAGTCCGACCACTCAACTACAATGAATGCCCCTTGAGGCAGGAGTCGAAGGCAGTATATAGATTCCCAGATCATGAGAATCCGTATCATGAAATAAAATACCGCCGGTATTAGAAAAAGGAGATTCTGTGGAAACTGCTTCTTATAAGCACTCATGGTAGCCAGTCCAGTTTTTGAGTAACCCTCCAAGTGAGCCCCAAACATTTCCCCAAATCCATACAGCCCCAATACAGCTGTGAGTCCTGCTGAGGTTATCCGCCAAATCAATTGCTCGGCGTGGGTAGGAAACGGAAAGTTCCATCCGCACATATGAATGCATGCAAAACTAGCCGTCAAGATCGCACAGCAGAGGTACATTGAGAAACTATGCAGTTGAGGATCTCGATCATTGGGTATACGGTTCATGGCGCCTCTTTGGAGACCCGCGTAAACTATGAGCCGTCGAACCCAGCCATGCCAACTTCTCGAGACGTAAACCTGGGATTCGACGAAGTCCAACGGGGTGTCAGTAAAGGGCTTGCTGGCTTGTTCTCCCGCTTTTATCAGAATTTCTCTTATCGATGTCCGTAGTTCGAGAACTGTTGGTTGCTGCACATCGAGTGGTTTACGAATCCAAAAGAAAAGAGTGCCTAGAGTACAAATTGATAATGCACAGGTCGACAGTTCGAGTGGGGTGATGAAGAGTTTCTGTACTGCTCTCGCAATAGTTTGAACCAGGAGCCAGAATATTTGAAAACAAGCCAGGGACTTTGCAAATCTATCTGCCTTGCTTTTGTCCCATATCTCTTTTTTTGTGATCGTGGGATATTCTAGGTAGCCGTGATGGACCAAGTAATGTAACTGCTTCGCTGTGATGGGGAAATCGGTATATTCTTCTACTGGGTGAAGGAGAAATCCTCCACTGTCTGCATAAAATGCGTGAATCAGAGTCCAATCCTTGTAATTATCCTGTCTCATCTGTCGAACGGATCTCCGAGCAGATGCCCACTGGCCGGCAGCAACAAGCATAAAAAGCTCTGGAGCTAATAATGCTAGGAACAACCAACGTAGCCGTCTGAAAGTTAAATTCCACCAACCGTCATGTGGTGCAGGAACGTTTATATGTTGCATCGAATATAACGACAGAAAAATTGTGGTAAAGCAGCTCCAGATGATATCGATCGTTCCTCGTCTGTTTGGTCCAGAAAACCAGCCGACAAGTGCATCCTCGTTAAGACTATCTGCCACAGCTGTTGCATTGAGACTAACCATAGGATCCATGGCTTGGAAGGCCGATTAGAAGCTTTGGGCTTCTACCGCAAGGCGTATCGTAAGTCATACCACTTTTGTGCCACTGTTGCTTTGGTTATGAAATTTCTCGCGGAGGCCTGGCGGCAACACTATAGGAAACTGCTTTCTAGTTTGAAAGCACCCCGGCCAGGGGGGTATATATCTCTATTAGCACTATACAGCACACATATTGCTTGGTATGGCCAAATGCAGGCGCATATAACCCCGCTTTGCCTAGAAATCGATCTCTCTCGGTAAGGATTGGTGTTATGATGCTGTGCCGCTGCGGATCGATAATTTGTTGTGTATCTAGCGCCAAAAATAGCCTCAAGGCTGCATATACGGGCGGGATCTCGGTGACTCAACCGCTTTTCTGAATTCCTTTGGGGGTAAATATACAGCGTTCGAGGTCATAAGAGTTTCTCAGAGAATGGAATTGCTAACAGCTGATTAATAGAAGACTATTTTTCGATATATCGTGGGGTAGTAGGATATGTCCACAGAAAGAATGTAGTACATAATGTGACACAGGATCCTAGAATCTCGTCCTCTATACACAGGATCGCCTACGAGAGGAAGTAGGTTACGTGAGCTCTACAGATCCAGTCTAGTGGATCTCGCCGTCCGTCTTAGCTCAGGGTTAAATCCAAGGACTACAGAGGAGCAGGATGCAGGCATAGTCTTGCAACTAGATTCTTGTCTCGAGGGAACCCTGGCCTCTTCGATTCAGTTGGACCAGAGTTTTGAGGCTGTAACCGGATCTGTTGGTGAAGACATAGGCAACGCAACGCAAAGGATGCAGGGAGGCTCACAAGAAGGTTGTCAGGAGGCGCTTTTGAAACGAAGGCTGTCTTCCCCCGCTCGTTCTCGGTTGGCCAACCTTTTGGGAGAATTCCGCGGGCGGCCTATCGGTTCAGCAGGACGAACAATCGCCCATTTACCTACTAGTCTTTAATCTTGATAAGTAGCAGCTTTTCAAGGTTGACGAGTCGACCCTCTTAAATTAACGGTGAGGTAGTATATAGTAGCAGGACAATAGTACCTGCAAGAAAGGAAGGGTGAACGCACCTACTATCAACACGCCCTCGCCATGGCGCAACCCCAATTTTGGTCGTCGTCGTATAGTCTCGCGGGAGGTATTTTTGCCGCCTATCTTTTGTTATGTTCAACGCTTCGGTTTCGGCGTATGCACTGGATGCAGAACCATTTTGGATACCACACTCGAGAATCATTCTCGAAAATGACATTGGAAGACGCGCAAGTTATCCAAGCCGATCTTGCCGAATTGGAATTCCCACGGGTGTTTTCTGCATCTATATTTTTCGCTCTCTTCAAGGTACGATACGTTCTTTGCCTCGAGCGCCTGGTTCGAGCCCACAATACGCTCGCTGCACTGTAATCAGATGCACTGGCATGCAAGGCCCTTGCAACACATATTATTGACGTGCAATAAAGTAACATGTTTTGGTTTTTGCAGACATATGGCATACCCAGCATCTCAAAACTCTTGACACATACAGGTCAACTAGCAAATGAGTCTACAACTTCGAAGAGAGCCGCAGACACCGGAGTCCTGCTTGTTGAGGCTGTTATCGGCGATTATAAAGATCCCCGTACGATAGATGCTATTGCTCGGATCAACTACCTTCACTCTAGGTATATTAAAGCTGGAAAAATATCAAATGACGACATGCTTTACACGCTCTCCTTGTTTGCTTTGGAGCCAGCACGATGGACGGACCAATGGGAATGGCGAAAGCTCACAGAAATGGAAAAATGTGCCATTGGGGTTTTCTGGAAAAATTTGGGAGACGCTATGGATATAAAATACGATAACCTCCTGTCATTCGAATCCGGATGGTCGGATGGCTTGGATTGGTTGAATGAGTTGAACGAATGGAGCACGAGATATGAAGAAGAGAAAATGGTGCCTGCGGAGTCTAATAAAACGCTTGCAGACGGTACCATAGACATCATACTGTTCAACTGTCCGAGATTTTTGCGACCGTTGTTGAAAAGAGCAGTATCCGTTCTTATCGGAGAAAGACTTTCCAGGGCGATGATGTTTAAACCGGCAGGTCTGATTTTCTCTTCCTTCATTATTGGTGCTGTTAAAATCCGCCAGTTCGTTATCCGATACATGTTGCCTCCTCGTCCGTCATTTCTCCGACAATCGCGGTATCCAAAGCATGCGAATCCAAAAACAGGGCGCTATAACACCGTCAATTGGACAGCCCATCCATGGTATGCTGAAAAGAACTTCAGAAATCGTTGGGGACATATAGGCTTTATGACCCGAATCCTAGGAGGACCAGTGCCCGGAGACGATAATGATCGATACTACTCGCAAGGATACAAGATAGACGAGGTTGGTCCCATCGGGTTGGAAAAGAGCGGTGCAAAGTATATGGAAGAGGACAGAGAAAGAATTCGGCAATTTACTGGGGGCTGTCCATTTGCTGCAGGCCAAAGTCGGAAGAATTAGTTCATTCTTAAGATTTCCTGGTGGTAGTAGGTAGATATTTAGGCCTTGCTGGCCTTATTGGGGAATAACTAAACTAACGTCCAAGTATAATAATAATTGTTTTTAGACTTGTACTTCGCCATTACAATAATTCTCAAGTGCGTGATTTACATACTCTCAATTATATGACTATTGTAAAACCTGGCCCAAGTGCGTGCATATAAACTCGGGAAGGACTCACGGTTTAAAATAGATCCGACGGCAATGAAAGATTCTGTATTATTGAACGTACGTGCACACTTCCGCGTATCCTTGACTCAAATAGTACACTGTTATTAGCTTATAATAGCATCCATGCTCTCCATAGAGCTAGCCGTGGCTGGGCACACAATATAAAAATGTAGTTTTAGTTCTAGAGAGTGTGTTTGCATTTGCAATAGTACCTTAATAACTTACCAATTCATTCTTTGCATTGCATATTTTTATATGTCTTCAGGCTTGTATAGATCAATATAGACCACAATTTTTAAAAACTCAAGGATATGACAGACCGCGAAGCAAATTTACAGGGAAAGGCTACCATGATAAAAGCTTGCTGTCTCTGACTAGTATTTTTACCACAGATCTGGCTGATTCCCTGGGCCCTGCTAATAGGTTTTTAGCGATGATGAGTTGTGGAAGAAAAGATAAATGTGATATATTTACATTTTTGAAGTCAAATATTAATGACAGGCTTCATGGTCTAGTGGTATGATTCTCGCTTTGGGTTGCAGTTTATGTAATTGTGCGAGAGGCCCCGCGTTCGAATCGCGGTGGAGCCCCATAAAAATTTAATTTTTTTACCTTGCTACCCGTGCACAATACCACCAGCAAGATCGTGCGTTGCTTCAAGTTGTAGCTATGGCAAGTAACCAGGCAGGAAACTAATTTTAATTTCTCGAATCCAGTCTATTAATATAGCCTTTAGACCAGATCTCACCTCCTTTTTTTTTTCAAAGTACTGGATATTGAAGATATCTATAGATCTGCATAAGATGACTTTCTTTATAGAGGAAATAGTCCGCCGTAAGTTTTATAAATTTATCTTCATATGAGGAATCTCAGTTATAATTGAATTCATCGTGACTAAACTATACCTTGCCTGGTACAAGAGCCAGGCTTATGTACGGTGCTTCGAGATAATTCATCTAGTTGAGCTCCTTGAAATGAAGTTCATTATTCTTACAATATATTAATATCACTAACCTCGATTGGTGTAACATGACAGAGGGCGAAAACAGCCGCACAGCGCAGATAAGCGAGTCCAGCTTGACCCGTCACAACGATTGGTTGGAAAAGTGGTCCTCAAATGTGATCTGTTAGACAGGGCATGTCTTTAGCATGGACAACAAAGTGGGTTTTCATGCACTCCAGAAAAAAGTCTGGGGATATCTCCTTGTGGCGCCCAAATACGGCCGTTTCACCAAATAGAAGGGAGGATGATATTGCCTTTGTGTCACATTTCTAGAAAATGTGGAGTCTCAGGACGCAGGTATGCATATATGTAAGCAATTCTCGCAGCAAATTATGAAGCGGAGTAGCCGGAAGAAATTCACAGGACAGTTTCTATTGCAGACGCAGAATATTTATAATAGACCTGGGGTGCCAGTCATTGTGATTGATTGAAATATACGTTATTGACTAGCAACAAAGTAAATTGGATTTCAAAAACGCCTACACTCCATGGCATGTAGTTGAATATTTCCTCTTCTTCAAACTAGTCCTCGGAAGCAGTTTAATACGCGATGTCAGAGAAGCAAAACCCCCCGGTTGGGCCCTCTCGAGAGGAAGTAGAGTCTTCCAAACCCGGGTTTGAACCGTCGGTGTCTCAAACAAAGCCGAATTATCCAACAGAAGCCACGGCTCAAGAGTCGAACGCCACCGCCAGCATCGTAAATCGAGTTGGGCTGCTATCCGCAATTTTATTTTTTGGAAGCTCAATTTTCGCAATCGGTTGTATGGGATGGTTCGCCTTTTTATGGTGGGGATCTGTGGATAACTCAACCTGGCACGAAATTATCATCAATGACTGGGCGGTCAGAGCCATATCGCTACCGTCATCATTGTTTCGAATCGCAATAACTATTCAAGCAGGCTCTTGTCTATCAATGCTTGCTGCTCTTGCTGTAGAAAAAGCCTATGTCCCACTCTCAGATGTGAGTCCCTTTTCCGGACATCAGTTACATATCTCACAGATATGGTTTACTCACTTCTCTTTCCATTCTAGCTCGCCGGAATTTCAATGATGCGAGCGACACCGCCAAGCACGTCGGACACCCTGCTCAAGCTCATATATCCATTAGTTCGAGGAACACCCGGACTTCGAGACATCGGAACTCTATCCGTTGTCAGTCTTGCCGCTCTCGTGCTTTTGACATCTTCGATCCTTGGATTTACCTCCACGATACTACTGTCGGATGTGGTTGTCCAGCCGATACCTACCAAGAACACCAACCAGTCAATATCGCTCGATTATCAATATGAGTACCTGGGTGGCGATGGCGGCGGTGGGCCCTCGCTATTTTCATATTCCCCGTCATATTCAAATTTCTATTGGCGTACCATTGCGCCTAATGTTTTTCCCTCTTTCGCGGAGTATTCTGGAGAGGCACCGCTCACCACTCCGGGCATTGTCGATACGGGATCTACCATACGGGCTTTCCTTCCGTTTATTAGTTCGGACGAGCGAAGCAGACTGAACAAGTATGCGGGAAAGGCGGTGGTATGGGATGCGAGAGTAATCTGTCAAAAACCAGTGCTTTTAAATTATACGCAGCACGCATTTCCATTCGGTTCTGCCGAGATAACTTGGGCTGTTAGCGGGAGAGTCCGAAAATCAGTACCTATCGATATAATTCTCGAAGCACAGCCAGAAGCCACCGCATTCGTTTGTCCCGTCTCTCGTACAACCACTTTGGTCGGAACACCGATAATTTGCCAGCTCCCAAATTCCTATGTCGGTATCGCCGGTTTCGACAATGACCCCCCTCCTCTTAATTATGGCGGTGGACTAAGGAGTGAATTCAGCACACCGAGTCGCGCGCCTGGCTCGGGAGGAGCATACTTAGTACTGAACCGGACCAAAACGGCAGGACTAAATGCTTATCTTAAAGAAAACCCCGAATGGATACAATTTGGAATCATTCCGGGCGATTCGCAGAGGTCTCTCGAAGATGAGCCTCTCATAGGTACTTTATGCTATACCCCGTTAGATGCGGTTGACCGCAATGTCGAAATAACCAGGGCCCAACCCCAAGCCGAACCTGAATTCGCGGTATTTTCAAATGAAAGCGTATATACCTATGATAAGGTGCTGCCTCAATTTGTTCCGGGAGTCCCTAAAAGGAGCCCTCAGGAGCGTGGAGTTTTAAACCTGATGCCACCCATCACTGGCTGGGCCGTAGATGAGTCAGGCGCCGTAGGTTCAGACGGACCATGGAAAGATCCGGATTCCTTCTACATCAGCTCTGGTCGCGATTTCATTTGGCAACAACAACTTCATTTCCTTGTGGACGCCCTTTTCTTAAGATACCAGAAGCCAAACAATGTCGATGGCACTACCGGGCCGGCGCAGATATACGGCAATTACTCTATATTTCTTTCAGATGTGTATTCAGACGAAGAGGTTAATTGGGATACCACATCCTATACAACGGCCGGCAAGACGTGGATGGGAGATCTCTATAACGCAGTAAAAGATTCCCCTGGCGGTAACTCCGCATTGGCATTGCAGGCGGTCTTGACCGCTGTCTCTAGTACTATATACTATGACAATCTCGGTCGATTTGACAAATTCGGAAATATAACCTTGATAAACTTCCAGAATTTTTCTTCACCAGGAGGTCCATATGGTACTCGCCGCAACGGTGCACTCGCGGATCAGCAATTAGGTCTTTTTAGCAACAGTGTCAAAGGGAGATTCCCTGTAGGCTATGCTATAGTCGCAGTTATACTCGGGTTACAAATCATTCTCGCTACGGTTATATTGGTTCGATTCCTAGCAGAAACCAGCCTAACGCGCATTGGAGATCCATGGCAAGCAGTGGCGCAGGTGGCGCAAGAGGAATTCGAGGGCGTTAAGGCTATTCTCGCACTCAGTCGGAGAGTCGGGATCGATAGGCGCGGAGTCTCAGATGAAATCGAAGCTTTGGGGGTCGATGGGAGGAGTGTTGGCGTGGAGCAGAGTGCTGGTACCACCAAGCTGACACAGAGAAAGAGACCAGTTTCGGCTGCTTAATATTATCGGATAAGTGACTCTTCAAGGAAGAATAATGAATCTATGTCGGGGTTAATCCAGCTGATGGATTTGTAGTACGCTGCCATTTTGCAACTAGCTTGCGGGCCTCCCGTCTAGCTTAATCGGTTAATTATATAATATATTAGTACGCAACAGCGATTCAAGCATCCTGTCAACATAATATATCCTAGTTTACAATACCCTAGTATACACACATGTATGTACGTGCCGTCAGCTCGATTAGATGTAGGCTATATCCATATCCATTGCAGATATTCAGGACCGTGCGTTGCCAACAACCCGTCTGCCGCATAGCCATGACATGACATGACAAGGGAGTGCGGCATGGTGGATAAGAACAATCTGAAGACCATGACGAAGCATCCAACACCTAGGTCCGGTAATATTCCGGTTATTTAATACTCTTCTATATCTCGGGATATATAGTCGGAACGCTATTTTCCCGTCGAATTCCCCGTATCGTATCTGCAGTGCAAGGTCTGTGCCCCAGCTCGAGCGCTCTATAGATCCTACGACCCCTTAAATTGACGCAAGTACCTCTCGAATTTTCTCTTATCGGCTAATAACGTATAACTCAGGCCACCAAACTTTTCTTTTACTCTTCCTCGTTAAGGCGGTTGGGTTAATTCACGGATATTTGAAGTTTCACAGCAATCTTTTTATGAAGCAATATAGATCTTTTTTTTAATTTTAAGACAGTTTGCTATATATATACAATACAGATAAGATATTACCCCAAATGCTCAACAACAGATAAAGAGAAAAATGACAAGCTAAACACCGAATAATATGCGTTATCGACTTTCAATTTGTCTGATTAATCTGGGGAAAACATCATCAAGCCAACTGCTGACAACTCTTCCTCTTCTTTTACTGCTTAAGAACCTTCTTAACCAGAAAGGCACTGAGAGTAGAAGTCGTTGAGAACGTTGCACTTAGTACCAGACTAGAAAGTAAAGATACTCAGTTAGCTATCTGTGGATACCAAAAGTTAAAAAAATTAAAAATCTAAGAGAGTAAACTTACTGGACAATTTGTGCAACCGGTGTATCCTTGACCACCGCACTGTCCGTAGAGAGAAGATGTGCAGCCGTTACCACCTGCAGAAGTAGTGGTAGTCCTGGTGGTTGTAGTGGTAGTCCTAACTGGCGAGGTAGTAGTAGTCCTGGTAGAGGTAGTGGATGTGCGGATGGTAGTTGGTGGGGTGGTTGTTCGGGTTGAAGTGGTGGTAGTGCGCGTAGTTGGGGCAGTTGTTGGGTTAGTTCCACCGCCAATGAGGGTCGAGGTGGCAGCGCAGTTGCCAGACCAGGTGAGAACATTAGGAGACTTGGTAGCACCACCGGGAATGACAGTTGGGCCGGGAGCGATATAGGTGGAGAGAGACTGGTAGATGTTGATGTGGATGCCGGGATCCTGAGCTGAGTATGCACCTGGGAAGAGGACGGTTGGAGGAACGGAGCCACTGCCACCGGTAACAGTGATTTGATCTATTTAGAGCGTAAGTATTTACTATACCATGAAAACGGGAGGGTGGTGGTGACATACAGCAGCTCATGTAGAACTGAGCACCGTTTGGAGCGAGGGCCCCAGCGGCGTGGAGAGCAATAGCTTCAGCACGAAGCAAGTAGTCCCCAGATGGAATGTTGGTTGGAATGCCAAAGCTGATTTTTCCGCAGCAAAAGTTGAGATCCTTGGTTCCCCACCAATCAGAAGATCCGTCACCAGTTGGGTATTTAGCCCAGGTGTCCTGGTAAATCTTAAACCAGCCGCCGGATCCATCAGCGGTGGAAGCATCGTCGACCTTGGACAGGTATGCCAACACTGGACCCCAATGGGCACCGCCAATACCCTCATCTGTGCAAGTACGTTGACCAATTTGCTAAAGGTGTTTTGTTCAGTAAACTTGTAGTGAGATTGAGTCATAGAGTGATATATAATTCCTACCTGATGCATCTCAATGGTGACGGTATCACCAGCTTTCACAGCACACTTCGATGCGACAGCACCACTGTTGATATTGCATCGGACATTAGTGCCAGATGGATCAGTGATAGGATTGTTGCTCTGTGGCATTCTAACACAGACGGATCCGTAGAGAGACGAAGCATGTCAGCATTACCTGTGTATAGATTATATCATCAAAGCACGGTGGAAATGGGGAGACATATCTGATCAGCACCGTTAATCCAGAGGTCTTGCCAGATGGCGTGTCCAGCAACCTGGCTGGCGCCCAAGAGGGCAGAAACTGCGAGGAACTTCATATCGGAAAAATTATCACTAGGATTAAGTCTATCGCGAGATTCTTCTTTGTAGCGATGTGGGAGAAATAATAGCAGGAGCAGCCGGCCTGGTCGAGTTGATCAAAACTCCAACAAGAAATATAGGTTTGAAGAAGAAAAAAGATGTATATATATATTTACAAAGACCGTGCCTGTCGTGTGCTTTCTAGTCCAGACATCCAAAAATGTAGTCTCTCTTAATTCCTGGGGTGGCTCTGAGGAGACGGGAATGACGATTTATATAAGCAAGGAAAACTTATGAACATACTTGTAAGGTCTGACCACTCAGACCTCGCTCCTTCATCTCGTCGACCAGATTAGTCCCTTTGCTATGACGGCCTGACAATACCCGGAGATTCTACGTATACGTAACGGCTGCCAACGCCAAGCAGGCAGTTCCCTGGCTCCGGCAATAGATGTGCCGGCCTCGAGGTGTAACAAGTGCCACGTGCAGTACTATGATCCAGGTGATCCTAATCCGGGGTTCTGGAGTTGAGTAACAATCTGTTTCTTTTTTTTTTTTTTCTTAACATGAACGAGATGGTGAAGTTCGAGAGTGGGTCCGGGGTGGTGTTCCGGCTGCCGTCTGGTGTTTCTATGTTTTGGGGACTCGTCTGTTGGAAAAATTGTGTTGGGCCATAGAAAGAGTGCAGTTTGCTGCCCAGCTCAGACGAGAAGAGCCCAGCTCTTGTTTCATGTTGCCCAGCTGCTTCGGGATGTCGGGAAGCAATGTCCTGTCAGACCACATCCAGCAATATAAATCCCTGTTCAATGCATTCACACTCTTTTTGTCAGATATTGGTGAGCTTCATCTTTTGGAACCCAGCTACCAATCTTCCTTGCTCTTGGTTTTCATCTCAAGTCGTAGATCAGAAAGCTTGTTTCGCTTCGACCCAAGGTCACACGGTTACAGGCTATTCTTCCTGTCATATATGTAAGGTCCCATCCAATGCTTTGGCATTTCTTGGGATGTTAGGCTATTTAGTTAGAACCCCTTCGGCCGAAAAGAATATATATGACATAGATTCCAGCGGTAAAAAATATATGAGCGAGAATCGGCTCAGATTCCGCCTCTGCATGCAGACAAGGCATTCGGAATGAAATGCAGACGGGACATCGGACAAGATTCTGTATTTATAGCAGTAATCCAATTCCTGTTTTTTTTTTTTTTTTGTTAGTCTTAATCTGCCACACTATCCGATACTCAAGACCTTGGCTGTCTGTCAACATTTCGTGCCAACTCTCGTTTCCCAGGGATATCGGATACGGCTCATGCAAGTCTGTTTGTATGGCAGCTGACTCGACAACCTGCGAGTCATATAATCATGGCTTATCGAATCGCGCAACGAAATATTCGGAGATAAATCGAACTAATTTCTGAGTCACGTGGTAATAGAGTCAATATCTCGATAGCGAGGAATCTCTCAGTCGAAGTTAAAATTGGAATATATTGTACATATCGACGATCAATCCAACTAAAATAGCAAAATCTGCACTCCGAAGGAGTCTTGATTTCCAGTCGCAAGGTCATCATATAGAGAAAGAAGAGATTTCATTATAGTATGAGCTTGCGATAAGCGGCATAACGAGGAGGTTTGAAGTGGGATGCTCGGGGTTTTAGAATTCGTGCTAAACTTCGGAGAACTGCCCCACTGGAATCTAGGATCACACCTTTTCGCTATCATAAACCCGCCAGGCCTAACCTCATAATCTACAGCGATACGAACTACAATCACCAAACACGAATGCATGTCTTGAAAAGTTGTTTGAAACCTGGTGTTGTATTTTATATTCGTAGCTATATTGCGTTGGCCTTTTCACATGAACAGCAATCAGGATAGCCATGGTTAGTCTGTATTTTCATTCAGAATTATGCTGTGAGAACTCGTTGAGATTACCAGCTAAATCCGAGAGTTTTCTTTTAAGTGTCTTGAGCTCCGTTCGGCCAAAAGTCCTGTCATGCCGATTTCCTTGCTTAAACTGCAGACCGCTGTATTGTTGAACAGAACAAGCGGAGCAAAAACAAGGGAAGTAAGCAGCATGCATGCCCTTTAGCGTCAAGGCGTACCAAATACAACTAAAAGGCAAAAGATGCAACGCTGTTTAAGTAGCCAGCGCCTGGTATCGAGGCTACAACGCTACAATAAACAAAGTAGCTGCAGTTATTTGTTTCTTGAGACAAGGTTTTAAAAAGGGAAAAGCGCGATTTCTGCTAGACACCTAAGTCTCGAAACTTGAATAGAGATAGATGGGGTATAACATGGTGTGCTGTGAGAAAATTTGCCCAAATAAAGAACCTACTTGCCTACCGCTCACGTTACCTTAGCCGTGAAAGTACCTACGCATTGAGAAGAAAAGATAGTGGGGTCGGTTCTCACATTGTTTAAAGCCTCTTGTCCACTCGAGTGGTTTCGGGGTCTGTTCATCGTAAGGAAAGGCTCTTAAACGGTCTTCACAGACATGTTAATCAATGACGTTGCAATATTATCAGTTCCACAAACTGATTCTAATAGTGAAGGGGGTTGGACTATTACAAGGTCCTATTATTCTCAAGCTGTAAAGTCATTTGTTCCCGTGAATCAAACAAACTTACATAGACCAAACTCTTATAGATTTCTAAAGCTCGTAAAGAGCAGGTTGGAAGATTAGTTGTCAAAAAACGCCATGAACGGAACTAACCTCTGATCATTAAAACCACCCAACGCGCCAGGTGATCTCTCGAGTATCTGGTTAAAATGTTATGTAATTCACAAAAAAGTATAACAAAAGACTTACTGATAGTACGGGCGGTTATCTAGATCTCACCTTAACTCTTTTCGTTGCCCGAAAAGCAGGTTGGGTGGATCCCGCAGATTTATAATATCAACGCTTATAAGGGAAGGAGGCATTTACAGGAAAATGGAGGAACAGGGAAGGGACCGAAAAAGATTGGCAGAAACAAAAAAAACATACTGTTCAAGATAAACACCGTACGCCGTGGGTTTCGCCTTCTCTTTAACTTTTCCAGTCTAATACAGACGGATCGAAATCGAAAAACCCTGGTTCAATGGCATTCTGCCATTGGGGGTTCCTTCTTTAAAGAATTAGAATCTTGTTCGCAGTACCCCATAGCTACGCCATTTGCGTTTAGTATGTAAGTGAGAGCTTGAGCTTAGCTGCTTGTCATCTCGGCATCCGCCTTTTCCTCCGTCGGTTGGATCCGAATACCAAATCTAACATATTTTGCGAGGGCGGCACGTTTTTCTTCCTAGATGCGGGAATGATGCATTAGTGGCGGATTGACGAAAGATTATGAAATGTAGTCTATAACTTACCGGACTATATTCATAGTCTGAGTACACCATTTTAGTATCCTTGTCCTTTCGGCGGCCGGTTTCTTCTTTCTCTGTAGCCTTAGCAGCCTCTTCGTCTTTCTTCTTTTCTTCAGGTTTGATCTCTGCGGACTCAACCTTGGTCTCTGGGGTTTTCAAAGGAACAACAGCCTGGGGGATAGGGTTACCAGTCCAGTCTTTACCGCCACTGAGAATAACTTGGTCGCCATTAATAATAACTTCCCCATTGCTGCCACCCAGTTGCGTAGAAGGGAACGGTTTTGGTGGTATTTGCTGGTAGGCGTTCGGCATAGGAGGTGGATAAAACTTATTAGAACCAGGTGACATACTACGATTCTGTGGGCCACTTGGATAAGATGGCTGATTGTTTGGAGGTGGTTGATGATAATTATTAGCAGGGGCAGGAGATGTAGAGAAATTAGGTCTTGGAGGAAGACCTGGAATACTTGGTCTTGCAGGAAGCCCGGGAATGTTTTGAGGGGGGGGAATAGTAGTGGGTTGAGGTGGTGGTTGAGACGGTGGAAGTTGATGGAAAGGTGGTTGGCTTGGAGTAGGGTTTGAATGGTATGGAGGCTGTACTGGGGGATAGGATTGAGGCGGTTGCTGTGGAGGGTATCCCCCATAAGGCAACGGGCTCTGTGATTGTGGGGGTTGTTGATATCCACCATAAACAGGTGACTGTGGTGGAGGGAAGCCAGGATATGGTTGAGGTGGAGGTTGATTGTATCCCGGCTGAGCAGGAGGGTAAAATGAGGGCTGCTGGTTTGGCTGTGAATAAGGAGCTGGTGGAGTAGGGTATTGCGGTGCTGCCACTGGGGGCATGCCATATGGCTGAGGAGGTTGTTGGAAAGGCTGTGGACTTGCCAACGGAGGTGCATTATAAGAATTCGGTGGATAGGCGGGACTCAAAACCGAGGGAGGTTGTGCTGGGCTAGCATTTCCACCAGTATCCTGAGCACTAGTTGGACTCTGGCTGCCTGTCCCAGCAGCGGAACCACCGCCAACCTGGGCCGCTTTATGTGCTGCTAATCTCTTCATAATCTCTTCAGGATCTACAGAGTCTACTTTGATCTTCTTCTTCGCACCTCCCTCCTGGCCCAAGGGGGGTAAACCCTGAGCCGCCCGACGTTCAGTCTCCTTCTGATGAAGCTGGGCAAGAATCCGTGTATGATGCGCCTGTAGGACATCCTCAGGGATACCTTCCATACCAAATATCTCGATATCAGTAGACTCACGCCCCGGGATAGCATTCTTGACCTCTTTCAAGGTCTCCTTATGGACTTGGGTCATATGTACAGCCAGGCCTGCAGAGCGACAGACAAAGTGATATTAGTCATCATACTACAGGACACAAGATTCAGCGGAGAGCTAGAGACTTACCTCCAGCGGTGTTTAATGGCTTTCTACACCGTTCGCATTTGAAATGCTTGGCCTTCTGGTGTGAGTGCAGGATCTTCACGTCATCAAAGTCTCGTTCGCAATAATAGCACCATGGACGCGAAAGTTGCTCCTGCGCGTCGTCCTTGTGGGATCTCTTCTTTCGGGATACCATTTTTATATAAAAGCTGATCAAATAGAATCGCCTGTAGATGCTGAGTACCTAGGTTGTAATGCGAGGGATGTTGGTGTTTTATTGCGACGTGATGATAGTGCTGGTGTAAATGATCTCGAGGTGACTGACAGCGAAAGAAAAACAGTGGGAAGGAAGGGGGGACAAAACCCTGAGCCTGGCACTCGCCACAACGCAGGCAAGGCTTAGCAGGCTAATGAAATCCCAGCAAGCGAAAACAGAAAAACCCTTTCGTCCTCGTCTAGAAATTAAACTCCAACGTCTCGTCCGCATCACTCCACAGCATCAACATTGTCGCAAGACGACCATTGTATATAGTATCTAATACAAACCTATCAACTCTCTATGGCATCTCTATAATCCTTTCTACTCTCGCCAGTACCTAGATCTCAGATCTAATGCCGCATAGGCCCAGCCATCTGTCTCTCCCTTCTTTGATGGATCTACAGACCTCGCAACCACTCTCGCCCTTCGCGTCTTGCGTACGAGAAATCGGTTTGGATGGCGTTCATGGGAAACTAGATGCTCTTCTCCGAAGAGTCATCTAGTTGTGTAGACTCACTATGCAAAATCAAAAACACCTTTACGGACCTTCATAGTACACTTCTGTTCTCGAACTCCCCGCCCTAGCCTCTCCGAGACTGGGATTCACGGGATTAGTGTCTCCTTGCGTTCTACATTTCATCCTTTTGTCATATCGTGTTTTATGCGTGATTTCAATCGCGGAAGTTATTGCAAGATCTCCGAAAGCCAGAATGAAGTATAACATGATCTAAATTCTAACAATATAGCTCAAATGCCCTTAAATACTCCCAAAACAACCCGTCAATGTTAAAGAGCAAACGCCCATAGTCCGCAGTCTCCATTCTATGGCTGCAGTCAAATTCAAATACATTGTGCACGTGTGCTCATGAAGACGTGCTTAATGCCTAAAATATCTCTCAATAATTAAAAAGAATATCATCATAACGCTTGTCGTTATGGATCGGTCCCGTAAAAGGTGTAAATCCGGCCTTTGGGGTCGTCTTTATTGTTTTGTTGAGATTAGAGATCCTTTTCTCATTCAAGCAATTCCACTAAAACGTCGGAGCGTGCCTTATCCCGCCAGGTCCACTGTCATACCGGACGAATAACTCATCAATAAAATGACGATGCTTGATTCCCGGATATCGTGCCTCCTTGAAGGCGTCAATGGCCCCTTGGACGTCATATCCGAGCTTTTCAATCAAGTAAGAGCAGATGAACATGCCAGTTCGGTTGAAGCCGTAATGGCAGTGAACAGCTATTAGGCCAGACATGGGATGGGGGGGTAGAGGATGCTCAGCAAGGATCGAGTCAATTACTGAGATGAATTGGGCAACTTGGTCGATAGTTGGTGGCTGTTTGGATTTTGTCGAGTCTTGTTTGATACAAGTCAGTACATATCTCAGAGAGAAAAGTTGTGGGTAGAAGGGCCTACACTTATGGTACGAGATATGAGAGCCGTCGAAGGATGAAGGAATGTATGGGGGTTCTTCGAATGAGATATCAACAATGTGGGAAACGTCTGGGTTTGCCTCAATAAATGCCTGAGGATTGTGAATTGGATCATTCTGCCGTAGTGTCTAAAACCCGTTTATTAATATTTCAGAAGATCCAAGCTTCGGAGTTATTTCGAACATACCTTCATAGCTTTAAACATTGAGGTCCCAATTCTGCCAGAGACGCTACTTGTCATCATCCATTTTTCCTCGTTCTTCAATATCCACTTGCCCTCCTTCAAGGTTTCTAGCTGCCAGGCAAGACTCAGCTGCTCGCTCACAAACCTTGTCAAGAATTCTGCCACAACATGGCACACATGGTGGTATTTCTCATAAAGAACTCCATGTCCAGCATCTGGTAACTCGACTTGCTTGAATTTGCTCTTTCTCTCCAGCGAGAGCGTTGACAGATAAGAAGCAATGGTATCAGCATTTGACGGCGGCGTGGGTTGATCATGTTGGGCTGTCACCAGCAGTATCGGACAATGGATATTCTGCCAGACTTCCGGGGCGGGTGTCACAAATCCTTTAAGTACTCTCAGAGCTGTCGGTGTCCGTGACCTCTCGTTGATCAACAACTGATACTCGCGTGTTGCCTTGGGAGACGATGGCGACACGAACCGCTTCACCGATGGGGAATCCACTCCACCACGGCGATCCATAAATCGGTAGGTGTCGAACACGAATTGTGGTAGTCCTGTAATTAGGTCCCGCTGTTTCTTTTCCTTATCGGATAGTTGTGCTTTCGGACAGATGCCAACGTATCCGACACATCGTTTCGCGATTTCTGGGCTCCCGCTTCCCACGAGTGTCGCGAGTATCGAACATCCCATCGAGTGACCGACAACAATAAATTGCTGCTCTGGATTCAAGTACTTTTCTATAATTACGCCGACCAGTTCCGAGAATGCTGCTGTGGAGTAGGCTTCCCAATCTTTAGGTAACATCTCAGACCCTCCACATCCAGGGAGATCGATGGACAACACATGAGTACAGTTGATGAAGTATTCAAGGAGATATTGAAACTGCCCAATTTGCCCTCCCAGTCCATGCAAGAAGACTATTAGTGGTAGATTCGGCGGTAGTCTTGCGGCTTTTTGGTGGAGATGGTGGTAAATGCGAATGGAAGGGTAGGTATATTTGCTTGTCTTGAAGGATTCAAGATGCGTGTTCTCAATGATGTGCTGCGTATCAACGGTCTTCGGCGCTAACAAAGAGTATTGTTTTAGTGGAATATACTACAAAACTATCAGACGATTCGCGACCCGAGCTGATGAGTAAGGCAGAACATACTGATGATCCTACCGTCGAACTTCTCACCCTTCTTAGGTGACTTGCTGGCAGCCCAGTGTATGACGGGTCCAACCCCACAAAGCACGGCGAGCGTCATGATAAGCAACCGTTGTTGTTTGGCCCAATCTGTGGGGATATTTGGGTGAAGGATGGTTGAAAGCCGAGAGATAAACGCCGATGCCTGGTCCCTTATGACGACACCAAGCTTTGGTGCTATGCCCGCCAGTTCTCCATCCGAGGCAGATATAGGTAGCACGAATATCGCGAAAGTAGAGAACACAAGGGGAAACTTAAGAGAAGGAGATGGGAAATGAAAAGAAGGGAGCCGCAGGGAATTAAAGTTCCGAGTGGACATCGCGGCGGCGGCGGGAATGCAAGCTGATATAAATATATAGAGGCAGCTACTTTTGATGCTGAGAGCTGCGGCTAGTCTAGAATCGAACCACCCAGCGATAGCCAACCAGTTACGCCAGCCACATTGTTGCACGATCGTACGTGCTCTAATGTGCTTGGGCGATAGATTGGGTGTGAATATGCGGATTCATAACTTCACTCCTTCTTCTGGTATTCGGACGACGAGGTTACGTTGCGCTGGTGGTGGTGGAGGTGCTGCGCTGCTCGATGAGAGTGCTGGAAAAAGAAACGTGGGTCGGTTGTTGGTTGCTCTCCATCAAGGAACAATGAACACCACGCCAAATCTCAAGCAGCCTGGCTAGATCGTGGCCCAAGAACCGCTCGTCATTCGACCATTCTGATGCCAGCAATCCGCTCCGGCTAGGAATTCGTCTATCAGATTCAGCATGAGAAACTCGAGCCCGAAGACCCTTGAGTTTCTTACCACCCCTAGTTTCGGATAATCCACAGTTCGCCGCAGAACTGATGATGCCCAAGCCTGTCGCAGGTATAAGTGCTCACACTCCGTGATCGGTTTTATGCCGGGATGCAAGGGACAATGTCAAAGCGGAACCCTTGGAAAATCAACATTTTATTGTATTTTTATCCTTATATTTTTTGGCAATTATTCTAGAAAGGCTGTCGTTGAGACCACTACCAGATGCCTTTCAGCAACGTCTCGCTTGCAACCGGCAAACATTCGCTTTTCAGGTGCCATTGCGTGATCAACCGCTGGCTTAAAGAGGGGGGACCAACGGCAGACCCAAGCCGGCATGCAAACAGCCGGTTGAGCTTGATGCGAATAATCTTGTTGGAGGTCTGAGGCAGGCTGTTCGAGCGTGTAAGAAATGAAGCTTCAAGCACGTGCCCTCCAGGATTGTCCTTTGGCTATGATGTTTTCTCGCCCTGTCCAACGGAGATCTGACAGAGATAACGGAGTATCTGTCAGGAACGAAATTCAAGCGACCAACGGGAATTTTAAAGCAACCTTTTTTTGCCAGAATGGCCCCATGGGAATTTGAGTTCCCCCCCTCCCCCCCCACAGCCGTCGATAAATCCCGGGTGGTTGGTTACAATGTTGTTGGTATGGGCGGATCTGGGGTAAATGGGTGCCTCCCACATTCCCTTCTGGAAGGGCAGATGTTCTAACGGATTAATTGGTCTGTCTGCTCAAGCCTCTTCATTCATGAGATGGCCCGAGGGCAATATAAGCACAGCTTCGGAAGACTGTCGAGGTTTCAATGCCGTTTCATCCCACGTCCTTCGGCACAAAAGCCGGAAGCTCTAATCGAAGAAACATCGTTACGAACAGCTCGTGACGAAGGAAAGCTGCGTTGTGGCCGAAGCATTTGGACCCCCGCACTGCCGCACTTTCTATCATTAACAGGGCCAATAAAAGCACATCTATTGACAATGCTCCCTGAACAACTATTGACAACCCCGTCCAAGTGATAAGGCAGTGAGAAGCCCCTCCAATTCGAGACGAAGTATTGTGGAAAAGAATCTGCTGCAAACAGCTCAAGCCAGCTAGCTTGAGCTGCAGAATCGAACTGGCCGGGAAAAGTGTCAGGGTAAATAGCAATTGTACCATGTCTTTGTCGGTAGTAGTGCGACTACATCGGTTACGATGCTGCTCTGAATAGCTATGGGCCAGCCAGCGGACAATTCCCATCCATCGTGAACCTCTGACGAACTATCTTTAACTTTGCTTCAATTCCACCTTCTGAGAGCATTCTTGCGCACGCGACCAATTTTCCTTCTCATCCTCAATATACGCTCGAAATACGCCACTTTCACGACTAAAGTTTACCCCACAATTCGCTTCGAACACTGGGTCGCTAGCTCTTTACATAATGGCGGGGATAAGTAGATTCATTCAATTCAAAGAGATTCCCCATGGGACAAAACGGCCGGACGGCTCCCTGATTCTTAATCGCTGGTCCGCTACCGTCACTACTGATCATGAGTTCGCCGCAGCTCAAGTAATAATCTTCATACGATCCCTTCTCGGTCGATTTGAATTGGCTAACCCATGTCCCTGTTGTCTTTAGGCCCAGCTATACGCTGCCGGGATCAAGAACGAGCAGGATATGAAAGTCAAGCCACACGTCGGTGAGCAACGGTTCGACCGAAAATGTCTACCATTGGACAATTCCTTATAAATCTTAATACTTAGGGATCTCACCCATCTGGTGGGAGGGTAACGCATGCAACATGGTAAGTTTAGCTCTTGTGGCCTTGGAAACCATTTCGTGCTAATTGAAAGTATAGCACCGTGAGTTGAGCAATCGCATCTGTCTCGGTATTTTCGTTCGAAATCCCATAATTGTGTAGTTCTCGATCTTGGAAAAGCCGTCAAAGAGTCTATTGAGAAACGGGGGTGTATGGGTTGGCTTTATAGCCCGAATGGAATCTCTGATGCGATTACTATGGGACATGAAGGTTGAGAATACCCCTGAGTCCGTGTGTGATATAATTGTTGACAATTTTGTTTTTGAAGGGATGAGGTTTTCGTTACCAAGCCGCGACTTAATTGCCGACAGCATAGAATCTGCAACCTGTGGTCAATTGCACGATGGCAATATATCAATTCCTGGATGCGACAAGAATATGCCAGGCTGTAGGTGGCCTAGATCGGGCGTAGATGTATCTTATGTTTCGTACTAACCGAAAATGGATAGGTATCATGGCCATGGCTCGCCACAATCGCCCTTCTCTTTTGATCTATGGCGGTACAATCCTTCCAGGAAAGAAAACGGAGAGGTTTCCAAAGGGAGCCAATGTTTCTTCGTGTTTCGAGGTTCTTGGTGCTTTCCACTACGGCAATGCGAAAAAAGAGGAATTGGACGGTGCGTAATGGATACTGAAATAAATCTGACAAGGATAGTGAAGCTGATGAACCGTGCAGATGTTACCCGACACGCTTGCCCTGGCCCCGGAGGCAAGTACGCTTTACAAGATATGTATTGAAAGATATTAATTTGGTCATAGGTTGCCCTGGCATGTTTACTGCCAATACAATGGCAACAGCAATGGAGGTCATGGGTCTGACCCTCCCAGGAAGCAGCAGCATTCCTGCTATGTCATTCGTTAAACGACCTGCAACTTCCGCTAATTCTGGTCCTACCGAGGAAGTCATTATTGAACCTGCCAAAATGCGGGAATGCGCGAACGCCGCTGCGGCCCTCATTGTTTGTATGGAAAAGAATATTCGCCCTAGAGATCTCATTACTAAGCGAAGCTTTGAAAACGCCCTCGTTATGACAATGGTGCTTGGTGGTAGCACAAACGCCGCCCTGCATTTCCTTGCCATGGCTCATGCTGCCGATATTCCTGATTTCTCGCTTAAAGATTTCCAGAGAGTAAGCGACAAGACACCATACATTGCAAACCTTAAACCGAGTGGAGCGTACTATATGTCCGGTAGGTTTGTACCTCGTTTTGTCTTCATTGTGGGCTGTTACTAACCCTGTATATCTAGATCTATATGAAATTGGCGGTACTCCGGCCGTAACGAAACTTCTCATTGAGGCCGGGCTCATGGACGGAGGTATCATAACAGTCACCGGCAAAACACTCAAGGAAAACGTAGCAAATGCTCCTGTGATCGATTTTACGTCGACGGATGTTCTACGCCCACTCTCCGATCCTTTGAAGAAAACGGGCCATCTCAGAGTTCTCTTTGGCAATCTCGCTCCTGGTGGCGCCGTTGCAAAGATCACGGGTAAAGAAGGAACAAGTTTCAAGGGCAAGGCAAGAGTGTTCAATTCTGAAGAATCAGCGACAGCCGCTCTGAACTCTGGAGAGCTGAACCCAGATGAGTCTACTGTGTTAGTTGTAAGATATGAAGGCCCAAAGGGAGGTCCTGGCATGGTAAGTTGCCACAACAAGATTTGATATGAAGTAGCGGACCACTGATAGGCAGCATGAGATAGCCGGAACAACTTAAATCTTCGGGGGCATTGATTGGTGCAGGTCTTAAACAAGTTGCCTTGATCACGGATGGTCGCTATTCTGGTGCTTCACACGGGTTTAGTAAGTATCCTATCAACTGAAAATAGCGATTTCGGGAAATCCTGTCTAACACTCTCTTCTTAAAATAGTTGTCGGACACAGTATGTACACCTGTAGAAATGTTTGGAATCTGCTAATCACGAACGTGTTATAGTCGTCCCTGAGGCCCAAACTGGTGGCCCAATCGCTATCGTTCAAGGTACGAATTTGGACCTAATAATTCCCAAGAAGAACGACTTTATATATCTAATAATGGCTATGATTATATAGACGGCGATATCATCACCATTGATGCAGAACACAATACCATCAATATGGACGTCAGCGATGACGAAATCAAAGCGCGTCTAGCAAAATGGAAAGCTCCACCACTGAAAGTCAACAGGGGCCATTTGGCCAAATACGCGCGACTTGTCTCTGATGCAAGTCGTGGTGCTGTTCTTGATGCCTTTGACGACTAAAGCGCGATTTAGGAAATAAATTGCAAGATCGATATTGGTAGCGGATCAGTGTTCTGGAAACGAAATGTTATACAAAATTCTTTGCTCTTTCTTTGGATCTTTATAATTTGATGATTCTGGATAGATTATAACAGGTTATTGGTGCGAGGTAGACAAGACTAGAAAAATTTCGTGAATGATAATAGGATTATGAATATTTGATCTTTGGTTTTGGTTGTCCTCAGATGTTTCAGCCTGAGGCCTACCTGTTGGGTGTGTGCAGCTATATTTTCGCGTAAACTAAAGACTATATAACAATATAAGATCCGTATCCGAAAGCGCGTCTAGTTAGTCTACCCTACACCCAAGCGATCCACAGATGGTTAAATCAATGAGCAGGTCACACAGTCTGAGTACGTAAGTTATTAGCTGGTCTTTCTCTGACCTGTACGCCCTCGTAGTTTGATCAGACAAGTGTAAAAATACAACAAATGATTTTTGAAGTGCGCTTATGGAAGGGCATGTGGTCCGAGTGTTTATTTTGTAGATAGATCTCTCTTGTCCTCCTACGTATCTTAGGCTCCCAGGTTTGTCCCGAGGTCTTTTGATGTCATACTCTGTTTAATTATAGGAGCAGATGTCTTGACAAACGCTAGCCCAGGCTCCTGCAAGGTTCCCACTGGCTGGCTTGGCTTGGCCAGCCGGAAATCGCCAGCGCCCAGCACCCAGCACCTAAGATGGGCCCGAAATTTTCATGCACCTCGAAATGACGGCTATATTGACACATGAAATTTCGCACAACCAAAGCATCTAACGTTAGCCTTGGAGGATACTTGATTCCCCTCGTTCTCGCTGTGGCGTAGGTGGAAGATTTCTCGACTTTGAGGCCATGGTTCCGCCTCTGGCGAATACTGCTACTCGAGGAGGGTATTTATTCCAACGGCTGAAACGAAGGATTAATTCGCGGGATTCCAGCCACATCTTGGTCGATGGGCGACTCCTCAGAAAGCGGGCTCCGGCTCATCTGCTTGCGACATGCCTGCAGGATCATGGACCAAGACTTTCCGAGAAAGGGCATCCGCTGCGAAGAACTCCAAGCACTGTGCATTGTTTTCCAGCGATCTCACGGAAAACAATCAACGGGTTCTCGCTTGACCATGTCGGCCTTGCAGACCGTATGTCCGTCACGCGGTGATGCAAGCGGCTGAGTCGTTTGATTGATCGCGATCTCCACACCACCCTGTTCCCACCAAACTATTAGTTTTCCTTCTCTTTCTTGGTTCCAACCCTGAAACTTTGAACTAACGTTATGAGCCTCCCTCGCACACCATTTGCCAGAGATTCCTCGATCCCAACGCCCAAAAATGCAGGTTTGCCGGGATGCGATGACAAATTTACATCATGCAGAGCTAGTGATTCCACGCTCGGGGTTCCAGTCCAGTCATGACCAAGAAGATATACGAGGGGAACGGTCTGTACCTCCTTCCGTGGGTAGCAAAATCCCCCAACATGAAACATTTAGCGGCGGAAAGGCAGAACGAGTGACTTTCCGAGTGGATTGACTTAGTCACCTAGTGTATCGTTACCGCTTTGAAGGTTCCGACTGAACGCATATGCTAGAGCCACTGATAGCAACGCTGTGTTAGGTAACCAGCACGAGAGAACGAGAGAACGGAGGCTTAGAAGGTCTACCTAAGGACTAAATCTCTTGGCCACGCGAAAGCTCGCTCAAGGTACCCACATGAAAAACTACCCTGTCGTTCGTTTCCAAAGCGGGTTAAAATGCAAGTTGAGGAATGGTCCTTTAATCAAGAGGTTTATATCTGAGGGGGGTTCGCACAAAGAAAAGTGTAAAAAAGTCCTCAGGTGCCATCCTGAAGCTATTCCCCATATATAACCGACTTGCGATCTCTCCTTGGTTACCTCTCCTTGATTCTACGAAGGAGCCCCCTGTTTTAACAGACTTTTACTCAACATTTTCACCGACAAGTAACACCGTAACGAATACTTCAACACAAATTAAACATGGCACCCAGAAGAGGTGGTGGGAGTAGTGGAGGCTCCTCCGGGTCTATTGATAATCAGTGCAGCGACTATGGCGCATTTTCTGATGATTCCGCAAAGGCACAAATCGGGTTGATGGGCGCATTTTTATTCTTGTTTTTAGTACTGGCGTATTGCGCATCTAGTCGAGCGACAAAGAGAAAGAAGAACAACCAACCAAGATCGATCTTGCGGTGGTACCAGTGGGGTATCGCATTGTTCTTGATCCTCTCGTAAGTATTATCTTTAGGGCTTGAAAACGAGAAGGCAAAAATTGGAGTTAACAGGTCCCGTATCTAGGTTGTTTGTTATGCTCATCGTTCGGTACTCGCTCATCGAGTGCGGAGTATTATACAGCTACGGCTATGATTCCACCGCTATAGGTTTCGCTACAGTCGTGGTGAACAATGTCGCTGAACTGTTCATGCTCGGAATTATCCTATTTGTGATCATTAGCAGGTTGTTCGAGCTCGTAGGATCAACGGGCATCCGTCGGATTTTTACAATTCTTAACGCGATATTTTTCACCATTGTCTGCGTTCTATTCGCCGCTTATATTATCATGTACGGCTTGATCACATACGATGTCGGAAACACAAGATCTAGATCAAGCTCCCTCATTGCATACTCAAGATTGGTGCAGGCTTACGTGGTAATTTATTTGCTACTAGCAATCTTTGCAATCGTCGGATTGATTTTAGCTTGGATTAAAGTGGCGAGAAAACCAGAGCGCAAACAGGTACGTTCACATGCAGCAATAGCAACTCTCATCGGATGATGGCTAATATTGAGATTTAACAGGGAATCGCCGCCTGGATCCCAGTCCTTATTATCTGTCTTCTTGGATATGCCCTCTACAACGTAATCACTGTATTCCGCGCTTACTACGACAATACCTATGGCGACTCCATCGTCGGCAGCTTAGTCGGCTACGGATTTTCGCTGCTCTTCTTCTTTGGCGTATTTTTCGCAATATTTATGATTGCGCGCGGCGCAGGTTGGGACTGGCTTGACCCCACTGGCCCAGCAGCCATGCAGGATGCCTACAACTTTGCATCGGGACAAAATGTTCAAACCGCGATATACCCCAGCCAAACACCCTACGACACGATGCAGAGCCCAGTAACTGATGCTCACAAGAGAAACAGCCAAGCTTCTCACGGGATGCCTGGACCACCAACCCCAGCCCCACCGTACGGACAGGCCCAAATGGCGTACAGCGGAAATGGAGTGTATGGGTCGCCGCAGGGACAATCTTATGCGAGCGGAAACTGGGGGTCTGGAGGTTACGCTCCAGTTCATCAGATGCCAACGGCCTACAACGCACCAATGGGGGCAGCGAGCAGAGATATAGAGCACAATGAGCTATCAGGACGAAGGTAGAAGGATTTTTATGACCAAATTTAAAAGTAAACTATTTTTTTTACGGAGGGGGAATAATTCGATCATAAGGTGTCAAGACTGGCTCTAGATTATATGAGGGTGGAATCTTCCTGTATATTTTTCTTTCACGATATCTTTGGTTTTCTCTCTCTTTGTTTACGATCTTTGGGATGTTAGAAAGGATTGTTTCTCTTTACATATCTTGGGTGGAATTCAGCCGGCTTTAATCATAATAAATGATAGAAAAGAAAAAAAAATCGAAAACGGATACAAATTGAATTTACTGGAATCATACCTGTTGTAAACCTCAAACGAGGCAAAATATGACTCTGGTTACAAGGTAGCCTAGAGTACATTTATGCATTTTGCCTGGTCTCGCATTTGCCTTAGCCCCAAAGGCTCTTCTTGTGTTGGCCTCACAGCTTGCTCCGTGTTGCTTGGGTGTAACAAGGACGACAGCACAATACAATCTAAACAAACGCGTCAGAATGGCCAAAAGCTTCAGAGAAGCCTTTTCCAGCCTCAAGTCACAACAGCAGCAATCCGGTTAGCTCAATCAGTAGAGCGTATATCGAGCCCGGTAGGAACCCAATTCTTCATATCACACCTAGAAGTTGACAAATCAAAACTCGGGAAAACATCGTCGACCTCACATCGGACTCGATTATTTGGTTTTTTTTCCATGCACATTTGGCACCCTGAAGTATATTTTAGTCTAAGGCCCATACTAAGACGATATGTTCGCCGAATTTTCAATATTTCGGATAGTCAGTTGCTACATTTGTCGCCAAACCTAGGCTGGAGAAAGTTTTTCCTTGGGTTAGGGTTGTGAGCTCGTCAAAAAAAAAAAAATTTTAACTTTAGCTTTTGCGAGAATTAATCTTGTTCAATAATTATAATCTAGGAGAATTCTACAAGGGTACCACCCGAAAAAAGCGAAAAGAAGAAAAAAGAATGCCTCCAAATCTCGTAAGCCTTAAGATCGAAACCTCTTGCTCCTTACATATGTAAGATCTTGTTGGATTTAGGTTTGGTTACACAGGCGCAGGAAAGGCTGCAAACAGCGTTGTGGCTAGTAGCTGACACTTCCATTATGATGTTTCCTGCATATGCATGTGCTGATTCTATCACGCGAGATAATACAATCCGAGCCTCAACTCGGCACCCGACTCAACTCGATGATGTTGGTTGTTGAGAAAAAGGCTGTAATAATGAGACACTGTTAATATAAGCTTTTGCGTCGCATGGAATCCGGATGTCTTATAAGTGATCCGCCGAAACTAGAAGTTCAATATGGGTTATCACCTATTGCAAAAGGCAGTATTTTCGACCTAGTCTGGGAGTTCGAAGAGTTAATGAAGCGAGACTTGCTCCGGCCTTGTTAACTTGACGTCAAGTTTTAGTTAGTTGAAATCTCAAGACTGCAGGATATTGGAGATTGAGAGCAGGTTTGAATTTAGATTTGTCGATTTTGTCAGGATCATTGATGTAACAGATCGCCTTTGTATTTACCTTTTATACATTAAGTTGATAATTTGGGGATCCGGATCAATACCCTGATAAATAAATACTCTAACAGATACCATCCTGTAATCTAGACCCGTCACCCATCAACCCTTATACACTCGCCATTGCTCTGGCAAACTTAGATCTCACCCATTGAGGCATATAAACACATATATTCAAGCCGAGACCGTAGCCATTATCAACTCACCCATCTCTGTCAGAATGAAGATCTCTATCACTGGGACAATAATCACCCTTTCTTCTTTCGTTTCCACCCCAGCGTTTGGTCTCCCGACTACCAGCAACCTGCCTGACATTACTGCTTGCAGCGCAGAAGTCGAAAATACCCTGGCTACCAGACGCTGGCCCGAAACAAGTACGTACTCCCTTTGAAGTAGACATCTTTCGCAGCCCAGTTGCTTCATTTGATATCTGATGAAGGTTCGTCGCGAACGCTAACCATGTGATTGTTTTAGATTCCGAACAGTTATTGTATGACCAAAGGACGTATTTGAGAGTCAACAGCTTCAAATTACCAAACTGCAAGCCATTCGAGTATAGTGCTACGGTTGTGGGATGCGCGGAAGTTGGAAGGAAGAGCTCGGGTTAGTAAAACCCTTTGAACCTAGTAAGCTCAAAATTGATTACGATGCTAATACTTAGACTCCCGGCAACCAGCAACGATTCCATCCGATTATATTGAACACCTTTGCAATTTACTGCACTAGGCGAACGACTCTGCAAGCCTATCGGTGTTTGGCCTTTATTCAAAACTGTTAATCATCGAAGGATCCTTGTGTCTGTGTAAAGCCCGATATGTAATTTTATTTTTGGATGCAAATGAGAGGAGCCACCAGGCACCAAGCTTAAGACTGTAAAGTTTTCAAATTTCTCATATGCAGATATTAGTGCAATATGTAGTAGATTCATAAAGCCGAATTGCCCCAGTTTTATTGCTTAGACTAAGCTGTAGCTACAGCGCCGTTCATGCTTCGGGCAGACTCCATCCTCGAAATCCAATTCTCACATAATGCCAGGGGATGATTCCTACGTGGGCAGGAATACCGATGGTTTGTATACGTCGAGAACAGGAACTGAAACCTCAAAGATAGGAGGGGGAGGCATGGATTACCTTCTACCACCGAATGCGAATCCTCTTAGCGAATAAATTATCAAAGATAATAGCTAGTTCTTCGCTGGAACAGATTATTTTGTTTACGTCTGCCATAGGCCAATTGATACCAGTGGCTTCGATCTCGGCACCTGGATAGATTTTAAAAAGGTTTCGAAGAGTTAGATACATGGTATATTCTACTATACCTGATGGGATTGGTAAAAGCGCCATCTCGGAGCGGTGGACCACCTAAAACTGAAGTTCAGCTCAACAATCAAAGTCATCAACCATGAACCATGAGGAGCTGTTTCTAACTAGTTTCCCTTGTAGAGGACTGGAATATCTATGGATACCACAACTAGCATCAAATGGCGAAGAGTTTCTGAAGCTTCCAAAATATATACAGCTAGCTACTAATTTGAGCACAGCGAATGTAAAAGCTAAGCTAGCGTCAGGTCTCAGAGAAGAGCGACCAGATAAACTCCAGATTGGAGATGCACTCCCAGCAGGTGACCCGATGTGGAAAGGCCGGACCTTAAAGGACTTGTATGCATGCTGGAGCCCCAATTAAATTGCAATGTGAGACCCCTTTTTTCCTCCGAGTGTTACTTTCTAGAAATTGTAAGATAAATTAACTTAAAATCGTTTCTAGGTTTTGTGCCTTCTATTCATCCGATGTATTGGTAAGAATTACCTTACAAAGATATAACACCAAGCACGCATTCTTTCTACAAACAAATTGACTTGAGTCTGAGCAACAGGTTTTTGGCGGAAGTCAATCTAAATCTTGGCCCGTTCTATGCAGGGCGGAATATGCACGGAACAGATGTCGTAACAGCTACTTTGGACCTTAACCCAAAGCCTGGTGTTGGGGGTACGACGCTACGAATCAAAGATTATACCAATGGGGTACTAGAAGTTGATATATACTTGCCGTGATGAAGACCTCGGTGGTGCATACCTACGCCCTGGCTCTTTCTCACAGGCACCTAATAAGTGTGGGGGCCTGCATCGCAATAAGTAATAAAGAGTACGTAAATGTCTACACATTGAGCGAATAATACCACTGCAGTCTAGGGATAATGCCGATTTTGACTGATTACTAAGTTTAGCCTAGCTTTATGCATTCGTTGATAGAATACCGTTAAATGGCAGAGTGCCTGCAAAGATGGAATGGGGACTTGCGGGAATCAGACCAGACCCGGAATGGACTGCACCAGAATACGCAAATAAAAGTGGGAGGCCACAGTTGGGAGGACTATGACAGTTGAGCACCCAGATAATAGAGATAGGGATTTGACGAAAACACAGCTGTCAGAGATCCTAGCATTTATGAGAGCCATCGCGCTCGTCATTGTAGCATTTATAGTCAAGATACCGCCAGGGCCGTATCGCCAATTCTAGAGGGCGTATCTTTGGCAAAAACACAAGGAACTCCATATTAGCTACCCGTAAAGCTTTTATGTATAATCTCAATTTGTCGTGCCAAATGTAGTAGTATTCTAAACCATCTACTTGTCTCATGATCTAAAGATTATGGTGACAAATCGTGGAAGTAGTCGCTGTGTTGAAGTGTTGCAATTCCGATAATAGTGCTGAGATGTTTGACAAGACAAACATACCCTCTTACGGCATGCAATCTAGAGGGCTTCAACCCCAACCATCCATTTTAGGTTAGACTGGGTTTACACACAAACGAACAGGCGACCCAAGCAAATTTGTGGTATCTCGAATCTAGACGAACTGCATCCTATCACCAACATCGTCGACGACTTGAACCTACCTTCCGACTTCACAACAACCCACAACCTCCGATCCCTATCACGTAAAGCTACCCGTTATCTAGACTTTGGCTTTCTGTTCTCGAGCAACCCTTTTTCGATATACAGCCCAGCTAATACGACCGATATATCGAATAGTCCCCACATCCGCAAAATGCCTGGAGTTTCAGTTCGCGATGTACGTACCAAGACAACCTATTGTCAAAGTTTCCGAAAAGCTCTTGATCCAGTTAGAGATTGATTGGGGATATTTTCGGCATTTGGGGCTGAGGAATCATGGAATTTGAAGAGTTCAAGTGCTGATGGATGATCTGGATATAGGTTCCTGCTCAGCAGTTCATTGATGCCTACGCTGCTTTCTTGAAGAGACAGGGAAAGCTCCCAGTACCTGGTATGCAATACGAATATTTTCGATTTATTTTTCAAAGGCAGTAGAGGATAGGGAACTGATTGCGATTTGGTGAACAGGCTGGGTCGATACAGTGAAGACCGGCAACATGAAGGAACTCCCACCTCAATCAATCGACTGGTACTACGTTCGAGCAGCTGCCGTCGCCCGCCATGTTTACCTCCGAAAGAACGTCGGTGTTGGCAGATTAAGAAAGGTCCACGGTGCTACCAAGAACAGGGGATCGCGTCCCAGCCACCACGTCGATGCTTCCGGAAGCGTTGATAGGAAAGTTCTTCAGTCGCTTGAGAAGATTGGTGTTGTTGAGCAAAACGAGAAGGGTGGAAGGAGCATTAGCCAAACTGGCCGAAGAGATTTGGATCGTATGTCTTAAGATGATGCTGTCTTTAAAGATTTGGATGCTAATTTGCTGTTTCATCAGGTATCGCCCAGACTACCATCGAAGCTGAGGAAGAAGAGTAAATTTGCTTTTCGGCCTTTTGCTTTTTAATTTTTAGAATTTGTCTATACCCTCCTATTCCGAACCAATCTACCATACCGACTTTTACAGCTTCCACCTCGAATACTTGTCGACCAACTCCTCCTCGACATACTTTTTCTACGTGCATAAGAAGGACGTCGTAATGAAAATGACTTATTTTTTCTTGTCGCGGGAGAAGAAAGTTACACTTTATCCTCATTTTACATATTCATTCGGCGTATAATGGGCTCTCTTTTTCTCTTTTTTTTTCCGACTGTAATATCGATGTTCCTTCATGAATATATATATTTTCAACAACATCCATATCAGTTGGCGAGGAATGCTCTTTCTAGTGCTTAGGATCAACACTAGAACCGTAGAACTTTGTCTTGTGGGGCATATTGATTTCTAAATACGCGCAGCATCGCGAACCGATGAGCCCAGAATTAGATACATACGAATGCCAATGCTGTAAAGTAATCTTGTTTCTGGTGAGCTTTCAACGCGCATTCTTGCCAGTGCAGCTGCGGCTCGTCTGCGCAAGCGGGAAGGGTGGCCTCACAAATGCTCCCTGATACCTTGATTTGCGGGCCCTGTGACGTCAAGCCGCTCAACACATGCCGAAAGGATCGAACTAACGCTGTCAGCTTTGACAGCTTCAGATATCTCAAGACTACTTAAACTTCGTAACCCGCCTAAAAATTACGGAAACAGCTTATTCGTTCCCTTTTTGTGATATTGATAATCTCTCCCAATTAAACACTCAAAATATTCTGCCAACATGGCGACTGCACCTTTGATTTCCATTAAGAATGTCACATCCACCCAGATACCTCCAAACACGTCCACTGCAATCCCTCTAAAATCCGGCACTCTAACTCTTACAGAACCTCTGGCTGGTACTATCTCTACTGAGGCAAAACTCTTCCTCACCATTACTCCAGCAGAGGATGCAACAGATACAACTCCTCTCACACTTCCTATACACCCCGAGCTTTTCGTGGGCAGCAAGTCTGGTCTCTGTCAAATTTATAGATTCAAGGTCACCGAGGAGCTAGGGACAATTGAAGTTTCATTGCCCGAAACCTTAGCCGAGGAAGATGCGCTGAACTTTGAAAAGATTTTGGTATACAATGGGTTTCTGAAGACTGGAATCGTAGCTGAAGCCGATACGTATGTAGCTATTGTGGAATTCCGAGTTATTTTTGAACGGGATATACTGATTATATTGCGGCTTGATGTGGATTTAGTCTCAGTAGAAATATCACTGAAACAGCTACCAATATTACGAACTACTTAGGCAAGAAGACGGACGAGAGAAACGAGCGAGCTCCTGAACGGGAGAAGGATCATGAATTTTCAGATATTACGAAACAGATCGTTGGCGGTACGGAGACTGGCACAAAAAAGCTTGGAGAGGGCGCAGCAACTGTCGGAAAGACAATTTCAGTAAGTCTATCAGACTGCTAGAGCATTTTAATCCTTGAGAACTAAAACCAATCCTCGAAAAAATAGGATTCTGTCCTGAGCGCTGGTGCCTGGATCGGTGAAAAAACAGGAATTAAGCCTGGCACGGACGGCTCGAATGATGACACATTTAACGATCAATCGAAATCGCTAGCAAGAGAAACCTTTGATCAAACAATTGAAGCCGGCGCGACCACTGGCGTGGCACTAGGTAGCGGTATCAAAATGGTCGGATCAGAGATTGGCCAGTCCGCATCTAAATTAGCACAGCACGATTACGGCGATGAAGCAAAGCAGCTAGTGGATTCTACAAGGCAATCTGGAGCGAATCTTGGGGGTGTGGTTGTAGATGTCGTAGAAGGAACAAGCGTGTTGATCAACTCAGGAAAGGCAGGTGCTGGTGCGATGAGTGAGGAGAAAAACGATACCAAAGAGACTGCATGATAGACTAAATCTGTTGGTTAATCTCTATATAATTTTCTATTTTTCGTGATATTACTCAAAGCCCCATGAATGGAAGAGATTCTACATATAATAATAACCGGTTAAACTAGGACCTAATATACTACTCAAGTCATCTGCACATCGCCGGCAAGCTTGTGCAAACTGGAATATATATCGTGAATTGAACCTAGATACATGTCTAAAGATTCAGCTAGAATAGCAATGTTGTTTATATTATGCGCTGACATAATCTCGCAATTTGTACCCGGAAGAAAAATGCTTTGGCTCGATAATGCTTACAGGTTATCCACGTTTTATCACCCATCCGGGCACGCTTCTTCCCGTTCAATACTAGAAATATATTTGCAAGTAGCACTGAACTGCTACTTATAGACACAATCAGAAGCAACCAAAGCTCTACCTGCACCTGCATGCATATCTAACAATTTGAGAAGCTAGATATTCTCAGAGGCGAATAAATGTATCCTTCCAAAGTCAGCGATCGCGTGTTAATTCTTTAGGAGAGGGAAAAATATTTATTGTGAGGCCTTGTCTCCATGGGGAAATAGTTCGTCGAATCTGAGTGGGACATTCGCAATATAGCTCCTACTTATAACGGTAAGAGCAAGTGTCGCGCAGTCCAACAAGTAGGGATTATGGCTGCACAACACCATCCCAAAAGTTACAATGCGAGAACACTAGTCGCCCGAAGTCTTAATGTAACGGTCTCAGAGAAAATCTGCCCTAAGATGGTTGGCTGGCACTGGTAACTGAGTGATTGCTTGCCCCTCGTTACCGGGCCTCTTAAATTTTTCTTATAAAGTGATACTCATTCTTTAGAATCGTGGGTATTAAAAATTCGCAAAGCAGTTCAACTATTTTCAAATTATATCAATTTACACTCGTTACTATATATATCGCAGCGTCTAAAATTTTGAAGCAATCGTTTAATTATGAAGTCATTCACTAAACCACTTGTTGCTGCTAGGTAAGAATCAACATCCTCGCTCTCCACGAGTGTTTATACATAGCAATATAACGTATACTAAGATCTATGGCATATCTTTAGCATGTATGCTTTGAGTGCTGTCGCTCAATCCGCGACAACTTGCACTATTTCTTTCTCTCTCACCGGCTGCCCCCAAGTTTATGACCCATGCTGTAAGTTTAATTGCATTGCAGCTGGCGGCATGGGTTCCGCTTGTCTAGACTACGACGACACTCGCGACCAAGTTATCTGCAGTGCTTGCCCTTCCGTCGTTCATAAAACCACCAGTGCAACAGAAGCAACGAGCACCAAGGCTGCTACTACTTGCACACCGTACCAACTTCTATACGGATGTCCTAAAGTTTATGATCCGTGCTGTGCATTCAACTGTATTGCAGCTGGTGGAATGGGATCTACTTGCTTGGATTACGATGATACCCGCGATCAAGTCATCTGCAGTGCTTGCGCCACAGCCCTTCCTCGAAGTATTACGTCTACCACTGATGTCTCTACCAGAGCAACGATTACTCTTGCTACATTCCAAGCCTTGCAAGTTGTCAATACCACCACCACTACTTCGACCAGCGAATCCTCTACATCGCAAGCTGGTGTTAGCACGGTCCCAGTGAAGACTGGGAACATCAGCACATCAACTATGCCAAAACCTTCCCACACTGATACTTCTGGGGCTTCTATTGTCACTGTGAGCGGAGGGGCGGTGCTCGGGCTACTCTGCTTCATGTTTGCACTTTAGAGCAGTGACTCTCTAAATTCTGTCTAGCGAACGAATAATCAACAAGACTGTATAACGAGGTAGCGGGGGGAATATCCTCGTAGTTAGTTCAGTTCTATGTACTCTACACACCTACATCATATGTTAACCTTCCTCTCGTAACCGAATGAGAATAAGCGTTATAGTGAAAAAAAGTAGACGTCTTTCTCAAATATTATTTTTAATTAGTCTCGTTCCTCAACTCAACATGCAGAACACTGTAATTATAAACGTCAGAAATAATACTTTATAGATCAGCCAATAACTCTCGCGACTAATATATCTCCATGACCCATGGCATTACGTACAATAGCCACACTGCATTAGCGAAGCTGTGCTGATAGCTTGGTATAAGTCTTTTTGACATCAAGCTGATACTTTGTATGAGGCAACGTGGCCGAGTGGTCTAAGGCGCTGTGTTCAGGCGAATTGATCTGATTGGTTGATTTTCAGTATCGCAGTGGGAAACCGCAAGGGTTCGAATCCCTTCGTTGTCAATATATATTTTTTTTGTCGTTTTGGCTTTCATTTTGGAGGTGTTGGTAGACGGTACAAACAAGGGACTGCTAACTCCTCTCAGTTCAAAGGCGGAGACCAAGGATATCCTCTAAGCGAATTTTCTGGTTTGAATTGCGTTGCACTAGCATGGCCATAGTTTTTTTGCTGTTCTCATTTGATCGATAAGGCGGATATTGCTACGTAGAACGGAAGCTGCGATGAGAAGTAGACACTATAGGTAGGGCTATCTCATTAGTCACGTTAGAATACGGGGTTGAAGAGGCTTTCATGAGAGTTTGGTCTGATATAACTAGTACTAGCATACGGCCGTATTTTGTAGCATGTTCAAGTATTTCGGTTAATTAGTTACCGAATGGGAATCCTCACGGGATATCTGGTTAACTACCCGGATTCGGAAAGAAAATTTGTTACAAATCCTTCTGTCTCGCGAGCAAATTCTTCAAACAAAGGATTATACGTCCCAAGGGAGATACGCTCATGCCATATCAATTGACAGTCGATGCTGGATCAATTCATAAGTATTCTCTTAAGCAGGTTTTAACTAAGCTGTTTCTGGATTCTCGCGACGTCTGGGTACGAGACCAGATCATTCTCGTACTTAACTATGGTGAAAACTCTAGGCCGCGAAACCCCAAGAACAGCAACCTTACTTAGTAACCGGAACTCCGGAGTTATTTGGTAGATATCTTATGCTTTCTAGCTTAAAACCTCTCCACAGTGTTGTCGGATCTTGGGAGGCGCCATGTCTATGGCCATGCATGTGGTGCCAATATTCATCCAAACAACTGAATAAATGGGAAGAAAAAGGAAAATAAGAGTTTACGCAGGAAGCTACAACGAAGCGAACCGAGTCAAACCCCAGCAGTCGCGGGAAACGACAGCTTATGCATTTCACAGTCGTGCCTTCCGGGAACGCCAAGACGGGGGTTTATAACTACTAGACAGTCGTCTTAATTATGGTTCACGTTATAAGGTTGGCCAATCGGTCGGATCTCCACATGTTACCATGGACTCGGTCCTATAGAATTTTTTGTGCTACAGTTTCTATGCATGGTAGCCTGATGTTGCATTCAATGAGGCTTGGAAGATAAATTCTCGTCTAACCCTGTCAGTGGGGCAACATGTGACGTCAGTTTATAGGAGCGCATAGGCAGGCCATCTGATAAAGCAAAATGAAAGGATGGAACGAGAGGCCAACCGTTTTTACCGGACATGAAAATCTTGATTCTAGAAGGAATTAAAGCCCCTAGCGGGACAAGGCCGGTTGGGGAGACCGACTGAAACTCGGTCTGTGCTATTATTGCCAATGTATCCGTAGTACCGAGAAGTTTCGCGGCTATCATCTGGTTTATGACATGACCAAGGATATTTTTGGATGCCAATATAAGTTACCTGTGCGACGCAAACTGGGCAGCTGTGCTACAGAAATTCCTTTTCCATGATCAGTAACACAGTTTCGATTCACTCTATACCCATTATTGAGAATATCAAAGGAATTAGCAAAAGTCCTTCTATCAATTATTCTATCGTACATTTCTCCACACATCTAGCCCGTTACTATTAAGCTCCCAATCTCGATACATCATAACCCAATACGATGGCAAATATTCAAGGCATGGACCGATCTCTGTGCAGCAACTCCACCTTTTTCGAGGAATGCCTTAGCAATTTTGACAAGGCATTATTGCTCTATAAAACAGCGATTGCTGGGCTTAGTGCTGCCATCTACGATGTCCAAGACGAAACAGCCAGAGCTGCTCAAAACCAAGCTGGGCTCAATAAGATCAAAATTCCTCTTCTTCGCTCCATTTCAGACGGGGAGCAAGACAGAGCCTGCAGAATCTCCCCAGTTACACCATGCGCTGAAGATTCATTTCTTACTTGGAACTTTGCAACTGAGCTCGAGAAACCATTATTGTCACGTTACAGGGTCGAAAATTCCAACCAACCAGATCTCGTCCTACCTACACCAACAAATCATCCTGTACAAATTCCTATAACTCCCTACGCACCAACCCTTGACCCAACTCTCCCCTCGAGAAAATTTGTCGTTACAATCGATGAGGAGACCAATGTCTTCTCATCATGGCTCCAGGCCCGTCCAATAGACCATCCGGACGATACATTCTACCGTCTCAGTATGAAGCGATGGCCAAAGGAACAACTTGAAGGAGTCGCTTTCTTTCGTTCGACCGAGGCTGCCAAGCCTTGTATCCAAATAAAAATCGCCACCCCTGTTGAACTCAACACCCCGGTATCACCTCTTAGTGATCGACCAATCGAGTATGTTATTTCACACAATATTAGGCCAATACTCGAAGTTTCGGATACCATGAAGGATCAGACACTGAGACCACAACGGTTCATGTATGGCGGCAGACAGTTTATTTGGACTGTCCCTGACCTAACAACAGACGGATTTCAACTGCCAACATTGTACGAAGCAGGGACTGTAAATTGGCGAAGAGAAGAAACAACCACGACGAGGAAGTTATGCTGGGGAGATTTTAACAAGAACATGGGAGTAGGAGTTGCAACAGTAGAGATTGCTGGAGGGGTTGACCAATTGTTCGAGGAGCTGCTATTGGCGAGTCAAATGACAAAGCTTGCTATGTTTCTTTTTGGACATGAAGCTTAGTTGGAAGCTGCGGAGGGGTCACACCGCGAGAATAGCCTGCGGCGTGTTGTCGTTTGAATCGGCGAACGGATTGCTTCTTTCAAGGCGTTAGATTTAGGATTGCGAGGAAGATCAGAAATTGACGTCGTTCTTTTCCACTTTTATGCCTGTTCTCGTTAGTTTCGATCAAGCAAAGTACCATGTACATAATAGATTTCTTCCCTTTTGCGAGAAATTTTCACGGCTAAAGCCTCGGCACTTGTGTTGTGGAACCTGCCTTTGTAATTTCCAGAGGCCTTATTAATAATTTAATTGTTTTTGGAGAGAAAAAAACTCCAAGATCGTTCAGACACTAGTTATTGTTTTTTCTAATTTCTATCTTCATGATTTGATGATGTGGTATAACCAGCTGCCTCGGAGCACTGAGACAACACCCGTCTTGGCCCGACGAGCTCTGAAGTGCCAGGTTCTATTAGTACTTGCGATTCTGTGACCTCATTAATATCAATTCGGAAGCTCAAAAACGCTGCATAGAAAAATTAGCAACCAAACAGGGATCTCGAAGCATAGGTATCCTGTGATACTGGTCTATTGTGTTTATGAGAGCTTCTCATTTTTCTCACAGCTAGCCGAGTATCCTCTTCGAATCTGCATCTAGATTTAACACATTTAATATATAAACAAGCCTCGCTCGCTTCTAGGCCAAGAGTTATGGAAACCTAGATGACTAATTTGAGAACATCCTAAATTTACATCTTTATATTGAAGTCTCTTTAATCACGCTCCTTTAGAGTTAAACCGATCCAAATATCCTTAAAAATGAAATTCTCGACTTGTCTCCTCTCCGCAGGCTTGATCATTACTTCGCACTGCATCGCTCTGCCAGCTTTATCAGCTTCACCAACACTCCAAGAATGCCAGGGGGCTGTTAGCCTTACCGAGTCCACAAGCGAAGACACAAATGGGAAATGCTTCGTGCTCTGCCAGCGTATGTATCGTAACTGATAATAATAAAGAACCATGGTTTTACTAACGATGTAACATATAAACAGTTTGCACCTCAGCAAGCACAGATTGCTGGAAGTCCTTCTATGAAACGTGCAACATCTCTGCTAATCCCGTCGCCACAACAACCTCCCCATCGCCACCCACTGGATCACCATCCGGAAGAGACTGCGCACTGGCGAAGAGCCGTGAACATCCGGAGAATACACAGTCGAACCAGGGATGTTCGCTAATATGTATCCGTAAGTATATAAATCGATATTTGGTATTATTGTCGATATTTATAGGCATATATACTAACTTTGAGTTATAGTATCCACAAAGAGCATGAACTGGGACCAGTTCTGGAAGTCTTGTACAATGCCGTAAACTAAACATTACGAATCAGCTTAGATTTGAGTTGAGACTACGGGCCAATCGTTGAATTCATGACTGCGATCTAGTCTCGAAGACCCTTCTTGTGTTGGACTACGATCCTGGTTATTCAATTAGTAGGATGCTTATTGTATATGTACAGAAATTATATTTGATCCCGATCGCCTTGATCAACATGACTTAAACTAGACCCCGCGTGTAAACCCACTTTCGATATTCCATTTAACGATAGACCAGAGCAAATTCGGAAAAGTTGGTTGGCAAACTCCCTAACACCCATAAGTGAGCTGTATATTTGGATAGCTATCTTATCAAGTTTGACAATGCTTGTATTGATATATCCTGACGCGACGTAAGAACGTGTTAATGCTGTGGAAGGGTCGGAGTACGAGCAAATCCTGACATATGTATGTGTTGCTGACAAAATACAACAGACTGGCCATGGATTGACGACCGAGGGGTTTCTAACAGGTCAAGAAAGTCCCGACTGGAGACTGGTGGTAGTCTGCTAACCTGCTAACCGACCGGAGCCGAAACCTAACCGGAACCAATATATATATTCGTCCTTAGGTCTCTGTATTAAATTTCAACTTATTCCTCAATTCTCATATATCTACCGACTCACTTACTAGTACCATCCTCCGTTACCCGCAGTTTCCTACGTCATTCAGAGCAAACATGAGAGCAGTGAGTAAGTTGAGGAACTATCATCCATCTTTGTTGATTTTCCAGAGATGCAGACACTGAATTGTAGACCCGCAGATATCAGAAATGACGCTGGTCCGGCGACTTCTCTTTTCATTGACGAGATTGACGACCCAATTCTTTCAGAGGGTCAAGTTCTTGTTAAAATCAAGGCCTTTGGTCTGAACCGCATGGATCTCTACCAGAGACAAGGCGGATACCCAGTACCACCCCAAGCACCAAAGACTCTAGGTGTTGAATTTTCTGGTATAATAGAAAAAACTTATGGCGAAGTCGATGATATTGAATCGTTCAAGGCCGGTGACGAAGTCTTCGGCCTCGCATACGGAGGTGCATATGCCGAGAAGATCGCAGTATCGGCAAAAATGATCATCCACAAACCAAAGAAGCTGACCTGGGAGGAAGCAGCTGGCATTCCAGAAGCATGGATCACTGCAACACAGGCGCTCTTCCTAGTAGGCTGCCTTAAGAAGGGAGAAAAGGTTCTACTTCATGCGGGCGCAAGTGCGGTATCAATAGCTGCCATACAATTAGCAAAGAATGCAGGAGCTTCCGAGGTTTACATCACCGCTGGATCGCAAGACAAAATCGATTTCTGCGTCTCCCTTGGTGCGACCGCGGGATTCAACTATAAGACACAGGATTTTGCGGAGGAGGTGTTAAAGGCGACAGATGGTAAAGGTGTTGACGTCATTGTAGATTATATCTTAGGACAAGGGTATCTCGAGAAAGACTTAAAATGTGCGGCTTTAGATAGCCGCATTGTCGTTCTAGCACTTATGGGTGGAAGCAAGACAGAGACACCCATCGATGGTGGAGCTTTGCTAAGAAAAAGGGTAAGAATTGAGGGGAGTACACTGCGGAGCCGGCATCCTGAGTATCAAGAACTGCTACGTGATAGACTTGTCAAGGAGGCGATGCCTCGTTTTGAGGAGGATAGCTTCAACCTTGTGATCGAGAAAGTGTTCTCTTGGAATGAGGTACCCATACTCCCTCTTCTATGTCTGTTTTATTGGCTGCAACTGCTCATCACAAAGCGTATAGATCGTCCAAGCTCATCAACTAATGGAGTCAAATCAAACTAAAGGTAAGTCGCATTGATGAAACCAAACAAAAGGATATTATGAAGACAATTTGCTCATGGTGTAAATTTAACAGGCAAAATTATCTGTTTGGTTGACTAGGCAGAAGAGAGCTTCACATTAGTATATTTGAGATGTAAATACTAAACAGCTGCAGTTGGGCTAAGGTTCGGGTTAGGACTAACAGTTTATTCGCGCGGAGGATTAGCAATCTTCTCAAACGACCCATTTTCTAGCTCAATATGAGATCTATACTGTCAAAATCAAAGCATTGTTGGACACCATAAGGACACAAGTAAATATACCTCTATGGGAGGGAAGGGTAGAACAGCATCTTAATTCTTTAGCGCCACCATCTTCAATATGATAGTTTGAAACGTTTGTTATCAGGAATGCTAAAAACTACAATATAGCTAGGATAATCGTGCCCTAGAGCTCATAACATTGCCCGATGACATCTTCTCCGCCTCCTTCCTTCTCGTCCATTAACAAATCCTTGATCCCAGGGAAGGTCGTATAGATATCCCCAAGGGTACATCCATAGACAGTTTGATACTTTTGGATCTTATCAATCCTTTGCTTCAGCTCAAACTTGAGCATTCTCACGTTCCCACTTCTGGAATGTCTCTCAACGATGATATAGATATGCCACAAGGACTGCAGGATGAGGGCCTCATTCTGGCAAAATGCGAGTCCATCAGCTTTGAAATCCAATTCCTTTTTTGCTTGAACGATTTGATGGAGAAGCGACTGTTCTTGTAACAATCTGAAGGAAAGATCTTCTTCTTCTGCAGAATCGCCTTTAATTTGTGCATGAAGAATCTGAATGGCGATACCCGAAACTCGGTTGCGGCATTGTTTTAGAGTCTGCATGTGATCTCGGAATTCGAGAGCAGTAGCAATGATGAGACGGTCGATTTCGTCCGACGCGGTGGTAATATGGCCCAGCATCATGCTGCTGAAGTTGGCGTTCATATCGGAGAGCAAAGATATCTGGGCAAATGGAACTAGTCCAAGAACAATGATTAGCTAGGCCTACATAACTTTCCAGGTACATGCATTTTAGCAGCGTTCTAAAGATATACCTATAGGCAATGGTTGAAACGATTAATACTAAACTGTATGATGTTTTGTGAATATTATGAAGGATGTAACTTAACTAAAGAAAGACTTTCAGGAGAAAGTTGCATCGATTGACCGTTAGAAACTTTAATGGGATCAAGCAATTATAGCTACATAGAAGGCGATATCGCCAAAAGAGCACAAGTCACACTATATCAAATAAAGCCAAATCCACTGTCTGCTTATGTGACGCGAAAAATGGAAAGTATATAGATGATCCCGCAACCTACGAGATATAAGTACGGGTCTATGCAGTTTCTTTGTTAATATGGAAGAGAAATATTAAGTCAATTCTATGCCTAAAGATCATGTGCTAGTCATCTAGCTTAGAGACTGCAATACTCATCAACTTTGTCTTGCTGGCATAGAAGTTTACCCTGGGTCAGCGCGTACGATAGTTTCTAGGATTTCGGTTAAGCTGAATGACTAGTCAAGTGTATAAAAACCCGTGTATATTTGGATCCCTTGACACCCCTTAGACATATAACCTGATAAGCAAGCTATCTTTGAAATAGATAAAATTTTAGAAATAAATGGAATATTCGCAAGGTGAGTCAATGAGATCTGCTTCCGATTATACTTGGATTTACCGAAGAGCGGCTTATTATTTACAAGACCAGGCGGTTTGAGATATTCCCGGTAGTAATATCTTTTCTGATTTGGGGGTATCGCGTATCTTTTAACTGAGCATAAATAACACACCTTACCAGCTTCTATCAAACTCACCTTGCCCAAACATCAACTCCAAGTCAACATCTACATGCTAACAGCTGTACGACTTGATGTCATGATAATACTTTCTATCTACTTTCTTAGTCATCTTTGATCTCTACAGTCCATCTTGTTGATCTACACTTCTATTCACTTCCATCATCATCTTCAACATCGCCAACTCGCCTTTGGCGGAGACATACCGGCCAAGTGCATTCAAGCTACTCGCCTACGTGGTCAAAGCTGTACGGACTAATGGATTGAATCCAGTGAGCAAACAGTATCCTCAAGTATTTACTTGATTGCTTACTCGCATCTTTGAAACAGGCACAGTCAAGAGTCATCAACCATACTTCGACTTCACCAAATTTACAATATGAGAGTAAGCTACCCTACCAATACCTCAAATCCAATTTCATACATGACTCCAATGGCATCCTAGAGCTGTTCGAACCTAAATTCAGTAGATGCTAACATAGGAATATTCAAAGTCCAGCGGATCGAGAATCAACCTGGCCGCCGCCGCCCAGGCACAGGCTGCCTCCCCAGAAGTACGCACACCTCGACTACTACCACCAACTCTCCCACGGCTCCCATCAACAGCAGGGCCTGGAGAGGACGTCTTTCTCGGGCTAGTACATCTTTGGACCGATAACGGTGATTCTTATCGGGGCTATCAAACTGCGAAACTTCTATATATCCCGCTTATCCAAGCCCTAAAGAAGTTCTGCCCAGAAGCTGATTGGACAAAGCTCGAGCTATGGATCTCATATTACAAGACGCGGCGCAGAAACCGAGATATTTATTCGTATCTGAGAAAGGAGGACGTTGAGTCTTTCCTTGACTTTATGCTTAAATTTCATCCAGTCAAGAAAGACGGGGATAAAGCTCCCATCTTGGAATACAAGAATCTTGAGAAGGAATTTGCCATTTATTTTCGGAAATGGGATATTATTCTTGCAAAGGAGCGTACAAGGAGGGATATTGTGAAAGCTGGGCTTACTAAGAATGCGCCAACAGCTACAAGTTCCGGAACAGCATCACCTAGATTACAATCGAGAGATATACCCATCAGCAAGCCATCACCATCTCCGGGTGCTAACCAAGGCACCCCAAACAGCTCGCGTACCACATCAACCGATCGTACAAAGAATGATGGGCTCGAGCTACCAGAGAAGCGTCGCCGTTTGATTGGAAAGCTCGTTAATGACAACATCGAACGAGTGACGCGAGCGATGATTGCCATACACAAGAGCGTCCATTCGGGGAGAATAAATCCAGCCAGAAATCATAGTGGAAATGAAGCATTGGAAGAAGAAGTTGCTTTGCCTGTAACGCTAGAGACACCAAAGACTGCTGCTGATTTGAAAAAGGGCCATAGCGAGAGTATAGAGAATATTGAGAACGTGATCAATATCCCATCAGCAGTTCTAACATTAAAGGAATCATCCATCGCCAATTCGAGCTCTACAGACGAGATTTTAATCAACTGCAAGAGTGCATCTTTATCTCCCGAGAAGAAGGGAACTACTACTCCATATGCCACCGCTCGCGAAGAAGACCTTGCCAAAATCGAACCAGAACCGCATTACCAGTCAGCAGATGGAACCAATCAACTTCGGGCTTTGCCTCAATCTCGAATCGGCACCTTGCGACAGAGCTCAAGCGAGCCTGAGAAACCAATGCCTGAACTAGAACAGCGTGTACAAGCTGCTCCCAACTTCGCACCACAATCCAAACATCTTTGGCAACCAAAAGCAGTCTCGCCCCGCACTCAAACGCAACTTTACAATATGCATCAATATCCGGACTATCATAATCACCAATATCAAGGCGTCGACTGGACAGATCCAAGGTTGGCTGTATACACACCCCGTCCACCACCTCCTCTAGCATCTGACTATCCTCCACAACGCGCCCAGACGCAGCAACCATCTAGAAGTCTGGTTGCCTATTTAATGTCGTGTGGAACACCTATTGGACCAGATACAACGCCCCATCTTGCCATGTTTGCTCACCAACGGAGGGAGAGAGAGAAAGCTGAGCAAGAGGCGGTGTTGAGAAAGTATCAGTATAGAACAGGCTGAAATATTTTGTTCCCTTATGATCCTTAAAAAACAATTCTGTCTTATGATTGGTCAATAATATTATTCTTTCCTTTGGTCCAGCTCCGATTAATGCGGAAATACTAATACAAACTAGAAAATGAATCATAAAACCTGAGATTTGACGTTTTTTCTTTTGCTCCCTGCGCGAGTTTCGGTCGCTGTTGTTTCTTTTAGCGCTGGATAGACAATATTGGTGCCTATTTCTGGCGACCTTTCTAGATCTATTTTCGATCTCCTTCTCAGAATTCATTTTATCTCCATGCATAGCTCGAGACTAAATAAACGTCTTGAAAAAAGTCACTCTTTTCATCTAACTGACCTATTATTCTAGATTTGCTCCTCTATATTCTATGTTTTCTAGATTCAAGAGCTTTCTATTTCTTTGATGTGAACTGTTTTACAGAGAAACCAAGTTAGCTACATATTTCTTATGCAGTATTTTAAGGATACCAATAGCGTGTCTAGTCGATTTCTACACTCAAAACTAAGAAGCATATTTAGAACAATTCACATGTTTCAGACTGTTTTCTACGATGTGTTAATAGAATTATCTCGCTCTTGCTCTCTATCAGACAACTGCGACTACTCTAAAGCTGTAGCAGAAAAAAATTGTCATTCAGGCAGTGAATTATCTGGCAGAGGGTATTCCAGAAGGTTGCACAAACGGTGTGCAACTTGCCGTGTCATGTATGTTGCCAGATCAATAGCTTGATCAACTGAGCCAAATGACCGAAGAAATTCCAATTAGAATGAAAAACCCGTTCCGTTTTAAATGGTGGTACAGCGTTAGGGTGGCCGGTAACCTACTGGTAAATCTATCTGAGCCCATGCTACTATTTCCTGATGCCTGTCGTTGCCATAGATTTGACACGAACCAAATGACTGGTTTTCCAATGCTAAGTATTGCAGCTAAACCGTCCAGAAGACTCATAGTCATAGATCTATATGCAGTATGGTATCCGAGCAGAGATACAAAGTTCTAGGATGTCAGAAGCTCGCGGCCACCTGCCCGTGCCAGTCTACCCAGTTATATATTTGCATGTAAGCTAGAATAAGGCAATGCCAACGCATCATTACATCCGATAGCGCGACGGAGGCATGCAATTGGAAATGCATGTGCCGAAGGCTACAGGTGCATAGGATCCGGTGTAACAGGCGTGTCATAGTCCTACCATGGGGACACGCACCTTGCCCATGGTCATGGGATGGTAACGCTGATACAGCATATCTCGGATTCGCACAATGCAGGATCGATTGTACACTTGCAGGAGCTCTCGGGACTAGCGGGATTAGTTTACTAGGGATTCCCATGGGGAGTTTTACCAAGGAACATGGCCATTCACGGAAGGCTTCACGGAATAACTGCTAAGATTATATCAGGCTCCCCAAAATGTGTTGTCGATAATGAAGATGCAACAATAATGGGTTCTCTTTTGGCGTCACCAAAAGGCTAGCCATCTGTACCTTCCTTCTTCAAATCCCAGCCTTAACCCGCGATATCAAAAATGTCTTCGGTTCCTAAGAAGCGCCCGAAGGACAAGGCCAAAGACAAAGCAGCAAAGAAGCCATACCATATCAAGCGTGCCGACCTCGATCTAGATGACTACCAGCTTCAACAGGAGCAAAAGTCGTTCGGCCTGCTGCTCACACGCGGGTTCAACGCTCTAGTTCGGTCTAAACAGTTTTATGCATACCTGCTGCTGCAGGCCGTGGCAGCATGGTATAAGCTTGGACCTGTATTCTTTTGCGTGGGGATCCTGTGGATGATGTATGCGAACACGGGCAGGAGGAAGGATGGCGAGAAGAGCAGCTGGAGTGTCTTTAACGACGGTTTCGAAGCGTATGTCTGTCCCAGAATGCCGCTAGAACCATGGATACTAATGGTTTCTGGTTTGCAGGATTGACGGGACTATCGATATGGAAGCTGTAGAGAGAGAGTTACGGACGGGTGGGTTAAGATAGGAATCCGATGCAGATGCGGTGAATTCGAGGGTCGCCGACCGAAGTATTTAAGCGTATTTGGAGACTTGAGAATCGCTATATGCATAATTTTATATGTACATGTACTCGTACACAATCACCTTGTTAATGATACAAAGAAAAGTAGATTTTGACCGTCCCTGCGGTCAGAGCCCTGACATTATGGCGATGTTATCCGCAGAGCCGCATACAATGCCAAGGAAGCTTTGGTCCACCTGCCAATCCAACGTCGTCACACATCACCGCAACAAAACATCGAATCATTTCGCCGGCACCAATTCCTTCATAACTATACCACGTACGTGTGAAATCAGCCAGCCGGCCGGCAACCCGTCCAAATGTCGTCAGGTAACCAACACAGAGAGCGGTCTGATAGGTACAGCGAGAGCCGAAAGCGGTCGCGTTCAGGATCACCTCCGTGGCGAAATCGCGATCGAGAACGTGTCAACGATCGAGACAGACATTCCTCCAGGCGCGATCGCTCTCCAGACCGCCATCACCATAGCAAATCGGACCGACGGGACCGGGATCGAAATCGAGAACGGGGTAAAGACCGAGACGGCGAGGACGAGAAGAATGAAGCTCGTGAGCGTCGCGAACATGACACCTTCGCAAAGGAGCAAACACGCCGGAACGCACTTCAGGAAGAAGAGCAGATGCGGGAGTGGGTATCGCAGGAAGACGTGTTTGTGCTCAAGCAGGCCAAAAAGAAGGCAGAGATCCGTGTGAAGGAGGGCAGAGCGAAGCCGATAGATTTCCTAGCGGTTAACCTGAGGGTTATAGACAAGGATCGCAATCCTTTGGACGACGAAATCGATGATGCGGACTTGGACATCGTGGATCCAGAGGGTGTGTTTGAGGGCTTGACAGATCCAGAGCTGCAAGCTCTGGAAAAGGACATTGACGTTTACTTGAGTCTTGAGACGAACAAGGACAATAGGGAATACTGGACAGTAAGTCCTGAATAATCTTTTCTTCTTCTTTTCTTTTCCTTTTTGCATCTTTAGCAGTGCTGAGAGCATAGATTTTGGATATGCTAACTCTATGTACGTTATTTTTAGACTATGAAGGTTATATGTCAAGATAGACAGCGAAAAACTAGGGCTGCGGCACCCGAAGGACGAGCCGTTAGCTCTGTGGCAACTGATATCGATAAACTCTTAGCATCCAAGTCTCTGGATGACCTAGAAACTCTAGAAAAACAAATTACACGAAAACTGCGGTCCAATGAGCCGATTGACGTCGACTATTGGGAGCAACTGCTACGCAGCCTTCTCGTGTGGAAGGCGAAGGCAAGGCTAAAGAAAGTATACGAATCCGTTATAAATAGTAGACTTGAAATGCTGCGGAAACAACAGCGGGACGAGGCAGAAAATATCAAAAGAAAACTGGAAGTCGTGCTCGCTGGCCCCTTACCAGTAATGGAGGCACATGATGAGGAGGGAAGTGAACAAGCAGGGGAGAGGCAGCAAGCCCTAGCATCTAACCCTCATAAGGAAAGAAAGCCGATCAAGTACGCAAGAGATATGGACCCCGAGCCAATGCTCAAGCTTTCCTATGAAGATCGCGGTCTGGAACAGATGGACGAACGGGATTTCCTCCGGAAACTGGTGAGTAATACCTAGAAATCAAACCAAACTCCATGCGTACTTTTCTAAATAGGATATGCGTTCATGATCCTACATGAAGATGCACAAATGGGGCACAAGATAACTGATACCTTGACAATTCCATTATAGGTTGCTGAGAGGCTGAAAGTTATGAAACTTGGCTACGTGCCGATAAAACGAGGGGCTGGCCCTGGTGAAAAATCCAAGGATGGGAGACAGAGAAAGACAGCGGCGACTGATACAACAGGCGCTGTCTCTCGCTTCAGCGCTATCCCTAATGATGACTTTTCCCAAGCGACACGGGCTTTGTATGAGCGAGAAGTGGCGAGAGGGGTAGGGGATAACGAAGAAATCTTCGCTACTGAGGAGGAGGTGCAGACCGCTTCCAAATCTCAGTGGGCAAACAAGTATCGGCCCCGCAAGCCCAGGTATTTCAACCGCGTTCAAATGGGCTACGAATGGAACAAGTACAATCAGACGCACTATGACCATGACAACCCGCCCCCCAAGGTTGTGCAGGGTTACAAATTCAATATCTTTTACCCTGATCTTATTGATAAAACAAGGGCGCCAACCTATAGGATTGAGCGAGAAGGGGGACGGAAACGAGGCCAGTCGTTCGCGCCGGCCGGTGAAGATGATACTTGTCTTATTCGGTTTATTGCAGGCGCACCATATGAAGATATCGCATTCAGGATAGTTGACAAGGAATGGGATTACTCCGCGAAGAGAGAGAGAGGGTTCAGAAGCTCGTTCGAAAAGGTATGTTCAACAGATCTCAACATGTTGTTATTTTCCTATGATTATTTTTAGTACCGAACGTCAGTATATTCTGAGACGCACCCGTTGAATGCTTGCGGTTTCAAGTCCCTCCCCAGGCGGTCTCTTTTTTTGGTCTTTTTTGCAAAGAGGTCCTGTACGTGAAAGTACTTTTTACCCGGGGATGGTAAACAGGGTTGCTTCCTGAGGACAAAACCTGCATAAATTAAATATTCGGGGTTGATTAGCGAGGCGACGATAGCGTGTGTACTAACGTTTAATGTCACCGGCAGGGAATTCTCCAACTGCACTTTCAGCTGAAGAAGGTAAGTCGATATCACTATCGCTCATTTTACCCACTCGAAAATCATGGTGGGTTTTTACTAACGTTTGCGAAGATATATTATCGAAAGTAAAATCAGCCTAACGGAATAGCACTTGTTCCACCTTATGCAATGTTTGACAACAACAACCAGCATCCCATTCTAGAAACACCTCCGTTTCCTTCGACCGCGAGGAACATGAAACGCATCTGCATTGCATCTGCTCAACTGCCAGCGAGCTGAATGGGACAAAGAAATATTGAGGGGAGATAAATTACTTTGACGGGCATCAATGACATCTTTTTCTTATCTTTCCCTGTGACCCTGTTTCTGTGCGAATATAGATTATGAATGTGACCTGAATGCAAAAAAAAAAGATTGTGCATTCACAAGGAGCCTAAAAGCCAGAAAATCTGGGCTAACTATGCCAGCCGAACTCTTTTCGTAAATTAGAAAGCAATGTTCTTATTGTAAGTAAAGTAATGAAGTAAAGTGATAAGAAGACATCCTTGGCCAGATCCATGTAAAGGCAAACACCATCTGAAATGCCTGAGGCCCGCTCCCCACTCTGAACACTCCCAGCGAGACTTTTGTTTTCTTTTTTAGTATACCCTTGCCCGCGACGATGCCAAAAAAGGGATCGGAGATCGTGGTGAAGGAATAGGAAATTTTCGACCAGTGGAAAGTGTGCGATGGGCCCCAGAGGAGCCCATGGGTTTGGAATCAGGAGTCTGGATTCTGAAACGACGTGCCCGGATATGACCTGCTAACACCGTGGCCTGCCTGGCCGCTCCCCCAAACAGGATAGGTCTCCACTTTGCGAGCCGGGGAAAGGACAAGACCTATCCCGGTGTGAAGCTGCATATCATGCACGGCAGGTTTGTGTGAGTCCTTGGCAGGAATAGCAGGGGACGTTCTCGACGACCAGGGCTCCTGTCGGAAAACAATGCGGCACGAATGAGAGCGGTCGTTAAGAAACAGTGGAGGCCATCCATCCCACAGGGCCCGCCAGCCAGCAACCACTCGCAGCGAGTCGACACCAGCACGCATTTTCCGTTCCGCTCCAAGTTACCAAGAAGTTACTTGCTGGTAAGCCTCACATTATTATCGGATGGCTGCTAAGTAGGCTAGGTCGCTTTCATTACCTGGATGCACTTATCAGCTTGACTTTTTTAGAAATTATAATAGACCTCTCCATCCCACCTGTTCAACCTCAGAATAATCTCTCGATCCTCAGGCATAAAACCTCCAAAGCACTCCTTCTTCTCCAGCGCCGACGACATCTCTAGCTCATTGGCCGACTTTTGATTCAGAGCGCCCTCGTCAAAAGTTGACCGAGTCCACCAACTCCTACATTTCCACCTTCGGCTGGTGTTTCTCCATCTTCACTAGTTTTCCCCAGTGACCGCAGATACCAGCAGATACCGAACCAGCTAAGGCGAATTTGGTTCTGTTTCTCGTTAGTTGCTGCTTAGACGCAGGTCCGGTTTCGAAATTCGCACTGGTCCTCCCGCCAGTTGCCCGATTCTGCCTCCAGGAACCAAAATCACTCGTTCAATTTAAAAGGAACCTCGAACTCCACCAACAAATTTGACATCTGCGATAGTCCTTCACCTCTATAGCGTCGCATTTACTACCCGTATAAACCTTCTTTTCTACTTCTCATACCGTCGCAGCTTCCTCCCTCGTCATCTTCCCTCTGCTACCTTATTCGGTCTTGTCTGAAGCACCTGGACTTCTCGCTTGGAACCCGGTCAACACATCAGCTCCACTCCACCTCGCCCACCCATTTACAGACCTACCTATCTACCTACCTATCTACCTACTCTATCGATATCATCGACTCTTACTTATAGCACCCACAACCACCCGCTTGCTTCTTCCTCTTCGTCTCTTTCATCCCGCCGAAATACATCATCCTCTCTCTTCTCAACCAATCCTAGATCTCCGGACAAACCTTCCATTAAGGCAGGCCGGCACAAGTCCTCTTTGTCTCGGCTACAAGCATCTCTACAATTTTCTTTTTGTCCCGCCCAGGGCCAATTCATATCTACTCTCGCGTATCAGCACAATCCTCTTCTGAGCTGGCAAGTGACAGGAGACAAGGCCCACGGGAGCTCACATATCTAAAGTCCTTGTATAACCAAGGATTAAAAAGAAAATACGAACTACGTTTCCAAAAGAAAATTTACCCGTCAGACAAAAAAAATAGACGAACCCAAACGGAGTTATAGGGGAAAAAAGAAAGGTCGCATTGTCCGCCTTGCATAGCGAGAAAGACCATTAAAAAGACATGGGACTATTACCCCAAGGTGAAAATCAAGAGTCTATCAATATCAATCTCCTCGGCCGTCGACAAAAAGTAAAGTCCACCCAGCTTCCTAGCCACTACTATATCAACAAGCCTTTGCGCCCTCAGCTCCAAATCCCTGAGGATACCACATCTCCAACAAGCCATCCAATCCCACCAGTTCTTCCTTCCCATTATAACTTACACCAGAGACGAACCTCTTCTCAGTCTTCTCCTTCTATTAACGAACCCTCTAGCATGGTTTGGGACCAATCGAGTTTGCCATCATCGACCACATCCGAGCATCTTTACTCCCATCCCTCCACTCCAGGATTTGAACCTCTCCCAACCGAAGTAATGTCAACAGGAAGAGACATGAGCCATCAAATGTTCTCCATGATGGCCGGTGTATCTCCATCCCGGCATATTCGGACACAGCAATATTACCCATCCAGTGTTGAGGATCTCTCTTATCCTCATAGTGTTGTTCGCAGTAACAGCATGCCTTCAACTGGCTACCCAGTGCAATACAACGTTCAGATCCCTTCTGGGTATGAATCGTCAGAGATGGGTGAGCCCTCGCCAATGCACTATTCACATGTCGAGCCATCGTCAATGCCCCGAAATAACTACTGCATCGACCAAGATCCATACTGGGCACATTCTGGTATGGATGATGGTATGGGCAAGATAGCAGTATCAACACTTCACCACAGAGAGTCAGCAACAGATCTCGCCTACTTGAACAGTGGCGGAATAACCATTCCATATCACCACAGCCCATACCAAGAGATCGACGAAGGCTATGGACCTGGATCTCCAGAACTTGGTGACGATGATCTCCCCCCTTACGCGGAGTTGATATACGAGGCTCTGAAGAGCGCTCCCGGGTATCAAATGCACTTGCAGGATATCTACCAGTGGTTTCGAGACCATTACGCAAAGTTCAGGAACGATACGACCAAAGGATGGATGAATTCCATCCGGCACAATCTTTCTATGAACGGGGTAAGTAGCAGCTAGCACGTTTACTCCAGGAGGTCCGTGTAACATCAGAAAACTAACAACACTTTTAATAGGCGTTTGTCAAAGTAGAGAGACCGCAAAACGAGCCAGGCAAGGGATACATGTGGCTGCTCGCTCCAGCAGCGCTCGAAGGTGGCATCAAGTCCACCACTCGCTATCGCAAGAAGGGCAGCGCGAGCACACGAGCAGCTAATGTTATGACACCCGACCGGTCATACAGTTGCTATGTCACGCCCAAGCGACATAGAAGTGGCAAGAAGATACAATCAAAGGCAAGGCGAACTACAAAGAAAAACCTCCAACGCATGCAGCATGTTGACCATCAGCAACAGTCGCAGCAAGCGGGGCCACATGAGTATGAATTCGGCTCAATTCACACGCCGCCCTCGATGACCCCCGATTTTTCGCCCTATCACTCCGAAGCATTTTCGGAGACTCTCAGCACTAGCTCTCGCCATGCGACTCCAGCTCTCCGCACCGGCGAGTGGCAGTCGCCTAATTCGGTGCACCGTCAGGTTTCACCATTTTACAGCCACAGCGATGATGGCTTCAATTCTTCATTCGATAATTCTCTTGGCCACGGCTTCCCTGGCTATCATTACGAATGCAAGAGCCACGATGATCACGAATAATATTAATTATAGTGTTTAACTCCATCTGGTTTACGAGACATAACAACCAACCAACAACACATTGGGCTAGCCACGATTCATCTTAACTGATTAATCGGCGGCGTCCTGGTGTTGATTGAACCCACTTCGGGCTTCAGCGGGTAATTCCATTATCCTACGACTCGAGTATCACTTATTTGGACTTTCGGTCCCCATGCATTACTATCACCAGCATATACGAATATCGCATTCGCTTCCTCTTCGGACGACCGAAACACCAAATCATGCATGCACCTCAAAGGTGTCGTTTTCTTTCGGCCCTTGTTCCTGGCGCAACTCTGCTCCCACCCCTGGACATTGTGTTTGTTCTTCATTTTCCTTTACTTTCCGTATCAAATTATGAAAATACCCACTTTTTCTTATCCTTCTTCTGATACGTCATTCCTAGCAAGACATATCCTTGTAGCTAACTGTTTTGAGGTTTCCCCTCTTCTTCACCTTGCCGTGTTTCCTGGTTTCTCGCTTCTTGTTGGTTGAATCAAAGCATATTTGCAAATGGCGTTAACTTGATACTTTCGTTTTGGATTGTTTTTCTTTTTCTGTTCTTATATTTTTTTCTTACGTTCTTCTTTCTCAAATGGTGTACCCTCTTAGTACCCATGGATTGAGAGATGTTGATCAGCTCCCAAAGGGTTCTATATTCTATCTTTGAAAGGGGACAAGTCGATCATTTCTTGAAGTTTTGGGTTTGTTATATCTCGGGTTTAAACAACATAAAATTTCATTTGGTGTTTATTTTCATTCTTTTCTCACCTGCGGGCCGTGTGCCTACAGATTTCATTGTTAATTTATTTATTATTTTTTCCCTGTCTTGAAGTTCTTGGTTTTGCGCGCAAAGGTGTTCTTTTGGCTTGTACAACGAAAAAAACAAACGGGTTGCTTACTTAGTTATCTCCGTTTTATACGCTCTTTAACTTATTATGGATATATATATATATTTTTCTACACTAATATTTCTTTCTTCTACTTTGATCTTCATTATTAGGGAGGGATTTGGCTACACCTGTACTTAATCTCTACATGCGTTTTAATGACTATTTTTATCATTCTATCCTCCATGAAATATTATACCTCGGGTTTACTTCCTTGTTCCGTATTAGCAGATTTTTTGCGACTTTCGGCGTGGTGTCGTTTACCTCCTTCGCAGAGAGTTCCTCAAGTTAGTCGAACTATCGCCCTTTTGGGTACATGCACTTGCAAAAAGCCATCAGATGACCAGTCTTAGCGTTTGAAGAATGGAAGGGGTCTTCTTGCCAGCAACAACTCGTCAGTGCTAAACTCACGGGCAAGCTTACGTTCGCTACTTTGTCACATATAGCTCTGGAGAACTGTCAATGCAATGTGATACTGCAGTGACGGTTTTCCCGCTGCATTTCCTGTAACAAATTTGCTCTAGACTTCAGAATCGTCTCGATAGGAATATGCGGTACATACAACACGAAAATAACTAGGTAGACGCATACATTGGCCTTTTTTTTTTTTTTTTTTTTTTTTCAAAAAAAATAAAAAAAAAAAAATAAAAAATTTTTGTTTATTATTTTTTTTTTTAATTTTTTTTTTTTCCGAAAAATAATAAAAAATAAAACATAAAGAATTTTGATCATCATGTTGTTTTTTACGATTGTTGTTTTTAAATCGCTTCACAAAGTCATCTTTGAAAAAAAAAAGTTCGAAACAGCCTGTTGGTTAAGACATTGCTCGCGTCCATGATCGGGCTTGTCTTGGTGGGCATTGCTCCCGCAAGCCGAAATTCATGCGCAGTATCCAAGCGTAAGGTACAAAAACATGTGGTCAACACGACACTAACGAGAAAACCTGCTCGCTCTACTGTGTCTGGAGCTGCAGGAAAAGACAAAGCGACTCCACTCTGCAGATCTTCTGTTCCGTCTATGGCTCAATACTCGAAATCCCGTTGGTTACAAGTGGAGGCGTATGTAGAAGGCCATGTGGGCAGCAAAAACGCGGGACATTTGCATTTAATGACAGGGCTTTTGTTTTTTTCCCCCCTCCTCTTGCTGCTTAGTGCAGATACTATTATTGCTTAAAAGGATTGCAAGATTTACATTACAGATACCGATATGTATCATCCCCTTGGCGCTGTGGGATCCTACTTACGGACCCTCTATTCTGCATTTTCTTCGTACTGGATGGATGGATACTTGCGAGCTGCACACGAGTGCTTCTAGAAACTATGGAGAAACTTGTACCTTTTTTTTTTCCCTTTCCGTTCTCTCTCTTTCTCAATTTCGAGTACATATTCAGTCGAGTGGGTGTGTGTTTCATAAGGGCAAACTTTAAAGAGTTGATGTGGGGCGGGCTGGGTCAGGTACGAGTCTGTAGATGTGGGTCTGGGGAGGAAAAAATTCTGGCAGGCGGAAACCTTTGGTGGGCTCTGCTGAAGATTTTTTTTTTTATTTCCCTGCGGCGTGGGGTGGAGAGGTCTCCACTATTGCGCGAGATGGGTGGGGAGTCGGAAAGATGGGACCTGGCCTGGGTCTATCTGTCTGTTATGAGGGGTGTCGGCGGTTGGGATAGCAAAGGTTTCGTGTAGAATAGTTCTGCATGGCGCTGGAGATTTTGAGCGAGCTCGTTAGAGCATGGCATTACGTTTCTGACATCTCCTTTTTATTTTTTTTATTTTTTTTTCATTCTAGTCCTCGCATAAGGAATGAAACCTACATAGACGAAAGGGAAAGGGCTAGCGAAACGGTCGAGCAACGCGAACGGGGCTTTTCACTGTCTTGGCCATCATAATGGTTATAAGATGGCGTTACTAGCGGATTCATGACGATACTCGCTCGCCAACGCTAAACACAGATAAGGAAACGGTACCTGAATGTCTCTCAGTTGAGCAAGGCCGCCTCAATTTAGTTCCCGAGAGGGAAAAGGTTAAACATATTGCGCAGCTTTCCCGCTTGGAGTTAACATTACCGTCGGTGGGTTCAGCCTATCCTTCGATGGCTATATTATATGATGTCCACTAATCGAAACTAAATTGGACGATAATCAGACGATAATTAAGCCAGCTCAGCCCGGTTTTCGTAGACTACTTTCGCCAATGCGATGCGTATGTGGCTGCAGATTGTCTGTAAACTAACGACTGCGCCAGTCGAATCGCATGTTGTAGCGCCGAGGCAAATTGAAGTAAATTACACATTAAGCGTCCACGCCCATCAACTGGACCCATGAGCCTGAGGGCTCATTCACGTACTGAGAGCTTCAAACTGAGTCAATTTAGGGGGGATTTTCCAAGTGGATACGGCAATTGGTATTACAAATGAGCCAACTCAACCGATCCCGGGATCGCGCGCAAGGTTCTCAGGATTCTATCCACGCAGAGTTTTTTTTCTGTGGATTATTTTTAATTCTTCTAGTATAGCCGAATTGAATCGCGATCGCGAATTAGAGCTTCAGTATGCACATCCGCTTAACTGATCAAAGCTTTCTCCGCATTATTTTCTTCAGGGGAGGACCGTGTGTTGCTTGAACTGAGTGGACAAACAATAAGCCATGACCCCGAGTAATTGATAATTGGACGATGCAGTCGTCTCCACAATGCATGGAGCGCACGGCCATAGGCACAAACACCAATGAGCTGCACCATCAGCCTGAGGGAATACTTTTCGCTTTGATCTTAGGAGTTGGCCAGATCAGTCGACAAAATAGTCGGAAAGATCCTTGGCCTCAGCTTCCGAGATATCTTCGCCAAAATACAAAAAAAAATAAAGGAAAAAAAAAAAAAAAAAACCATACTGGCTCCAATGCCCTGCTTTTATCAGAGATGTGAACACTGCGGCAATCTATAGATCTAGCACCTGGTATATTCTTAACTCCGGTTTCGCCTTCGGGTAATATACTTGTGTTGGGAGGACATTCCATTAATAGCCACACCCGCATCGCAGGCATGAAGCCCGCAATGCGGCGTGATGATCATCTCCCTCCGGTGTCTACGGACACAAGATGAGGCCAGAAGGATATGCAGACTCAATTCTAAATCCTACAGGCGGATGTGTCTCGAGTTTCATGTAGAACTCCCTCGTCGCTGTTGTTGTCCTGCCCATGTTCATGCTGAAAATAGAACTAACCATGGACTGGCTGCCCAAGGGTCAAAAACGTTGGTATCCGGGGTACTTGCAGCCTCAGATTAATGCCTTCAGAGCAAGTGAAAGGCACGTGGCCGATCGCCTACATTGCGAAATAGTCCGAAGGGGTGAATTTCAAAGAAATTTTTTTGTGATGCATTAATATACCGGCATGGCAGCTTAGAGCAATCAGCGGCTTGAAGGTGTCAATTTCTTTTACCCATTTGCAACTCGGTAGGTTAAAGGTTAAATTGATACGAGCCCTAGTTCAAACGTTCTTTTGCCCAGTCAGGTACCTGAATACCTATGGTAATCCTCCGCACCGACCTTTTTATCTGTGACGGTACCTGCATACTCGAGATGATAAATTTGGAAGGTGGACGAGGGTGTTCAAGATTTTCAGGAACCGGAAGTTGTGCCGCCCGGATTGAAACCTCTCGCTTCGTCCACCGAGGAAAACGAGCAAGCCCTGGGTGGATGCTAGAGTAAAAGTTTCATTTGCTCCAGGGCGTTTGGGGGTTATCGATAACAATGCTTGCCCTTGTGTCAATGTTTGCTCTACCACGGGGAATTCAGCTCACGATAATGGAAAGTTTCTAGAAGAACATGAAACACTCTTCGCCCTGAATATCGGAATGTCATCGATACGTCATCCGATCGGGCCAGCAGATTTGACTCTGTCTCGTGGAATCCTAAAAATATAATCCCTTCGATTACGAGTTTGAGTTCCATGGTATCCTAGGAGCGAGATATGGAGAATTCCGACCGTAGACGACCGTATGATTGCATCTTCTGCGGCAGAATTACCATCGGAGACCATTGCCAGAATAGTTAAGACCTCAGCGAGTTCGGTTAATATGGTCTCGCAGTTAATTAGTCTCGAAAACCCTTCTTGGGTTCTCGAGACTAGCAGTTGATACGTGTTTTGTTATTACTAAAACAAAATATTACACCCCACAACACTTTTTAAACCTCCTGTTGTTCTTGGACAGACTTGTCGACGAGCTCTGTAGATTAATCTTATTAGACTCGCCGATAAGCCTTAGCTTCCGCGATAACCCATTTCGTTGTGCATTCATTGTGTGAGCCAAATACATCATATGATCATTTATCGTATCGATGACATTGCCATGTGGGTCGAATGTTGCCCCTTGCATAGAGCAGTTTCATCTTATGCTAGTTTTGGAAACTTTCTCGAAGGGTTCGAAACCAACAACCGGGAAGCATGGGTTGGTTCAACCGAACAACAAAATTGCAAAAGATCTTTGGTGGTCCCCCTGTAAATCGAACGGGAGTTGGTGGGAATTGCACCATGAGGCTGACAGGAAAATTACGTCTTTTACCTGATTTTTTCTGAGGGTGTAGCGGGCGGAACCTGGAAAACGTGGGCAGCAGAGAGCAGAGGTGCATGCAGGAGGGACGGCTTTCCTCGTGGCTTATTGGTGGTTGGCAGGTATTAGAACCGATCGAGGCCTTTCGTCGGCACGTGTAGACGATTCTAAATTTGACCTTATCTGCATGTAGACGGTTCGCCATGTGCGTTTTGAACTCGTATTCGGCGTCGGGAGATGCCACTAGTGGCCTATCTGTGCCGTCCGTCTATACACACTTAGGCAGCTCTGCAGAATCCTTGAGTCCCCTTCAATTATCATCATGACATGATGCACTAATGCATCATCTACACATACCGGCACAGTTCGGATGAGAGATGTTTCCTTTGATGTCATGAATAACCGCCGTAATAAGCTTCGCGATAATTTCTCTCAGGCCCGAATATTTCGAGGTTCATTTCGCCGATACAGGTTTGAGGTTTATTTGTCGAGGTCTCAAAGCAACAGCCTCCCGCCACGATGATTTGTGCGGCAGTTGCCATTCTGCACAACCAACACTTGGCGGTCTGTGCCACTTTCGGCAAGTTGCACAGGCCAATCAGCGATCCGGGACGACATCCCCAACGCAAAATCAAACGTGGTAAATCCATTTTGTAAAGGCAAACAACTAAGCGCCCGCCCTGCATATGTGGTCCACACACCTTCCTCGTGGCCATTTAGCCTCACCACGCTGACAGAAGCGACCGAAAGGCTGAGACTGTCGTCTCGCAGGACTGAATGAGTCCGAAAGATAACGTGGTCGGTGGGGCCCGTCGATCGTCCTGAATTGTCTTTTTTCTGTTAATGCAGCGTGGAGGTGTGAAAGCAACTGCGTAGGGGTGTGCAGCTTGGGTTACATCTCATGTAAACAACTGCGGGGTAGCCACTCTTAATGCACGATTCGTTCCTTATGCCATGCCCACGCGAGAAAACAATAGCGGAAGATTGGAAAATGTGACCGGCCATCATCTTGGGACGGATAGGGCCCCGATAGGAATGCCCACCCGATTTTTTTTTCAGCTTGAAGGTTGGGTAACCGATTTTTAATCTCAGATGCTCCTCTCACGTTGTCGAGAGGGAATAAGAGCCACGCGATGGCTAAGCGAAGTGGTTCCTGTATTTTGCAAGGGGGGTTGGTTCGAATCGAATTCTCATTCGTTGTAAAGATATGCATTCGTCCTCTATTCGATGCAGATTTACAACAGAATTACTCTTACCTAAACCGCGGGAAATTCCAGGGCAGCGAATCCTATTCGTAAACGGGGCCGGTCTCGGGGTAATAGTGACACATTCAACCCCCCGAGTTTATCTTTATCACAGATCGTCGTAATATTTACCCCCAAGGTTCTATTCCTGTTATGGCTAGGCCCCAAAATCCCCTTGGCGCTATTTTATGGTGGAGTTAGAGCAATGCAAGGCTAAACAGCTGAAATTACGAATTTGTGATATAGATGCAACCCGGCCTAAAACTTCAATGTGGGATGGGTCTGCTTCATGTCCAAAATATTTACCAGGACCACGTGGGAATAACCTAGACCGTATAAAACGTATGGGTGGGGTCAACCGGGGATTCGATTCGACTGCCATGTGGTCTGGCGAATCCGCCTACCCCGTCTTCGTGCAGCAAATGCGTCTCTGCATCTTTCATCGCTAATGAGTGGTCGATGCTTTCTTGTTTCTATGCCCTTGCAGCATATTTACCTCTTTTCCAGACCCAAGATCCCTACCCATGGGCCCACCTCGAATACCACGTTTTTTGGAATGCTGAGGGGTGTGGTCCACGAGTCCGCCACACCATATTTTCCGCTATACAGCTTGATTTATTGTGATATTGGCTGGAATAGCGTTTGGGCGCCTCCGTACATAAGGCAAACACAAGCGGTTGTTCCTGACATGAAAAGCGAAAAGACATGACAGACGCCTTTGATTGCTTTAGAAGAACTTTACTATGGAAGGCATGGATAATTTGCTCAGGTACCAGTCACCCACTTGACCAAGAAAGGAAACTGAGTGCCATGGCTTTGTTACAGATTGTATGAAGTGGGAATTCGTCAATATGACGGTTCGCCATAGCTATTGGCTCTTGCAACGGCAGATGGCTTTGGGAAATGGGTTCCTGCATGAATTCATGAAAGGCTTGCAGATATACCACCCCTCGACCTTAAAGTACCTCGATCAATCCATATTCTGGGCCGCAAGATGCGGCCTTAGTATGCGGCCCTGGTGCTCTGGGTAATTTCCAAACTGTCACCCGGGATCCCAAGACCTGTTGATCATCTACGAGTCGAAGTCACGATTTGTACAGGTACTCTAATAATGATGCATACCGGGTCATCTATTGAAAATTAAGTTTTTAATGAAGATTCCCAAACCACGCTAGCCTGTGCCTCGAGAGATTCCTACAAACTACACGTGCTATAGTGGCACGCTATAGTGGCACAATCACCCTAATTGGGCTACCTTAATGTGATTGGCTGTTTGTACAAACTGTTGGATTTTGCAGTGACCTACCACCTTTTTTGCTCTGCATCCTATCAACAATCCTGCAATTATCTTTGAGAAAAATCCTCATTGGCCAAACCTGCATGCATAACCTATTGGTCGCATACCGATGTACCTCTATACTATGCCATTATGTCTCTGCCTATCTAAGATACTTAGACATCGGCCCGTCATTATAGCGTCTCGGATAGTGTCGACATGTCGTTCTGCACATGCGAACACGGCTGGGGCGACTTTTGCCACATATCGTATTGCAACGACGTGATGATCCACAGGTTCTTTCTACCGATCCAGACGGCATAATCTTAGCCCCTAGTACAGCATATAGTAAATCTTGGTGCTCTCTAGCCGCCGTGTGGTAATGTCAAGATATGTAGATGAGGTTTGCATGGCAGATGAAACACTCTTTGCTGTACGAGCCCTCATCTTGAATATTAATACTTACAACAAAGCCGGTTGACTTGCCGTGCCTTGTAAGGGAACAGCTTAAGGGAGTTTCAGTATGACGAGAGGAGTTCCACGATGAAAAACTCTGCCTCCCCTTTTCTTGGAGGACTGCCATACTGTATTGCGCAATTAATCGGCCAGCTGTCACGTACTTGGCAGATGTCAGGTGTTTGATTCCGGCCGTATGGGATGACTTGTCAAGGTTATGGTTCAAACGGAGTAACAGGAGTGGGTCACTAGATTGACGGGTTTGAATTGTTTCTAGTCACCGACTTTGAAATCTTGCTCTTACTGCAATTTCCTGACGTATATGACGGAGGGGCGACTATATGTCAGATCTTGATGTACTACTCACGTGAAGCAGGAATTTTCGTCTTAGCAGAAACCCAAATCCCATTATGATGTAACTTGGAGCTATATATCAATATTAAAACCGGTTTCCGTTAGAGATTGGTGGCCTAGTCGAGATTCTCCCTCTCAAGTGTGACTACATGATGGAGACTGGGAGTAAATGAAACGGCAATACTTACGATACCGACTTACTCCCTGAATATTACGGAGCTCTGACAATATCGTCCCGCTTATCCGCTCTGTTTACATCTCGTATGTGACTATCCATCTCGTTTTACTGTACTGAAATTTGCTTTTAACTCTATTATTGGTGCTGTGCGCGAAGACTTGAAGCTCGGAGATTATAAACTAAAAAACAAATTACTATTATCCATAACCAATTTGTAATAGCTAGAGCAATGTAAATATCAATGAATGCAAATTGTTCCTTCAGAGCAACAGACCCCTCTGGCCTTACGTAGCTTACGTCTGCTAGAAAGCAGTTGTGTTGGATTTTGTAACACCACTGCATTGCACGCACCAATGTTTCGGTCTTGGGGGGCTACTCAAGACTAGGATCATCTACTAACCGGGTATCCCGACTTTTGAGACCTAGCCAGAGCCTCAACTGACCTTGTAATTACTATTCTTCAGTACTACCATGTGTATGCATGCAGCGTACCGGATATACTTGTAACACATCAACGCAACCGTACAACGTTGCATTTTAGACTCAAAAATGGGTTGGCATCACGATGCTTGCAGGTTCTACAGAGCTATTCGTACTAGGAAGACCGCCTTCAAAGATGTTATCCCTGTAGTAGTCTTAATCGCTGCCTATTGCTCATATCCCAAGCTCCTGTATTTTTGCGCCGCCATTTCTGGATTCAAAGCCGGGTCTCTGGCATGCATGCCGGCAGCCGATGGCATTGGCACAACTGAGCCTCTGCATCTTAGGTGAGAACAATGCAGTGGGCCCAAAAAAAAAGAAAGGGTCTTTTTTCAAGGTCTAGGTTTACGGTGATGCTATGGGGCTTTGCTGCTTGATTTTTTCGGGTGGCAATTTCTTACAATTTGAAAGTTTGCATGCGTAAGGATTGCTTGTTTGTGCCGCATATATGCCTCCAGAATTAACAGCGCTTAAGCACATAATTGGCCAGCATACATTCCGCCGTGACTGCCTACTGCCATCGAGGGCAATGAAACAGGACAATGGGCAAAAATGACGAAGGAAGCTAGTTGAGATTCGCTGATTTTGATGAAAGCCCGATTTTCGGGCTGGCTTAGCTCGCTCGCTGCAGGGTGCTCAGTGCTGGCTGTGCCGGATTGTGGAGCTCATCAGATGTCGATTTGAAGAAATTATTGCCTCAAAATTGCATTCAGTGTGCGCCATGCATACAGGAAGATCCCGTTGCCTCGGAAATGACAAGGTTTTCAGTGACAGGAAAGTTTATCTTTTACAGCCAAGCTGATATCTGTGGGGACGTGTCTGGGCCGGGGCTTGGAGCAGATATTGTGGTTCTGTTATTTGGATTATCACAGCTGTGAAACTAAGTGGCAGGTTCTCCACTACCGCCCCTCTCTCCCTGTTACGGTCTAGGCTTTCTAGCTTGTTCCATTCGTCACGAGTTCGAATTTCAGGAAAGAAACGATCTCCTGCATGAAGATCAATCTTACATATGAAGTTGAGTTGTGAATAGTCCCAAAACGTATATACTGTACAAAGAGTCTCATATAGTTCAAGGATCAGGCATTAATTGTGGATTCGAGCCATTCATTGGTTCCTAAATACCATCAAGGCACTGCTGATACTGCATCCGGGGAAGGATGACTAGCATTGCCTTGATAATCCCAAGTGAATAGAACAATGTCCTTCATGATGGAGGGTGTCCTCAGCCATCCCTCACGGCCCCACTCTCTCTATTGCATTTTCACTGTCTTGCAGAGGTTATACTTGACCTGGACTTCTTGCCACACATGCAAGAGTGGTGCTGCTTTGTTATTCGTTGCTAGCGATTCCAGCCCTCAATATCCGCTTAGAATTTCCGTCCTTTCTTCTTCCCAGCTGCTTTTGCAGCAAGTTGCTTTTGCAGCTCTTCCCGTCTCCTCCGAGCGGCTTCTTCGTCCATGCCCTCTATCGGCGGCGATGTTGTTTTTTCTTTCTTTTTCTGTTCAAGTGGAATTAAGTTAGCAACTGATATGGCAGAATTGAGACAAGCCCTGTAACTAGCAGACCCCTCCACGGAACGCGGAAGGAACTCCTCGTCAAGGGGAGAATGTTTGAAGAGCACTATATGTTCTAAATAGCAGAGACGGCAAAGGGAAGGGATCATACAGGTGGCGGTTTTGGTGCGTCCTGCTCTGGATCGACCATATCCTCCTGATAAGAGTTACAACAGCTGTTAGCACATGGCGGGTTGTTGATGTTCCGAACATGCATGCCGCATTCTTGAATAGTCGAGGGCTCGTGAATCGTGATACTTCTGTACCACGGGCTTCTTATGGCAGCCCCGTACAGCGGGGGATGAGAAAAATTGGAACCTTACATCACTATCCGGCTCGGGCTCGGGCTCCTTGCGCTTTGGCGGGTCTCCGCCAGTCTTTTTACCCCCGATGGTGCCTTTGATCTTGCCTGTGCGCTTCGGAGGTTCTGGTTTATCGCTTGGCTCGGGTTCTACATTTAGTTTCTCGTCATTTGAATCGGGATGAGTGGCCTTTGTTGGCTGTTGTCTTGGCCTGCCGCCAATGGTTTTTTTGATACCCGGTCCTTTCTTCGGCTCTAAAAAGGCGGTATCGGTTTCTGATTCACTGGTGCTCGCATCTGCATCAACGATGGTATGGATGAGGTTGAAGTAACTACCGAAGTTTTTTTCGAATTGTTCTTTGGTCGCGGGTTCCTTCTTTATCGGATGAGGCGAGGCACTAGGGCCTGTTGAATGCCTCGGTGATACCGATGAAGCAACTTGTGGCGGGGGTGGTGTAGGTTGAGATGATTTAGATCTGGAATTTTGAGATTTGAGAGCTTTGTCGAGGTCGTCCTCGTCTTCGGTCTATGGTACTGTTAGCATGAATGTATGAATTAGCTTAGGGTGGGTTTAACGGACGCTCTCATCATCAATAGATGGCTCAGTTGGCATAACATCTTTCTTTTTAGTTGCTGATGCCCCAACTGCTGTATTGCGTATTGGAGATGATCGTAGAGCTTCAAAATCATCATCAGAGTCCGTATTAAGCCTTACCGGCTTGGGAGGTTTCCTTGGCGTTGTATGCGGAGTAGGTTCAACCTCAGGTTCGCCCTTGACCGAAATTTTGCCTTTGAGTTTAGTCCACCATTGATCTTCCGATGGTTTAGGTAATACAATTTCAAAATTTGGGGTTTTGTTTGAGAGGTGCCGGTATGTTGTCTTTACAAGCTCTTTCGAGACTTGCACATCTATCTCAGAATCGCGTATTTCCCGCCGCCAATCGTCCTTATTGAACTGCTTGATACCTTTCGCCTTCCCTGTTGGATTTCGGCCCTTCTTGTAGCTTGGGAAAACACTACTTATATCGATTTTATATTCTTCGAATTTATCTAGTAGCCGTGCTATAGCTACATCTTTCTCATCAATGATAGTCAAAAGACTGCTTGTTTGTTGGGATAGTAGCGATCCGTAGTATAATAACGGCAAAGAGAAATGCTTCGTGAATTGGGTGCTAGGCTGGAGTTTCAGACGGAACCGCCATTCCAATGGTTGTAATGGAGCTTGAAGCTTCTCATTGGTATTGATATTGAAGGTGTCGCCGCGAACTTCCAGCTCCACTGTAACAGTCGGATTTATACCCGTTATTCCAGAGGAGAGCTTCTCTAGAAGTATATGGAGCTGGGATTCATCGGTTGAGGGGTCGATGGAGCAGTTACGGTCTTCGGCGCGATCGCAAATTGAGGCTTTTTCGAGCGATTCTGCCCAGATAGCGGTCAAATCGGTAAGGTATATGGCATATGACGTATCTGTGAAGTGTCGTTGTAGGTAGAGAGGAGGGCTAGACGGATTTTGAATTGGGAAAGGTTCCCAGGGGGCTATGGTGGTTGAAGCCATCTGTAGACACGGTTGGTCGCGATTGTCGCTTCAGCTCGCGATGCTTCCTCCAGCGTGTTGCTATGACGTAGACTTTAGTTATCCTAACGCAGAGAACGGGAGTTCGATATCACCTTGTCATGAGTGATAGAAGCTGGCAGCAAGAAGGCCACAATTTAAACGTATATGCTTTGATCAAGTGTTCTATATGATATTAGGGGTGAGAAGGGTGCTATCGCGATGACCTCCATCCAGCTTACGCATGGTCTTGATGTTTTTTCTCCATTTTGGGTGACTCAACACAGTTATCACTATCACACGATCAGAGTGGACCCACTTCTAAAGAGGATTCATGGAGTTCGGCATTAATTATAAGCTACGATAGGGGCTTATTGTGGCAATTTGGTCTATAGAAGGTGAAGTTTGATGAAAGGTTGTTGCTCTTTCTTTGAGAATGCTGATATAAAATCAGAATTATTATCAACATGATATCTATCGGCCTCTCTATTCTACCCTTCGGGCATTCTCCACGCGTCGAAAGGCTCGGATTCGAGAAACATATATATAGTGGGAGGTATAGAGGAAGTCGGTCGGAAGAAGATGCGTAAGATGTACAGAACAAGAATCAACACCAGCCCATGGGAAAAGACGAGATCATTAATAACCCGTGCCGAAGAAGAAATGTGCAGAAAGATAGATACAAAATAAAGAAAGGAAACTTTGCCGCATTTATTTTTTCTTGCTAGCAGCTTCCTTGAGAACCTAGAGATGGAATAATTTAGTATTCAAGCTAGTTAGAACAATTTGGCAAGAGATGGCGAACCTTCTTGACGATCTTCTGCTCCTCAATCAAGAATGCACGAACGATGCGGTCTTGAACGCAGTTACCGCAGCGGGAACCACCGTACGCTCTCGACACAGTTTTGGTTGGCTTAGAGACCCGGGAGTATTCTCGTGGTCGCAGAGCTGGGATCTGTAAGAGGGAAGTAGTCATGTTAGATGCCGTTTAGATGTTCGATGGTTTCAAGTACTGGGTTCCCCGTCGCCTGGAACCAGTGGTTCCATCAGATATTTTACTACCCATCATTTCCGTATCCCAGCTTCTCAACCGCATTGGCACACAAAGGGTTGCTCGTCCCATTCAGTTGGGTGTCACAACTCGAATCTGGGAGCAGCGATACATCTCTTTTTGGAGGAGGTGTATTATAGACTTCCAGGGCAACCACTACTTGAAACCATATATTTCGCAAAGACGAGTAAAGTATTGACTTACGCCGGCCAACTTGGACTTGCAGTCACCGCATCGTGGAGCTGATCCTCTCTTCTTGATATGTAGAGCTCTGAGGGCACCGCCTGGGGTTTTGATCACACGGATTCGGTTGCTTCGAGTGTTGTATCTGTTTCCACCAAAGTTTCGTCAGAAAATCGATTCAATCCGACATATAGCCCTCCATTATTTCGGTCTTGAGTATTTTCGGAATGTTTATCGTCGAAAAAAACATAGAACTTACGGATTTCTCCGTCTCTGCAGAAACACGATGTTAGCAAACGGAAGAGTGGGAGTCGTTTGGTAAATGGACGGAGCATACGTAGGTAATTCTGGAGGAGGACATTGTGATTGCTGTTGGGCTGGATGTCGGCAAGTAAGATAAGCTGTCGGTTCGTTGGGGGTGTCGATGTTCGTGATGGTCGTCTTCGTCGCAGTATGTTGAAGCTCTGTATCGAAATCTTTTTCGTTAGCGCAGCCAACAAACTCGTGTTGTCCGCGAGGGCACAAAACCCTATGTGACAAACGTTCCTCTTTCGGCGAAATTTACTGCATCAGCAACACATCTGAGGCTCCGCAACGCATCGCAAGCGCACTAGCCTAAATAGGACTAGAGTGCCAAACCCAAACTTTTCTTAGCCAGACTCATAGCGCATAGCGACACCTCCATCGCCTCCCATCAACCTCATCTATCGTAATATTTTACACCCATTGGATATCGACGCGACTCGGACGGTAAATCCATCGCATATATATCCAAGAGTCATCATCTGCTTCTATAGCCAACGTAAGAAGCTACAATCGACGCGCAAATCGCGTATCAATACGTTAATATCGCTCTGCTAACACGAGACATCACCTATCGAATATACAGCTCCAAGATGGCGGGTCTACCACCTCCACCGCCTCCAGGATGGTCTGGTCCGATGATGGCAGGAGCACCGCCGGGACCTAGCATCCCTCTTACAGCTCCACCGCCGCCGGGCTATCGCCCACCCGCAGACCCGCAGGCTGTGAAGCTTGAGCAAAAGAAGAAGGAATGGTTAAGAACTCAGAAAAGTCGATTTGGAGAGAAGAGAAAGGGGGGTTTTGTCGAGGTGAGTAAGAGTGTCACTAGTGTTCACTGCGTCTTGAACTGACGAAGGTTCCTCCACAGACTCAAAAGAGCGACATGCCGCCTGAACATTTGCGAAAAATTGTCAAGGATATTGGAGATGTCAGCCAGAAGAAATTCTCAGCTGATAAAAGAGCATATCTTGGTAGTTTAAAATACATGGTAAGACCTCCCTTCCAGTTCCGTTTTTTAACAAGGTTGCGAGAAAGTTGTGTCCGCTAAACAGGCCCCCTGGGGATGATTTCTTTGTAAAGGCGTACGAACCAGTGTAGACGCGACTAACATTCCCTATTTCATATTTTTAGCCACATGCTGTTCTCAAACTCCTTGAGAACATGCCGATGCCATGGGAGTCCCAGCGTGAAGTTAGGGTCCTCTACCACGTTAATGGCTGTCTGACCCTCGTCAACGAAGTGCCCCGGGTGATACCACCAGTTTTCGAGGCGCAGTGGGCAACAATGTGGACAGTTATGAGACGCGAAAAAGCAGACCGACGACATTTCAAACGTATGCGATTTCCGGTTTTCGACGATGAAGAGCCGCCGCTGTCGTATAGCGAGAATATCGAGGATGTCGAACCGCTCGAACCAATTCAGATGGATCTTGACGAAGCCGAAGACGAGCACGTGTACGAATGGTTTTATGATCACCGCCCACTTTCAGACACGCCGCACGCCAACGGACCTAGTTATAAAAAGTGGAATCTCAACTTGCCCCAGATGGCCAACTTGTACCGATTATCACATCAACTCCTAAGCGATGTGAACGATCACAATTATTTCTATCTATTTGACAGGGAGTCATTCTTTACAGCGAAAGCTTTGAATGTCGCTATTCCTGGGGGACCCCGGTTTGAGCCTCTCTACAAAGATATTGATACCAATGAGGACTTTGGGGAATTCAACGCCATCGAACGTATTATTTTCCGAGCGCCCATCAGAACTGAGTACAAAGTCGCGTTTCCATATCTTTACAACTCTTTGCCCCGATCGGTTAGCATATCAAGCTATCATGACCCTCAAGTCTGCTATGTTCGTGCTGACGACCCCGATCTTCCTGCTTTCTATTTTGATCCCGTTATCGCTCCAATCAGTAGTAGAGAAGTTCGAGCTGCCAATGCTAGTGTGAGCATCGAGGATGACGTTCTCGGATACGGGATCGACGAAGATGATTTTGAGCTACCAGAAGAAGTCCAACCGTTCCTAGAGGAAGAAGAACTATACACCGACAACACATCCAGTGCCATCCAGCTTTGGTGGGCGCCATTTCCTTTCAACAAACGTAGTGGTCGTATGGTTCGAGCCCAAGATATTCCTTTAGTCAAGAATTGGTATCTCGAGCACGTTCCTGCCGGCCAACCAGTTAAAGTGAGAGTGTCATATCAGAAGTTGCTCAAGGGATACGTTCTTAATGAACTACATTTTCGGCCCCCCAAAAGCCAGAATAAACAAAACCTTCTTCGAAGCTTGAGAGGAACCAAGTTTTTCCAGAGCACAACTATCGATTGGGTGGAGGCAGGGCTGCAGGTTGTCCGGCAAGGATTTAACGCTTTGCAGTTACTTATACATCGCAAGAACCTGACATATCTCCACTTAGATTACAACTTTAACTTAAAGCCAGTCAAGACTTTGACCACCAAAGAGAGAAAGAAGTCTCGTTTCGGCAATGCCTTTCATCTGATGCGAGAAATCCTTCGTCTCACCAAGCTTATTGTCGATGCACAGGTTCAATATCGCTTGGGAAACATTGATGCATTTCAACTTGCTGATGGTATCTTGTATGCCTTCAATCATGTCGGGCAACTCACTGGTATGTACCGTTATAAGTACAAACTGATGAGACAGATTCGTGCCTGCAAGGATCTCAAGCATTTGATCTATTATCGCTTCAATGGTGGCCCAGTCGGTAAAGGCCCTGGCTGCGGTTTCTGGGCTCCAGCATGGCGCGTTTGGTTGTTTTTCCTTCGAGGAATCATACCTCTTCTTGAACGTTGGCTTGGAAACTTGCTCGCTCGTCAATTTGAGGGAAGACATTCCAAGGGTGTGGCGAAGACAGTTACCAAACAACGTGTAGAATCGCATTTCGACCTGGAACTCCGGGCTAGTGTCATGGCAGACCTTACGGACATGATGCCTGAGGGTATCAAGCAAAACAAGGTCAACGTTGTTTTGGCCCATTTGTCTGAAGCTTGGAGGTGTTGGAAATCAAATATCCCCTGGAAAGTACCTGGCTTGCCGGCACCAATCGAGAACGTCATTCTTCGTTATGTGAAAGCCAAGGCGGATTGGTGGGTAAGTGTTGCTCATTACAATCGGGAGCGTATTCGGCGGGGTGCAACTGTCGACAAAACGGTTGCTAAGAAGAATCTTGGTCGTCTTACACGTTTGTGGTTGAAGGCTGAACAAGAACGTCAGCATAACTATCTCAAAGACGGTCCATATGTTTCTTCGGAAGAGGGTGTTGCCATTTATACGACAACTGTACATTGGTTAGAATCGCGGAAGTTCTCGCCAATTCCATTCCCATCTGTCTCCTACAAGCACGACACCAAGATTCTTATCCTCGCGCTTGAGCGGCTACGAGAAGCATATTCTGTCAAAGGACGATTGAACCAGAGTCAGAGAGAGGAGCTTGCTCTTATTGAACAGGCTTACGATTCCCCTGGTACTACATTGGCTAGAATCAAACGTTTCTTGTTAACCCAAAGAGCGTTTAAGGAGGTTGGCATCGATATGAACGACAATTATTCCGATATCAACCCCGTTTACGATGTTGAGCCAATTGAGAAGATTACAGATGCCTACTTGGATCAATATCTGTGGTACCAGGCAGAACAAAGACACCTCTTCCCGAGCTGGATTAAACCTTCTGATAGCGAAGTTCCACCGCTCCTCGTGTACAAGTGGACTCAAGGCATCAACAACTTGAAGGATGTTTGGGAGACAAAAGACGGCGAATGTAATGTCCTACTCGAAACTCAGCTTTCTAAGGTTGCAGAGAAGATTGATCTTACTCTTCTTAACCGTTTATTGCGTCTCATCATGGACCACAACTTGGCCGATTACATATCTGCAAAGAATAACGTCTCCCTGAACTACAAGGACATGAATCATACAAACACCTATGGTCTAATCCGTGGTCTCCAGTTTTCCGCCTTTGTATTTCAGTACTACGGTTTGATCATTGATTTGTTGCTCCTCGGATTGGAACGGGCTACAGAAATCGCTGGACCGCCAGGGATACCAAACGAATTTCTTCAATTCAAAGATGCAGCCACTGAAACTGCGCATCCCATCCGGCTTTATACCAGATATGTTGACAAGATCCACATCTTGTTCCGTTTCACGGCTGACGAGGCTCGCGACCTTATCCAACGATTCCTAACAGAGCAACCAGATCCAAACTTTGAGAACGTTATTGGTTATAAAAACAAGAAATGCTGGCCGCGAGACTCTCGTATGCGTTTGATGCGACATGACGTCAATTTGGGCAAAGCTACTTGGTGGCTGTTGGCAAATAGATTACCTCGGAGTATTACAACCATTGAATGGGATGAGACGTTTGCGAGTGTTTATAGCAGAGACAACCCGAACCTCCTATTCTCGATGTGTGGCTTCGAAGTCAGAATCTTGCCAATCTGCCGGAACCAGAACAATGAATTCCCAGTCAAAGATAGTGTCTGGTCTCTCGTCAATAACTCTTCAAAGGAGCGAACAGCCCATGCGTTCTTACGGGTTACTGAAGAAGACGTTACGAAGTTCAACAACAGAATCCGGCAGATTCTCATGTCTTCTGGGTCTACTACATTCACCAAGATTGCAAACAAGTGGAATACCAGCTTGATCGCCCTGTTCACATACTACCGAGAAGCTGCCATATCTACTACAGAACTCCTTGATACGATAGTCAAGTGTGAGAACAAGATTCAAACCCGTGTCAAAATAGGATTGAATTCCAAGATGCCTTCCCGTTTCCCCCCCGCCGTCTTTTACACACCAAAGGAGCTCGGAGGCCTGGGCATGATTTCTGGCTCCCATATTCTTATCCCTACAAGCGATCGTCGATGGTCGAAGCAGACTGATACTGGCATTAGCCACTTCCGTGCTGGTATGACACATGATGAGGACACCCTGATTCCCAACATCTTCCGTTACCTCTCGCCTTGGGAAACTGAGTTCATCGACTCACAAAGAGTTTGGAGCGAGTATGCTATGAAGAGAGCAGAAGCAAACAATGCTGGCAGAAGATTGACCCTCGAAGATTTAGAGGACTCTTGGGATAGAGGTATCCCTCGTATCAACACACTTTTCCAAAAAGATCGTAGTACTCTGGCATTCGATAAAGGCTGGCGTATCAGGATGATCTTCAAGCAGTATCAAATGATGCGATCAGCGCCATTCTGGTGGACATCCGGCCGTCACGACGGAAAGCTCTGGAATCTGAACGCTTACAGAACTGACGTTATCCAAGCGCTTGGCGGTGTCGAAACAATCCTAGAGCACACCCTTTTCAAAGCAACTGCATTTCCATCCTGGGAAGGTCTTTTCTGGGAGCGAGCTTCTGGTTTCGAAGAATCAATGAAGTTCAAGAAGTTGACCAACGCCCAAAGATCCGGTTTGAACCAGATTCCCAACCGTCGCTTCACCCTGTGGTGGAGCCCCACTATCAACCGTGCCAATGTCTATGTTGGCTTCGTTGTCCAGCTCGATCTGACGGGCATTTTCTTGCACGGCAAGATCCCGACATTAAAAATTTCGTTGATCCAGATTTTCAGAGCTCACTTGTGGCAGAAGATCCACGAGTCTACAACTTTTGATTTGTGCCAGGTTCTCGATCAAGAGATGGAGGCTCTTGGTATCGAGACGGTGCAGAAGGAGACTATCCATCCTCGAAAATCCTACAAGATGAACAGCTCTGCAGCTGACATACTGCTCTTTGCATCCAATAAATGGCAGGTTTCTAGGCCCTCATTGCTTCATGATACCAAAGATAACTACGAAACCACCGCCAATAAATTCTGGGTTGATGTTCAACTGCGTTATGGAGACTACGACAGTCATGATATTTCCCGTTATGTTAGAGCCAAGTTCTTGGACTACACTACAGACTCTCTCTCCATATACCCTGCACCAACCGGTTGCATGATTGCGATTGACCTTGCCTATAACCTGTACGATGCGTACGGTAACTGGTTCCCCGGCATGAAACAACTTATGCAGCAAGCCATGGCCAAGATCATGAAAGCAAACCCAGCTCTTTATGTTTTGCGTGAACGTATTAGGAAGGGCCTTCAGCTCTACGCCTCTGAATCCAACCAAGACTTCTTGAACTCTCAGAATTATTCGGAACTGTTCAGCAATCAGATCCAGCTATTCATTGACGATTCCAACACTTATCGTGTCACCATCCACAAGACCTTCGAAGGTAACTTGACTACAAAACCAATCAACGGCGCAATCTTTATTTTCAATCCGCGATCTGGACAGTTGTTCTTGAAAATTATCGTAACGGCAGTTTGGGCTGGTCAGAAACGTCTCGGACAGCTTGCAAAATGGAAGACCGCAGAAGAAGTAGCAGCCCTTATTCGTTCATTACCAGTTGAAGATCAGCCAAAGCAACTCATTGTCACTAGAAAGGGTTTACTGGATCCTCTTGAGGTCCACTTACTCGACTTCCCTAACATCTCCATCCGTGCGTCCGAGTTGCAGCTACCTTTCCAGGCTGCTATGAAGATTGAGAAGCTAGGAGACATGATTTTGGCCGCTACCGAGCCGCAGATGGTGCTTTTCAACCTTTACGACGACTGGCTGAAGTCAATTTCATCTTACACAGCATTTTCACGTCTCATTTTGATTTTGCGCGCTCTTCATGTCAACCAAGACAAGACCAAATTGCTACTTCGACCAGACAAGACTGTTATCACTCAAGAGCATCATATCTGGCCATCGCTTAGCGACGAAGATTGGGTGAAGGTTGAAGTCAGTTTACGTGACTTGATCCTCAACGACTACGGGAAGAAGAACAATGTCAATACGTCCAGTTTGACGAGCTCTGAAGTCCGCGATATCATTCTTGGTATGGAAATATCTGCGCCAAGTTTGCAAAGACAGCAGGCGGCAGAAATGGACAAACAACAGCAAGAGCAGAAGCAATTGACCACCACCCTGACGGAGACGGTTAACGTTCATGGCGACAAGATGTTGACATACACAACTACGCAGTACGAGCAAGGCGCTTTCGCTTCTAAGACAGAATGGCGGAACCGCGCAATCGCGGCCAACAACCTCCGCAGTCGTTCCAACAACATTTATATCTCTGCTGATGATCTTGGCGAGAATACCAAGCTTACATATGTCATGCCGAAGAACGTTTTAAAGAAATTCATTATGGTCGCGGATCTCAGGATGCAGGTTGCGGCATACCTTTACGGCTCTTCACCGCCAGACAACGATCAGGTCAAAGAAATCAAATGTTTTGTCATGGTTCCACAGGTTGGCAACACTACAAGCGTGCAACTGCCCAGGCACTTGCCACAACATGAGTATTTGACCAAGGAGCAAGGGCTGGAGTCCCTGGGCTGGATACACACTCAAAGTGGTGCTGAGACAAGCTTTATGAACGCATACGATGTGACACAGCATTCCAAGTTGATGGCTACGCATAAAGAATGGGATTCGAAGACAGTCACAATTGATGTGGCGTTGGTTTCTGGCGCTGTCTCGCTGAGTGCATGGGGTCTGACACCTGGTGGATACGAGTGGGGTGCTCAGAATAAGGATCCGAGTGGTGGCGATATGCCTCAGGGATTCAGGATGGATATGGGTGAGAAATGTCAACTTCTACTGTCGGACAAGATTCTGGGGTACTTTTTGGTCCCTGAGAATGGAGTGTGGAATTATAGTTTCCTCGGAGCGCAGTTCAGCGATGGTGCGGAGAAGAAGCCGTATCATGTTAAGATTGACACGCCATTACCGTTCTACAATGATATGCATCGGCCGTTACATTTCCAGAATTTCAACGAATTGGAGGACCTGTGGGTTGATAGGAGCGACAATTTTGAGTAGGAGAATAATGCATTCCTTGGCGGAAGTTTTTCTTTATTTTTCTCAATTTCGTTTCTATTTTGTTATTGTGTTTTTACGGCGTACGAGAACGTTCTGCTGTATCAAAATGTATATTATATAGTAATAGCAAAGTGATAACATCCACTAATCATTGTTACGGGCATCTAATAGCGCGCTAAAATGTGATGACCATCGTGCCCATACGATTAAGGAGGAGGTGTTACAGCCGCCAGTTATCATTTAATCGCGGTTCCATAGATTGTACATCTAACATAGATCCGAGGCTGAGCATAGGTCTTGTGATAGAATTTGGATATGTACATACGTACTTAAGTACCTAGGTAGCTAATAGTTTTCTTAGGTGAGGTTGAAGTCAGGCCACCTTCGTTCCGCATGTGTTGTGGTTTAGGTTCAAGCTTTCCGAAGCGTCATAATTTTTGCCTGGCGGAAACGTCGAAACGTCCAACCAACCAGAAACACCCGAAAGAACTCCAAGTTCACCTCTCCACTCTGCCGACAGTCTCACTCCCACGTACTCAATTGGAGGGTACCCGCTTCTAGAATAACACATATCAATAATGTTCTCGAGATCCGTTATTACCGCCGCCCGCCGTGTTGCAGTGGCGCCCAGTTTCCGGCCAGTTGCCAGAAGGGCATTCACAGCGAGTGTTGTTGCGAGTATGTCACTCCTTCGGACGTATCAGGCGCATAGTGGGGGAGACATCGGATGAGGAATACAGCCTTCTAGATAGCATCAGATGATTGTTCGATGCTGTTTGCTGAGGAATCAAATGCTAACCATATGCTGTTCCACGACGAGTAGGAGCCGGCGGGAAGCACCACCATCCCGAGACCTACGAAACCGGCCCAGGATCCCTCAAACCACTTTCCGGTACGCTATAAAACCTCCGATATTCCGATATAGTGTTTGCCATGACTATCTGTGCCTTATTTGGCCAATTGGGATGTTTCTAATCTTGTTTTGGGGTATATGATAGAAATCAAGGCTCCCGCCGACCTCTTTGGCCCTGGAGCCCAACCCGGTACCGTGCCGACAGATTTGGAACAGGCTACCGGTCTGGAACGTCTCGAAATCCTCGGAAAGATGGAGGGTGTTGACATTTTTGATATGAAGCCTTTGGATGCTAGCCGCCTGGGTGAGGATGCCTCTCGATGAATTATATATTGGCCATATATTTGCCAAGGGGGGGTGTTAACGTGCAGCGGCTATATAGGAACTCTCGAGAACCCAATTCTCGCGAAGGGCTTTGGTGAAGAGCAGTATGTTGTGACATGTAGTCCCATCAAAGCCTTACTATGACACACTGACAGGTGGCTCACAGCTATGTTGGATGCACTGGTTTCCCGGCTGTAGGTTTATGCTGGGAGTGGAGCAGGATCCGTATTCGATTGATCTAACATGACTCTATAGGACTCTCATGTCACTGTGTGGTTGACGCTGTCTCGCAAGCGACCACTCGAGCGTTGCACCGAATGCGGAAATGTGATCAAGATGGAATACGTCGGACCAGAGGATGCGCGTATGTTACAAATTGGATCTTTCATCTGACTTGGCAAGCGGTAGCGATACTAACTCATCCAATATAGACGACGATGCTCCTCCAGACGTGAAGACTATGGCTGACTTTGTCAAGCCAGAATATTACTACAACTAGATCTGCTAATCTTGTCTTTCTCTGTCTTGAGATTATTTTTGTATAAAGCGCGGAAGGGTTGAATAGTGGATGGAGAGGAGGATAGAGGTGAAGTAGCGAAATAAATGTGAATATTGGATGCTCTGGTTCTTTTTATCGTTTTCTTTCCGTGTCTGGCTTGGCCCAGTTGTATATGCTTCTCAAATCTAAAAACGAAGTGTACAATGCAAAGGAGAAATCCTTCTCCGACAGCGAATGCTTCCGGGTAATAGCTACGTAGGATACGCATTTGGATGTATCGTATTTACGGGACAATCACTTCACGTCGTAATCGGTGACTGTTCTATGGGAATACGAGCGGTCCTTCTCCCCACGGCATACACCCTCCTCCTATGCCCCGAAGAGAAGAGGAGGAATGGTGTATGTCAAAATAATCAACCTGTCAACGATGAGTAAGTTCAAACTTTCAGGTCAAATTTCGAGGGTGTCAACTTTCAAAGGAGAGAAAAGGAGAGAAGAAAATTTCAAAGAAATGTTGTCGCGAAATCAGAAATTTATAGTTGCGCTGCGGCTCAAATTTCAGTTTTTTTTTTCTTGGCTGACCTAACAACCTTTTGGGATGGCCATGGTGGGACCACTTTCTGACGACTGCTTCATCTTCAATTTTCTCAACATCGCCAGCGTCAAACTAACCACATAATCGGCTATCTCTCCGATACTACAAATCTCTACTGACTATTAGGGGATCACATAGCCAGCAAGCTTCAAGTTACAAACGCTTGCTTTTACCGCTCAGCGCGGCTTCAACCCAATGCTGCCCGCAAAGACAATGGCGGGGTGGCTGCTACGGCCCTTGCCGCGCTCCTCGAAACCCACATCGTCACCGCTTTTGAGATACTCCACCCGATTCTACTCCAAATCGCTACTTCGAACCTCGTTACCATCTAGAAGACCGTGGGTCCTACCATTGTCGCATTTGGCGCGGCGAAACTACTCAGACAACAAGCAACCAAGCGATCAAGGGTCTGGGTCCTCCAGATCTCGTCCTGCAATGTATTCGTCGCTAGACCAGCTCTCACGGTCCAAAGAAGCTAAGCAAACGTCCAAAAATGTCCCCGAAGCTGCATCAGAAAACCCCTCGGAATTACCTGAAGCGTCCATTCCAAAGTTCGATCCTCGTACCCTCCTCGACCAAGGCATCCCACCTACCCCGGACCAATATAATACCACCCTATCCACAAGACCTGATCCTACAGCCTCAGAACGCGCTAAGGGCCCTATTAGAGCAGCAGGACCCCGAGGTTCTGGATCTCGAGGCTCCGGTGGAGGAAACCCAGAATACGTATCATCTACAGATCGTAAACGAGATCGCCTAGCTTCTGCTGTCCTGATAACTTTTCTCGTTAGTGGCGTCGGCGCCACGATATACCTTGGTCGTAACTGGGAAACACAAGCCGAGATTGATGAACACCCGGATGAGCCGAATGGATGGGGCGTCATACTCTTTTATAACCGTATCTACGCCCGATTGAACGAAATTCTGGATTATTACAATCTTCCTAACGGAGACAAGCTACTTCCCGATCACACTAAGGAGACATATCGACCGTACACACTCGTCATCTCGCTCGAGGACATGTTGATTCATTCACAATGGACTCGAGAACACGGCTGGCGGACGGCCAAACGGCCTGGTGTCGAGTACTTTTTGACTTACTTGTCCCAATACTACGAAATTGTTATTTTCACTTCTGCGCCCAATATGATGGCCGATCCCATAGTCATGAAACTGGATCCTTACAGGATGTACCATCATCTATACCGAGAAGCAACAAAGTACAAACGAGGAAAATATATTAAAGACCTAACATACCTCAACAGAGATCTGTCAAAGGTCATCTTGATTGATACGAAGCCTGGCGCGTGGACGGATCAGCCGGAGAATGCGATCAAAATGAAGCCGTGGAAGGGTGATCCCAGAGATAAGGAACTTGTGGGCTTGATTCCCTTCCTAGAGTTTATAGCTGCGATGGGGCATGTGGACTTGCGAGAAGATTTGAAGACTTTCCCGGAGGGAACTCATATACCTACTGAATTTGCTAAGCGCGATGCTCTGGCTCGAGCAGAACTGCACAAGAAATTGGAAGATGAGAAGAAGCAGAAACGATCAACTGGCAGCGGCGGCAGCTTTATTGCAGGACTGCTAGGTTTAAAGCCTGCTCTGCAAAGAGAGGAGAAGTTACCGCAGGATTTGGTCAGAGAGAGGGGACAGCAGTGGTATGATGACATCTCTAAAGGATTGAAAGAACATGGTGCGGAGATTTTGGAGGCGGATAAGAAAGCCCAAGAAGAAATGATGGCCGGCATGAAGACTAGTTTATCTAGGATCTTTACAGAGGTAAGTTGCATTATCTGAGAGTGGAGCATTTCACAAAGATGGCGTTTACTAATATATCTGATAATATAGGGAATGCCGCAGCCGCCAATGCCACCGATGCCGGACCAACAACAGCAACCTGAGCAAAGGAAATAAGATCCAGGCTTATCTCGTAAATCGATCCGGACGACCCAGTCGCTTTTCGGTGTGTAATATATAAAAACTACTACTAGAACAACCATACCTTATCTCTGACATACTTTGGAGAACCTTCGACTCCTCTTTGGGTACTACTTTCCTCTTTTTCTCTTCTAACTATCTTCCATCTGTATATATATACCCCTCTGATAATCCTCCTTGATCTCTTCGGTATCTCTATTCAAATTTTCGAGAGAGGCTCTCTCATGCCTCTTCTTTAGCTTTCTCCTCGATCTACCCCTTTTGTGGTGTTACATAAATTATCTAGCAGGATGTACGTTAGGAAGAATAATTCACAGGCGATTAATGCGATATCAAAAATGAACATCAGTTCATGATTCATACAACTCAGTTTTATACTTAATTGTAAAGCACAGACTACTGTACCATTTATTGACTTGCCCGCTTTATCGCCAGCATAAAACCAACTCTTCCAGTTCCAAAAAAACATTAATTGATCAAATTGGAGAATTATTTTTCTCAAAAAAACTTTTTTCAATTAAATTTCAAAAACAAATATTAGTACGAGACTATTTGTAAGACAAAAACAAAACTCGCTTGACAAGAGAGCTTTCAATGATATATGCCCGCCAAACCCAAGGGTATCAGATCTCGCGATACTGTACAATAGTAAATGCAATGCCGCAAACCCCCAATCCCAAACAATGATAAAAACACTATAATCCACCTCTTTCGCTATTTCGCAGTTTTTGCTTTTCAGAAAAATCAGATAAAAGGATAAAGGAGAGATTTTTTTTAGGAAAAAATAGAAGAAAAAACAGTTACTCAAGATTTGTTAAGTGCAGGCTGTAGTAAATGCAATATTTCCGGCCGTTGCGTCGTATGATTTTCCGGGTTGTGTTCATTCTTAGTCAATAGCTTATGTTGGTAAGGTATTTGAAAATAAACACCAAGGTTCCCCCATCTATAGGTCTCGTATCGGTTTAACATCTGGATTCTCTATATTCGCATACCGCTTTGATTCCATAAAGCAGCTCCCCCATAAACCTCGCCTGCGTAGCCAACAGTGCCATCAACACCACATCCTCACTCTTCAACCCCATCCCTACACCCTTCCAATCCCTCATGCTGACCAACTCCGGCTGTTCGCATATACGGCGCAAGAACACCCTCGCTCCCTTCCTTAGATAAAACTTAATATGGCTATAAGAATAATCATCCTTCTGGATGCCCAACAAACGCAGAGAATAAAACCAAACAGCCTCGCGAAGCGGTTTTACGTCCACGACCCCCGATCCCTGCATGCCATCTTTATTTTGCGAGGATTCCTGCTGCGGATGGTGGAAAGTTTCAATCGGGGATTGGAGACGGGAGTTTGGCGTGTAGAATGATTCACCGTTGTGGAGATGCGCGGGCGGTTCTGCGTCGAAGATTCCGAATTCGGCGGGTGGAATGCCTACTATGCTGCCTACACGGCTAGCTCGACCGCTCCCCGGTGTTTGAAGGTATTGTGATTGCGACTGCGATTGTTCTTCCTCGATGGCTTCTTCTGTGATCTTTTTCACTGATGTAAAGTGGTTATCGAGAACGTCTTCGAGCCCTTCCACGTATTCCCCAATTACTTCGCATGCATGTCGCTCCCAGTCGAACTCTTCCATGGGTAGGAAAGAGTACTCCTCGCTGTTAAGGTTGAATTCTTCGTGGAAACCCGAGTCGCTGACACCCGCTATGCCCGTTTTGGAAGGGGACTGTAAGAAGCGGCTGTTGTCTTCTGCAAAGACGTTGATGGGGACCTGCTCATTTAGTGATTTTGCAGATGCTTCAACGAGCGAGGATGTAGATGACGAAGGGGAGAGGAAGAATTCACGGCCGGCGCCTAGCGGATACTGTGCTATGTTGGAAACGGGTATGTAGCTTCCTGGCGCGGATAGGGATGTGGCTAGTGCTGGAAGTGGAGCATCTTCGGCGGTAACACAGTCTTCGAAGGATTTGCGACGTTTTTGGAGTTTTAGTGACCGCTGTTCACCGTTGCGGAATGTCTGTGCGAGCGGTGAAGCATCGTTGGATGCTGGAATTGAACCAGAAGGTGTCTTTAACCATTTATCAGGAGATCCAGAACTACCTTCGTCGTTCCCAGTCATGCTCATTTGTTGCCGTTTACGAGTGAGAAGGGAAATACCCGGCGAAGGAGTGCGAGGTACTTCCAGTCTCCTCAAGTCATTCGAGTTATTTTCCTTGTCGAAGTCTCGGGGCAGTTTTGAGGGTATCCTGAGGTATGGGATAATAGAGAGCCCAGCGTTTTTGATAGAGCCTATGGTACCGCCTGGGAGGTCAACTTCAGGAACTAGACCACAAGCGAGGGCGAATCCAGACTGCGCGTGGTAATAAGAGAGTATACACATCGCTAGGACTACTTCAGATGTTGACCAGTTGTCGGAAGGTTCATCTGATGGTTTGTTCGATCCTTTGATCAAATCCTTTACATCCTCATGAACAAGTCTCCATGGTTGGTGAGCCAGCAGCGTATTAAGTTTTGCCAACCGCTGTAGCTTCTTTGGAGCGTACTCGATGCCTCGAAGCCAGGTTTTATTGCCACCGTAATCAATAAAATATCGGGATAATAATGAGACATAGTATTGGCATTTGTGTTCGGCTGCTGCAAGAACACCGATATATAGCTTCCACGTTCTAGGTAATGCGGTACCCGGTCTATTTACCAAACCTTCCATAGTCTCCGTGTTGACCTTTGCAAATTTCGGATAAAATGATAGAATTTTGTTCAGATTTGTAACTCTCCCATGCGATACCCAAACGGCCTTGTGAAATGCGTGGGCTTCGTACGACGCCGGTTTTGACGTTCCGCCCTGTGAGCTCCCCTGCGACGAAGAATGTTTTCTTATCCGTCGCTCTCGTACCGCAGCTGGTTGGTTGAACATGTCGTTTCCAGATGGTGGTGATAAAGGAGTTCCGCGATCGGAATTCGAGCCAATTAAACCGTATGATCGGTCATACCTCCTGTTCCCTCTCGACGACATGCTATTACCTGGTCCGCGAGCTCTAGATCTGGACCGACCATGGAAGGTGTGGAAAGAACGACCTGGGATGGTGATTGAACCCGTGCCAGAGATATCGGTGTCTATAATAGGCGATATAGGAACCTCATCTTCGTCTTCAGAATTGTCGTGCCCTTCTGCGATATTATTGCTATCCGTTCGCGCCATTGAATTGAATTTATAGAGACCGATGGTTTCATGTAGCGGAATTAGTCGGGAGGGACTAGTATTGACGGGTTCTACTAATTGGATACCGCTGCTCTAGATATGTATTCATCTATTAGCCCGTTCATTTTGTTCCAAAAAAAAAAAAAAAAAAGACGGCTCCACGCATAACGACTAAGGCTTGCACTCACGACAACTTTCTGGAGAATGAACTTGCTATTGATTCTAACATCTTTGTGCGGGCTATCCATAGATAATCTCAGCAGCGTCAGATAATAGTTATCCAAGTTCTTCTTCATTTCGTGCACAGTCAACACTTCGTCCTTAAGATCCTCCAACCGCATTCGATCATCGGAATTTAACACGTTCTCAAAGAAGCCGACCACAGTTGTACTGTACGATATCGTAAACGTCGGAGGTATAAACTCCGATCGTTCGTCGCTATCGTTCCCAAATCCAGAATCGTATGTCGGCGTCAGAGGACCTTCTATCGGACTTCTACTCGCAGACACAATTCTCGGATCAGAGTCACCATCTAGATCGTCGAATACATCTTCGAACTCAAGACCGAGTTTTGACGAGGATTCTCTTTTCAGACTTCTCGCTGAGACAAAACTCGCACGAGGACTTTCGTTTAAGGTTGAGTGGAGAGGTCGGAATCCGCCTACTGAGATTGAATGGCCCGGAATGTCCCTGGTGTGGCGTAAATAATAGCGGGTCCAGTCATCAACGAGCGAGCCAATAGCCCCGAGGACGGCCACTCTTGTTTGCCGGTCATCTCTGTATAGAATGCTGAATAGGAGATTTCGTGCGAATGAACAGGAAGGTGTTTCTATGACATCCTCGTAGTCCGCTGTGCCTTTGTGTTAGCTCTGGTGACCCGCAGACACAACTCGTTGGACAGAACAAAAGTCGACTTACAAGGTTTAGACATGGCGAACCAAGGAGAGAGATAGAGACAGAGAGCTAACGTTTAAAAACCATAGCAAAGCGGGTTAAGAGCGATACTGTTATCAAAAAACCACCTGAGTGGGATGTATCTGTCTGCACAGCAGATGTCGTATACGGTAGGTATCAGGCTTAATATAAACACAACTGTTGATTTGGATACAGTTGCGAAACTAAAATAGAAACGTTTCTAGGAGAACACTCGAGTACTCTCAAAACGCAAGGTATTGCTTAGAAAGCTTTGAGTAACATTGTATTCGTCTAGCAAGTATGTTTCCAAGGCCAGTGCTTAGTTTCATGGTCCAGCTGTTGGGTAATGAAACTTTAGCGACGACGGATAGGATGCAAACACAGGAAACCCGGAAACAATATCTGGAGGATATATAGTGCTGGTTAGTTTCCTAGCCTCGCAATATCTTTTATTCAGAGAAATGATGGGACAGCTCAGACGCGACAAGGCCAGAACCTTGTGAGGCCGACCTATCGTTTGCGAGATATTGAGTGGAAGAAATAAAGGTTCAGAAGTTTTGTGAATGGCCAGGGACGGACGGCTTTCTGTTAATATGCAGTGCAACAACAGCTCATAGCGACAGCGCAGGGGCCGACATCTGCTGAGTGACGACAAAACGCAAGAACGCGAAAGCACAGTTTTTTTTTTTTTATGCATGCAGGAAGGAAAAATTTGCTGGGGTCGTTCGAGATCCTTTTCCGCTGCAGAGAGAAGCCAATCGGGGGGCATAACGTACCAAAATAGGATCCACAAGAAGGGGTGTTGGAAGAGGTTTGAGCAAGAAGGATAGATTTGGAGAATGCAGAGGCTGAAAGGGCTCTCTGTCGATCTGGATGTAAAACCGAGGAACTTGGTCCAATTTTTGTAGCTCGCTTTTTTAGTTGTAAAAGCAAGTCCGAAGGCTATTTGCATAGAGCCGTGCCTGATTGCACAATACCGCAGGGTAGGCTCTCCTCCTGTCTTCGACCCCGCAAAATGCCTTGTGCCTGTGCGTCTGTCCACGGCTGTTTCTTTTTAAAAAATGATATAACTAAACCCAAGCATCCGGGCTTCCCGGCACCATGCGCCAAAAGTTAGTGCAAGGGGTTTGCAGGTTTGTTGTGTGCTTCGAAGGCAAGAGCAGCGAGGAAACCAGAGAGGCTGGCAGATGTCTGTCTTTTAGTAGGGCACCTGCGAATCAACTTTCAAGCGATAGGTATGATATATTTGCGAAAAAGAACAGGAAAGCAATTGTGGGCCATTCTCTCGAACTGGTTGGAATAGCATCAGGTTTCGCCATGACGAAAGCTATATATTTTCCTATGCAATTCCTTGCTTTCGTCCTTCACTAGCGACAAGCTGCGTGGGGGCCAAGATTCCTGCTCAACCTGACCGCAGGGTTGCTTTTTAGAGTGTGCTAATTTTTTTCTCTGTTCGATTTTTCTCTTGTTGAGACCACACTTGATGATACGAGAGCATGCGATAAGGAGGTGATTTCGAGTTATCCCCTATCAAACCCCAAGCTGGGCAGATATCCAGAAGGAAAAAAAATTTTCTATCTCTCCTTGCCTGGCAAATCATAGTGCCCTCGTCTGTGCGGACAAGAAAGGGAGGATGCTGCCCTGAACGGCCGATCTTTCCGCGGCCTAGCAGGTCTTATCTCGCAGTTTTTTGGCTTCGGTTGACCTGCCCAGTCGCCCCTCGATCCATTTTCTTGGGAAATTTAACCCTGAAAGAAGATGTTCGGATAAGTAGATTTTTTCTTCTTCTCCTTCCATTGGTTCGTCAAAGCAATCTTGGGTCTGAACAAGCGTTCATTTGGTGCGATCTAAGATCGACCCGTCGAACAACCGCAAATTTGTCTTCTGCTTGCCTTTAACGGCTACACCGAGGTATCAGCTCTGAAGCAGAATATTCGAGAGTAGCGGTTTGCTCCCCACCATCCCCCGTACTGCGTAAGCAGTTTCTTGAAGGCACGGACGCTAAAAAAGAGAGAGAAAATTCTTTTGTTCAAGCTCAAGAACAGCCTGCAGGCCTGGTGTCAGAAAGACGAGGCGCGACACTTGCCATGGGTTCACCCTGTTAGCCCCGCAAATACAACTTTCCAGGGAAAAAGGGAACCCAGCAGACCGATGGGTATTTGCATAGCATGCATAATTAGGTGGAAAAAATTTCTCTTCAATTATGATACATCTTTGAAGGCTCTGTCCGCCCTTAGAGCCAAAGATGGATTTTACTATTGAACAGGCCCAAGCTCGGGAGTCAATTCCAGTCGTGAAAACGTGGGACGAGGGAGAAAATATGCCTTCCATTGATGCCTCCTGTGTCTTCGATCCGTTCTGGACGGTTAACGGCACGCGGGTGTACCTAGTCTGAAGGCTAGTTTTAGTTTAAAAGCTTGGATGACAAGTTACCTTCCATTCGGCAGAGCATCGAGAATCAAGGATAGCTCCCGCTCCGGACGGTACTAGCTTCCTAGACCCGTATAGTGTGCAACAATGTCAACGTCATGGGCGCGAAAACAGACATGGCCTCACAAATAACGCTTTGATACTAGAAGATCTGGTGGCTAGCATTCTCCGAGGCTGAGCGAGCTTGGAGATATACCAATGAAACAGTAGTCAATATCCCCCAAACACAATAATGTTATGCAAACTGAATGTGGTTTGGTCTCGTGAAGTGGTTCGGAAAAATGTGTGTGTGTTGATGCGAAGTGCTGCAGCCCTTTCGCTAAAGAACCGGAGGGAGAAGGAAAAAAAAAAAAAAAAAAAAAAAAAGGTGCTTCGCTAAAGCGACTCACCAACTTGAGAAACTGAAGAAAGGGCGAGGAAAAAATTTCGACGTTCTAAACCCACCAATTTCAGATCCGCGATGTCGGCCTTTCGAGAGCTCACAGCTCTCGCAGGCCCTCTCCTTCGCTTGTACAGTCGCCGAACTGCTGCCTGTTTAGAGAGGACAACCCTTCAGATACCACGGTTCAGCTTCCAGTCCCTTTATCCCCGACGCCACCATTCTCGGCAACTCCGTCTCCCTGGGAGCTTGCTAGTCGGCACGAGGCACGCGGTCAGATCTTTCCATGTTGCTACTATAAGATCGAAAGATCAAAATGCAATCTCTCAGAGCGAACCTCCGTCTCGAATGGGCCCAAAAGAAGGGGGGAACGATCCCATCGAGGTATTTACAGATATGAATGTGCTATCCGGAGTGCCACCACCGGCGAGTGCGGTGGAGATAGTCTATGACGATGGATTCCTGCTCAACAATGGGATGCGATTCATGGGGAAAGACGGTGTCATCATATTGCACAATGAAGCCTTCAATTGGCTTTCTCACGGTGCTGCAAGGGTCCGAAACGGAGTTTTGGAATTGGACGAAGAGCTATGGGGCATATTAGATGTTGTCGCTCCCAAGCCAGGTACTGCCAGCAATTCGCCTAGCTTTTCACAGGTAAACTTGCAGCTAGATCGTGGTCTAAAATGCTAATTTTTTTATTTTATTATTTCTCATCCGGGTAGAGCTGTTGGTTCTCGGCACTGGCGCCCGTTCTATTCCAATCTCTCCAAAGACACAGAATCACCTGCACATGCTTGGAATACGGATTGACAGCATGGATACGAACCACGCAGCGTCGTCATATAATTTGCTGGCCACCGAACGACCAGGCCAGATTATAGCCGCAGCTCTCTTGCCTGCTTCTTTCCGCTGACCCGCGGAAGTTTGTTTTCTACAATTGAGCCATGGATTGGAGGCAGGAAGGTGAAAATTTTCTTTCTCCTACTGAGCAATTCAAGATGCTAGAAACAAACATAAATTGTTAAATATCTTTCTCTTCTTGGCAACTACAACATCAAGGAACTTCAAAAACCTAACGAGAGGTAAGGCTGACCTTGCATACACATGCCTGAAGTGATCGCCTCGTATTTTTAGAGTAAAATGCGGGGGGTTAAGTACGAACGAATACGTGGGGGACAATGGCAAGAGAAAATGTACGGGGTAGAGACCCTTTTTGGGTGAAGATACCGCGATATCCCCAAGTATGATGCAAAACAAAACTATGTATTCAAAATGCCAGGGGTTCTTTTTTAAACCGAAAAATAACAATGTGATATCTCAAATTTCAGGTTTTTTTTTTTTTTTTTTCACGTCTAAATTCCCTCTTTATTCGACAGGAGCAAGCGAAAAACGTATGTATAAAGTAAGAGAAATTAGCAAATTTGAGTTATTTATCATGGCATTAGCTTATGACCACGTTGTTCGGTGGTCAGCGGCAAGTGGAGTTTTGTGATCTGGTTTTTTTTCCGTCGATACAGTGGTCTTTCACTGGACCATTGGGTCGAGTGGGCCTTCGGGCATCGGTAAAAGAGGTTGCTGTCATGTACCCCGCAGATGGTACCACTTTGGTAATACCCCGTACGAATGGGGAAGAGTCATGCGACTTCCAGATGGACATTGCATGGCCTGCCTGCGCACAGGTTGCGACGACAAAATTTTGCGAAAGGTCTGCGCGAAACGACGAAAGAGAGGGCTGAGTTGAGAGACCAGGTTTTTCTAATATATCTAAAGTCGCTATATGATTGGTATTGACGAAATATGCTGTGCCGAACCGGAGTATTAGTGTGTTTTTTGGTGTGCGTGGAGCTGAGAGAAACGTGCAGCAATTACCTTTTGTGGTAGGATATAAGAGTGAGAGAGTGCTTGAGTGGCGAACGAGAAGCGTGAAATATTGAAATTGTAAAAGACTTCTGCGCCATGGCTTGCCGGAACCCGCATGGTGTTCTGGCTTTGAAGTTTCTCCCAATTGGAATAAAGAGAGCTACTTTGGGGAATTCGAGCCTTGGCTATAGTATCTCTAGGATATGGATTCATTGGAAGAACGAAAAAAAAGGGTAGCTAATTGATTTCCCTCATCAGAATTTGTTCGAAAACTTTTTTCTCTCTAAATTTCATATACCGGATCTCGGAATTTCTCATTATCGTCTCTTGAGTGTTATATAGATCTAGTTTTCGAAAAACTTTAGCAATATTTTGAACGGTCTTGGTTTTGCGGTTGGCATTTTCTCTATAGACCAAAGTGCATAGCCAGAATGATACTTCGATGTCGCGTCTCTCCGCAATTGTGTAGTTTCACGAATTACATCAAACCTCCTTGATTATAACGTCGGTTTCTCGCGATCTAGATACCCTACCTCGATCGGCATCTCAATAGCCCGTAAATTAGGTTTCCTCGAGTTGTAAACAACATTGCATAATGCTGGACAAACTGCCCATAGAGTTGATAAGAAGTACCCTAGATCACGTACGTACCTCGCATCCACATGATGGGAGATCCTCTATAAATCTAGTGACATGAATTCTAATACGTACTTGACATAGTTACGGCCAACTGACGTGTATCATGCCTCACAATGCTGCGAGATATTATATGCCGCCGCAATCCCTATTTTATACTCAAACCTTGTGCTCCCCTGTGATATTATTTGGACTGGCGAATATGAAGGGGCAGAAGGACCCGTCGTCTGCACAACTCAGGTCGAATTACTTCGCCGGCTAACAACAGATGAAGATGATTACGCAAGGCACGTTCGATACGTTCGAATCACACATACGGACGGTGGAGCCGGGTTTTCTTTAGGACATGACCGTTCACCTTTAGTCCCTCGGATTGAAGGTCAGCCATATAATGACCATGTGCGAGCCCTTCTAGACATATGTCGTGGCCGGATCCGCGCTTTCAAGTAAGAACGAATAATTCTTGGTGTTCTTGGAAACCGCTCCGTTGTTGACAACCTTGTTGTATATTGCTACTGAATTTCTAATATGGGCTTTATCAAGATGGCGCACTTGCGAAGAGAATATCCCTCCCGTTGTCCTCCAAGACTTGATCGCAAAGCAAGGCACGAACCTTACTACCTTGACCCTGACGTTTCAATTTTCTGATGCAGGAGAATCTGGAGTATATCCTAGTAGCTATACGGTCTTCGAAATGCCTCCGAATAGTTTACCCATGCTTCGGAAACTTTCAATTCGTGAGATGAGTTTAGGAAGCCATGCCATTCAGGTCCATCACTTGTTGAATGCTACTCCGGTTTTGCGAGAATTTTCATGTCGGGCCCTTATGGCACTGGATTTGAGATCCGGGACGGTCCTAAGTTTTGATGACTATGAATTAGCAAGCTTCGTCACACTCGGGTTGGGGGAAGTTCAGAATTTCACTCAGCTCGCCGACTTATCCATATTTCAAAGTCTCAGAAGGTTCAATCTCAGGAAACTGAAACTTGAGGAGCTACATCTAACGGAAAATGCTGCTCAATGCATATGCACAAGAGAGCTCCGATATCTAGAGATACGTAACTGCTATGCCGCCCACGGGTTTTTGGAAAACTTACAACCCGGGACCATGTTACTCCATACATGCAACTTCGTAATGTCTGGTATCAGAGATGGATGCAAAGGCTACAATTATTTTCTAGATAATCTAAAGCCCGGTCTTGGGTGCCTATTGTACACTTTCTCTGGAAGCGAGATCGTAGGACCCCAAGGAGAGCATAATTCTTACAACGAACCGTCATTCCCGTTGTCAGCCCAGTTCGTATCAAGGCATAAAGATACTCTTAAAGCTTTTTCGTACATTGTATTTACGACCGGACGATCGAGGCAGAGAAGGGGTGGGGTAGGAAAGCTTGAGGATGGCAGTTACACGATACCCGAGGAATTCTCAAGATTGAGGGAAATTTGCATGCCTGTCAATATTCACGCGGTTCGTACTGTCCTTGACACACACAATCCAGAAATTACTTGCCACAATTCGGCGAGAATTTAGAAGGGCAGATCTAACTGTTTTTCATCTTAATTTGAAGACCAACATACCTCAGACGTCTCCAGAGGAGCGAAGTAAAGGGATATGGTCCCCAAGCTACGAGCTCTGGATGCCAATGACAATTACACCGGAAAAGTTTGACGGATTGCAACATCTATACTCTATACAGTTTGTGCTTACAAAGACGCTATACCGTAACAACCTTTACGAACGAATTATAGAATACTGTCAGTCCGGGAAAACTGATAAGAGTGATGTCATTGCGCGGATTGCAGAAACAAGAGAGGTCACTGCGCCACAGATTAGGAGTTTAAAGGAGATACAAATTGACCTTCTCCAAATTTATGCCATAGAGGTGGCGATTTCCTACGGCCGATGGTATTCGAAAATGTTTGACGGACCACCTGGTTTGAAATTGATATTCTTTGTTCAGAATATCTTGCTCAATAATCCTTCTGGGTACAAAATTCAATGGGCACCTGCACACGATGCGGCTTCAGTGGGCAAATATACACCACTACTTACCATTGTGGAGAATGTCGATATGGTGCAGAAATCAGAGAACATGTTATTCCGGTATGTTGAACCTAGGTTTCTGTCCCGATGCGGTTTTCATTAGTACTAACGTATCTAACCCCGCCTAGGCATAGGAAATTAGATCTTTAGTGACCAAAGTTATAACTATTTCGCTAGTATAATGTACTGTTAAAATTATATTCGTGCAGATGGCACAAAGCCTGTCAATACCATGTCTCGGAGAAATTGCATGATGCTCCAAGTTTGTATCTACTTGTAATCACGCCCTATGCTACTAACTATAAGACGAATATTGAGACTATTTTCTAAATCTACTAGAGTAAACCCGTCTCCTCTCTAGCTACAGACATAGGTATAGATTTGATTATACGGCGCGGGAATCGAGCCGCAAATCGATTCATCATGTCTGCGTTGAGAACAAAAAAGACCACACGCCGCATGGACCCCTGAAGTCCAGCTAGCTAGCGCACGATCGGATCGCATTCCCCACAGCCAGCCAGCGGAGCACAGCCAGCGGAGCACAATCAACCAGCTAGCCTCTAGGATCTGGATCCAGCAATACTATTATATATGCGTCTGCAGGATAATCTTGTGATGGTCTTCTACCCTTAAGCGTCTTTGTTGTCTTCTCTAGCGGCGTTTGTTTGTTCTTTGCTGCGATGCGTTTCTTTAGCTTTCGCTTCTGTCTATGCGTTCTTCCGATATCCGTATTCGCATCATCCAAACATCATGACCAGACCCTCTTCTCTCAAACCAGTTCCCAGCGATCCAGCGGTATAAACCTCAATTCTACCACCGTACCCCTCTCCCTCCGCTACCTCGTCCATTCCTTCGAGACTCTCCAATCCGCCTTCTTCTCTGAGGAGCGCGGCGACTATCCCGACGCAATCGACTGGACCGCGGCTGTAATCCAAACCCACGCCGTCAGTGCCCTCCACAGCGTCCTCCTCTCCCCGCTACCCAAGAACGAAACCGAAAATATAATAAACATCTACTTCCCCGATATAATATCCTTCTACAATACCCAAAATGTGGGTGCCCTTCGTTTCCAAGCTTACGACGACATGCTCTGGGTGGTCCTCGGCTGGCTTGCCGCCGTAAGATTCCTAGACGCATACCACTACCTCCTACCAGACCATTACAACGAACAATTCTACAACTACCGCGAAGAATTCGCTCTCCGGGCTCGCGAGTTTTACTTTTACGCCGAGAAGGGATGGGACGAGTTATTCTGTGGCGGGGGGTGTATCTGGAACCCCAATCTGAAACCGTACAAGAACGCCATCACGAACGAGCTATTCATCTCTGCTAGCGCGCAGATGTATACTACCTTCCCGCCAGAGTATAATCCTGGCTCGCAACGGTCGGGGACCGAGAAGGTGGACGATGATGCGCGGGATATAGCGTACTTGCAGAACGCGGTTAAGGCTTATGCGTGGTTTAAGGGTAGTAATTTCACGAATCCTGCCGGGCTAGTTATCGATGGCTTCCACATTAGTAGTTATTGGAAGCGCAAGTGCGATGAGAGGGATGAACAAACGTATACTTATAATCAGGGCGTGGTGCTCAGTGGGCTCAGAGCGTTGTGGGAGATGACGGGGAAGCGGGAATACCTGTTGGATGGGTACATGTTTGTGGGAAGCGTGATTACTAGCATGGGAGAAGTCGGGGAGATGGTCAGGGATGGAGTGTTGGAGGAACATTGCGATAGTTGGGGGTGGTGTAATCAGGATGCGCAAGCGTTCAAAGGTATTCATCTTTCTCTTATGGTGTTTGATTAACTATATGGCAAGGGAGACTAATGAGGGTGTATAGGCATATTCTTTCACCACCTGACAGCATTCTGCTCGCCACATCCATTCACTAGAACGTGGAACTCTGATGAGGAAAAACATACTCCAGGGTTGGACGCTCATATCGAACAGTGTAAACGCTGGTTCCCCTTTATCATGGATAATGCCGGAGCAGCGTGGTCGACACGACAGGTCAACACCTCGGTGTTTGGGATGTGGTGGTCCGCGCCTAATTTTGAGAAGGACCCAGATTTTGGGAAGAAGCTTCGAAGGGGAGCCATCGATTTGATAAGAGATCCCGAAGCTGTCGACTTTATCAATACCGAGAGAGGCAGGGATTGGAAATTTGGTGCTACAGAGGCGGAGTTACGATTAGGAAGGGAAAAGAAGATAAACTGGGAGGGAGCGGATGGAAGCAAAAATTCTGAGTCTCTCGTCCACACTTTGTGGCGAGGCGATTTGAACGATAGATTTAGAGGACGAACTGTGGAAACACAGACGGGAGGCGTTGGAGTTATGAGAGCGCATTGGGAGTTTGGTACTCTATTTGACGATGACGAGTATAGGCAAGGACCGAGGCTAGGGCTAGGACCGAGGCTAGGACCCAAGGATGGATAGACGATTGATTCCAAGCGCATGCATTAATTGTTAGGAGTTGAATTTCCCGGAGTTTCATCTATTAGATTCTGAAGTTGTGTTTGGAAGTTTTATTATTTACTATATCATTATGACATTGAAGACTAAGTATATTTATGAACGCTTTGTGTCCGATTCTGAGTAATATCAAACATCAAACCCAAAGTCCTTAGTAGCTCCCGATATATCATTATCTTCTAGATCAGATTGGATCTATTCTCTTACGACCTAACATACTGGAGTATTGAGCTGCCTCAAGGTGTGGATGCGCCGTTCCCTACGGGTAACATTCAACTACTCTTGCCGTTCAAGATGGGTATAATGCCAAGTGGTTTTTGTGCTCTTCAGATGAGAAGTACCTACAAGATTGCCACGATGTATACGGCTATAACATGCCAATCTGATTTGTAGTCACATAAACCTCAGAGCTTACGGCCATATCAATTTGCTCCCAGCAACCTTATAGCCCGTCCCAACCACCTCTGCCGTCCCATCTTCTCCAATAACTTCCTCTCCTTTATCCGCGCCCATCCAACAAATCTGCACCCGGTCAATCTCCAACTTTTCCGCCCACACATGATTATGGTACTTCTCCAACATCTCCGTAGCATCAAATGTTATCGCCTGGTTTTTCCAGTCCGAGCTATGCTTATGTTTCCCTTTTGTTTTGGCCTTCGGGGGAGCCTTTAGGAGTTTTCTTTTATTACAATAAATTGTATTTGCAACAGTAGCATGAAGTCTTAGAGGACGGTTATCAGGCTGCAGAATCTTCTCTTGAAGAAAGTGCTCGCGGAGGGAGGATGCGAAGCGGTATAATCTTGACTCGCCACCACCACCATCCAGACCATCAGTGACGGGATCGCTCGGTGGGATTACCAGCACTCTGCACTTTGTGCTATCGCGCGCGCCCATATCTTCGAGTCCCCTTAGCGAGACGTAGAGCCCTTTATCAGCATCGTTAGGGATGTGCTCTGACGGTAAGAATTGCGAAAGATCTAAAGATTCGAGAGTGGATATGGCGTGGTTTTGCTGCTCGGGGGTTACGAGGTTCATTACTCCAAGTGTCAAGTGGAGGGTGTTGAAGTATCGAATGGCACCTGGTGGGATTGCAGCCCAGTTGCCATCTGAAGATTTGGTTTCTTGGGATACTTCATCGATTGCGAATTGTTTGATGGCGGATTTGAAGGATTGGTATGACATCGGGAGGGTATCATAGTGCTGCCCGTGAAGGGGCAAGCAGAGAAAGTGAGTTGGCGGGGACCTTCCGGGTCTGGATGTTCTCTGGGCCGCCGCAGATGTTGATGCCGATGGTTGCTCACCAGAGCTATGGGCTTCCTCGGCGCCTGAGCCCTCGGGAGACATTATCCAAGAGTTGGTCGAAGAATAATATCGTATGGCTCTATAGGGTATACTGGATCTAGAGGCCTGTGTCGCTAATCTCGAGTCTTTGAAACACCAGACGATGCGGCTAGAATAAGATGTTCCTAACATCTATCAGGTGGTGAGGCTTTGACAAAGACGCAGCGTGGATATATTAAGAATTGGATTTCTGGTGGATTACACTTTTGCAATTTAGCGTGAAGTTGGTAAATACGTAAATCAAAAGACACATATTGGAGGTTCGCAAATTCAATAGCATTTCCGTCAATTTGACCTTCCAGTATAATTGATAAAAACGATATACAATTTAGCAACTGGGCCAACAGCATGCGTCGCGAGAAATTATGGTGGATCACAGCCAATTCGAAGTTGATGTAGCAGGATCGAGCTAATTCGGGACTAGCTACCATCTTCAACAACCACACCTCCAACACAAACCCGACCAACCGTGCATGATATAGTATAGGAAAAGGTAAGATATCACATTTACTAGAGGCCTTAGAAGGACCGGCCCTGCCGCCCCCATAACAGCTAGCATATGCCCCAAGCCCGTGAGCTTTTACCGTTGAGCTTATGCAATCCTAGTAACCCAATAGAAGCCTCTCATCAATGCTTGCTCTCGTAGTGTTGAGCCAAACCACTCGGATAAGCAAAGGAACTACTACATGATTCGCACTGGAACCTAGTGTTCCCGGTTTGTTTCCTCGCAGCGATAAGGTGCTTCTCTAGCGAATCTTGCGATCGGGTTGATCGGAGGCAGTGATAGCAAGTATACCCATGATGACATTTGGCCTTTGCAAGATGGCATTTATTCATCCGTCGGTAAGTTTCGAGAGGCCGAGTGATCCAACCGGACGTCTTCCCCACTGTTATCGGGGAGATATCCTTCGCATTCTCCTTGCCGTTTATGTATAATCGCAGAATAATCATGTGCATGAATTTACGGGCCTTGATCCCTTGGGTGCAAGTGTCTGTCTCGAAGTGCAGTATCATCGCTGCCGGAGAGGGGAATCCCTTGCCGCAATCGCATTCGTGTGTTCTCCCGACGTGGGCGGAAGATCGAAGATGCTACTCGAAATGGAGTTCTATGTTAGCCCTGGGGATTGATTGATACGGACTGAGTCTCCTGATTGGAAGGTGACCTACAGCATCTAGCTGAGAGGCACTTTGCCAGTGCCTCTTGTGGTAGCGGCAGTAGTAGGACATTTTCTGGGGGATCCGGAGCTCCGTGCTAAGAGGGAGATGCGTGTATACGTGTGAATGTCCTGACGGACAGGGCTCGTGCCTGAATTATTCGAGCTGTTCGTACATCACTAAATTATGGAGGCACAGCAGAACGCTGTTATGGTACTGGTAATGGAATTAACAAGTGGTCTGGCGAGGTGCACAGTCAATTTCGAGAGATATTTCCTGTTACACTTGTGACTTATTTCCGGGTTTACTGGTGCAGAAAGGCCAGCAAGCTTTATTCTAGCTTCTACCGCTTAGCTTAGCTATTCGGGTTTTAGCCTAGGGAGGTAGTTGCTAGAAGTAGCCGGAATAATTTGGTATGAGAGTGTAGTATATGAACAAGTATCGTATTGTGAATTTAAGTTGACCGGTGAAGAACAGAACCCTTCGCAAGTCCCATCATAAGAATAATCTTTTATAACATGGGAGCCAACAGAATTCGTCACCTCGTTCGCCTTGATCACAGTGAATGAAGTGAGAAGTCCAAAGTGTTGTGCAGAGTTTCAAAAGAAAAAATTGTACGAAATTTTCTGCTTGGTTTTCTAAGTCCATAAGTGGATTAAGTGCTCCCGCAAGCTCTGTGAACGTCTGTAACAGCTAATAGAAGAAAATCCAATAAATATAAAATCTAGTTAGTTTTTGTAAACATGTATGGCTATATTAAAGCCATATCGAGCATCAAAATGGAGAATAGTTCTAAGCACCTCGACCTGGAGAGGGTAGCTATGTATGCTCCTACCAAGAAACTCTAGATCTGATAACCTCAGGGGTAGGTCGTCTCAGATAACAGAACCGTGTGAAAGTGGTGGCCGCTTCTTCAAACCGTGCCGGCATGCATTTATCCAAACACAAGTAGATTTGAGGGTCTCCCACGAGGGACCAGGTGGCATGACCTGCTGCAGCAAAGACATTGTCGTACAGTTCCTCATGCCCCCGAAGAGCTTCGCGAGGCACACCAGTAGCTCTGATATCAGCGGGACGGGCAATATACCTAACAACCTTATCGTCGGTAGCACAGTTCTCACATATCCATCGTCGACATTTAGAACATATCCGGCATGACATGCAACCGCAGCAGCGAGCGAAAAGCGGCGGGTAAGACCCATTACGTAGAGGGGTAGGCTGATTTGCCGCCTTGGCTGAGCCCGTTAGCGGTGGCGGACGTAGAAGTGGTAGCCAGTCCATTGGCGATTTTCCATATACAGCTGGCCCCTCTGGTGAAGTACCACAGTTCATACATCCGTTCCCCAAGGCGAGATTTGCTAATCGGAATGGGAGCCGTTCGTCGATACCCAGGGCGGCTGCACCTTCCGTCGTATGCTTCGGCCCGCGACATAACACAGTGTCGAGTTTGATTTTGTCTTTTGTGGCTGTAAATATTTGGTTCCAAATTATGGACATCCGGGCCCAGTCTGTATCCCGTGTGTACGGGTCTGCATGCATCCCTAAGGCTGGGAGGTACCATCTGTCAATGGGCGCGTCCGTTACTGGCTGGGTCAGATATTCGAGAAGTTTGGACCGTGACAATTTGAGACCAAGTTTCTGACCTGACTGATTGCGTATGGGATCGAATATGTATAAGGCCTGCAATTTTGTAAGCCCCTTCGGTCGTCCCGGCCGAACTGCGTCCTGGAGTATATTTGCGAAACGTTGAAGTTCCTGCTGGAACCTATGTATTCCGATGACGCTCAAAATCCGGACATTGAAACGTCCTGTGGTGTCGAGGATGATTTCCTCCAGTATATCCATGGTAACTCCCATCCGGTCCATTATCAGCGTCGATACGTTTTTGAGCACGTGCAGTCTTCCAAGGTCGTAGAATATTCCACGCAAGGGGCCCGAGAAGAATTCCTCTTCCGTAAGGGCCTCGTCCATCCGCTGGGAACGCCATGATATGCCGCCGGAATCTATGGGGGTTTTGTCTACTTTTGCGATTGGGAGAGTGGAGAGATTGAGACGGCGGAATGTGTCGGGGGATGCCTTTAGCAACTGGCGGTAGGCGCGGGAAGTAGAGGACAGGGCAAGGACAGAGACGATTGAGAGATGTGGAATTACCAGGTTGAATATGAGGGGATTAGTGAGGATATCTATCAGAGATATGGGAAGAGATGACATCATGGAATGGCATCCTCGGGTTATAACTGGCATTCACATTGATCATATAACAAAATGGCAGTTTGGTTTACGAGACCAACGCCAACATCGTTCAGCTTGAAAGGTCGCGCAGAGGAAGGAGATATCAACACACAAATCATAACAGAGTCGGGCGGTAGAAAGTGTTGTATACAATTTGTTGGTTGGTTGGAAGTGTCACTTGCGGACGACTGCCAGGAACATTCGATGCATAAGCATATCCGCCACAACAATCGCATCCCATCGCATTCAATTCCTCATTTATTGTTGAAAAGTATACTAATCGTCAATTTCACACACACTAGTATTATGCAAACACCCTACCACTAACCAAAGCTTAGTGCTATCATAAAGCGAGACCATTGAAAGGTGCAATTGCCCGATATATATCGCTGAGACCTCCTCCTCCCGGTGAAGGCAAACCGGTAGTTCGCACAAGTATAAAGAGTGCCATCGAACAACCCCGCATCGTATGGAAAACACACGACGACACAACCGACATCCAGACGCGACAGGCGGAGATGATTAATATCAATCCTAAGATTTGGTGTTGGATTTCCTGCGTTGGCGCAAGATTGGTCATATTTCGTGCTGTCCGGGCAGCTGCATTTTTGGCGAGCAGCTGAAATTAAAAGCCCTCAAAGGGCTCCTTTAGTCGCTGCCGCTCGGGTCCTTCGTTCCAAATATCACGAATCAGCCGTTCGTTTCGTCTCTCAACTGCTGCTCGTTTCTGTAAACAAACCTTTTTTCCGCTCAAGAAGAAAACAAGTCTTTTTTTGTCATTACGACGGTGGCAAGGTGCAGCCAAGGGCACCGCGCAGAATGGGACTGTAGACGGTACGAGTTTGGGAGGTATCGAATACGGGTTCTGGCGCAGAGCTTGCTATGGCTTGAAAGGTTCTCAGCATCACGAAAGAAAGTATCTCCACAGAAAGACTTAAAATGTAACCTTGGGCGACCTGGTGATCCACTTTTTGACAAGCTTTGAGACCCTGGGTGAATGCTGCTAGACCGCCCCCTTAAATAGCAGCCAGTTTACACATGCGGTTAGGAGCAACAGGGAGTTTTTGGCCCTGTCGCAACAGTGTGGCAGCAGCGAATTCGCCCACAATTCTTGTTATTGGGTGCTCTTGATCCGGAAGTCGGACTACGGCATGGCATGGATGATGTCTGGATGGTGTGCGGATGGTGTGCCAATTAATTTTGCTGAACAGTCTTTTTAATCTCTTCACGTCGTCCCTCCTTTCTCTTCCCTTCATCAACCCTCCGTCGTCGACGCCACACCAAAAAGATACTGACAACTGCTTGTCATTCGTTTCTGGCAGTTGCTCGTTCTTGCTTTTCTACCATTCGCTTTCCCGATACTTTCGTGACATTCGTTGAGGCTTCTTTTCGTTCACTCCCGGTTCCCATCTGTTGCCTCTTTGTTCAAAAAGGGGTGCCATCACGACAAAGCAGAGCCCCTGACTACCACACAACGCAGAGACCGAAAATCCGCACGCGAGAGAGAGACAGACTGAGAGGGTTATATCTGCCGGTGGCCTGGAAATAGTAATTTCTTTGCGTATTCTTTTTTGGGGATTGAACGGGTGGACTGTCATTCACTTCCATCGTAACTATCTATCCCACAAACCTCGTCGGGCGATAGTGCACAAAATACACACATATACATATCTACAATGGTCCGTTTGTCGATAATTGGCGCAGCAGCGCTGTTAGCCTCGTCAGTCTCAGCTCAGCTGAAAAAGGACTGCGGTGATGGCTTTGGGAACTGCCCCTCAAACAAACCATGCTGCTCTCGTAAGTCCGCCGTCGCTTCTCAGTCTGATGCAGTATTTTCTTAGGACGGCCACAACTAATCACTGCCCTTCTATCCAATAGAGTACGGTCAATGCGGTATCGGTGCATACTGTCTAGGAGGATGCGACATCACTTTCTCGCACAAGTTGGATTCTTGCATGCCTGCCCCACAGTGCGAGTCGACAACCTACAAGTTCACCGATTTCAAATCCTCACCGATTGTCTCAAACACAAAATATCTTGGTGACCCATCGACCGCCGACTGGGTCAGTGATGGCCAGCCCCTCTATGCTAACGGCGTCGTCTACCTCACTATGGCGCCAGACACCGTCGGAACCGTGCTTGCTTCGACGAGATACGTCTGGTACGGCAAGATTTCTGCCACGATGAGGACCTCGCGCGGGCAGGGTGTCGTCAGCGCTTTCATCATGATGAGTGATGTTAAAGACGAAATCGATTACGAATGGGTTGGTGTTGACCTCAAGACATCGCAGACCAACTACTACTGGAACGGTATCCCGGATTGTAAGTTTAATCGGTCACTCTGTACGCTCCGACATGAAATCTAACCATCCTTGTGTGAATAGACACCCATTCCGGCAACATCAGTCTTGGTGGTGACTCCAACACTTACTCCGAATGGCACACATACACCATCGACTGGACCCCAGATAGCATCACCTGGTCCGTTGACGGCCAGGTCGGTCGCGTGCAAAAGCGCTCTGATACGTACAACGCTACATCAGGCAACTGGGAATTCCCCCAAACCCCATCCCGTGTTCAGCTTTCTCTCTGGCCCGGTGGTCTCGCTACCAACGGCAAGGGCACAATCGACTGGGCCGGTGGTCTGATCAACTGGAACGACGATGAAATCAAGAAGAACGGATACTTTTACGCCATGGTCAGGGATGTCACCGTCGAATGCTATAACCCACCTTCGGGCGCCTCTGGCAATGGAAAAACCTCCTATGTCTACAAGGATCTCAAGAAAGTCAACACATCCGTCGTCCTTAGCAATGACCGAACATACCTCAAGTCGTTCCTCGCAACCGGTGAAGACCAAGACAAAGATTTACCCCCAGCGCAATCCAAGGCCACAACTATCATTTCCACTGACGCTGCTGGTAAAGCCACAACCGTCATTAGCACTGTCGCTCCCACAATCTCCGATGTTGGAACCGTTCCTGGTCTCGATGGCGCCGGTTTTGACAGTGGTGATTTGAACAGCGGCGGTGACGACACTAACGGTGGTGGCGGCGGCGGCAGCGGTGGATCTGGTACCGATTCTTCCGACCCAACAAGCACAGGATGGAGCCAGACCGACAGTAATGTCAAGACCGGAGCAGCGTCAAATCTAATTTTCGTATGGGGAAATGCTATTGCCATGATGGTTGTGGGTGCTCTAATGGTAACACTGTAAAAGATGTGAAAGTGATGGATTGCATGATTCTGGAGTGTATCTCTTTCTCATTCGTTTGCCATGTTTTTAAAGTTTTGGAGTAATATTGATAATCGTTCATCATATCTATGTTTACTGGGCCTCGCGATTCCTCTGTGTATTCTTTTTCTTTTTCACAAAAGAATGACTTTTTTTGATTTCATCGGTAGTTTGTAACTGGAGGATAATTAACTGATAGCTTTTTTTTTCAGTTGTCAAGAGTCTGGCCGCTTGGAATATAATCCACTTTTTCACACATTTTTTCTAAAACTTCGTCACCTTGACCTTTGAAGACGCTGTTACTATTATTCCACTTTGTGCTTTTACACCGTTATATTCTTATGTATACTTTCTTCTTCGTAATGACACTGTCTTGTTCTTCCACACCAAAGTCTCCGACGGGCTCAGAGTACTCTTCACATCGTGAAAAAAAGTACAACTATGGTAAAACGCCTCATTTCTGGAAACAAGGCTACACCAGCTATTTACAGTTTAGGGTATGCCTGAACCCCATATTTCGTTTCTGCAGGTACCACCACACCATCTTCTTCCCCGTTTGGGGAAGAGGGCGCCGTTACGGATTTTTAGTGTGTATCATCCGAAGCCGGTATGGTGGAGCTCGGCGTACAGCTTTCAGCGACGACATGCAACAACGCTATAGCCTTGTGTCTAATATAATGTCTTTTATACGATGGGGACAAAACTCGTCTAGAAGGGATATTGGTAAATGTGTACTGCTAAATACTGATTTTACTGTTCTATATATTAGACGTCTGTGGGCCCCTTGTACCCACAATGGTCTTACAGAATGTCTCCGTTCCGCACGGAGTTCTATGACGCTATATAGAAGCCGCGGCGATGATACGCACGACTATTCGCGGAGATATAGATGTGAAATACGCCGGGAAACTCGGGAATAGCCGGGTATTCGACTCTATACTTTGGGATAAAGAATCTTGTGGGTATATCGATACCTGGCTACGTTTATTAGCAAGATCTCGTCCACATGTTCGTGGGGGGTGTGTCAATCGAACAACAGAATACTGAGCATATGTTTTTTTTTAACCGGGGTTTAAGGCAACATTGAGATATAAGGATAAATACATCGCGAGTGTTATATTCAAATCTCCTAGTGGAAAGCACGATAGGCCCAGCGCTCGCATTTGATATCTATGAAGGATACATTCATGCTATGTAGGACCATTATTCAAGACTGCAATAATATAAGATCTATCTAGTTAATTTAAATACAAGTGCCCTAGGGTTTTTTTGCTACTAATTTCCGGCATAAATCAGATGATCTAGAAGAGCTTAAAAGGGAGGGGGTCTTTTATCTTCTGGCGTAGACTTCAAGCGGTCAGTCAACGATCCGTCTGGGTTTATGTAGTTGCACTGGAAGAAGCAGTCAAGAGAAGTTGCCTACAGGGTTGCAGAATTTATTGAGATTAGTGGAGGGGTTTGGTAAGCACAATAGGAAGAGAAGGAGAGAAAAGTATTCGCATCGACAAGAATTGAAAACTTACATTGCCATCTTCGTAGTATCGATCTTGCCACACTGGTTTAGGGAACCCCCACCAGGACTTCTGAGTGGCATCAAAGGACAGATCCGGCAGTAGTGCCACATTGGCACAGTACGGAAAGACACCTGGATTCCAATAATCATCCGAGGGATTTCCGTTATGATCGGTATGAAAGGCGAGCACAACACGATCCGGTGGACCCATATAGAATTGTATGTAATCTCTCATCCAGCCATCGGGCTTTTTCATATCGCGGTTCAGGTGCTGAGGGGAGGCTCGTATTATGGGTAGTCCTTGGACTTGCAGAGAACATTGGTTCTCTCCGCTACCGTCACATTCCACTTTGTCGTCCGCGTCTTGGAGCACGGTGCTTAGCTTTTGTTCTGGGAGTTCTGGGGTCCCGGCTTGATATACTTCTAGGTACATTTCGTCTGTCCAGCTCAGCCGTGGGGTGCCTTCATAGGTGCCGCCTCTCAAGTTGGCCATATATACCCATTCGATGTGTAGCCGGCATATTTTGGCTTTTTCTGCTTGATCGACTGGAATTGTAAATGGTGGCGGGGGTGGAGGCGGAGGCGGGTCTCCTTGAGGCCTGCCGTGTGAGAGTGTACCGATACGAGAGAGAACAACGACAAAGAAACCTAGAAGAGAGATTCTAAGAAACATCGATAATATGCTGTACTCGGGTTGTCGTAGGAAATATAGATATGCTGATATTCGGATAATATTGTTGGCAGATGCGCAAAAAGTATATATCTATTGAACGAATGGGATTTGAATGCTACGAAATATTCAAGAGTCTTCAATCTACAAGGTGTCTGTACGCAGGGCGTAAAATATATCTTCAAACTTTCGATGGAATTTATGGCGGTTCTATTCAACTAGAATTCGAAGGGCTTAAGAGCTACTCCTGTATGCTGTGCAACAGGTCTTCGATGCCATGACGTATGGTAGGTGAATGTAGTACGACTTCCATGCTGGATGCTATCACAGTCAAGCCGGTCTGAAGAGTTTTACCTGTGCCCCCAGTTTCAGACTCTTGCAGTTTTCCGAACCTTGTAGCTTCTGTTGGCTCTTTATAATTTATTCCTTCAAGTTTTATAGAAACCCCTAGCTAGCATCACATATCATATCCGCTCTAACAAGCGATAGTGCTACCAAATGAATATTTACCACAGAGATCTATGGTGCATTGCTGCCTTTGAATCGGTTGATCTAGTATATTTATAATATGACTCAAGAAGCGATTAGTATACGTAGGAGTAAGGAGTGTAACAAAAATAGAAGGTAAAAATTTAAAACCGAGGATTAAGGATTGAGATAACAAATCAAGTGTGGTCTCGTGGTAAACTAGCAACACCAAGTATTTTAATAAACATGGAATACAGATGGCAAGGAACCTCAAGTTTAGTTGGCCCTGTAGTCACACTAGATACGAAGCAGAAAGCCTTGTATATGGTCCCATAACATCCTAGAGTAAAATTGAGGGCAGAAATGACAATATACCTTCATTTGCGTTGCCAAATCACAAAGATTTCCAACATACAAGCGGCACGGCCGGACACGAACGGCACCAACTATCTCCAAGCATCTTTACTCTGCACGAATCGTAATGCTCAGGAACGTTGTGACTCGTGTGTTGGATCTATGAAACGTAGGTGTTATACCTAAGATGGGTTATCGTGGCAAGGTCCTGACATCTAATTCTATTGCACATTAACATGTGCCATTAAAATGTCCCACATACATCCTTTTGCTACCAGTTTTGGCCGCGGTTTATAGCTAGCATATAAATTTAAACTGTTAATGCTACCCGTAGCCTGGTTTTGCACCGAGAGCACTGGTGTTAGAATATAGGGTAGAACAGTACGGTCATCCGTCGGGCGGTCGGTGGAATGGTAATATTAGGCCATCCCACTCCTAGCGTTGCCCGATTCCGAGCCTGAACCTCGGATTTCATGCGACAGCATGCATAGCGACACGCTTATCTTATCCATTCCTCAGATCGTGAAAATAGACTTGCGAAAGAGAGAACTCTTCTTTTCATAGAGCTCAGGTATCGTACCACCCTATCATCTATTAAATTCAGCTCTCATTAGCGGCTGGAGCAAGCCAAATATAGAGACTGGGTTTTAACGTTTTACCGTGGAAAGAATCGAGTGCTCTGGCGCCATTGGCCTGCTCGGAGCAATCTCGGGGAGACAAAAAAATGCAACTAAGCCCAAGAATGTGTTGATATAAAAGCTATCAATCGATAAGCCGCTGCAGCTAGCAACTAGCTTCGGCAAACCTTGTCCCGGCCGGCCGTTGATCTCCCCATGCATAATATTCTAGCGGCATGGGGTCATCTGCACAGGCTCATGATTCATATGCTACGTCGGCGTGACGATGGGCAATGTCGATGGTTTGGGGATTGCTTAGAGCTTAGTAATCCAATTCAATATTGCGCACTGCACATCGAAGTAATCGGTTAGCAATGCGCCAAAGCAATTGCCTGCCTCCTCTACACCTCTGAGAAAATATCCATGGGTTACAATTTCGGTTCAGATGTTGTTTGTTATCAGTCCAGACCTAGTTCGCCTTCCCGTGTTCATGCAGGTAAATGGCAACCTTATCACAAATTTTATCTATTTTGTGGAAATGGCGTTTAGAATTCTCCACAATTTCGCCCAGAACAGTTTCCTGAGCTGCCGTTAGCCTCGACACGGGTCCCACACACTCCAGATGCCATGATGAAACCGATAAAATTCTAAATTCTCAATTACTAAGCCGTATCTTATGATTTTATTACTCATTTCATCGTGTTTTGGCCGTCTTGGGGTCTCGGATTCATACCGATGTGAAGACGTAGGTTATATAAACTTCATTGCAATTAAGAAAGGTGCTCATGATCCCTCTCCAATGCGATCACATACATGGCAATCAACCCAACACCGCATTGATAGCAAATCTATAGGGTCACCGGATTACTCGGTCTTCGATTTTTCCAAGATTTCAATTATATATTCATATCGCCTTAAAATTTCAAAATAAATTAGGCATTTTAGAATCAGAATTCAGTATGGGTTTCAGGTTGAAGACACCGCCGCCATATATTTGGTATGCCTTGTTTATGTCTCAGGCAGGGTTATTGTTCGGGTTTGTTCTAATCTGCTCTTACCCAGCTAACTGTTGACACGCATTCTAACTTCATGTATCTCCAGTTTTGACACTGGATCAATTGGCCCTATCACGGTTATGGACCAGTTTCAAAAAGACTTTGGTCATACTTCTCCCACAATGCACGGAGTGATTATATCGATGATATTGTTGACAGCAGCCATGTCATCGGTGTTTGCCGGCCACCTCGCCGATAAAGTCTCAAGAACGCATACGACTTGTCTAGGGGCCAGTATATTCGCAATTGGCTCACTGCTTCAGGCAATAGCTGGCTTTGGCACTTCATCTCTTCCTGCCAAACTAGGTGTCTTGCTTCTTGGCCGCTCGATAGCTGGCATAGGCGAGGGCTTCTTCCTGACCTCTGCACAAGTTTACATCATAGAAATTGCGCCGGGTCATGTACGCGGCCGCGTGACCTCCATTCTTTTTATTGGAATAACTTCTGGCCTCTGTCTCGGCTACTTTCTCTGCTATGGTACCTCGCAAATTCAAAGTACCATGGCCTGGCGGATTCCGTTCATCTGGCAAGCTGGCATTGCCACAAATCTCTCTGTTGGCTCTCTATTTCTCCCTCACTCACCACGCTGGCTTCTGCATGTCAACCGCCGCGACGAAGCCATGGTTGTCCTTGAAAAAATGGGTATGGGTACGGCAGCCGAGCGTGAAAAGCAAGAACTACTCGCAATCCGCGAGAACGCAACTACTCAAGAAGGCAAACCACACGGTATCAAATCGATCTTGAATGCGGGTAAATCTCTCAGACTTCTCGCCAAGAAACAAAACCGCTGGCGGGCCTCACTTGCTATATTTATGATGATATGTCAACAGACAACCGGTATTGATGGGGTTTTGTATTATGCACCAATCCTCTTCTCCCAAGCAGGACTATCCTCTCAATCTGCCTCGTTACTTGCATCTGGCGTAACTGCAATATTAATGTTAATCAGCACAGCAATATCTCTGACTTACTCGGACCGTTGGGGCCGTCGTCCAACCCTCCTGTACACTGGATTTGGTATTGTTCTCTCCATGTTTCTCATTGGTGGACTCTATGCTTCTCCCAGTGCGGACACTTCCGGGGCAAAATGGACTATTGTGGCAGCTATTTACCTTTTTGTGATCACATTTACTATTGGATGGAGTATGATCCTACGAATATACGCGGTGGAGATACAACCTATGGAAACGAGGGCTACAGTGAATAGTCTAAGTCATTCCGCGAATTGGGTTGCGAACTATGTTATCGCGCTTACAACCCCAATGTTTTTAGCGAAGAGTGCCTATGGTCCCTATTTTTTCTTCGGCGGGTGTACTGCTTTCGCGTTATGTGAGTATTCTCTTACTGTTTGATTGGTTTGGCTAAGTTTAGGGGAGAAAGGCTAATGGAATGAACAGTGGTCTATATCTTTTACATGCCTGAGACACAGGGCATCGGCTCGTTAGAGAACATGGACAAGGTCTTTGAGATTACCCCGTTGAAGAAGATAGGGAAAACGATCAAGGAAAGAGTTAACAGATCCGGAAATGGGACTGGAACAGTGCGTCCTAGTGAATTTGAGATGCAAGTTTAAGGCATTATTGTGAGTTCGAGGCTACATTTAAAGACATTTTTGGTATATAAAGATTGTTAGTGCATGCGAGTTGTTTTTTTACTTAAACTAGATAAATATAAAAATACACGGAATTAAGCTTAGATCATAGTTAATATATATAGATTTCTCATGAATAATAATGATAAGTCATAAATAAAACTACGACAACTTTTCAATAGTAACCCCCGCTTAGAGTTTAGATTCCCTTTGAATTAATGTTATACTGTCTAAGATTTTGCCGCAACTCTCTCTACCCACTCTTTGTACTTCGCACAGGCATTTCGACTCAGAATACCTGCCCTCCCTTCCTTCTCTGCATCCTCCATATGCCAGATCCCATCGGGAGCGGTTATCCAATTGAACCAGTCCAGATGCAAGATTCCGTTATTGGTATCACCCCCAAACAATCCCGTCAACGGCTCTATAATTTGGGTCCCGTTTTTCTCTTTATCGTATTTTTGATAAAACGCCCTACAACTACAGGTGCCACACCCGCCCCAGACTATCTTCCCTGGAGTAGACTCGTAAATGATCAGATTCTTAAACTTCTGCTTGGTCTCTTCGTCCCAAAGGCTGGGCCACTCGAGCAGTTTCTCTTCTCCGTTTTCTTCCACAACAAAGAAAACCTGGTCTCTGGGCACTCGAGTATATGGCACAATATCTGTGCCTGTAGCTAGCCGGCAGCTATCACAAGCGCATAAAATGGTCTTAAACTTTTCCTTTTCATTGTTCCTCGTAATCCTGATTTTCACACCCTTGCATTTACACCACCCATCCAATTGTTTCCTACCACTTGGATATTCATGCTTGTGCAGAAAAATCTCTGCAGCCTCCTGAGAAGGCAAGGGAGGTTCTTCCCAGTTTCCGTGAAAGTGTACTTGGCTTGCCTTATCCCAATCACCGGCCCAAGAAGATGCTCCGCCATCAATTGTGTCTTTGATCAAGCAGTGAAAATCGATCGAGAGGATGTCCTCTAGTTTTGAAGTTGGATTGGCTGATTGGTATTCGGGCGAGAGAGAGAGACATCCTGTGCTCACGCAGCAGCCGAAGTGGCGTTCGCCATTGCGCATATAGTAATAAGAGGCAAACATCCACGTGCCACAAGTGGAGCAGAAGAATGCAGTGCCGGACGATGCTGAGGACTGAAAGGTTTTAAGAGTCGATGGTGGGGATGTAGTGGGAAATGGGAGGTCAGGAAGATCGGTATGCATGCAAAACAGGGTGCCATGAGAGGTGCGGCAGGTGGTGCAGTGACAAGCGTGGGCGGTGCAGGGCAAGCTGGTCGACACTGGTATTACATTTGTGCGGCAGAGGCAGGTTGCAACAAAAGGTGCAGTATCAGACATGATGGTTGTAAAGGATTCAGAACGTATTTGATATCTTGGATCTAGGAGGAATTGTAGTTTGGACTTAATTAATATACTTGAATCTGCTAGTACTAGTCGAGTTGGCAATTCTCAAAAAAAATTCCGGGCCTAGTTGTATTCAATTTATAGATCGAAAATTCACGAAAATAATTCTTTCATAGACTGCTGCTGACGTAGATACGTATTGATGCTCCAATCAAACTTCTAAATTATTTTTTTTGAATCACCGTCTGCTAGATGCGGGGAAACCTAGCTAGTCGCGTATATGTCGTTATGCTAACTTCACGGGACACGCGGTCGCGATCGCACATGTCCGGCGCGATGTTCTACGCTCTTCGGGGGTTAGTTGATTTCCACTAGGCAACCTGAATAGCCAGGGTCTAGATAGCTTGAAGCGGTTAGGAGATTTGAAAATATTAGTCATCTTGCATGCGAATAGGTGCATGCGAGATTTATTGGCTGTATTCATGACCGGCGAAACATTGGTCCTTCGGAGGAATTGTTAAGCTCCCTAAGCCGAGTGAAGAATGACTAACTTACGCATAGCCGAATAAGTAACCCCATTTACAGAATACTATGAAACCTCAGATAAACTATAAAGTGAACGTGTACGGTGGTAATGACAACTTGTCTCACAATATAGAAAACCATCAGCGTGTACGTAATCTGCAACTTTCGGTCCAGTGAATAATACGGTGCTCTGCAGAATGTCTGCGTCATTGGGCATTGATGCTAGCTTGGCAAAGCCTGACCGAATTCGCGAAAAGAAGAAACGAGAAAGAAAAAAAAACACCTAAGATATTAAAGACTCCAAAAGCTAGACCCAACTCTATGTCGCGCCCGCACCCATGGTTAGGGTATCACATAAACCGCGATTTTTTTTTCTAAAGTGCGCTGCCAATGTGGTTATATATGTGGGAATATAAGGCATATGCTAGCACACTACCAGCTATATTCGCTTCAACGAATCTTCAAATCTAGAGGTATGAACTTATGTTTTTTCGGCAGACTTGAACAAGGACTTGGGAAGGACCATAGCCGTACCTTAAACCGACTTTTGACTTTAGGATATGGGATATATTGCGCGCTTGATTAGAGGGAGGAAGAAGCCTGTATTCGTACTCCCAAAAAATTAAAAATGCCCATCATATCATCGCGATCATACATATGCGTTGCCGAGGGATAATACCACATCGATCCCCCTCGCGAATCACGGCTGACAAAAACGCAGGTGCCATGGTATCCATTTTTCTACTTCATATCTAATCTGTGGCAAATAGGCAAATTATATTTGGGTACCTAATCTTAGTCTGTAACCTTAGAACTCTACATCTACGTAGCTCGATTGAGATACTTAACGGTGGTAAAATATTCAAGTCTCGTCCTTGTGAGTTAGGTTGCATCGGTTGTTTGCTGCCACAGCGCAGCTATGGCGCTTCAAAATCTGCCCACGGAGATCCTCCGAGAAATATTCGATAATGTAGGTTTCAAGCACATAATTTCTATATTCTATTTGGTTGAGTATTATCTGTATTAACAAGAAGTAATTTTGACAGATGAAAGGGATGCTACGAAGAAATCTTGCAGCAGTCTGTCTCTCCTGTCGTCGGTTCCGAGATGTGGCGATGCCGGACTTATATCACGAGTTTCAACTTCCCGTTTGGGGACCGGCGTTTGAACCAAAGCATTATTATGCTCTCACTTGTGTCTCTAATATCGGTATTCGTCATATCAGAGAGTTATGTTTTATCCCGTGGAAACATCGCACTGTTAATTCCATGAAGGATCATATCGCATACACTAAGTCTGTCGGAGAGACAGTCAATCAAGATATCATGAATTTCTTGAAGTTGCTCTCACCTGGCCAGCTGACGGCTGTTTGGTATGTTGGCTCGCTCCTTCCTTTTTCATTTCATAAGTACCCTAGCTCAGCTCTGAGACGGATACTGACCCCTGGCACAGGTTTGACAGTGGAGTAGCTGGCAGAGTGATGAGAAATGATACTTGGGTTTTCTTGTTTGAAACCCAGATGAATATTGAGATTTTAAATATTTCTTTCTTTGACCATCTTGGAACAAGTCATGATCATCGATATCTCGATTACCCTCTACGAAATCTCAAGCGGCTATACTTCCAGAGTCCTAAAACACGTGCTCATATGAACATCATGAAGGAATGGATAGATGCTAATTCGGAGTCGCTGGAGGCACTTGCGTTTACTTATTGGGGTGAAGACTCTGACGACGAGAGCGAGGATATTCGAAAGAATTGGATTGATTTCTTCGGACTAGGGGATTCTAACGAGGGCAGAAATACGGGTGTGTCTCATTCTAGGACAAAGCTGCCACGACTCACAAAACTCATTGAAATGCCCGTATTTCGGATTGACACAGATTTTAAAAACTTTGGGAGACTTATAGATACCTCTAAGATTACCCATATTACGTTATTTAATAGTGACTTTTCATGGGGGGAAGAGAGAATCGGTCAAATAACGGCTGCGGCTTTAACATCGTTGACCGGTCTGATCTCTTTGGATCTCGCTACAGTCTGGGCCGAGGATGTTTCGACTGTCCTTTCGGCCATACGACCGGTGGAATATCTGCGTTTAGCTCTGAACTATTATAGTCGAACCTGGTACGAACCGCTGGGGTCATTGCTCAATAAACATAGGCGAAAACTGAAGAGACTCACGATTACGGAGGATAACCACCTTTCGGTGGAAGTAATTAATAATTATTTTGAACTTTGGAAATGGCCTAATTTGACAGAGTTTGGTTGCAGAATGTATCATCGGAACGCAGGCGAAAAAGTTTGTCTACCATTCCTTATCTTACAAAAAAGGTTTCTCGCTTGTAATTGCAATTAAAATACTGACCTACTATAATTCGCCTTGAAGGGACGAAAAGAAATTATGAAACTCCCTCCAAAGATGAAAGCTCTCCAACTTATTTTCCAAGGACCGTTCGGATGGAGTTCTGAAGATGAAGGGGAGGATCACGAGTATGATCCAAATGCCCGTATAGGCTCCAAGGCGTGGATCGACTCTTGGCGTACGCAATTCCTACAGGCTACTCCAGACTTCGAGTTCCCTGGAATAGATACGAAGCTGCGGATGCCGCCATTACGAGCCTTGATTTTAGGTGAAAGTGCGATTCTTGGGGAGGGCCCCTTTCACTTCTTTCCAAGGTACACAGCAGAATATACCATTAAGGGATGGGATCCAACCACAGCTAGGGATATGTTGGAGCGGTATCCCGATATCCGGCTCTCTTGGAACCATAGTGGCTATAAACGCCCTTCTTTTAAAGATCTGGCACGGACGTGGTGAATCTGGTGCATCCGTGTAATGGGCGGAATAGCTAGCAAGGGCTATATATAGAGGTGAATACATAAGCGAATACCCTTGAACGCCATGTTTAGAATATACAATTCAACTAAGGACATGCTATGCATGTGTACATTTTTCTTTTAGTTTCCCTAATAATCCAGGAGCTGGAAATCAATAATTGCATTTTTGAATTATCCACCTGTGCTGTTATTACTGAGCTACCAAAGCGCCCTGTTCCTCTGCCTCGACACGTAATTAGTTCTGCACTTTTGTGTTACCGCCAAGAAATACCGCTTGGACGGATTGACCGATTGCCAAAAGATCTGATAAGCGGCCAGGTGCAGGTGTTCACAATCCATTCTTACGCATGCAACTGTCAACTTCAAATCTACAGAGACTACGAAAACTTGCCTCTCAACAACGAGAGTATCGGGGCTAATAGTAGCCTAAAGGAAGCAGCTTAATCCAAGCCTACTCATTATTGGATCGCTATCACATAGGCGCAAGTCTGCCAAATACTTCCAACAATGACAACACAGTCTTCATTACCGATTTTCCCTGTTGAAATACAAATTCTCATCCTCAAAAACTGCGATTGGACCCAGCATCCTGTGCTTTCTGAGGTCTGCAAAACCTGGAAATCTATCGTCTCCGAGTTTGCGTCTTATCGCTATGACTATCTTTGCGATACCGTCGGTTCAAATTACGGAGGAGGAGAGATTCTGATTCATAGATCTCTTATAGAGTTCCCTTCATCGTTTCCGTACAAAGGTTACAAATTCACAGGAGCTTTCAACAATGATCAAGCGGAATTTCCTTCCTGGTCTGTTTGTTTCTCTGATGATCCGATATTTGTGTGGAGGGGTACATCCCAACCTGTGAAGACCTATATCTGGCACATCCAAACGCCGTCATACAGCCGTTCAACATCGTCGACAACGGATCCGGAACGACCTATAACCATCAGACAGTTCTGGGATGGCGTCGTGTATACGATGGATAATGCCCATTTGGAGTTCAACCTATTCAACATTAGCAAGACGATATACTGCAACTGGACGAGATTCGGGCTGATCCGAAGATTCGAACAGGGCGGTTTGATGGTATTTGGATTTGAGATGTCGAAAACGGGAGAGCAGAGAACAATATCGAAGTTTCGTTGACCGGGTGGAAAAGGGGGCATTATCGAGTGAGGTTTCCTGGAAAGAGCTGTTCCGGAGGAATTTAACGATGATTGAGATGAGGTTATATCGATATCCGGATATATATCTCTTAGTGAGGTTACTGGCACGGCTGCACGTTGAGTGGTTTTGCGACTTCGTCAGCAATTTTTGTGGTTAACATTTTATTGCTCTGATTCAAGCAGTTGCTTGGCTTGGCCTTGGGCTCTCAAATGTACAAGCAGAAATAGGGTGTCAATGTTTATATTAGGAATAGTTTGAGGGTATTTCGGATCAGGCTGACGAATCGTTATGACTGGGCTATTAAAACGCACGTGCCAAGCTAATCACCGAATAGATTATATTGCGAAATGAGTAGTCGAGGCAGGACAAAGTTAGAGTTCATTATGACAATTGGCAAGACATCTCCAACTGGTTATTTAATTCCATCAATTTGAATCCGGGTTTTCGTGAGAAAACACGAGCGAGGATGCCTGCTGCCACGCAACATCCCAACGTGCGTAGGATAATTTGCGACAACACAGGGCAAGCAAATGTCAAAACGACCCTCAGAATGCGATGAACATGTGGGGAGCTTCATGAGCCCTGGTCTTGTTATTATTATTATTATTATTTTTAAACTTTGGAGACCGTTGTGCTCTTTGAGTCTTCGAGACAAAATCGCTTGGGGTGCTCCTAGCTAAGATTATGTGGCGTTCACTTAAAATCCCTGCTAGCACAATTTCGGCACCAAGTTTAGCTCATCCGAGCGAACAGAAGCCCATGATACAATGGCTGGCCCAATTTAACGCCTGTCAAAGCTTCTTTTCGAGACGAATGGAGCCTCAAAATCGCCCAGCATTAGGGGCTCGGGTCTCCATATTGATGAGCATTGTTACGGTAGTGATTTTCATATAAAAAGGTAGAATCCATCTAGAAGGTTGAAACTTCATCCTCTGCACCATTCCAGATATTTGCGAGCACTCGCAAAATCAGTCACTCTTTAAGTTTACGGTTTTTGTTTTTGTTGAATACAGTCGCTCTTTACTGCTGTTATTCGGTCACTCTTTGCCTCTTTGACTTTAGTATCCATTTATATTTATTTTAATATTAGCAGAAATGAAGGCTGCTACTTTGACAAGCGTTTGCCTTGTGGCGTTATCCGCTCTCGTGAGCAATGCTGCTGCTGAGCAAGTTGTAAAACGATGCTCAAAGCACCTGAACTCCACATTGACGACGACGACAACGACTAGCTATAGTTTGTACTTGAACGTATCAACAACCACTACCACATCCACTACGGTCGATACGACCACTACAACGACTGGTGCGACCGTGCTCTGTGGTATTGACGGATACTATGGTGCTGAGTGCGGAACTACAACTTCTAGCACTACTGGCACTGGTATCTATAACCCAGACAGCACGACTACCACGTCGTGCACTTCAACCACACTTTCCACTACCAAGTCCACTACCACTAAATGTACTGCATCGTTGTCTTCTTTGGCTCCATATGGTACTACCACCAAGTCTACCACAAACGCAGCTGTTTATGGTACAACGTCCTATACTGCTATTGGGTACGGAACCACAAAGAAATCAACGACCACTTCCCCTGCCAAGTCATCTACCTCTGTTTATACAGCCGTATATGGATCTGTGAAGACCATTCAAACATGTACAACCCAGTATTGTGGTCTCAAGGTCGACCACGTGCCAACTTCAGTCGCCACCATCCATCAGACATCTACTGTCAAGGTCACCAAGACTTCGACAAGCACATGTCACGTAACTTTGAAGGGCACAAAGTCGCTCACTAAGACTGCCACCAAGACTTGCACTATTACCGCAAAGGCTGGCGTCCATACCGTCTACTCCACTCGTGTTGTAAAAGTAACCGTCGACCATACCGTTACAACCACCAGCACCGTCACAAAGAGCTTGGCTCCCACAACCATTAAGCAATATGGAACCATCGTTCCTACTCCTTATGGATTTATCAATGTTGCCTCTGACCCTGACAATGCGCCATCAAAGTTCCCTCAGACGTATCATAAGCGAGCCGTCCAGAAGCGTGATACATATGGACGTTATGTTACTGCTGTCCAGTGCACCAAGACCTTACAGACAATCTCCACTCATACTTACACCGTCCTCGCCAAGTCGAAGGTTACATTGACTGCCTATGCAAAGACAGTCACTGTTACCACTCTCAAGGATATTGTCAAGACTGCTTATCCAAATGCCCAGACTACCACCATCACCTATGTCGCAACTTCAAAGGTTACTTCCACATGCACCAAGACAGCTACCACAACCATTACCAAGCAATCCACCGCCATTCTCCCGGGTGCTACTACTTATGCTGCCTGCGATTCTTCCAACATCTTTAGTGGCCCCACTGGCAGCGTTGGCGCAATTATCGGTCTTGAACAGGAAGAAATTCCCAACATCTCTACCGCTGAGGCATGCTGTGTCAAGTGCCAGACACACGTCAGCAGCTATGGAGCCAAAGACTGCGTCGGTAGCTTCTTCTCGAATGACAATGGAGAGTACACATGTCTCCTGAAACTTTCCAATACTTGCAGCAGCTCAAACACTGGGTCGTTCGTTCCTTATCCATCTGGAGAATCCTTCAAAGGATATGTCAGCAATGGACCATGCGGAAGATGGAAGGTTTTGAACAGCGGTAGCAACGCTCCCGCTCCTAGCACATACAACTAAATTCGGAGTTGAGTTTTAGAGGTCGCGTTGTAGCAAAAAGGAGTCTGGGAAACTTCCGCTGTTTGAAAATTAGTGTATATCCACGGTTGTATTATTAGTTCTGGAGGGGTTTATAGCATTGTAATATTATATTAGACAATTCATCTACCCTCAGGGGCCAAAAGTTTGATATTGAATATTTTTTAGGTTCCATCTTTTTTATTTTTTGGCAGCTCTTCCAACCTAATATTTTCGTACCTCTTATCAGATGGTACTAGATAAACGTTCGATCTGAGAACGAATGGTTCCTAGAATTTGAGATTAATACATAATAAAGAATGGTATTTGGTGAAGCAAACTCCAAAAAACTCAGTTCTATAATTTCTTACATACGTCTTCCACATTTTAGAAGATAAAGTCCAAGGCAAAGAAAAACAAGTTAAATTGAAAAGAATGAGCATGATACGGCATGTTGCAAATGTAGACTATGGACAATTGGAGGGTAAATAAGGACAGCCAGGAACATGTTGGAAACGGTTACATATAGATATACAAAGCTGCTGCTTTATTGCTCTGAATCCAGCCCGTGTAGGGTGTGCTGACCGTACCATGCCAATACTCATGAAACTGATATATTCAAGTAGAGATCTTTTAGGAATAGATGGGTTCGCACTTGCTATGGAGTTTGTAAAATCTACCATAAAGTTTTGCACTCCGAACAGATCATCGACTGCAGCGATAACATGCTCTTCATCGAGGTCAGGTGGTAGATTTATTTCCTGGCTCGGGTCGTTTTGTCTTCTAAAGAGATCCAAAGGGTGCGTTTCCTCTACGGTGGTGACGTTTCCATCGGCGAGAGTCTCGTTTCCTGAAGAAATTGTGGCTCCAGTATCACGTTTGTGTCTGGCCGGGCTGAATGGGTACCAAGCTGGGAGATAGAACCAAGTGGGATGCGGCGGATTATAAATACGGCCATAGTCTGGCTCTGTGGCTTCCGGTTCGCAAAACCTATGATAATCGAATCGGGATTGAGTACCCGGGACAAGAACAAGACGGTTGGCATACATGCCACCCTTTGCATGAACCCTGTTGATAGCTCGTTGTATTGCACCATTGAGCCCAGTAACCAGGTTCCACCAGAATAGGCGATTAGCATAATTCAACGGTTGCGGGTCATAAGAGGGGTTTGCATTCGGGAAATATTTAAAATTGGTCGTATCGCAGTTTGTTGGGCCCGAGTCCCAAGTTCGAAACAAGTGCTGATAAGGCGTGATAAATATCGTAAAATGTGACTTCATACGCGGATGGCCTTTACCGAAATACTTGCGTATAGCATAGATGTAGATGGTTATTAGTCTTTTTTCGATAAGGTTGTCCGGTCTCAACCAGTCCATAGCCTGCGCTTTCAGCCTGTCGCATTCCGCCTGAGACGTATGCTGAATCCCAAATACACATGCATTGCCAAGCTTGGCAAAATTCAAGTCATTGCCTCCGATAGATAGAGTGATAAAGTCCTCAAACCCTCTCAAGTACCCCATTTCTTCCTCCATTTCTACAGGGTCACCTTCAGATGGACCCGGAGCGAAAACTCTAGCGCCAGTGCAACTGTTCATTTGCCATGGCGACGCTGCCGCCAGATGACTGGATCTGGCTGGGCTATCTTCATTCGCAAGGAGGTACGGGTACGAACCATCGTATATGAAGCACTCCTTGCGGTAATGAGGGGGCTCACGGGTGACATACTTGTACTCCTCGACGTAGTAACCTGCCCCTGGCCCAGCGGAATAGGAGTCTCCAAATGCAGACCATGTTTCAAAGCGACCCAAGAGGCGCGCTCCCTCCGAACTATAGACAACCTCGGGAGGCAACCGTTTCTTGCCAAGAGCAGCCGAGCCGGGTTCGCAAAGTGGCAGCCATGCTGCAACGCCGGTGGTGTAGCCGTTTTGGTTATCGGCTTGTAGAGCAGGAAGCAATGTTCCACCAGGACTGACGACTTCCTGCGCTCCCTTTGTTGCAATTCCGTAAATGAAAATTTTCTCGGAAAAGCTCGTATCAATGAGGCTCTGTTGGCAGTTTTCTGTCGCCACGCAATCCTGCCTGTAGTTGTCTTGGAACCAACTGTAAAAGCCCACACCATAAATGTAAATATCTGTTGATTCAAGGATTCGTAAAGCCCACGAAACTTGGCAGAGTTTCAGGCTAGGAGCATTCGCACATTCTTCAAATGTGGGATCCTCAGGGAATATAGTTGTAAGGGGTTCTATCTCTGCGAATGGTGCAGGAGCCAATGGGTCTAATACTTGAATTAGAATGCAGGTTATACCTCAGGTAATATTCGACTGTAAACTTACTAGGTCCATAATAAGGACTTTCTGTTTGCACTAACCCCATGAACAAGTTTGAGGCTTTATATGTTTGATATTGGTACATTATAGAATGCTCGGACGCGGTACCCCATAGCCATGTAGCCGTTTTGGATTCAATGAGCACACCCCGGCCGACGTAAACGTCGACCTGAGACTGAGCCGGAATATCCAAGTCATGGTCTGCTACCCACCACCAGCAGTTTCTACCCGAATAGTTAGCAAGTGGTAATCTGACCATGAGCTGAATTTTACGTATACGCACTCTATGTAGGCAGACGATTGTGCTGTCAAATGCAGCATCAAGCTAGCTGCCATGCACCTTTGGTTGACGTTACCGGAAAGCTTCGGGCATTCGGTATACTGTAGATACGTTCCTCTCGCTCCTCCAACGCGGATATGGGTATCCCACATGGCGGCGGAACCTTGGGTGGATTGTTTGACGTTCCACTCCATTATGATAGCACCAGCAGTTGCACCAGAAGTAGTAAAAACCATATCTTGAATTTCAATGACACCTGTGTCTCCGGCGTTTCCAACCTTGATCATGACCTATTTTTATATTGCTCAGCGTTAGTACCATCATGTAATAACTCTAGATTAATTTATGTAGATACTTGTTGATATGTATAACTGTATAAAGCGCTCAATACAATTATATAAAAACTTACCTTTGGATTCGTTGCGTCAGTAAAATAGGTGCCAGTACCCATGATCTGGGACCAAGCCTCTCCGACTATTCTGCTGCCGACCGGGACAAAGATCTGACCAGTAACTCTATAAACTCCGTGAGGGAAGAAGACGATTTTTCCTGATTGCAACGCTGTGTTGATTGCGTTGGTGTCATCGTTTTCGCCGTTGCCTTGCGCACCGGCGCTTTTTACGTTGTAAAAAGAGCTAGCGCTCAGGTTCTCGTACTGGGGCTTTTTACGAATAAAAAAGCTCCCACTCGAGTCGAGAAGACCAGCTGGCTTTGAGGGAATATACTTGGGCACCCCAGTGAATGTAGTACCCTTGGAATCATATGCATCATATACTCTCCCAGTCGCCCAGCTGGCAAGATCCGGATTAGCGTTCCGTCTCCAAACAGAGAAAAAGAATAAAAAGATTATACCTAGCAATAATTCTATTACCACCGTTTAGTATTGTTGGTCCGCCAGGTTTCTGAATCACAGTGTTGCAATTTATGATTTCAACATTGTCGAGATTGATATTTGTTTGACCGTTTGTAAGAATGGCGATTGGAACACTGGCGAACGAGGAGTCCATGACTGTAATGGAGCTCACAGGTTGGCCGTTGCTACCACTATTCTCTCCTCCTGTAACATCTATACCTACCCAGCATGAGTAGATGAAGATATTCTTCCACGTCCAGGTCCAATCCCAAATCATTTGAATGGCTGTGATGCATGACGTGAAGTGTAGATCACGAGCGGTAAATCTAGCAGACGAAAATAATTGTTAGCCTGATAATTTATGACTCCACGAAGCGTAGTTAAAAGGATAGTAACTCACTGTTGTGCTCCACATCTCATACCGAATTGACCACCGAAGAAGGTCAAGTCACTAATGAAACCACCAGACCCATTTTCCATAAAGATACCAATTTGGTTATTTCCGGGTGCGGTGGACATAATAAAGTGTATATTGTACAAGCTAGTGGCTTGTGCGACTTGCCAGTGGAGAGCAGTTGGCACCCATGTGCTATTGCCATCGGATACCACTGGCGGCATTGCAGTGATGTCAAGGATTAAATTTCGTATCTGTCGATAGAAATTGCTCTGGTTGATATACCACTGATCCCCATTAGCACCAGGGATGTAGAAATCGCTATCAATAAGAGCAATTCCCTGAAAGTTCGCAGTTGCTTTCAGGATTGGTCTGTCGTTGGGGTTTCCAACGAACTGCGTATAGTAATGCTGGAAGATTGGTTTGCTAATCTTGTATGTTCCAGATGGGAAGTAGACGACAGCGCCTAGAACGGTGGATGAACCACAACCACCTGCGCATCTGCCCCCGGCTGCAGCAGCAGCATTGATTGCAGCTGTATCATCCGTCACACCATCTCCTGAAATGTTGGACGTATGTTAGCATCTGGGCTTATTATATTGTGAATAGATCTCATTGAGTAAAATACCAACCTTTAGCACCATAATCTTTCACATTTCGAAAGATAGGGTATCCTGGTGGAGCGTAAGGATTGGAGCCATGGGTCATTTGAGTTAGCCAGAAGTTATCTGGGGCTGCTCTTTCCTCGATGACATTAGTGTTTGGCTCACTGATAGCCACTGGTATTGCTCCAATGGATCCGATGAAATTGCACAAAGTAAAGAGCAAGAGTGCGAAATGTATAGGGGGTAGCATGATGCTTGATATTCCCTTCAGGCGTGGTAAAAACCCATTCGCCTAAAGATTAATAGGTTGCTGTTTTTCAGAAGAAGTTTGAAATTCATGTCGGGAAACCATTGACCCTTTATCAAGGCCATAGGTTTGTACCTTATACCAAGCTCACACCAAGTCTGCAATGGAGAGTGAGAACGAGACTATACCAAGCCGACTCTCAGTCTACGATCACTTGTCGCAGTTGAGAATGCTTAGACCAAAGGATTTTTTCCAAGCCATGAAAATAAACCGCCTCTCCTCAGATATTCCGATGGTATACTATCTGGTACAGCGAAGTAACACATGCCCGACAAGGGACTGATGGTAACGCCTACATTGGCGAATACGAGACCATATGATGGAAGGTATATCCTGGTTCGAAAAACCTTCATATTATATTGTCGAAAATTTTTCTCAAACTTTCAAGATATGGAGCCAATGAAACTAGGCTGGCGGTTTGTTCCAAGCCCCCCTTCTATATTAACTGTAGACGGAAGGATTTAATTTATATATCTTGGAGAGTAATTTTGATTCGTAAACCAGATGCCAAGAAGTTACAGAAAAAATATCTCAGCATGATGTAGCCAACGAAATGCGAGATCTCCAACAGCTAGCTACGGAACAAGTCAAGAAGGTGGATGAGATTTGTGCAGCTCCCCTGCATTTTATATGGGGGTCCTGCATACTTAACAACTCTAATTAGTCACGAAACATTCAGATATTAAAGCCTAAACTGGACCGTCACCAAGATTGATGATTACTATTCAACAATTCGCCACAACTCGATATTGAAGGCAACACTAAACACAAGAGCGAAGGTGAGAGCCAAGACAAGAGCGAATCCGAAATCGAAAACAAGAGCGAAGGTGGCTTTGCTATATAACACCTGAAAATTGCAGGCATCATCCTCGACTTGGGCGAAGAATATGGGGCGCGTTCCATCCAAGCCCTGATACCAAGCCGGTTGTTGTTCCCACAACGTTAGCATACCCGAGAAGCCACCTACCGAACAGGGATATCCGCTAACTACGGCTCTCCAAATCTATCCAAACTCTCCCGGTCAACTGCGTCAACAATGGCTTACCTTTGCGCCATGATCAGTTGGAAATCGAGAAATTCGGTACTTGCTCGCCAAGAAAGAAAGAGTTTATTGTTCAGGTAGAGTAATCAGAAATACGGTTTACGGTGGAGCCAGCTGGAAGAACCCACCCCATGCAATATTGCGGCGCCTTATATGTAGCATGTGTATCGAGATAGATAGATATCCCTGATTGATCGCTTGTCCCTATATCCAACATCTCCCCAACGCAGCTGCCTTACCTCCCTGTCACACACTATTCAAGAAAGTATCCAGCCAGACATGTGTTTCCTGTGATGCCAATGCAATTTGCGATATTCGCCTTGAAGGGGAATGTAGAAGAGGAGTGGCCAGTTCTTGGTTTGGTTCGTATTCGTTCTAGCTACCCTTGCTAATATAGAAAAGCAAAAGAACGACAGGGGGATAGCTTGCTTATGTCTATGTTCGCGGAGTATCAATGTTAATATATTTCGTCGGCCGCGAATAAGTCTCTGCTCCTTTGATACTTGGAGAAAAAAAATTTGGGGGGGCTGCGTTCGCAAATTATGTCGAGAAGTACAAGGACTTCTCCTTCAATAAAATGAGCTCCTTGAGTATATATATAGGCAAGCTCGAGAAGGTATTGCCCAGACTTTTTCTTCTATACCCAGCACTTAACTTCTCTCCAATTCTCTATCTCTCAGTTCTCCAACCGCGGAAACTAGTTTTATCCATCCAAGATGGTTCTCTTATCAAAGCTTCTCGGCCTAACGGCCATGCCATTCCTTCTGGCCTCGGCCCATCCTACATCCGAGAATAATAACGGAGCCCTTGCACCTCGAGGCTCCCATGGAACTCCACCGAATGACATTGTGGCTCGCTGGGATGGTGACATCGACCACATCTCTTATGGCGATGGTTTTTGCGTCGCCTTCTCCAAGGTGCCAGTATGGTCCCGTATCCTCTGGCGACTAGCGACCAATGTTGCCGGAGACTTTGAGAGCTCTGGCTTGTGGTATGCCCGTGCCAAGGGCGGTAAATGGACGGTTGAGATTAAGAGAGTTGTAGTAAACAACGGTTTCTCAGATCAATCTTATGTCCAAGCTGCCTGGAACAGACTCAAGTCAGGCACCCTTGTCTGGTCTGGTGAAGTGTTCTATGTTGGGGAACACAGTATGGCCAGTATCGGACAAGCTGGCGGTGACGGGGAGGAAGCCAATCGGATCGAAATGTGGATTACCGCAGTTACCGCCTGGGGGCCGGAATACTACGAAGTCCTCAAGCGTTCCGAGTCCGATGCACACGGCGAACCAGGCAACGGAACTACATATCCCGGCGGGTTTACCTACCCGCCTGTTAAGGACGACGAAAAGTACCTCGAGGAGCACGTCTGGAAAGGTCCAGACCCAGCATATGCAGACTATTTGGCCGGGAAAACCCCTCATCCTAATACCCAGAAAAAGCCTGCGAAAGAACCGAAAAACAAGCTTTCTAAGCGTGCCAAGTATTGGGATGCTTGCTCGGCTGATGATGATAATATGCAATATTATAATCGCGAGGTCGATAACTCGGTCGCTGACTGTATGTGGCAGGACCGTAATAACCAGTACTGGTCAGAAGAGAAATACAGCTTTCCAAATCTCTGGAGTTTCTTCCCATGTAGCAGGAACAAGTACTTGTGCTGTAATCAGCTTTGTACCAGAGATGGGAGCGCTTGCTGCCCTTATGGTCAGATTTGCTAAGGTACACTCCGTACCTGCAGGTCGGGCCTGATTAATGATAAAAATCGATTGCTTGACGGGGCTTGCATTTTTCTGACGCTGTTGGCGGTGGAACAAGGTTAGACTTGTTACCAATAAATTCAATTACATACTTGATTTTGTATTCTCTTAATATAATGTGAAAGTTTTAGAAAACTATAAACTATGATCTTGCTGGTCTCGTTCCCAGGTTCTACCAACCAAAACACTTTGTATGACAATCTCGCAAGCCACTCTGATTTAAAGCAAGTTTAAAGCACTTTGGTTTCTAAGCTTTAGGGTGGGAGTGGGAATGGAAATGGGACTGGGACTTGGTAACTGTTAATATATTTGTGCTCGGAAAACTATATTTATTCTCATATCTCCTAGTGTACTACCACTAAGTAGGGTAAATATTAAATATTCTTCTTGGCCATGTCCACCCAAACAATCTATATACTAAAATCCCAATCCTTTGACCTAATTCCATACAAAAATCGCTTTGTTTCCCATGCTTGGTGATATTTCGAAAATCTGCTAAAAACTGACAATAATAGAAACAAATAAATTTACAAAATTTCAAACAAAAAGAGACAATAAGATGAATAATTCATGCCATCATAAATAACGCCAACCATAAACTTGACAAAACGCATTTTTTTTGGATCCCATTACAATACCTATACCATTATGCTATCGAAAAAAAAAAACCTGGAATCAGAAGATAAAAGAGCGAAAGAAATCACATAATAGCGCATGCAGCTTTGTCCATACCATCTTCATTACCGCTAGCACTTCTCACAACCTCAAAACTCTCATCCATTCCCGCTCCACCAGCTACATGTCCACCCGGAGATGACTCTGTAAACTGTGCTGCCCTCTGGTTCTCCATCATCAAGGCACCTTTATCCTTTCCTTTACCCTTTCCCCAACCCTTCTTCTTCTTCACCGAAGTAGCTCTCCCTGCACCTCGTTCTGTCCGGCTACCGGATCGTCCAAGATTGTTGACACTGGTGCTGCTGGTTGGCATCGAGCCCGCATAAAATCCTCCATGGAGAGGAGAGCGGCGGGTAGACACTCGTCGTCCTGGTGATGGTAACGGACGTTCAGGCTGGTTTGAAGCTGAGGCGGGATAGATGACTTGTCCACCAGAGGACAATAGCGGAGGTACAGTCATGAAAGCGGGGTTGACGTATGCATTGGACGGGTGTCCTCTCCGACTTTTGGATTTTGACTGTTTACTGTTACTACGGGTCGCTGGTGAATTCAGCTGGCCAGATGCAGAACTCGGAGTGGTGGCACTATTGCCACCACCGCTAGTGGCAACCAGCTGGGATTGCGGTGCCGGCGGTGTGACAGTCAAAGACAGTGTATTTCTTCCACCCGGACCTACCATCGCAGTTCTGAACTGTGGATGACCGACGTTGCTTGAAGTGGTACTATGGTTAGAGCCGGAGCTACCAGGAGGAGGGCCTGGCTGGGCGACCATAGCTGAGACAGGCATCATTCCACGGGGGTTGGAGGGGCTAGTGTGTGGAGTGACAGGGGTAACAGGTGTTGTCGATGAGTTCGACGGGAGGTTGTATGGTGCAATTGGTGTCACTGGTTGAGAGGAAGATGTGGCGGACGGGATGGATAAGGCGGGGCCTTGAGTATGTCCATCTGGTCTCCTATATCGATGGGAGGGGAGACGTGAAAGAAGCGGTTGCTGATGTTGGGGTAGCTGACGTTGCTGGAGTTGCTGTGGAGTTTCTGGGCGTTGTTGCGATTGATGATACTGTTGATTAGAGGATTGAGGGCGTGGGGGAGATGGACTATTAAATTGAGCTTGAGCAGCTGGTGGAGTACTTGGTTGAGGTGATCCTCGAGGTGCATGAGCAAGAGGTGCATGTGTAGCAGGTCCTTGTCTTGGCTGGCTTCTAAGATCGAAATTTGGCAAGGAAACAATGCTTCCATTAGGCTGGGAGTAGGGGATGTTCTGAGGAAGCATCATTGCAGATTGAGGGCGTTCTGTTCGTGCTCTTTGTTGCAGAGTAGGGGTTGGGGTGTTACTCTCCATGGGCATAGAATTCGAACGGAACTGATTTGGGATCATTGGAACAGGTGGGATAACGGCAGACCTGTCGTCAAAAAACATCCGTTGGGGCATCATCTCTGGGTCCCTTTGTCTGCGGCGACTCTCGTTCTGGGGTTCCTGTTGAGTTGGGGTCATAGACCTTTGACCCTGAGCTTGGGGATTGGATGATGAATATTGAGAATTTCCGTTTGGTCGTGATGGTTTTGAGTTAGATGCTTGAGTTCTCTCAGTATCGCTGATTGTCGAAAGGATCCCTCCAGCCGGCTCTCTCTGGATTGAACTACGACGCGACAATGACTGCGTCGTCGATGGCCTTCGAGGATCTGACCCTGAGCTTGAGCTTGGAGGCTGGGATGCTGAATTGATCTCGGAGGCTTGCGCAGGATTCGTATATTGACTGAAACCCTGAAAAGTGGTAACTGGACCTGCGCTGACAGACCCATTCCTTGACAGTCCACCGCCACCTGGGCTGACGGGACTAGTGATCCGTAAGCTAGGCACATTTCGACGCAGTCTTGGACTTGATGCTCCAGATGCTAGTGGATCACGCTCTCTTCGGTCCATATCTAATTCGCTCCCGCTACTCCTCCTTCTAACTCTTTCATTTGGATTCATGATACCCAGACTTTTCGCACGTTCCAAAAGACGAGCTTCATAGTCATACAAGGGAACCGCGGTGAGTTTTTCGACGTAAGGTGGAGGTGGCTCGACCCATTCCTCCTCGCGAAGGCCGAGGAGACGGTAGTTTGTGACTGCGAAGTTTGGCCCTTGATCGGCACCCGCTCTCCGACGGGGTGTGCGCTCTGCATTCGCACGAGCCGCAGTAGCAGCTCGTTGAAGGATGGTGTGTGACCGAGTATCAGTGTGAGAGTATGACCATTCGATTGCTTCACTCAACGATACACCTTCCTCGTCGTCTTCCTCAGCACGAGATACCTCGGTAGACTGGCGAGACACAGATGGCGACGTTGAGAGGGAAGTTGTAGAATCGTTACTGAGATTGACAGGTAGCGCTGCAGGTAGAGACGGAACTGCAGGTGCACCCCCAATAGATCGTCTTTGCTGTCGCTGGGCTACTGTTCGTCGCCTAACAATGTTGACTTCGGCCTCAAGATCGTTCTGCTGTTCCTCCAACTGTTCTAGCTCGACATTCGAGCCGTCACCAACATCAACCATGACAACCTCTCGCTCGCCTTTGCTTGGACTTCTTGCAAAATTGAACAAAATGAGACGACCACCCTCCAAGATCTCTGCATCCAGGCCTTCGTCCCCGCTATCGTTTTCGATACCAGCAGCGACAGCAATTAATCGTTCGCCCTTGCCAGTCATCGAGAATTTCAAGCCAACCAAGCCCGGAACGTCACCTACTTTTTTACCTTGGACGAAGTTGTTCCTCGATCTTTCAACAGAGTGGGGCCATTGCGGCATAAAAGTAGCACCAATATGAAGACTATTTCTAGTTCCAGGGGTGCCACTTCCGCTAGCTTCGCCTGTTCCCTCTCCTGGGTTTTCTAAGTCCAAGGGGATGCCGTATATCCAGACAGATTTAGATCCAAATCCCGAAGCCACAACTCCACCATCACAGCTGGGTGCTGGTAGCATGGTCGGCGGCAGGGGGCCTGTTGTCGGTGCTGCAAAGTATGTGTGCCCGTTTCGCAGATCATCCACCCGAACAGCTCTGAAAGATGCAAATGCCTTGTCGTACGTAAAAGTCCACGACGAGTTATCACCATGATGTGTGAGCAATGAGGCATGCGATATATCTCTTGAGGTTGTGGGAAATAGGATCTGCGTGGTCCACATCTGAACGAGCGACTCTGCGGCTTCCATAACGTCCGAAAAGAACGGAGCCGAGATGACTACTGTAGCAGGGCTTCCAGAGTTCAGAGTAGACCCGATCAAGACGGACCCATCGAGCGAAAAGCAAAGGGAATCGACCAGATCACACTTTACAGCACGCTTTTGGTCCAAGCCGGGGGCTAGAGAAATCACCTCGACACCGCCGTCATATGCCACCGCCAAGACGGTTCCATCGGGGGCAAGTGCGATCGCTCTCGGTGCATTATCGAGATCCAGCGATTTTACGCGTTTTACCCGCCTCCCTGTTAAATCGTAAACGTTAACTTTATGCTCCGTGGATAACACTGCCATGACCGAGCCATCGTCGAGAATAGCAGCGCTAACAGGCCTTCGTAAAATCTTCAATTCGCGTTTAATGGATATTGGTAAGTCCTTTGATGGTGTCGCTGTATCAATCACAATCATTCTAGAAGATGACTGGGCGAGAAGATAGGTTCCTCTTGGCGAAAACTCGTATTTGAAGACCTCACCGCCAGGTACGGCAGCAGAAGAAGACAGATTTCTACAGATAAGCTGTACTTCGGTCATCCCCGGGCGTAGCATGGATTCGAAAAGGCCTCGTCGCGAGGCACGGTTGAATTGGTGAATGAGAGAGGTGAGATTCTCGGGTGTGTCTTCGATATCTTTGGGTGTTACGACACCGCACTGAGCCAGCTGTCGGGAATAGAGGAGACATGATCGAGAGGCTTGGTTCCACGAGGAGTTTATGAGAGTGAGGGAGTCGAATTCGTTTGGTGAGCAAAAGTAGAAGATCCTGTGCTCCATCGCAACACACCAGCACGGGTTAGCACAGAGCACGAAGTCATCGCGAGAAGCATCACGAAGGTAGGTAGCTAAAGATAGAACAGATGATGATGATGATGATAATGATGATGACGGATAGCCGGAATGGTGTGGTCCGACAAGAAGGGTCCTATTACTCACTGTTGCATGATCTCTTTTGGCAGGCGCGAAAAGGCTGAGGGCCCGCGGATGGGAGTCTTCTCCCAGCTCCTTCGCGAGGCATTGTGCGTTGGGGATGTGTTGTGAGCGAGGTCGTTCTCCGCCGACATTCTCCTTTTGCCGTTCTTGTCGATTGAGTTTCGGGGCTGGTCCTCAGCTGCAGCGGGCTCCATCGACACGGAGTGGACGCTCGTTCGCGGTGACGGCGACGACATGATAACGACTCTTCCACCGTGGTTGTGCGTCCTTCGCCTTCTGTCGACGGTTTCGGTTGTTTCGTTTGCCGGGTTTCTTTGTGTGACGCCAACGAGAGGAGGGAGAAACAGGCTGCGGGCTTTTATCTCTTGGAGATGGAAAGGTCAACGAGCGGTTGGTTGGCTGGCTGGCTGGCGAAGCAAGAAGGTTGGCAGGTGGGATGGTGCTAGTTAGCAGGTTAGCTCGGCCGTATTCAGCATTTGCTTCCAGGCAGTCCACGGTCTTTTTGGTCGTATACGGTGATGCAATAACAAGACCACTGCTACTACTGATCGAGCGGTGGTTGATGTCCAGCCGTTAGATAATAAAGGTGGATGGATTCGAACAATAACAAGACTCCTTCGTACGATCCCGTCGTTATTCTGGAATTTGTAAAATCCGAAGGAAAGCTGGGGCTGGCTAGCAGGACGGCGAGGGAACGGGCAGCCCAAATATAGATAACCTAATAAGTAGCTAGCTGGGACCAGGTCCAACTCCTGTCAGTCGGGACATTCATCCATCCAAACCCTCCCAAAATGCCGCTAGCAGAAAGCTATAAGCCTTGAGGGTCTGAGAAAACCTGACAGAACAAACTGACCAACCTAACGTAATGCGATGGCCCTAGCAGAAAAAAGGGTTGGCGGCGGCGGCGGTGGTGGAGTACTCGAGTGGAATTAGGACTGGAACGTTACTGGGCTGGCCACCTCTGGTACGCCTGCGGTTATGTCTCGCAGCTGAGTGTAAGATATAAGACAAGACGACGAGGAAGAGTCAGAGGCGAAGCAATAATACGCGAACAAGAGCTTAACATTTATTATGTAGATTCTTAGGCAAAAGACTGCGCGGCTAAATAATCTGGCTGGTTGTGTCGTTAGAGGACAGAACAGGTTTTTTTTCTTTCGGATTGAAGCTGCAATGAATTCCCACGCAAACATTCGAGTCGACCAGCGGAACAAAGATACAAAATCTACGAAAAGGGAAGGGTTGCGACGAGGAGGCAAGGGCGAACCGTATTCGTAATTTAACGAGGAATGACTGGAATGATATCCGAAGAGCTCAGAGCGAGAGGCGAAGACGACCCGTTGCGGACCCTGATACGTACCCCCATCTTGCGCATTAATCTTCATCTTGTTCTCTTCTCCTTCTCCCTACATGGAAGAAGCATGAGACGGATGGCAACTCGGTTCTACTTGACGCTCTGTACGATCCCCCTGTGAAGGTACTTCCCGTTCCAACAAAAAAAAAAAAAAAAAAAAAGCAGCCTGCCTTGAAACAGTCGGATTTCTCATACCTTCTCGAAGGAGTTACCTCCCTAATAGCAAGATGCAATGCAATGCCTCAGGCCTTGCTTCCTGCTTGCTAAATGCGACATCCGTGTCAGGCTGCTTTGGGTTCATACCTCCTCGAATGATATTTTTTCCGAGTATCACTGCCGTGTAGCCGCCGTCGCGCCGCATTACTGCAGCACGACATCAACCTCGTAGACATCAAACTTCAAGCTAAGCAAACTCAAACCATTAGCCTTTTTTTCTAATTCGAGCTACGATGCTTTCAGTCTACTACTTCCAACCCCTCATTCAGCAAAGCCGTAGTCGTAGGTCTCGACATCTTTTTCCTGGGCGGGTAATCATATCATATCAGCCCACATTTTCTTTTTGAAATTCGGGGTTCTCGAACCGCAGAATAAGCTGCAAGCTTACAGACAGTATCATCCAATGGTGAGCATCTAGACATGGCCATCCCATGTTGTCGAATATACATCTTCCTGCACTGTTTGCAAAACTCTGGCAGTTTCTCCACCTCTGACAGCACCCCATTATTCCCCCCTTTCTATTCGATAAGCCCACTTTGCACTATCAGGAAATTTGTGAGACTAGGGAGTGCCGACCATGGATATGCTCTATTAGCTCCTAGGCAGCAAAACCGAACACGGGAGCATCCGAGTGAATTTGTTTCGCATGCATTAGCTAGATTGGAGCCAACCCTACAAACCTATCAACATACAAGATCGGAGAGGGTCTTAGTTGCCTTCGGAACGATCGATCGTCTGTGATCAAGAAACTTTTTAATTTTTGCAAGATTTGATTAATCTAGATAATCTACACGGTGCCCTTAGTGATTTGTTTTGATTAAATATAGATTACTATTCACATTCACATTTCAAAATCCACGAGCCGAGGAACTCGTTAATATAAGCTCCCTGTGACCTAATCAAAATGCAAATTCGAAAACCCCGCCTCGACCATTAATTAGAACCGCGTTCTCTTTTTTTAGTGAACAACACTTTCAAAATCTCCGAACCCGCACCAGCCACTTTGCACTTGGCAAATATATATTTATATTTAACAGGGCATTCATATCATCATCAATGATTAGACATAACGAATAAGAATGCGGCACATGTGCGCCTGAGATTAGATTGTACATGTAATTCTAGAAGTATTCTGGGATATTTATACCAGAAACCAGGTTATCTGTCTAAGCAATCTGTAACAGGAGAAATCAACGCGCTGCAGAATCTTAATTAAATCCTGCATAATATCAAGAATTAACCTAGGCGGACAGCTTAGAGTAGCCTTGGTTTCACGCTCTTCGGAATCGACTCCAACATTGATAAATTACGTAGTGTGGCGTTAGATGAGAACTATTCCGCCTTCAATCCATCTTTAGAACCAGCCGATGCATTTTCTAGTAGAACCAGTATACACGGTGACCATGACCAGAGGTATGCTGATTCTTTGCTTGTTTCGCGCATAATATAATTTACCAGTGGTTTTGCCAGATATTATGGCCCCAGATTGCTATCGCTTTCAATTATTTCGATATATAGATGCAAGCCATGTGGCTATTCTGCTTGTGATTTATTTAGAAACACCTACCAACTGGAGCTAGATCCGAAGCTATTTGAAACTAGCTTCCGAGAATCCGTGTTGACCGAAATCATGGTACACGCTCTCGTTTATGCATGAACAAAAGCGCACAACCGGAGTCGGATAACAGGTCTCAAAGTAGCAGTCCTGGATAAACAGGGAAGTTTTAGCAATTCTTCCACTGACTCTCCCTCTGGCTTATGCTCAATGACGTGTTTCGACGAGGTTTCTTGTTTGATCAGATTTGAGGAATATATAGAATCGCCAGGTAACTATCAGCATGATCAGAGACAAGCCTTTATTCGCTCATTGAAACGAGTATAACGCCAAGCATATGTTTCTTATTCTTTTGCTTCCATGTCTCAATATCGGTCTGGCTATAGACACCCCAACCTTGATTGGAATATGCTCATGCAGGTTTTGTTTGTGCGTTGTAGACGATTAATGATCCCTTGATTGCCAAGGTTTCCATCGCGGTCGCGATAATCCCACGAACATTCAAAAAAAAAGTGCCTGCCACCTAAGCAAGTGCAGGCTGAAATGAGAGGACCTTCCTGTTTCACAGCTGCCGTCCAAAGCTCGTTCCGTGTGCCTCCATATACGGTAACCTCTACCACGAAAAAAGCCCCATATGCGTTGCTGCAAGAATTAATCCGTTTGATTGACAGTGGGCTGCTCTATATGTGCAGAGTGTGAGGCTCGAAACCAAGGTTCTATTCTTAGACGATGTGACAGGTGCAGCGAGATTCACGGTACCCCGATCCGACGAAAGCGTATAATACTCGAGTCACCCAGAAATACGAGTGGTATCCCCTGCTGCAATTGCAAACCCCTTTTCGAAGGAAGAAACATTCAAAAGAAATCCAAATTGCCAGGTCTCTCACTCACCAGCAAGTACGGTACATACAATATAAAGGGAGAAATTTAAATAAGCGAAACCTCGAATCGAGGGGCCATGTGCATGCACGTACCTCTCGAGATTCTGTGGCGTGTTCCGGTATTATTCTTATTACATGCAAAATTAAGATAACCAGACGCGGGGAAAGTGCTCCCACATGTAAGAAAATCCAAAAAATTCAAATACGAGGAAAGGAAAGGACAAAAGGCAACCTTGGCGCAGGAGGTGGTGGTATCCCTTACTATGTAGTTGTTCTGTCAGAAAGTTGGGATGAAAACATTTCACTAGCCGATGAACCCAGTCAGTCCACCCTGGCCCTTGATCAATCTCACCACGGAAAGAAAAACGTTCAATCACTCGGAGGCTGTATTGAATCTGTCATTTTCTTAACGTAAAATCTTACGTTATCCAGGTTTGGAATTCAATTCGAAGATCATAAAAATTCAAGCGAAAGCTTTTAGATTCAAGATACTAAATATGGCTGATATCATACCATGGTACAGGACTATATAGTCCAATAGCCCGCATCTTTCGCCCGAGAAACCTATTCCAGACTATCGTGGCTTAGGAGGCTCAAATCCCGATTAGACGCTGTCATGAGGGGGTGGAGCTTACGCTACTGCATTGGTCTCTGTTTCGGTGCTGTCTAAATACGAGATGCTTAAGAAGTGGAGCCCCCTTTAGCCTCATACAGCACAGATTCGGAACTTGGCTCTGACCAATCGTTTTTGAAACAGCGGGACTGTGTTCATCCGATAAATGTCGAAGAGCTACCAATTTCAAGTTTACATAGGATCTTAACGCCGCGATTCGGCAGATTGAGGGGGATAAATATTTCTCACCCTTAATAATTTTTTCGAATTAGACGTCGGATACTGGGCGATTGGCTTGATTTGCTCGTACGAACTTCATATATAGAATGCACATTAGTCTGGCAGCAACACGAGAGCTATCTTAGGATACAATTTTGACAAGGATGCTTCTCGCGAACCAGTGGATTTCACGTGCAGGGTTGCCTTGCTTTGAAGATATGTATATTGTCACGATATTAATTCAGGGTGAAATTCCGAATACTGCTTCCCATTCGAAGAAAATATAAATTCAGAATGCGCCTGCTACAATATCTAAGCCAAGTCACCTGTTTATAAATCTAGTCAGGGCGAGCCGCTAACTATATCATGCATGGGGGAATTGTGATATATGTTGAGATTGACACGAGTCAACTTGGCGTATTGCATCTAGCTGGAAAGGATTAAGCTGGGTCCTCTCATTCATTTTAGTTCATAAAAAATTCAACAATCACCTCTGGATTGGAATGGGTGGTTGGTGTCTTGGCTCGTATCTTTCGTTAAAAACGTATTGCATATCCACAAAACAATATGATAACTAATCAATCAATACGATTTAAATGTCTCGCAAGCCATTGTGGCGGCCTCAGCTCTCGGAAAACCTTCGATAAGGAAGGTTGCATCATATTGACATACCAGTCTAGTCCGCAAGATGCAGTGATGTTTATTATGTGAAATAGGGCGCTGCGTACGGCTTTATTGTACTAAAGTTGGCATTGCAACCCAGGTTACATCAGGAAATTGTAATATTTGTCAAATATTGTAAGTTTCGGGAGATGGGCACCTTTTTTCCAATCTATGGATAAAGAAAGATAGAGAATAGTCTACGCTGGTGTTTGGGATTTCTATCATTATCTAAATCTCAATTCGAGATAGGAGTCTCGAAAGTGTAGGCGAAGTCGAGATAGCAATTGGCCTGGACGCATTTATTTAGTAATTAGGAACCAAGGCTGGAGTCCGGAGACTCGGTAGCGCCTTCGAGAAGTCGATGATAATCTGCTGATCTGCTCTATGAGACCTTGAATAAATGGTAATTAATTTTCACTTTAAGTCATCATTCTTCAAGTCAAGATGCTGATATCTTTCTGTGGACTTTTCGATATAATTATTTAATCAGGGGGCAAATCTTGGAACTTGAAAATGATGGGGGAAAGGCTAACCCATGGGTTGAAACATATCCTAATTAAGCGCTTGGTTGATACTTTTGCGTTCGCCTTATTTTAATATTTTTATGGAGCCGAATTCGAAAGCGCTAATACTAGCGCTTTGTGTTATGCATACTGTCTCACACTAAAATGATGTTACACACACCAAAGTCGATGGATTCAACGTCGCTAGTTGCTGAACTCGCAGAAGATGCCACCAAGATGTGTTTTTCTGCCTATGTCTACACTAATTAGCCGTCTTGGCTTTGTTCATGCATCATAACGTTAATGAAAGTCGAGGGTACGTGGTTCGGATTGTTAGGGGCTGAAAGATCTGGTGTTTGATCCCACGTCCGCCTTAATTGCTTACCCTTTGTGATTTTGCGAGTCAACACGGCTCGCGAGGCTTCAAGATTTCAGAAATACCACTAACACGGCATTCTTGCCTGTCCGACAGCCTTACTCACCGAGAATCTCAACCTATGAGAGTGCATCTAACCGACACGAGGGGTTAATGCTATAAGTTATATATACGCAAGGCTGAATACATTCTACAGCGCTATAGCCAAACGTAAGCTATGGTGCTAAAGTTTTCATTGCTTCTGAACGCTGAAAAGCTGGGTCTGCACTGCATCTCGCTCGTTTGCATTTGCAGACCGATAAGCAAGGGTATAGCGGTCAGAGGACACAGAAGTATGGAGATTTCGACGCGGGTTCCCGTTCGACTGATAAACAAGGGTGATTTTGAAACGCACGACACTTTTGAGCAGGTTGCACAAGGGCATGGCTAAGATTAAGATACTTGTGTCGCACCATGAACGCCCTGGGTTTCTCTGCCGGGAGAGAGTGGTATGTTTCCAGCACAACAAGTCCTCCAATATGACTGGTCATACGGGCAAGAATTTGAGCCGCAAACTGTGGGCAACAGTCCTGGGTATATAGGGTCAACCGGGGCCGCTGTGAATCCCTTAATTTCTCTATGAACAGCTAAGCACTAGCTTATTTTCCCTTGGTGAATGATTTTCTTTTCTGCGAGAATTTTCGAAAATCAAAATCAAAAACCAGGTATATTATTTTGATTATCCTAGCATTTGTCTTGTGTGCATTCTAATATTGATGTGTATATTAGGTAATCCTGTACAGGACGCTTCGCGTTCTCGGAACTCAGCCTGCGCAGATGGATTCAGCAGACGGTTCGTTTCGCCCGTGCATATGCCAAAAGAAAAATAACTCCACAATCCTCGTATTATTTTGGATATTAACGAATGATTAAATGCCAAAGTTGACGCTATTCTCCGGTTCCTCAAATCAAACGCAACCGAAATTCTCTCCGGGCCTTCCAACGGTACTGCCCGCTCAACATTTCCCGCCGGCGACTCCCCACAATGGACCGACAGTTTGAACGCAAATTCAGTCCAGTTGATTGCAATGCTTGTCAGTGATGCAGGTATTGCAGCAGATCAACCACAGTGGTGGAATTCCGCGCCCCTCGGGTGTCTCCTAATCGGTATTCAACCCCGCGGTGGCTGGCAGATCCTTCAGCGCTCGGTCCAATGGGGTCAAGATGGGTGGTCATCTAGTTTTGGTGTAGATTGCCCTCCCAATGTACTGTATCAGTACTTTTCCTGTTCTATACGGAACAGGATTGAAGTCTGGGACTCTCACTACTTTGAATCACCATGTAAAAGGAACGAGACCACGGAGGAACGCGGCCGACAACAATCAGACGCATCCATGCTCGAGAAAGGCATGATGAGGATAACCACGGAGTCGTCCCAGTTAGCCGGGAAAAAGAAAGAAGATAACACGGTCCAGAAGTGGGGGCGGCTCTGGATAGATGGTATACGGGAATTTAACATGGCAAGACCGACGAAACTTCTTGATGGCAGTAGGGGAGGCCAGGGGTTTATGTGCGAGCTGCTTCGCCCTAAAGATGGTGCTACCTACACCATAAACGAGCAAGCATACTGGCAGTATGTGAGCATAGTGCTAGTTGTCACTGCACTCCTCAAAGATGAACACCGGGGCTCGTGGCGTCATATCTTGGGGCGAGATTTTCAAGTCAACCATCGTCTTGGTCGAGTTTTTAACAGACTGCGAATTGGGCTTATTGTTTTTAATCTAGTAACAATCCTACTTCTTATTGCAGTCGGATACTCCATGTTTAGGGAAAACATTTTCCGAGGTGGCCTGCCGTTTGTTATTCAAGTGGTCTCTCTATTTTCTTGGGCTTTTGGATCTATTGGGCTTTTGATGGTTGGCGGGAATCCTCGTGTGGAAATGGTTGAAGCTGAGATTCCTGAACACATTAAAACGAGAATTGATGATGCGATTGAAAGCGCAGCTTCTTCATCTAGTGGATCTGGAGAAGCCGATGATTCGGAGCGTCAATTCTTAACACTCCAATTCGGGTATCTTTCTGGTGCCAATCTCACACTAGCTGCGAAGGGTACATGCAAAGCTCACTATGAGGTTGTCCGAGAAGTCTGCTCGAAACGCCTGAAACTCGTCCGGCCGTTGTCCTGGTTCTTGTGCATGTGCTGGTTTCTCTTATTCCTCGGTATTAGTGTTGCTCTTTTGATCGCGAGCTCGCTGGTGGCTACTGTCTATTCACAAATTCTTGCTGTCGGTATTTTGATTGTGACTGCTGTTGCAAGAGGGTGGGGAATTTCGGGTCCGGAGGCGTGGCTTATCCCAAAGCATTACATGCGTGACGGAACAGGGTATGGTGCGACGCTACTGGGTAAGATGGAGTCTCGAGCCAAATAGTGTTCTTATGGCTTTTGTATACTATTCGAATTATCGTGATTTTTATGCGAAGAAACGGCGGATTCCTGCTAGTTATTGTCTTTAAAGTTCTTGTTAGTGTCACTTCTAACTAGTCTTAAGATCTTTCATAGCCGGTTTTCTGTGTATTGTTACGGTTTATCTGAATTAATTCAACTTTGATTTGTGTCTTCAGATTTATGAATCTGACCATGCCGAAAACTAAAATAGCGCAGTCTCTCCAAAATATCTATTATATGGCTATTCTTTGGTTCTTTCTAAGATTATAGTATCCACCTGAAAGGCCGTTAAAAAGACAAATTGATAACAATCGGCTTGTTGGTTGGCGCACCATCGCCCCTTTTCATGGTTTTCCATGCAGCGTTTACGAAGATGGTATCCCTCCCCAGTTCTAATGCTTCAAATGAGAACTCGCTCAATGATTCAGGACCTACTCTTTCCTCTTCAAGCCTTCTCTCAGGTGACATACTTAAGATCTCGCTCTTCTCAATGCTATCACTATCTTCCTCCCAACGGACTTGTTCAACGCCCCAGCTGAAATGATAATGACCAAACACACAGAGTAGAGGTCTAGCGGCTGCGATTTTCTGTGCTTGAACCTCACAGCCTGTTAGCCCTTGATCTTTATAGATCTTGTTGATTGAATCAAGCCTGTCCTTTGGTGGAGAATGCATAACCCAGATATGCGTCTTATCTTCTCTCGTTGGTGTCCCTGCCCAAGCCTGAACCGAAGAATCAGAAGGAAACGGTTTAAAGATAAAGGCGTATGGTTTGCCCAAGAATTCTGGCTGGCAGGGATTCCCATAAACACGGAGCTCAGGTAGTTTATGATTATACTGGCGCAGGCCAGTATAATCCGAGAAAGCTTGTACGGCTCGGTCGATGTAATTGATCCCGGATGCTCTCGCAGACTCGGACGTGAACAGCTCAACGGCTTCGGGGAGAAAGCTTGGGTGCTTGTTATCAAGACCAAAATCGTGGTTTCCTGAGGGGTATGTATCAGTTTTACACGAAGAGTGCATGGGCTTGGTCGTACAGAAGAAGAGGTATTTTATTTACCAGCAACTACAATCTTTGTCTTATGCGGCAAAGATGATATCCAGTCGTATGCCTCCCGGAGTTCTTCGATTGTTCCGAAATTTGTCATATCTCCAGCATGTATGAAAATATCGCCATCTGGGATAGCTGACCGACAGTCATCGTTGTGCGTATCTGAGATACAGACGATCTTTATTGTTTGAGAAGACATCGTATGATAGATTTCTAGGATCTAGAGTGTAATAACCAATGCTTATCAAAAGACCGCGCCGATTCCTGAGCGGGTGGTTGTATTGGCTCACGATTGGACTTGATAGCCACAGTAGATTAAAGACCTGGATAGGATACTTTTATATTAGAATCTTTGGTCTCTTTCTCCTTCTGAACCTCAAGATCCAATACCTGAGATTGGCTACTAAAGAGAGGTACCTAAAAATTGGAAAAATTCCGAATGAGTACGAGTCCGCGGGTTAGTAATCGACACGGATTGGTCAATGTGTGCAATCCTCCAATCCTTCACAATGTAATGCTGTCTAGGCTATTATGCAATTTGGTGATAGTGACCTGGTGTTGGACTGTTTTGAATATTCGGTCTTATGTCTTTAGAGCTGTCCATGCGCAACCACGGAGCTCTATGTCGAAATATGCACACGACCAACTCCGCAGAGGTGGGGATTGGCCCCCAAAACGCGAATGTGGCTATGCTGATTCCTGCGTTGCATTGGCTACATAACGTTAGTGGCAAGCGAGGGGTTCACTGATATCGCGTGTCGATGCACCAGGTTTAAACATATCTCGCAGATTGCCGGCCCGATGGAACTTTATGATATTGCTTATATATTGATATTATGACAAGGGATCTTTAGCGGCACATTTGCACAAGAATTAAAACAGCATTTCGGAATTTTACGCTGTAAGGTAATATTTGTGGCATATTAGGCTGCTAATGGCGACTATCCGGGCAGTCGAGTTGGGTGCTGATTATGCAGTAGTTAAGCTGTTTTAGGAAAGAGGGGGCAGATATAGAAGGCCAAGATGGTAGTTATACTACAAAACACTACTCATTCAAGCTGTAAGATCTGGCCATGAAGCGACGGTTAAGTTGTTGGTGTAAAGGGTGTAAAAATAGAGGCTGAGGATAGAGAGTATGGTCGCTAGCACTAGCTAAGGCTGCATATACACGCCATGACGATGTATCCAGATTCCTGATTGAGGGCAGAGATGTAGATCCTACGAAACGCCATTATCTAGGACTGCAGAGCAGGACTATGAAATGGTAGTCAAGTTACTGGTAGACGCCGGCGCAGATGCTGAGGCAAAATTAAACCACGACAAGAAATACTACAAATCACCACTTTTGGGCAGCAGAAAATGGCCACGAGGCAGTAACTAGTCAGGTGCTAGTGGAAACGGGCACCAATATAGAAACCAAAGATAAAAACCAACGCCGAACACCACTATCGACAGCTGCAGGAGGCGGCTATGAGGAAATAGTCAACCTGCTAGCGCTGTTAGAAAGAGGTCCGAAAACGGGGATAAAACATAACAAGCGTTGTACACCACTCGACTGAAAAAAACTAAGAGAACACCTCATCGATAGTAGATATGCTAGTATTTAAATCAAATATGGGAAATACATGAATGGAGTCAAGCTGTGTCCCTGGGTGTAAAATATTGTTCAAGATTTGAATATATAATAAGCAATAAGGTGTTCTTACTATTCACAAGAACATGTCTTTTGTATTCCATAGCTTAGAAGGTACCGGATCTGAAGAAGGGCCAATACTTTATGGAATTTTTTCAAACCGCAGCGAAATTAATAGGTCTATAGACGCAGCTTAGACCTAAGCTTCGAGACCAGCTTAGACTCAGCTTTAATAAGACCTGAAAACCCTGATGCAACACATACAGCACACCAACGGCGTTTTATATCAAAGTTGATTAGTAATACCAGCGAGCATTGTCAATTGGTGTCGGCGTCGTCGTTTGTCCCTACCGAGGCAACAATAACCCACCTAGATGTATATATCTGTCCTCCAGAGGCACAGATTGTGAAGCCCTGCTCTATGGCCAGTATCCGCACGCTCAACAATTCAATTTTTAACCCTTCGCTTTACCAAGGCATTCGTGACCTCTGGTTCAGCGGCCTTTCATGGGGCGCCAAATCCCCCACTGAAGAGGCAACAAAGCGGTGGTTCACTAACACCGGTGAAGCAAAAGCGAAATTCGACCAACTCTGTCATCAAAATTTGAACACAGCCATCGTTTCTATCTCGCCTTCCAATTTCCCGATCACTGGGCTTTCCGATGCCGAAATTGCAGCGCCGTTTGTTGCGGAGATCGAATCCGCCCAAGGCGAAGACGGGCAGAAAACGAAAACCGCGTTGAGCCTCATGATCTTGTTGGACCAAATTCCTCGAAACCTATATCGGACAAAAGATACATTGAGTTTAGTCTACAATCATTATGACTCTATTGCAATTTCTCTCGCGCGGCATGTTTTATCTGGCCCAGCGCCCGCGAGACTAGACCTATATACGAGCATTAGGCACTCTCTACCTTACAGACAGTGGTTCTATATGCCATTGGTGCACTCTGAGAAAATCTCAGATCATCGTATTATGAGCATTATCTTGGCGGAAATGAAGGACGAGTATCAAGAAGACAAAGAGATTGTAGATTTTATAGATTTTATGGGAAAGTTCGAAACGATGCATGCAAATATTGTGGAGAGGTTTGGACGATATCCACATAGAAATGATTATCTGCAAAGAGAAACCTCGGCCGAGGAGAAAGAATGGCTGGAAAGCGGTGGAGAGAGATTTGGAACTGGGTCGTCTTAACAATGGTGGTGTTTCAACCGTATTTCCGTCCATAAATGTCAGCACATATTTCATCCTATATTAAGCTCCATATTGACTGTTTGGTTTACGAGATGATCCTAAATACTCTGAAGGAAACCCACAGCGAATGAAAAATAATGAGTGTGTAAGTTTAGATAGAATACAGACTGAAACCTATTTTTAAGGGTTTAATAACTCGTGCTGCCCACCGCTCAGAGTATAACGACAGCACTCCGAACAGGAATGAACATGGCCTAAAACAGGATGGCACATAGCTATCTGATCCTATATTTAATACTATTGGGGAAAGAAATAATTTCTGTTTATTTGATAGCAGAGATCTCTTCGGAAACTAAACCTTAGGTCTATACCTTTGAGCTTCTCTTAAGACAGAAATATTCATCTCATGGCTTGATGTCCAAGAAGGTATACAATCTCTCAATCTTGCCGTCCTTGACAGTTACAACATCTATACCAGCCACCCCTGGTTTTTCACCTGGTAATCCGAATGCCCAACTGAGCCTTGCAATGGCAAGGTCGCTTCCGTTAGGATAAATTACATCCACAGGGCCTAGGTTGTGAAAGCGATTGATTAGATCAAACCCTAACGGTGCAACAAGGCTAGAAGACACAACTTACTTAGTTCTGTAAATACCCAACCTGGTTTTAAAAAGCCGACTATCGCTTTAGAGATATCCTCATGGGTGCTGACGACTGCTAGTGGATCGATAAAGAGACCGTCTGGATGCCAAAGCTTGGCAAGATTCTCTAGGCGTCCTTCATGGGACTCATTACCAAAGATGTCGTAAAGGTTACCCCTAACAATGGCTGTAACTTCTTCGATAGTCGTCATTGTTTATCGTATTTAATTGTGTTAATTTTGGGGAGGAGCTAGAGGTGGGCGTAAAATTGTGTGCTGATGATTGCAATTTTGTTGGTAAGAGACAGTAGGAGTTTATTAACTTAAATTTTGATCTTTATGAGATATTGGAAATGTTGAACCCGAAAGGCTATACTAGACCATTAAATACAATCGTACGATCTAAAGCTGTCTGTGAAGCGCGTCGCATCTATGAATCCGAAGGCTCTCACACACGAATCTTGGCAATGTCGTGACGCTAGAGTTGGTTGATGTGTTGATTACTCATGCTTGCCAATCACCGCTAACTAAGCCAGCTCTGGCAAAGTGCTACCAAATCTTCGCAGAATCCGAGAACGCTTCTAGTGAGATTAGATAATATGCATATTCACCTGCACTGTAAGATTTAGTAATCGCGCTAGACATCCACAATTATCAATCCAAATTGTACTGGTTATTGCTCTAGTAACGTGTTTTCCCTTTGAAGATTTTAAAATATCGTGACTTTTGTTGAATTACGGCCGTAGAAGATGAGGTGATTATCAATCGAGTTCCTGAAGCTAATCTATTTGTACATACATACACGGAGATAATCTGCTCGAGCTTAGGGGCTCTAGCATCAGAAAATAAAAATCTTAAGTGTAGAGACACTACGAGCCTACGTTCGGTCGGAATTCGATTTAGATATTTGCTTGCATATTTGCGACTTAACTGGCCTTTCGACACCGAACTAGCATCTTGACTTCTGGTGGTACTGCACCGTGAGCCTTAGCTCTTTCACCATTCTTTAGGCTAGTTGATTTCTCTTCTATAGATTTATTTCAATCACAATCTTCCTTACCCCAAAACTGCTATTAATATGGGATTTCTTAATGTGCTTGAACCTGTTCGATCGAAGTGATCATTGACTTTGAAACACAACGATAGATGAAGCTGGATTAAGGAGCACTTTAAATTCTACGTACAACTAAGATTTAATTGTAACTCTTCATTAAGGCTTACGGAGAATTCATCCCTATATGTCCTAAACCCGAGCCATAGGGTCTGAATTCCATTATCTGTCAAATTGTGTAAATACACTTTAAGTGTAGCATTGCGATTTGACCAGACTAGCGTATCACAAAAACCAAAATTGCAATCCCTATCTCACGGGATTCAGCTAAATCCGAAGATATCTCCTATAGGCTTCTCTTTTTCCTATGTAAACGAGTTTCCGTCGAAAGACATTCTGAATTTTGAAGATTTGGCCTGAGAAAGCTATTCCTGATTGGGATGTCAGTCTCTGGCCAATCATATGATAGTTGTCCTCACAGGGGGCTTGTAACGCAACATGCGCAAGATCCCACAACCGGAACATAAAAATTCCTGAACTAGGTGTACACTTTAATTATGTCACCTACCTATGTTTCTAGCGGAACTAGGAGGAGAGAGGCCATTAATGGCAATTCTTACGGATTTAGGGGTTTACATCTTACAGATATGAATGTTATCTTGCAATGAGCCTGTGTATGTCAAAATGGATTCCACTACTCCCACCTGGCCACAGTAGGATGTATATATATAGTAGTAGTATTTCCTACTAGCGACGTGAACCAAACATAAGTATTCCAATATATATATAAACAGTATTTTTCATAACTTCTTAAAACTCAGCTGCCTTAGCAAACCATCTTAACAACACCTCCCATCATGCCTTTCTTGGATCTAGTCTCCGCCCAGTATGCCAAACTCCCTTTGGTGCCGACACCAGAACTCTGCGCCGGCAAGACGTTCATAGTCACGGGCTCAAATATCGGTCTCGGTTACGAAGCAGCAAAGCATCTTGTCTCCTTCTCCCCAAGTCGTGTAATCCTCGCCGTCCGCTCTATCAAAAATGGCCAAGATGCCGTCTCTAAGATAGAATCCGAAACAAAGAAAACCGGTATTGCAGAGGTCTGGCAACTGGACCTCTCCTCAAACGATTCTGTCAAGGCGTTCGCGAAAAGGGTCCAAACCCTCGATCGGTTAGATGCGATTATCGAGAATGCAGGTGTGGCGTTTGGTCAATTTACGACCGCGGAGGGAGTAGAGACAACCCTTGCAGTTAACGTTATTGGAACATATCTTCTCGCTGCTCTCGTCCTCCCAAAGCTGAAAGAAACAGCAAAGAAAACTGGCTCCCAGACACATTTGACTATCATCGGGAGCGGAGTCGCATTCCAAGTACCTAAGAAACTCGAGGATATTCGCGGTAATATATTAGATGAGCTTAGTACTAATCCTAACGGAATGCTGGAACGCTATCCAATCACAAAGTTAATACAACTATATGCTGCAAGAGAACTGGCGAAGCGGAATCCAGTGGAGAATACGGGTGTGATCATAAACTATGTTAACCCGGGCTTGTGTTATTCTGCACTGGATAGAAACGCGCCGTTCCTCTTCCGCCAACAGCTTAGCTTGATGCGATTCTTTTTGGCTAGAAGCACGGAAGTGGGAAGTCGAACACTCCTGCACGGTGCATTTGCTGGAGAGGAGGCGCATGGGAAGTATTTGTCCGAGTGTATTATCAAAGAGTAAGTTCTTCCGTTTTTCAAACTCTCGAAGTTCTTGAATATTTGCTGATGGGTGTGGTAATGATAGAGACCGTATCCCGAGTTGGATCACGGATGACTCTGGGAAGCAGATCCAGCAGCGGCTCTGGGATAATTTGGTCGGGAGGCTGAGTTCCATCCAGCCGGGATGTATTTGATTTGGTTTGTCGTTTCTTTGTCTCTTATGGCGCTTTTAGTCTTCCTGTACTTGAATCAATCTAGATCCTTCTTGAACTTTGTACCATAGATCTTGCCCACGTATCTCATGAAAAAACTGAATCCATGGGTATTTTGTAAGCACTTTCTTTGCTTCTTGCCAGTTATCGAGTCTTAATACGGATATACAATTCCTCAGAAGGGGTAATAGCCAAGCCTCATCATGGGCCTCATAAACGGAAATCCCTCCCATGATCAAAAGCCAGAGTAGATAAGATTGATCGAGTAGTGGGCTCTCAATAACCTGGTTAGTAGCACATTTTAGCAATTCAGATATCAGCGGATATGTCTCCATCTCTGTCTTATGCATCCGAATCAACATCGTACTAATCGTTGCCAGTAACATAAGCCTACATGCGGTTTCTTCTGCACTTTCGGGTCGATGTTCACGGAGTCCATAAGGGTGGAGTAGCCGATAGCCCAACGAAATCTGGATTTCCTGAAACTCATACGGTTCTAACTTTGAATGCGAAGTGTGGGCGGTATCCAGAAACCTTGAAGCGCATAGTAAATCCCGGAAGGCAGTCTGAAGTCCTGTATCATATACCTGCGCCTTAGTCGTGGTAACAAAGGCTTCATAGCAGAATGCGTCCCAAGCTGGCATCGAGCAAAGGGTAGAGTACGGGAACTCGTCACGATAGAAATGAGTGCGGTTGCCGGTTTGAAGGGAGTATTCGATATCAGTACTGTGAATAATTTAGCGTTAATATGTACTTGGATTTGATCTTGCGTTATGCAATCTTACCGGCATATCTTGTGTAATAGCAATCGACTCGGCATTACGAATGAGTTGATTCCGCCTCGAATTTCCACCATTCTCTGCAGCGCAGTCATATGTGGTTTAGCTCCTCCTGGTGCTCTTAGCAGGTTATGGTGCATAGTAATCGACATGACGGCCGCAACAGTGGAATTCGTCGGTATCTGCTGAAGCCTTATATTCTCGTTGACGCAACGGTATGTATTGACGAGGTGTTTTATCGTCCGTTGTGACTCAAGACGGGGTATATTTTTCGGGCCTACACGCCAATCTGCGTATGCCTGCGCCATAGCTAAGAGGCAGTGAAAGACTATATGCTCTAAATCAGTTTACGTTGTTTCGTGTGGTGGTTGTTATGGGTATAGGTACAGGCTTCATCCCGTTGAAAATACTCGAAGATTACTGCATGGGAATCGTCGATGTGAAGACAAATTTCTTTCGGATAAAGAATGTTACTCGTCATATTCATGACTTTTAAGATATTCATCAGTCAGTTAACAGCCAATCCATGGACATCATCCTGGGTATTTTCAACGGAAGACGCACACTGAGCCAGAATACGCTGCATATACGGTTCCATCGGCCGCGGAAGCGCCACAGATGAGAAATCATTCCCGACGCAGGCAACTAGCTGGTTGATGGTCTCAAATTCCTCAGCGACATCGTTGCTGCTCGTACCATCGGAGGGTTTTCGTCCAATCTGGGGTATCAGGATCCGCGGTTTCGCAGGCCACGTTGCTGCTTTCTTTCCACGCTTCTTGCCCGCATTTCGTCCGATCATAACGGAAGATCGGATCTGCTTGCGGGCTGAGGCATCGATATTCGTGCCGTCGATAAATTTGAACTGCATGTTGAGAATATGAATGTTTGAAGCATTGTGTGATTGGTTATTTGCTCCGTCCGGATCCCACACGCGTGAACTTCCGCTGAAGTCGAAATGGCATAATATTCCGGATCTGGGATTAGGCTTCAATTCGCGTTTAACGTGGGGTTTATCTCCGAGCCGATATTGAGTAAAAGTAGTAAAAATAAAGTATTAATTGAGCATCGGTATTAAAAATAAGAAGAATATATATTTGATTATCTGATTTATTTAAAAGCTGTCAATACTTGAGATATAATCTCGGTAGGCGATTTAAAACAAATGAAATGTTCCAGCGGTAATTTACTCGCGGAAAGGAATGACTTTGCTTCTGCTAACGAGCCAAGCAAGCTCCACGATCTGACTAGCAGAATAGGCCTGAGATACCAAAATAATGATCCCAGGCACGACATCTTTGCAATAATAAAACAATGAAAAAATTCAAACAAAGGAAAAAGAGTACGCTGAATGAGCCTAACGTCCTATCCATTCCTTCCATTCCATTCCCATTTCCTTCTTGTAATTCAACAGCGAAAACGCGCTCTGAGAGCCCATGCAGAAAAACAGGAACACCATTCAATAAAATAAAAATTGAAAAAAATTGACCTAAACACCAAACACCAGTCATGGAGCATAAAATGAAAAGACAAAGCAAAAAGCCGCCTCATAAAGGTTCGTTTCACCGCATATTGGTTGATTATTGCCAAGGGTACCCATTGACACCATAACCACCTGCGCTACCACTTGCTTGTCCACTTCCCCTAGAACTCATGCTTCCATAACCATGCCCATGCCGTCCACTAGTCTGCCCTGTATAAAATCCCATTGGCAACGGTGGCGGTGGCACCCCGTTCGTAAACCCCCAGCCCCCATTTCCGACTTGCGATCCGCCGGACTGACTCTGGCTCTGGCTCTGCTGCTGCTGAGCTTGTTGCTGCGCTTGCTGCTGCGCTTGCTGTTGCTCCAACCTCTTACGTTGTTGGCTTTGGTGGAAGACGATGTTCTTAATCGCGTCCTTCTGCATCTCCGCCGTCGCGCTTGCAAATTCTGCGTAAAAGGCCTGTGAAAAATCTTGTGGGTTTACCCCTGCTTCTAGTAGAGTGTCTGATACACGTTGTATTTGTTCACGGCTAGGGTATCCCGAGAGCTGTGATCGCCTCGTTGAAGATGGGGGTGCCATCTGCATCCTGTTCGAAAATGGGTTTGAGGATGCTAGAGACGGCTCTCGGTACTGGCTCCTCACGCTGCCGTCGTCTCGGTGGCTATAGGTTTCCTCTAGTGTAGGGAACGGATGTGGCGGCGGTACGCCGAAAGTATTTCCTCGTGTGCTGGCGGATGGGATGTACTGGGAAGGGTACTGTTCAGCAGGCGGACCGCTACCCCTACTTCCTCTTGGAGGGAAGAATGGGCCATCTTCATCGAGGAGCGATCGCGTTCTTCCTCTTGGTGCGGCAGTGGTGGTCATATCGTCTTCGAGTGTAAGACTTCGAGGTTGACCGTGGGCACCTCCCCAGGAGCCTTCGGTGGATGTGGGAGATGATACCCTAGACAGAGGTGCACTAGTAACTAACGTCTGCTTCATCCACAATTTCTTAGCTTCATTTTCCTCTCGAGAGATGATACTCGGACTGCTAATCGGCGATCTTCCAGGGAGAGGGTCATGGCCCTTGTGGAAACCATAGATTCCAAACTTTGGAGGCTGGAGATGAGGATTCGGGAGTGGCTTAGCTGCGACGCCTTGAAGAGGAATGAAAGCGTTTGTTCGTACCTTGGGTTCCACAAGAGGTGGTGGTGTTGGATATGGAGGGGATGGGCCAGAAATGTCGACAAGTGGATGAGAGTGTTCTGGCGCTCGAGGTGGGATTTCCGCAGGCCGGCTGTTGCTCCACGGATTGTTAGACCGTGACCGGGAAGAGCCTGTCTTCTCGAATGATACGTTTTCATCTTCTGGGATTGGAATGATCCTTCCATCTTCAACGACGCGACTCGAGACCGGACGAGGAACTGGTGTTGGAGCTGCCGACGATAATATTTCTCTGCCAGCTGGCGTTTCATCAAGGGCACGACGCAGAACGTTGTAATCAATTGATTTTGCTAAGGCTTGGAGAATAGGATCCCCCGTGTTAGAATTACCCGTCTTCAAGTCTTTCAAAAAGGTGTGAATAGCTTCCTGGCTGTGCTGCTGCTTTTCTGTTTGTTCAGGAACCACACTTGCACCGGATGGCATGTCATTCAAGGGCTGGTATACACTCTTAGCTCCTGTGATATGAGATTTGACATTTATTGGTGATGGGAAAGCAGGGGATTCGGAACGAGGTCCTTTGTCTGTGTCAATGTCAGTACTAGCTTCGACGACCCATTGGCAGTATTTAAAGGACAAACCTTTGTCAAGGGGCCGCATTAAAAATTCATCTAAGTACGTTGCCTTTTCCTTGTCAAGAAGGCTTTCAAATTCGCGATTGTCGCCAACGATAATCTCTTTTGTCTCATCCTCATCCTCATCTTCGTCTTCCGTAGATTCGTCTACTCTCAAAGTGTCGACCCCACTACCAACCATTTCATACTGATGTGTTCGCGTATCCACTTCAGACGTATGTATCCGAGTTTGTTCCTCCACATCGCGAAGATCACGGGTAACTAAATGGGGCGACATGGCGTTTAGCACCGAACCAGCCTCCAGCTCGACTCCTTGATCTCGCTCGTCGTCATCCTCAACATCATTGCGAAGATCCTCGACATCAAGCCCTTCCTCATTATCAGTATTGGTTCGTAATAGGGGCTGGCGAACCCGGGCGTAAGCAGCGATCACAGAAGCTGATGAGCCTTGCCGGCTGGTATAGATACCGCTAGCATGACCAGATACCCTTGTCATGTTGTCATCTTTATCAATTAGAGACGCAGTTTTGACAGTTGCTCGCGAACCATCCATTTGGCTAAGCTGATCATTAATCCGTTCTAGCTCTTTGGCTGTATCAAAGTATTGAACTGATGGTTCATCAGCTTCTGAAGCAGGAACATATTCCGGCGACCTGACACGCGATCTTCCACGAGGTGGGGATGCCGTGCTCACAGACTCTTCCTCGGCAATATCACTTGTCGCTGGACGGGCGCTAGATATACTGTATGAATGGGATCGGCGAAGAAGAGAAGAGGTAACACTTGAGGGTTGACGGCCCCATATAGCCGAAGATCTTGTTGTACGGACAGTAGACGCTGTTGGTGGAGGCTCGTCATAAGATTCCTGTGTATGCGATTCCGGAATTTGCGGAATGCTGATCGACGAAGGCTTTCGACTATGCTGGGGTGGAGGAGACACACAAGCAATCAAGTCATCAGTTTTATTAAATCTCGATAGCCACTTGTCCTCAGTGATCTCTTCACCGTTCAAATCACCTTTGCCGAAAAATAACAGTCGCGTGCAGCTATCTAGATTGAGCGAAAGGCGATACGTTAATGCTGAATCAACTGAAGAAGAGTGTATTGAGTCCTTGGATCTTAGGAACGCGAGATAGTTTCCGATAGCACACCGAACACTCTTAGTGAGGGCAGTATACGACGCCCCTGGATGGGGGACCCTAATTGACGGTACATCGTATGCAGTATTGAAGGATACAAACTGTAGGCTGACTTGAATATATCCAGGGGGCGAACGGTGTTCCTCAAGAACGGTAGGGATAGTCGAGTGTCGAGATGCGGGCCTAACGGTTTCTTGGACGCTAGGGGCTCGTTCCTCGCTTTCAGCTACCGTGACTTTCTCTTGTAACAACTCATTCATTCGTTTCACATCGCTGATCTCCAGGATCAAATTTTCTATCTGTTGACCGTAGCTTCGATGTAGTCCCTGGACCAGTTCAGCAGTCGCTCCCTCCTTCTTAACATTGACCATTTGTTTTGCATGCTCTTCCTTAAGCATGAGTATGTCTTCGTGGTGTTTCGTGGATAATCGGAAGAGAAGATCATCTTGTTCTTTTTGGTGTCGAGCTTCCATCAACGAGATCTCTTGGTCCTTCTTTGCACCTGCAACTTCGAGATTCTAGTCTAAGAGTTAGCATTGCGATGCATGGAGGTATGAAAATACTACTGTGCGAACCTTAACTTTTTCCTCACTCTCTTTTAGGGTCTGGCCCATCAGCTCCCTTAGCTCGCGGCGTGTCTGGTCATTGCTGGTCCGTCGGTAACCTCTCCGCGGCCGGGCATCCGAGGTGACCTCTGATCTAGTATCAGAGGACATCATCTTTCCTGTTTCCGACTCGCTATCGTCTTCCTCTTGGGCCTCTTTCTTTGGGAAAAACTTTTCTTGTAGAGACTGGCCGAATGTATTGTAAGGATAAGGTCCCGGGTGCGCGGGAGTGGTAGTAGTGGTTGTTTCTTCGTCGTCCTCGGATGCTGTGCTTGGAGGAGTGTATATTACCTCTGCCGACTTGCCCTTTCCGACCGTTGGGTTGGCGTGTTGTTCGTAGTCCGCGATCAGCTCCGTGTTTTGATGATCGGTCATTACCGGTTGGGTTACCTCAGCGCCTTCGGCTCGTTGTTGGGTATCTTCCTCGTCGTTGTAAGAGACAGTGAATTTGGCCCGAGCGGTGGTCGCACGATGTTGCTTGTTGGCAAGAAGTTCAGCCGCGAGTGGCCTTCGTTGGAACGGGTTTAAGGATACTCCAGAGTGGTGAGACCGGGTAGTCGGGGCTCCAATGGTGAATTCGCGATGAACCTGGTAGTCTCCAATTTCGCTTTGCCCAATCGTAACCGGCATCTAGAGATTCCCTTCCTGTCTATTGTCGTCGTAGGCGGGTTTGAAATGTAGAGGAAATCGCACAAGCTGTTGATCGAGAGGTGGAAGACCACGAGAAAAGGAAATTCCAGGAACCGATTCCAACCTGGAAGTCCCCCTTTGCTGGTCTTAAACCACTTGGCGTGTGATCCTTCCAAAAGGGCGCTTTGCTTCTCCAACCTCCCCAGCTCGTGCTTGCTACGTTTTGTTACGTGTAACTCTGTGTAAAGTTGTGTCGATCCGTCGCTGGTGGAATGCTACTGTCTTTTTATTGCGGCCGGCGCCTTCTCGGGTGAAAGTGCGTGTTTAGGACATATGACAGCTCAGCATATCTAAGATTATTGGTGGGGAGGACAAGGGGTGCCGTCCAGGTCCCCTTGAGGCGAGGAAAGAGCGGAGGCGGGCTGGCAAGCCAATGTTGACAAGGAATTTCAGCAGGCCCCCAAAAAGGTTTCGCTGAGAGAGCCGAGTAACGTGAGTTTGGGGGTGTTTTTCTCCCTCTCTCTCTTCGATCGGAGACTAAACCAAGCAGGCTTTTTTAAGGAGGGTTTCTCGGTCGCCTATTTAAAGAGGGCGTTGAGGTTGACGATGCTGCAGAGGACTGGTCTTTGCATGCAGGAGGCCCGCCAACTAATGCATGCGGATGTAGCGGAGGGCGACCACCTTGAAGCGATATCCAGCAGGTTTTCGATGAAGATGAGGATGGGCTTCAGTTGAGGTTGGTCTCTCCTGCAATATTGACGTCGAGTATGCAGGATTTTGGGAGGAAGCCGGGTTTGATATCGGAAGGGAGAAGGAGGGAAGGAGGATGGAAGGAAGTTGGGCTTGGTGATGGCGATGGGAATGAGGTTGCTGGCAGATAAGGCGAGGCTGCTGCCCTTGCCGTTTCCACCAAAGTGGGGACGACCAGGCAACACACTCCGACGGCAATCAGAACAGCCAACGAGAGCGAGCCTCGTTTCTTAGTTCATTTTCTTAGTTCACGTCCAACCTCAATCATGTGATTTATACCGCGGAGACCTTTGAACATGTTCGAGACTGGTCCGTAGTCGACGTCCTAGCTGAAGAGATTGAGATCGTTCCCACTGACAGGCTTTTTTATTTTTTATTTTTTATTTTTTTTACGGGGTTAAGAAAATAATATATCACCAAATGCAATCGAGCATCATTCCATTCATTTCCTAACTTGGAGCCAAATTACTGGTGATATCCCACTCTGTTGTCATAGTCGGCTACTGCGCCTTGTTCCAGCGACCCCTCAGGCATGCAGCTTCCCATTACTGAAAATCAGTTGAACTATTGTCTCGAATACCCACCCTAGTTCTTATATTGCTCTTGGTAGCCGAGAATGTCGCAAGTTGTCCTTCCACGCGTTGACATGGAATGAACGAACCCTGATAATGATTTATCGATATTCTTATCCACTGCAGCAAGGTTAGCGACAGCGAGCATTCCAGTAACTAAAGAATTCGTACAACCAAGATCACACTCGTGGATGAACAAATATTATCTCTCGCTCTTCATTCTTGAAAAAAAAAAAAAAAAAATGTCAAGCCTAAGCATGCTAGCAGATCCAACATCCTCCTAATCTCAATACAAGGAAACCCCGCCATTCGAAACTATCCTCCGGGATATTTCGAGGCGGACATCCTATTAGATCTTCAATCCAGGACAACAAATCCATCTGCGAGCCCGCGATCGGCCAGCTAGATTCCAAGAACAGTTAAGCCCGCGCAGATAAACGACCTAATACACACGTGCCCGAAGCAAATGATGTCTAATGAAAAGTACTCATATATCTGAGTATATCGGCCAGCAAATCTGTTCCAAATATCACACTAAAAAGCATGGAACAATTGTTCAGAATTCACAATGTCAACGAACCACCTCTATTAAAAATCCTAAAAATCATACATAGTGCATCACTAATATTTGCATACCAGGACTCCTTCCTTTATAGGTACTTAATATGACTAGACCAAACGATGTGTTGGGATGCATGGTATTTGTCTCGAAGTATATAACGAGCTCGGTCGCGGTTGATACTATTCAAGTTAAATCAACGTTGCGCAACCAAAGTGCACTTTATCTTCCTACTTACAACTTTTCTCGTGCAACCCCAGTTGCACCGCCAAAATGGCAAACGGGACGGAACTAACCAATTAGTCCAAATCCGTCCCCCTCATTGAGCATAAATTATAAAACGTTGTGATCCTTCACACTATCAGATCCGACTTTTTAGACTTTCTTTCCATGAAGATTTAGGAATTCAAAGAACTGCTAGCTTCGACGTACTACCTTTTGAATAGGACCGAGCATGATAAGAATTTCGTGTATATAAATCTTTCTAAAATAGCAATTTTTGAATGACTTTATTTCCTTACACAAGACACCTACCATTGCGCTCTGTACCTCACCTTACAATTTAATACAACAAAATATTATAAAACAATTCTTCAAGATATAAATCTATTATCCCTCAGCCAAGATGCGTACCAATCTTATGCCATTGAGGCTTGAAAATGGCAATACCCGGATTGTAATCGACAAAAGTTTGTCCATAAACTTCTGCCGCACCATTAGAGTCCCAGACAACGGCCAGATCTCGAGCTTGCCACCGCATCTGGGAAACATGAGACTCACCAATGTCAGCGCTGTGGCATCGCATTTACCAGAAGCCATGAGGGAGAAAGGAGGACTCTTGCTCGCCATGCATCGTATGCCAGAACCTCCTATCAGCCGCTTTCAAATCTGTCAGCGTCTTATATATATATCGCGAATTAGACTGATTAGTATATTGTGAATAGAGAACGAAGCCATGTGGATTAGCTTCGATTCTCAGCCTGGTAGATTCTATGCGATCAAAATCTTTGTCGGAGGCGTAAACGCTATATCCGGCGACCCTGAAATAGAAACCCCGGCGTCAAGGCAACGCCAAAAACAACTTCTCGCGGATAAACAGTCAGTACAGGACTACATCGTAGTTCCCGGCCAGCGCTGGCTTGACGGAATTGCCACGGCACCCGGGCAGGTTAGGCAATTTGTCGCGACAACTCTGGGTAAAGGCCTGACCGTTGAAGCCCAGATTACTGGCGCTGAAAATACCGGCGGTATCAGGTTTGAGATTACGCCATCTTTGAGTAAGCCACTGGGAGAGGTATAAATTTCCATCTTGAGAAACTACATTCTTAGTTTGAGCTGTAATCTATATTGATATATTATCGATATATAGGAATCGGAGGGCGAGAATATTCAAATCTATGTCAAAACTCTCACGGGGAAAACAATCACTATCGAAGCTAATACCAGTTGGTCGATTGAAGAAATTCATCTCAGAATACAGGATAAAGAAGGCATTCCACCTGACCAGCAACGTGTAATATTTATCGGCAAAGAGTTGAACGACTATGGAATTAGTAAGTTAACATCCCTTCATCATCAGCGATCACACACAGCGAATCGATGCTGCACATAAGTCCAGTTATTAATAAATAAATATTTAGGTTTAGCAGAATATGGCGTCACAATGGGATCTACTTTCCACCTCGTTCTAAGGCTTCGCGGTGGTGGCGCCGCCGAGCCGGAAATGGGAGTCGCCGCCGGCGGAACAATCCAGCAATCAATCCTGGAAGATCGGGTCAAAAGCGAGCGATGGGATAAATCGAGGACTACAGGGTTCAACGTTCAAATCTTGAACGCAGCCTTGTATACTGCCGTGACCGGGTTTCCAAACCCTAACCCCCCTCTTGCCCCAGAGGTATACGCTCTGCATGGTGGCGTATTTTTTGACCTGGAGGAGGAAGTGAGTGAGGTGCACGGTAACTTTGGTGGAGTGAAAAGTATAGGAGAACTTACAGGGAACATCGATCCAGTTATTGAGTTTAAGACCCAGAAGATAGTTTCGAGCGTGGTATCGTCATCCGACTCTGAAGGTAGCGGAAGCGCCGTTCCTACACGTGTGCCACTTCGTAGGGAAAGCACAGACCCATCAGATATCGTTCAAAGCCCAAGGGAGCCTGAAGACTTTAGATCGGTATCAGAAATTAAGGAGTATTTGCGTGATTTACATATTGTCTGAACCCGGCATGGTATCGATTGCAGCTTTTAAAAATTTATATTTCATTAATGTAATTGTCTTTCGTACTGTGTTCTGAAGAAATTCTCTTCCCTTTACAAGATTTCACCCCCCTCGAATCAATATAAGCTATTCTACCCTTTCACGCTATTTTCATATAAGTACAAGTCAACTTTAAAACAAAAGATTAATTGGTTGCACACGCAACCGTGTTTACATGAAACAACTGTAGAAGAACAAGCAAATCATGGGCAATTTTTGCAACATGCATATAAGAAAAACGATAGAGTATATATCCACCAGAAAAAGGAAATCTAGAGAAAAAAAAATCAATGTATCGCTAAACCTCCAAATTGGGCAAACATATCACCAAATACCGCATGCATTTTCTCTTCGTCCGAGAGATTCTTGCCGTCAGATCCAGCAGGCGAAGAAGCTTGTTGTTGCGCTTGGGCAATCATTTGCAATAGTAGTTCATGGTCGTCTTGAGCAAGAAAAGGTGTTGTTAGCGGTGGAAACAAAAGATTGAGGAATAGAGTATGTTCGTATAATTGGGTTAGCTTACCATGAGACGCCTCTGGTGTTCTAGGTACTAGTTCTGTTTTGGAATTCTGTTTGGAATTCTGCTTCTTGGGTGGAGAACTGTATATATCTGTTGACCACATCGTGAGAGGGTTGAAATCTTGGGCCGGCTTTGTTGGCCTTTTAACAGGCGCCTGCGCTTTTTCTGGCTCTCCCTGTAGCGGCTTTTCCGCCGGTAAAGTGGCTTCAGGCGAGCTCCCATACTGGCCTTCCGGCGATGATTGGTTTTCACCTTCGGCAGTGTTGGTATCGGTCTCAATCACATCGATCACCTCCTCGGCCTTCTCGTTCTCTAGCCCATGTACGGCGACTACGTGTTGCTTCGCGTTATCTTTACGAGAAAAGGGCCGCTCTCTGCCTCTATCGCATTCGAATTTCTTGCATATATAGAACTTCCTTGGTGTTTTCGGAGTTGGTCCCGTTATCCCACTATGGATAGCGTTCTGGTGCCGTCTCAGATCTCGCCTTGTATGGAATCCCATCCCGCAGGTATCGCAGAAAAACCTGCGAGGGTCGTGAATGTACATATGCTTCCTGTATACTTAGTTAGAAGGTGTAAGTATTGTGATCGGATTGCAAACTGACCGTAGCGATGTTTTATCTTTGCAACCTACGGTGCAAGACGGGCAGCGAAACGCCATCTCATCATTCGGACGAGTCTCGCTCTTTCGTTTTTCTTTTCTTTTCTTGCCATCTTTCGGCTCTTTTCCTTTCTTTCCAATAGAGGACTCAGACTCTTCACTAAGGCTTGACCGATGGCCCCTCTGTCCAAAGTTTGGTGCTTCTCGTGCGTTAGAGCCCTTCCCGTTGAGAAGACGGCTCGACTCCCGGGACAAGTTTGAAACAAATATCCTATGCAACTCAACTTGTTCTGATAGACTGAATCCTTTGGTCTCTGCACTCTGTGCAACTAATTTCTGCTGCTCTGCCAAGGGTAGAGTTTTGAAAATTTGGAGATAAGTCAGGAAAACAGCATCAAAGCTGGATTCTGGACTTGCGCTGTTGTCAAAAGCCGGTAAAGGTGAGGAAGCCTGAAAGCCAAATCCAAGAGCATTGCTGTGACCTATGTCAAGCGACCGAGGAGACGAGCCGTCGTTACCTCCCCAACTGAAGTTCTGGTATAGAGTGTCTGATGGTGGCTGCGTTGTAGATGCGGAGCTAGTGCTAGGGTTGTAGGTATTGACAGATTGTTGTGGGATTGGAAAGAAAGGAGTGAACTGCCATGCAGATAGATCTGTGAGATAGGATATGTTTAGTCTACAAGAAAAACGACTAGAGGGTTATTCTACAGATATATCTTACTTACCGTCACCGAGAAAAGTCTCGAGATCCCAAAGAGGATCGAGATCTTGACTTGAAGGCTGCGTTGGGTTGCCCATGATTAAAGTCGGCAGTCAGGTGGGACCAAATACTAACCACACGCTGGACTAGCTAGAAATACTGCAAGGAAGACTGCAATATCGGTAAGTGAAAGAGCCAAAGTGGGGGCGCAGAGAGCGTGGGGGGTTTCTGACCTTGATATAGGAATATTTGAGGCTCTGATATCAGTGTCTCTGGCTCCTATTTATTCACGCCGCACCCGATCGTTTGCTGGGCTTCAATTCGAGTCTGGATACGACGAAACGAAGCTCCGAAGTACGCGAGGGGCTAACGCCCAGCAGGTGTGTTGGGTATCTTACCGCGAGCCGTCTCCGGTACTTTTATCACGCTTGAGAGATCCTTCTCCTGCGCCGGTTTAATCCTCCGGGAAACCTTGACCTTGGCCTTATCGATTACAATACACGTGCGGGGCGATGATATTGCATTGAGTTAGTCACGGCTGTTCCTGCGGGAATCCTGGAAAGCGGGGGTTGAGCTCGAAAGATGCGTAAGACCCTTTCAGGCCCGACGCGCCTCCATCCAGAGCTTATAGGCACCTCCCCACCTATCCTTTCGACTGCACTTCCACAGGAGAAAGTCACCAACATCCAATCCGACGCTGCCGACTGAAACATCTCTTACTCATCCGGGCCCCTATGCTGTTTTGGGAAACCATGGCGGAATCTCTCGTATCTGATATACTATCTGCCGACGAAGCCTCAACCAGGCCGGCTTCCCGTCTTCCAAATTTAGGTGATGTGAAATACAGAGATCGGAATAGATTAATCGCTGCGGCACGCGGTGAACCGTCCTGGGTTTTAACTATTCCTGTTTGACCGGGTTCCGCGCCGCGCCAATGCATGCACTTACGTTGCCATTCGATATCGATATTAGTCCCTTTGAGCGCCCCGAGGCCACCTTCAAGCCTGATCGCCTGATCGCTGGAGGTATACGTATTTACAGACCAGGCTTGCATTTGTTGGAATTCCCAATTTCAATTTGCATCCATCTGCCTCGGTAATTCTTGTGCTACCTGCGTGGCTTCCTTGATGCTTAGCCGTCTTGGCTATTTAGCGATCTGGGAATTGACTTTCGGATCCTTCACTGACCTCACACATGAATCGAACTTGATAATATAGTTTTCCAATGACAAATGAGTCTAAATATACGTCTAAATGAAGTTTTGTTGATTGAAGAAAGGATGATATGCAAATATTCACGCCCAAATAATAGTCACGCTTATGAGCAAACAGTTTAAAAACCCAACATGCGAATACCAGTCGCTCTCACCTTTTAGTCAACAAAATCAAATATGGAAATAACTCTACAGCATAAAAGCAAGCGATGTTGGTATAGAGAAATAAAAGCCCAGAAAGCCTAGAAATGTAGTTTCTTGCCAAACTCGTCGCGGAGGCCTTCAGTGCTGCCTTGCTTAGGAACAGCTGCAACAGAGTCTGTTTCAACAGGAGCCCTTAGTTTGGAAGTCTTGCGGATTACCCCGCTCCCCGAATTCAACATTGGGATGGGAGCAGGACGCGTGGGACATGGTGGGGCTTCTGATAGTCCCCTTACTTGATAGGGTTGAGATGACGGCATCTGTAGACTACGTCGAGCTCGAGGAGGCAGAGGAGGTCGTGGTTCAGACGGTTGCGTAGGCTTGGATGTGACTATGATGCGATATATGTTAGTGAAACTTTCTACATGGGTGTTTATGCGAGCTCGTGGTATCGAACCTTCAATGTACTTGCTAGTCTGCGCGATCATTGATTCCGAGCGCTTTGGTGATCGTGGAGCCTCAACTGAAGGCCCTTTGGGAAAGTGTCCCAGGCGCAGTAATTTCGCATACTTAAACGAGGCGCTCCATTCGTGGCGCTCTCGCCGCTCTCGTCTTTCCCGTCGTTCTCGTTGTTCTTTTGGTTCTTGTGGTGCCTGTCGTGCTTGTGCTTGTGCTTGTTGTCGTAATTTTGTTTCTCGTCGGTATTTTCGTTCTTGTGGGTCTTGCGGTTCTCGTTCTCGTCTTTCTTGTCGACTGGGTCGGTGGGAAGATTTCGCTGATCGGCAACTAGAGTCAGATGAATAGCCTGCCGAGGTACCTGAGGAGCTACGGTTGTCAAGCTTTGCATAGCTTGGGAAAGTAAGCACGTTCTTGCCTTTAGCTTCATGCTCAGCTAGAATTATAGGACGAGTAGTTTCATCACCGTTCGTCTTATATTTAGTAGCCATGACGCTTGCGACGATATAATCGCTATCAGCAGCAAATTTATCTCTTCTACCACCCGCTGAAGCTCCACGACTAAACTTGTTCACTTCCCCAAACTCAACACTAGCTACATCTTCCAGCCAGTCCATAGCCGTACTGCCTTCGATCTTGTGCACAGATTCAACATGATGTTTGGCATTATCCCTCCTCGAGAAGGGTCGGCTAGCGTCTCGAGAACAATCCGGGACTTTACAAGCAAGCCTTATGGCTCCAGCGGTGCCGCCATGGATAGTGGTGACATGTCTTGTCAGGTCTCTGCTTCGATGGAATTTTTTGTCACACTGGCTGCAGGGTAAAGTAGGATTGCTGTGAGTATATCTGTGTCGTCTATAATAAAGGTTAGCTAAGATGTAATACGAAGTATTTGTGTTCGGCTATTCATATAATCATACCCAAGTGCTCTTTGATCTCGAAAAGGCCTATGGCATGTCTCGCAGATGGCAGGCAGCTGCTTGTCATTCACATTTTTTGAATCGTTTCTTTTATTCTCCGGTTCTGATTCAACCTTGCTGGAAGGCTGTAGAAGCCGTAAATTTGTTGTCTCCTTAGGCGCTGCTGTTGGACTGACTGGGGTCTCCAGGGAATCCTCAAGTACCGAAAATCCTGATATGACATACGACTGCCACTTCAAACTTATCGCAAATTCTTCATAAATCTGTGCTTGTTCCGAAAGACTATACTTGGGGATGTCTGGATTTTGCATCAACTCTTGTTGCTTGTCAAACGCTGCAGCTTTGAAATTCTGAAGGAACCTGATGAAAGGTATTGGAACCCGTTCTTTGATCCGTTCTTTGAATGTTCTAGGTGGTTTGAAGTCAAGGCTTTGTGGGAATTCATTCAATTCATCAGGCCACCAGTGACCATCATCCCCCAAAATTTGGTTCATTGGATTCAGGCTTGAAGATGACCATGTAACAGGTAATTCTGCGGGTAGTTCTGAGCATGGGAATAGATCACCAACTGCCGTTGGACCCGTGACATCTCCAGCCATATTATTGAATAAAATTCCTCGATACCCCGATAATTCTAGATTCAGAGTCCTCGCCAATATTGAGTAAGCAAATTTCTACAACCTATTATTCTAAGGTAAAAACTAGCGTGTTTGGAAGGATTATGAGGCAAGCTTCAATGGGGGGCTGACTAACCACCGTTTATATGTTCGAGGTCTGGGTCATATGTGAAAGAGTCTAGCTCTAACTTATCGTGTGACTTCTCGCCAACTTTTCGATCGGAATCTCCGTGCCGTGTATGTGAGGAAAATACTTTGCTTGATACAAGATCCTTCATCACTGCTAGATAAATACGAGGGAGATCACTAGCGGTAGAGCCAGCGCTAGAGGATGGGCTTCAAGTATACAACGGCCTGACCAAAGGCGATTTGATAATATATAAGATGTTGATAGGTATGATTAATTATAATTCAACTTGAAGTGAGCTAAAGATGGAATAGAGTAATAATCGAGAAGTCTGAGAGCTCGATTGAGAGAATCTGGCATTATATATTTTTTACCTTTTGATGTTGAATGAAAAATACAATCCGTAACAATGCAATCTAGAACCTATGTATATGTCCATTCAGCTTATTCATTGCCAGCAACCTCCTCTATGTATACGGTTTGCCTTATAATGGTTTTACTCTCGAGCAAGCTAGCCGCATGGCACGGAAAACGCAAGAGCGTAACCCTCCAAATGCACGTGCGCGAAAACAAACTGGTCCCTATTTCTGATGATGTTACACTAGTGAGAGGGTTCAACAAAACCGTTATCCTAATTTTACTTATCCCGCTGCCGCGTCCGACGGGAGTTCGAATTTTATTGCTAGTAACATAATACGATATCAGATGACTAGGCTTTTATGAAATTCCTCTATTGGCACATCTGAACAATCGCATCAATAGCGTAATGGCCACACTAAGCGCGCGTGCGTGAAACGTCTATGATTGTAATCCATTCGTGCATCGGTATATGAAAAAAGTGATATCGAGACTGTAGCCTTTGGTTCACCGATGCATCGATGTAAAAGGCCTATTTCGATATTTCTCGAAGGCAAAGATCTCCGTATTTCCAAGCGAAGGCATCAAACCCGGCTACCTGCCTCTCTTTTTGGCTATTTTGGTTCTAGGCTCTAAATGTAGGCGAAGCCTAATACCTGATACCCTGAAACTCTTGGAAGCGGTGGTCGTAACGGAGCCGGTGGAGCTTGTAATGCATAGAATTTCTCGACGGATTTTCCGACGGATAGGTGCAGGATCACAGGTGTCGAGTTAGATGCCTGGACATGGACTACTGCGAGACCACCTGGACAAGTGTTACACGTTAGCTGACATACATAATCACAACACATCCTGATCCTAACATATTTTATTCTTATGCATTATGTTCTGTTATGCGTATGATTTCCTGCATTTTCCTTGTGTCACTGCCTCAATAACAGCCTCTCTCCCTTAATTTTTCTATCAAACTTGTTGCCGCAGTCGTTTCCGCCCAGTTTTTCGATAGCTTCCACGGTGCCTTGCCTCAAGTACCCGATTTTGGCACCACTACGATATTTGATGAATGGTGCATATGAACACATGCAGATCCCGTTGAATGCTACACCGCGCCACATAGTTGTGTTGAGCAAACTCGACTTGAATCCTCACCTAAACCGTAGTAGATTGTAAGTTTGAATGCTCTATGGAACCTCACAGCCAGATCCTTCACATTTTCCAGCATCTCTGTGGAATTGGCGGCTGTGGGTATTTTCTTAACTAGAGCTTGTCCCTTACGGCGTTAGTGCCATAGTGTCGGCTTAATAGCTTTCCGGTTGAAGTTTCTTTAATCCGACTCGGTAACGTAACGGATTCAACGGTTAGAAAACATTTCAGTAAAATTAGGATATTCAAGTGATATAAATTTGCTTAGTTTGTGCTAACCTACAGCTATTTAGCATATTGAGAAACTTAAACTGAAATCTACGAACAAACTGGAGTGTTCAAAGGTCGAGGGCGCTACCGGGTAAATAGAGATGTCCTACATGTTAGTAAACGCCTCCATGCGGCTGAGGTGTTTCACTGCTGAGCAGACCAAAAAAAAGGCTGTGTATTGCTGCATAAGGTTATTTATTGATACCTGAGATTCTTACAAGAGGCCGAACGTCAATGCATCATTACCTTTAATATCAGTTCAGACTCTTCATGCTCGTCTATTCTCTCGTTGTTTGTAAATCTAGACTAGCCACGCCCTGAAATGAAAATGCAACAGGGTAAAGTGTTGCTAGCATTGACCTAACCAAAAGGATACTAGCTGTAACTGTGGGGCAGCTAGTCTGAATGGAGCAATGAAAAACGAGGAGTGGACCAAGTTGAACAAAGTTATGGCCGTGCGGGCCAAGGAAAGCTGAGGAATCCAGTTTCTTGGAGATAAATCCCTGGGATTTGGGGAAGTGTGTGAGCTTCCAAGCAAGGCTAAATGCTAGAGATATCACTCGTGAAACTTATTCGGCCGCACAATATTCCTCTTCACCTCTATTGTTAGCGAGACAAGTTGCCGAGCCAGAAGGTTAGGTATCGAGCTATAGTGTCTCTGCTTAACACGTGAAGCGGGAAGGGAAGTATAATAGTGCCGGTTTGTTCAATACGCGAATGGATCAATCGACTCCCGCACCATGACCGCAAATAGACCATTACTTCACTAACCTCGGGTCATTTCCGGCAAAAGAACCAAAAATATTTGGAAAATAATATGCAAACTCATGTGGATTATCGCTTTCCCTTTTTCCCTTTAACTTTTGCTAATTTTCTGGAGGTTCCCGAACATCTGGAATTTATCGGTTAACGCAGCCCCTGTAAGGACATGCAGCTAGATGCACAAGTGATGGACCTACATCGTACATTTCTAGGTTTTTTTTGAGTTTACGAAAGTGGGGGAGCTACTTCGCTCTCACCGATAGCATCGTCTTGCTTTTCATTACTCGAGGACGCCGTCCATCTGTTGAGCTCGTTCGCCACCGTTTTTTGTTTCTAAAGTTTGACTAAGGTTTTACCATGCAACCCCTCTTTTGCGATAATGAATTTTTGCTGCCAATGCAACATTTGTTAGGCTTAATTAGAAGGCTGCCATCTAACTTTATTTAGTGTCGGTATGAAATAAAGACCTGGGTGGTCAGCTTGTGGGCACATATCAGATGTTGATCGTTAGCATAATAATCGAATCCCTGGTAGCGCGAATCAAACGATACGAAGCGAATTTTCTGAAACCTTTTGAATTCTTTAAATCAAGCAAATCCCACGCGACGACACTAAGTTTGCTTGTATGCACACGTAAATTCTTGGTTACTTGATCTGCAAGTCCGGGCATGCACCTTGGTCCGGAAACGCTCGCGCGCCAAGATTTTGTATCAATACGCTTCGTGGTTGCGCTGTGGCGGTCGTCAGTGGCAGGCGGCCGTCAGTGGCACCCGAATGCTCCTCGTCCGAACGGAGCCTTTCGATCGAGCAGTCAATCATGGGCGTTCTGGACCCACCACACCAGCTTACCATGGAATTTGCGCAGAAAAAGTGTGCAGGTAGAAAGAGATCGAGGCAAGGGACCATATTAGCTTTGTGTGATGGCTTTGACCGCCTTTTTTAGTGTGGTGGAGAGGCTAGAAGTCTATCGTCCACTAGGCTCGTAAAGCAGCAGCCGCATGGCATGCTGCGGGCTAGTTCGCCTTGACCCGTGAATTAGGAATTCGATTTACCTTTAAATGCATAGAAAGGCCCTTCTCCTCTCGTCGAGTTTGATTTCTCCACTCCTCGATCTTGTACAACATTCCCTCAGGACTAACGAGAATTGTATTCGATCGATTCGATGCGGTGGAACCGCGTTCACTAATCGAATCTTGGACGACGTGTCTACAACACATTTCGCGAACTAACCCGGTCGTCGCTTCGAGCCATGCTCAGTCCTCCCCATCCTCAGACCGACGAGGATAGAGCGTATATCCTATCGCTTGTTCCCGTCTTCAGACAATGGCCGGAAAACTTCGAGTTCCCTCTGGTCACGACTCCAGGGTACAAACCACCGAATACTACGCTTTACTGTCTAATCATTTCCTTTATTGTGGTTATAATAGCTACTACAATTGTCAGCTTACGGTTTTGGGTGAGATTCAAAGCTAGGTCGACGATGGGCATGGACGACTTCGTAATGGTACCGACGTTTGTGAGTAGGCATCCAGAAAACCATGAAAGCGCTCTCTGCGAATTAAACGGAACGTCATTCTAATCGCCATTCTTCTGCCGACTAGTTGCTCTATTGTGCCTTCACAGTCAATAATACGTATGGTGAGCGACGTCTATAAATATGTTCTTTGGCAATTTCAGAAAATGCTAACATATGCTCTCTTCTAACAAGCTGTTTTCGCTACGGGTTTTGGTTTTCATGTCTACGACCTTTCCAAGATAGATCTTAGGGGAAATCTTGTTGTAAGCATTAACAGTTCAAAATTGTTTGATGGTGCTCAACTTACCACATTATCAAGGTCACCTACCTACATGTCATTTTTTCTTTTGCAGCATTGCACCTCTGCAGAATATCTATTCAACACCTCCTCCTACGTGTGACACCACCACAGTATTCAGTGGCTCGACGGTGGTACCTTTACATCCTCTTGGGCGCATCGTATATATTTGCCTTAGCGGCAGTCATAACCCAAATTTTTCAATGCGGTTTGCCGATTTCAAATGCATTCGACTTTCGTAAAGCGCTCGATGGTACTTGCGTCAGTCTGCATTCTACGGCTGTCTACGGAGTCTTTATGACAGGTCATATTCTCCTTGACGCTTTGACGCTTTTCCCACCAATTTTCGTTCTTTTTAGACTGCCGATGTCTAGCAAGAAAAAGTCCAATCTTATTTTTCTTCTCTTTTTAGGAGTGATCACCATGATACTCAGTGCGATCAAACCATTTGTTTTCTATGCCAGGATGGTCAAGTCATACGATATTACTTGGAATTCCGTGGTTGTTGGATTTATCGGTATTCTAGAGCTTAGTCTCGCGATAACGATTGCCTCACTGCCTGCGCTCAACAGACATATTGTGAGAATTGCGAGACGGATTTTCAAGGGAACACCAGATCAGCCGTCCCGAATACAAACGATCACCGCTAGGTTTGGCGTGATCAGATTCACTCAAAGGGGCCAAAGGCCTCAGAGAAAGCCACCAAAGAAGTTTTCAAGCTTTACAATGAGCACAACGTTGGCAACGAATTTGACAGGCTCTACAGAGGAGGTATCCCACAGTTATATGGAGCTGGGAGACGTAAAACCCACGGATCCCGAGGCGATAGAACCTACAGTCCCCGAAACCGCTCTCCAACCTATTCCCGAACCTGATCATATCGCCGTAAGAAAAGGCTCTATCGCCACTGGTAGAAAACCATCTGTGCAGGTGATACACGAGGAAAACGAAGGAGATGAAATTCAACAGCAAATACGAACTAGTCGACAAAACTCGCATGTCTCGTTTGATACATCTAATATCACCCCACCCCGCAAGGCTCGTCTTGGTTCGATCTCCAGCTCTCTGCGACGCCCGTCCATAACGCCTTGATCAACCAATCATTATGACATTTAGATTCGATGATACACGCAACTGCATCTGCTTTCTCATGTTTTTCTTTAAAATACCCCAACACTAATTTTCTTTCATCTAATATCATGGTCGTAATGGGCAGCCGCAACATACATCTACAGCTTCTCATCTTGCATTTGCTTTATAATTCAGGAATATGGCGTTTGGTATATTATTTTAAAGCGGAAATCTTCTAGATGCTATATTTCATGGTTTTTACACATTTTCATGTTCATTAGCTTTGGCGTTTTCGGGTTGACAAATTCTGGAATGAAACGGAGTGAGATATTTTGAACTGCGTGTTATTGATTATCATGTCCTTCGTGTTAAACGTATAAACTCGGATTAGAAAAAAGACACAAGTTGAGATGGAGCCTGAGGCCACGTCTATTCCTTAGAGCATCAAGGGTTCGATATCATAGATATTTTGGCTTTCCCTCAAGCATGCAGGTAACCTAATATGCTCCAAAAATGAGGTAGATATCAACCTGATAACGCTTTTGTTATAGGCAAGACGTAAACCATGATGAAGCGTAAATAGTGAATAGAAGAAATTGATCCCAGGTTCGTAAAATAATAAAATCGTACGAGCAGCAGGTTGTGCCAGAGTACCTATTATCTTTCACTCCGCGAACGATGGTCGGTCAAGCGAAGCAGCCTGTGGCAATAACTAACTGTCTTCATAGCTATCCTTCGCGCCCCTCTCTACCAATGCTGTATCCTCAATACAGCATCTTTTTTAGTGCCAGATTAAATAGCTACAGTCAGTGAAGTGTGCCGTCGTATATAACGGCCGGGTCAGCTGAAGTTGAACATGGACTCGGGTTACAAGGTTATCCCCGGTTTCAATGATAGTTTCATAATTGGAATATATACACGCTCTGCTATAGCGCTACCAGCATTAGTGGGGGAAAACCCACGTTCAGACCCCTATTTTCTACATCTGGTCCACTTTTGATCAAAAACTCTGCAATGGCGACCCTCCATCAGACTTAGCAAGACATAGAGAAGGATTCAGGCAGCTTTCGGGCTTAATATCCCACCATCGGTGAACCGGAAACAGAAACCGGAGCCGACAGTCTGCAGCCGAGTCTGACCCGTATTACGGCTCCGATAGTGATCCGTAGGATAATGAGCCAGAGGGAGAAGCCAAATAATATTTCTATGGAAGGTGGCATGTGACAACAATATCGGCGAGGAAAGGTGTGAACCTAGAAGAGATGGCTTTGAGCCACAGAGGACGCCGCGGGCCGGCAAAATCTTGATGCCAAGTGTCAGCAACGTGTAAGTTTAGCCTATCTATTCGCATCATAATTACGGTTCTCTTAGTTTACACATCTAAGCAAGACTACTTGTATTTAGTTCACAGATCTCAAGTAATCAAGTAATCAAGCTCAAGCATTTAAATACCAAACTCGAGGTCCCAGCTAGACACAATCAACGGAAATATGGTCAAAAGCGTGTTGTGTTGTTGCATCTCCGGTTCAAGACCAAAAGTCCTGCGTTGTGTGATGTGTTGAGGCACGCTCGACGACGTTACCAAACCCGCGAGGCTTCCTCGCCAGCGCTGCGAGATAATTTTAGATAGAGAGCAGATTTTAAAGTTGGAAGGTGCGCAGGGGTTTGGAAACAAGGAATGACGGATATCATCCAGGAACCAGCCATCGCCATGATAAAACAGCTTTCATCGCTGTGTTTCGGATCTAAGAGCAGAGCGCACTAAATCTCGTGGCTGTTTAGCTTGAGGTTTGCCAGGTTGTGGTGGAGAGCCCCGGCGGCTGATGTAGAAGTTAGCGGGGCTTTGACATCATCGGTATTCAGATATTGCCACTGGATGAGAGATCTGAGAGAGAAGGTTTTGAAACCGCAGAGACAGCGGCATAAGAAAATAACCTCAACTTCCCCAAAGGAGCAGCTATCAGCCGGCCGCTCATAGACTTCAGCATCATCCGGACATCATTCCGGCGTCATAAAACCTCCTGCCTACTGCACACCAACAAACGGTTGCTCGTTTGCATCGTGATATCCAGCAACGACAGCTTTCGGGTATTTACAGGCTGGCTGACGTTGTTTAAGGTTTTACAAGACACAAGCTGCGTGCAAAGCACGAGAGTGTTTTTGATATTACTGGCTGGCTCTGGAGAAGGCTAAGCAGAGTGTCTGATCCTCCGCCTTTTTTTTAACCTTCTAAATTTTGGAACTGTGCAAGATTCAAGCCACAGAGACAACAGGCAGTTCGTTTGTTAATTCCTTGATCTCCAACTAGCGTCATACCGTTTCCTCTCCTCCGTCGCGACCCCATCCAAAGCCATATTCCTTATTTCTTATTTCCTGGAAACCCCAGATTACAGTTGATACTACTCTACATCATCCCTACCGTTCCTATCATTTTGACTTTCTCCTCCCCATCTGTCATCCAATTTCTTCCTTCCTCCTTTTACTCCAACCTCTTGCGGCAAGCTGTCAGCCGTACTCCCATCTCGCATCTGATCGCCCTTAAGGCCGAAATATCCCGGAACGACAGCAAGCACAGACCTAGCCGATACTACCAACGGCCACAAACACTCTTACCCGGACGTTGTTAAACGCGACAAAGGAACCACTCAGCCATTTGTAACTGTAACACGGCGGTAAACTAATCCTCCGGTTCTGCAGCCTTTCAAAGCGACAGCAATGCCGATGATCGAGGTAAGTCGTGGCATGGAGCTGTAGCTCTTTTGTTTTTAACTCTTTTTTTTTTTTTTTTTTTTTTTTCGTCTCTTCCCCACGCCCCGCTATTTCCTTTTTCTCGTCTTCATTATTTTCCGTACTTTTAAAGCACATGCCTTTTTCACAGCTGAAAGCGGACCCTTGGAATGCAATATTCTACATTCCATTGTACTCCCTCCTGACCACCGTTGGGAAGTGATTTTGATTCTCTGTATCTGTTACAAAGCCCTCAGCTACGACAGCATTGGTCGTCGTCGGCCCTTCTCCTGCTTGATAAGCATTCGACCAAAAAGTTCATGGGTGGTGCCTCGTTTTGTTCCTCCGTGTGGCTTACTATGCGGTCATCAGGCTTGTGTTTTCTTTCTGGTTTGCTGGGCGTTGAGGGGCTCCAGCTTTGAGTGGAAGAACCCTCTTTCGAACCGAGAGCCATGGCTTGGGACCCTGTTGGCACTCAGCCTTCTGGTTGGCTGGTTAAGATAGCCGCGCACCTAGAGGACGTCATTGCACATGACGGCTTAGAATTCCTCATAGCGTCAAGGGCAGTCTTTTCTTCCCTTCTACCAGAATGTCCTGTATCCCGTTTCCATGATTGACGCCTGTTGAATGGAGATACAACCCTGATTCTGTATCTCTGCAGCGCACGGCTTCCTGTTTGATACGGGGAGTATTCTTAGCCTGGATGCAGATACTAGTGCCGCTGTGTTCCTACGAGCCGGCTAGTCAACCGTTCAAGCTTGATTACTCGACAGGGACCAACTGTTAGCAACTGCATCGGGCCGTTTTGGTTTTTATGTGCCTTAGTTAAATTCGTAGGATTTAGCTCAACATTGTTGCCATTGCAATTGCTCTATCTACGTTATTAATTATTAGTTTCCGGGAACGTCTTCCCCAGTCCGTTTTCAAAAAAAATTTTGGTCGGTTCCTTGTTACAGTTGAACCAAGCAAGTTTAATTTAGGGGGAATAGATATCCTAAAACTGCAGCAGTCTCGTTTTCACGATATCGTTGTTTTCTACCGTTTCGGTTCGGCTTTGGGCTGGTCGTCTGCTTTCATCTTGAATTTGCTGCTTATTCCCTGCGGAACTCATCATCATCTCGTTTTTACTTATCCCTCCTCTTCAACGTCATACCATTTTTTACCATCTCACCCGTCCCCCCCTTCTCCTCCTCTTCCTCCTCCTCCTCCTCCTCCTCCGTGACCACAATCACCCTTCTCTTTGCTGCTAGGCTTTGACTTTTAACTTCATTATCATCACTTTCATTTCGTCCACACCCCACTATCACCATTTCGATTGATACTAAACAAGCTACAACATGGCACACCACGTACAGAACCTCAAAAATTTCATCCGCCATGGCAAGCAAGCCCGGGACCCTGGTCCTGCCCCGGCTACTACTGCGAGCACACATGCCATCGCCCACGCCATAACCGAACCCGTGTTCGATAACCAACAGAAACCTCATGGCGAAAGGGCTGGAGATTTTACAGTTGCCGGAGGTGCTCAGGCCAACCTAGCCGCCCAGGCAGAGCACCAGGCAGCTCAGAAACAACAAGCGAAACAGCGTCTCGAGGAAGTCGAGGATCGAGATGCTGCTGTTGCACGTATAGTGGCCGAGGAAAGGGAAAGCAGAGGCAGATTACCCCGATATCCGGGCCTAGAAAGATGGATCCTATTGGAAAAAATGGGAGACGGTGCCTTCAGCAATGTTTACCGTGCAAAGGACTCGTTAGGCGAGCTAGGAGAAGTCGCTATCAAAGTCGTCAGAAAGTACGAGCTCAGCTCGAGCCAGGTAAGCTACATAACTCCTCCTTGCCTTTACACACCATCCCACCGATTCCAGGCCATCAACATAGGCCTAGCCATTTCTCGCGAAAACACGTTCGTCCAAAATGAGATATTGGATTGCACACATTGGCACGGAAAGAAATCGGACAGAGAGCTCCAACAACTCCCTTTTGATGTCTTCTCCTTTACGTCGCCTTTACTTTGGAGCAATAAATAAAGAGCACGCACATGGTGTATTCGTGCAACTCCTCTGTCCGATGCAGTCTGATGCCCCTACTATCCGACATACTCCATCCCCAGCATCTCATTTCTGGACGGAAGCGCGCCGATTGCAAAGCAGTTCCTACAACCGAACGAATCTTCGACGACGGGACAAGAATACCCATCTCATTCCGTACTGCTTCTCAATATACATTCTTAATGGATCCTTTAATAACCACCGGCATCTTTACATTCGACGACTTGTTAGGGCGCCCATCATATGCATCCGGACTTTAAGAAAATTCCAAAAACCGTTGAGGTGCGGTATAACTTGCTCATGTATTTCCCTTTCTTTGGTTACGTTTTCCACGTAACGAGTAGCATATATTGCTTCATTTTGTCTATGTTTTCCCCGCTACCACATCGTTGTATTCGGCCACTCCTCCCTATTATAAAGTGCCTCTAGATTTGCCCTTGACTAACAGTATCCCATAGAGAGCAAACATTCTGAAAGAAGTCCAAATCATGCGACAGTTGAATCACCCAAATATCGTCAAATTGATATCATTCTCGGAGTCGAGATCTTATTATTACATTATCCTCGAACTGTGTCCTGGAGGCGAGCTGTTCCATCAGATCGTCCGCCTCACCTACTTCTCCGAGAAACTGAGCCGACACGTTATTACACAAGTTGCCGAGGCTCTGCAATATTTGCACGAAGAGAAAGGAGTTGTTCACCGGTATTCTCATCCCCAACGATATTTATTATGGTCTCAAGGACTTGAAACTGATGTTAGGACCCTGTTAGTGACATCAAACCCGAAAATCTCCTCTTCGAACGCATTCCCTTCATCCCCAGCAAGACCCCGAAACCTCGCAACCCCAATGATGAAGACAAGGTCGACGAGGGTGAATTTGTTCCTGGCGTTGGTGCTGGCGGAATCGGGCGTATCAAAATTGCAGATTTCGGCCTGTCCAAAGTCGTCTGGGATTCGGTAACCATGACTCCCTGCGGTACAGTCGGCTACACCGCTCCTGAAATTGTCAAAGACGAGCGATACTCCAAGTCTGTAGATATGTGGGCTCTTGGATGCGTCTTATATACTCTCCTCTGCGGTTTCCCACCGTTCTACGACGAGAGCATCAGCGTTCTTACCGAGAAGGTTGCCAGGGGCCAATATACCTTCTTGTCACCCTGGTGGGACGATATCTCGAAGAGTGCACAGGATTTGGTCTCGCATCTATTGACTGTGGACCCGGATAAGAGGTACACCATTGAGCAGTTCATGGCACATCCGTGGATAAAAGAGTCGGATGAAGAAACACACCCAGCCGCTGATGCACCACCACTAGCGACACCTGCTGCTAGCAGAAGTGGATACTACAGGGACGGATCGCCGATGCTTCTTGATGATTTCACTCCCGGCGGAGCTGGAGATAAAGATCGAAAACGAGCAGACTTCAGATCTCCTGGCCACTTGGCGTTGAGAGAGGTATTCGATGTTGGATACGCAGTACACAGAATGGAAGAGGAAACGAAGCAGAGGAAGAAACATAAGGGCGGATTCTCAAATCTGGCTGCTAATATGACGTTGAACGAAGAAGAGGAGGAGGATGAATATGATGAGAACGCTGGAGCCGTGATGGAGACCCATGGCCACGATATGGAAGGGGTAGAGCGGGAATTGAGGAAGACGAGTATCAGCAACGCACAACAGCAGAAAAGGGCACAAGCTCCAGCGAAGGGCCCAGCCAAAGTAGATAGAGGAAGAAAGAAGGCTGGCTTTGAACTTAGCTTGGACAATGCGACTTTGATAGGAAGGAGGAAGCGGGGCGGTGATGTGGGCGAGGTAGTTAGTGCTCAAGCTTAGAAAGCTGAGAGAACTGACGTTGAGACTACCAGAGATTAATCATTGATGGCTTTTATATTACTTTGAGCTAGCTTTGGTGATAGATCTACGGCGTTTCTTCCCCTCTTTGCATTCGTTTGTTTGACGCCTCTTCTCTTTTTCCCATTTTTTCGCTATAGGTTAATAAGGTATTATTACGTGCTATCCATTTTTTAACCACCAGGTTGGCTTTGTGTGTTACACCGCGGCATATATTTTAACTGCGCTATTGTTATTGTTGTAAAATCTACAATGCGAATAATTTTTCCCATCAAAAGAGGTGGAATCACCATATTTTCTTAGCTCTATAGCTACGGTTTTCCGTTTGCGTTTACTGGTCGTTCGAATTTTGTTTAAAAAACATCTGCTCAGTATATCGTCGAATCTCGTTCCTTATGCTGCAAAATCTTTCGAGCTCAATACTTCCCCTCCACAGCCGAATATATTGCACATACCAAAACTAAAAAGGATCGGTATCAATTAGATTACGATATACGTTATCCTTTGGGCGATGATTCAAAGGCCAAGAATACGGCGTTAGTCATACTTAGATTACTGATATGGATATGGTGGCCGCATGACACGTGCTCCTAGATGCTTCTCACCCTTCTGGTTTTGCAAATTTGTTAGAAATATTTCTTGCCATCAGGATGCTGCTTTTTTCTTCTCTTTTGTCTCCAAGAATTTGCATCTTAATCATTGTATAGAAGCGGGATTAATACATTTTGTGTAGGCGCCTAAGTAGGTCCTATAGATGTGCAATAGCACCATTACAATCAAATCTTTGGCCTCTTCGGCTTCCAATTCCCGTCTCGTAACTGGACGTATAGACCACGAGAAGAGATGTAAATAGATAATTATTTGCATCAATGTAATTTAAAATAGAAGGTGAACGGAGAATCGAATGTGAGAGCTATAGCTAGGCAAAACCACTGGATTTGGGTACAAAATGCAATGGCTGATTATTTTAATGCAGGGCGCACATACATCATCTCTACACCCTCACTCATTTCGCTCACATAGTTACAGATCTCCTACGAGCATGTATGCAGGGCTTTAAGCTTGTGATCCGATATCCCGTGTCCTCGTGGACGGTAAGACGGGATGGCGTGCATACGCATGCCCTTTTGATCCTTCCTCCGTTCCATCGAGATACGAAATACGTCGGAGCAGTGGACATCGTGGGCTGGGTGTGACCAACAAATCAGATTGGATGGTTGTCTACCAACCAAAACTGCAAGCCGCAACACACCCTCAGCTCAAATTTGTTTTCAAATTCATTCGACATCAAAGCCCACCATCGATTCGCGTTGGAGCGTCATATCATGACGACATGAGTGGTGGTTAAAGGCAACCGACGTCTACGGCCGGTTGTTCAATATGCTATGTCTTGGGGCGGTTCGTGATAGACTTCGACGGGAGCTCCGACCACCTTGCGAGTCATGAATTCATCGCTTCAGTCTAGCTATTATTATGAAGGATGTTCCCAAATATCCGGACGTTCCCGCCATGATGGAACGTTGAAAACCTCGTCATAGGACTCGAGATGATGGCGAGACAGTCGAAAACAAGCAACGGCCTTCTATGTTAGGCATCGCATTCACCGAGACATTCGTCTTGCCACGGAGCTGGGAAACCAGTTGATTCGAAAGGAAACCAAAGAAAAATATCAATTTGAGAAGGAAAAATGATGTGGTAGCCCTACGAGAATTGCACAGCCAACCAGGTCCTTTGACAAAGGGAAGTTTAAGAGAAAGAGGAAAGTTATCCGCCCGTCTGCAGATTTGTTCAGATTGGTCCGTGGCCAATGAGAGCGCGGAGTCGCAGGACCTTTGGGAGCTGGGGTGGCTGTCTCCTTTGGAGCTATGGCCAGATCTGGTTGATGGCTGTGAGGAAGAAAAAAAGATGGAGGGCCAATAGAGAAGGCATGTAGCGAGTGCTCCCAAATTTGGACCACCGTCCGATGAGCGAATGGATGACGAAAACGCCCGTCGCAGCCTTCTAGCTCCTTAGAAAGCAAGATCTCCCTGCAAATTTGACTGGGCCGAAACTGCTTTCTAGGCATGCTCTGCTGCACCCAGATAGCTGGATCTGAAGACGACTGAGAGGGCTGCGTAGGGAATGCCGACCTGGCTGGCTGGCTGGCTCGTCGGTGGACATGAACGTATCAGCTTGTTGTTTTTAGCACCGAGCTACAACTGCGAATCGTAAGAGCCGCCGCCCAAAAGGAGGCCCCGGATTTTTATTTATTTATGCTACTTCCGAAGATCTGGCCGTTCTGCAGCAAGCCTCCAGATAAAATCATACCGGTTCCCGCCATTTTTCCAGATTAGTTCAGGAAAAGGACTGCCACCGACCTCCAGGAAGCTCTTCAGAAAAGAAGAAGGTTGCGGTGTAGCTATACAAACACCCCGTTACCCAGCCTCTCCACTTTCGTTTATATCATTTGGCCGGCCCGGACTAACATCATCGTACATACGATTCTATAAAACTTTGTCGATAATATCTAAAACCTGGAACGAGCAGAACCGCGACCGAAGCAAGCTTGACTAAGAGAATAGTAAGGCTGCTTTATTTGGCACAGGACAAGGTGCACCGCTACCCGATCTGGCCGAACACTCCAGCCGGTATTGGACACTGGTGCCACAGCTGCAACTAGTCAAATACCCTGCCTTGCTCTCCTGCTCTTGTGCTGCTGCTTTCTCGCCCTTACAGCTTATTTTTACTTCTTTCCCTTCCTTGCGGTCGAGCTTCCTTCTGTTTGTTGCTCATTCCCTTCCTTCTTCTCCCAGTTTCACAGCCAAGGATTTCTCAGCGCCTCTTCCAAAAGTTCCGAACTAAGACTCTACTCGCCATCGCCTTCGGACCTGTCGAGAAATATATCATTTTTTAATTTAGATAGAATGTCTTTATAGTCTTTTGTCCATATCTTTACATTAACCTTGTTACTTTTTTTATTCTTTATGTTATAGCTTTGGTATATCGTTTGCGACTTGCATCATTCGTTCGTTTCTTCGCAATTACGACATCATGTCCACTTCTGCCGCTGCGCAATACCTCAAGAATCCTTCCCCGCCGACGCCCTTCTACGCTGAAAGCCCCGAAATTTCACGCCAACTCTTCAAAGCCGCAACCACTCCCTCACCCCGAATAAAACGACGCCGAAGGGACTCAGCTCGATCCAGATCGCCCCGACCAGAAGACAGTCGCAGTACTCATGGCTCTAGTCCGCCATCGCGGCTCGCCCAAGTAACATTATCAACGGACGATGATGTCTTTATGCCGAGAGATAAGGGAAAGGGAAAGGAAAAAGAAGTTCCCTCAGGCTTCGGACTAGGCCTTGGGATACCGGTTCTACCAGACGACTCTTCTATCATCGAGGATCCGCTTATCGCATGGAGGTTTAGCGATAACTCCAAGTCGAATTCATTTGTGTCGCCTGCTTCACCGTCGCCGACTGAAAGTATAGACGGAGATGCCGTGCCGGTACCGCCTGGTGGCGACCAGGATTCTATATACACCTTAACACCTGGCCCTGCTTGGCCCCCACCGCCTTCAACCGACGTTTCGCCTGAAATCACTCCGAGGAACTCGCTGGATGTTGAGAACGCTGGTGTAAATATCCAGAGAGTTTCTGATGGTAGTTCCAACTACTCGGGTGTGTCTCTGTTCCCTGTGGCGCCCGCGGTATCAAACCTACTGGATGAAATCCCGGCTATCGACCGTCCACCAAGTGCGCATACTCCGAAACCGGTGACAACAGTGCAGGCCTGGGTTATGGATATGCTGCCTACGGCGACTGGGGAGAAGGGCAGAGGGCAGATTAAGGTTAGGAAGATGAAGAGCTGGAGGAATCTCCGGGCGTTGGGGACTAGGACTTCACAGTTTGAGCTGCTGCGCCAGGTTTCTCAGAGTCTGCCTTCACCGCCGATTACACCGCCTGGAGAGGGACAGGAAGGGCAAGTCCAAAATGAGGATCTCGGGCACAACCAGAGAAAATCAAATACCGTGCTCCCGGATTCGCCTGTTGAGAACCCATTTTACGATGACTACGAAGATATCATAGACGCCCATCTAAGTCCCTTGGATCCCGAAACCACAGAACAGATGGGCGAAGCTCAGACTTTCTTGTTGGACCCTTCACCAGAAGTTGAAAGACAGTTCCAAGATTGGCCGCAAGAGGCTATCCAAGAACAGGAGACCCCTCGGCCGGGTCATTTAGGACTTACCAACCAGGAAATTTTACTGCGGACGCCGCCTCAACCTGCTCCAGAATCTCCAGCAACGCAACAGGGAGCCTTCGACCCGACGACACCGGATCCAAATTCAGATCTTGTGGGTGAAATCGAAGCGCTACTTAGATCTTCGCCACTGAGAAAGAAGGGGCGGGGAATCGAGGATGAATCCGAAGAAGAGCCCGAAGAAGTTACACCTACGCAAGCGCAGATAAATGCTGGTATAGTGGATCTCATTGAGGACCCGGATGCAACGCCAAAGCAACTTCAACCACCTACCTTCCCCGCGCCTCTAAAGCGTAATGAGACACAGGAATCCCTCGCTAGTATCGCCACAAATGATACTGCTTTCTACACACCTACGGAATTCCAGACACCATACTTAGAGATTACGAATCCTATGGAGCCAATCCCCACAGAGATTCGCCCAGAAACACCACCGCTTAGGACCGTGCCTGCAACTGCTACATCTTCTACTCACTCTACTCCTACCCGTCCCCCAATACCTACAAGAAGATCGTCTTTATCGCATTCTCGAAATGTATCCGCAGAGACAATCCCCTCAAAATCCTATCCGCCAACATCGCAACGTCCAGGAGCACACATTCGCGGCAAATCCATCGATTCGAGCTCTGTCTACAATGCTGAAAGAGGACGGAACAACCCACTCCCAGAGCAACGCCAACGAAGTAGCTCTGCAAATGCCGTTAGCGACGAACACCTTCGTGGCCGTGGAAGAAGCAGGAGCATCGATGATGGCCCACCACCAATTCCTTCACGTAAAAGTTCGGTAGGCAAGACTGGCAGGCCGACTGAGCTTCTCGACATTTGGTTGAGGAAGGATAGTAGCACTGGGAGCCCCCGACGTCCAAGTCTTGGAGCCATTCTGAACAGCCATAAAACATCAGATGAAAGTGTCGAGCGGGCTGGTAGCAACCGTTTTTCTTTCTCAAGTGGGGTTGAAACCTTGGGTGTTGGCGAGAAGATTGAAGTTGTAAATACTGGTATTGTACCTAGTGGATCTGTCAAGGAAATTCTAGTACGGACTGGCTCGAAGGGGACAAAACCTGCCGAGTTCCCGGAGATTTCAGTTACTTCGCCCGTGGCGGCGAGGAAACCAGAAGCACCAATGTCCCCTCACCACGTCCCTCAATTTTCATTTGGTGACGGCCCGGATTTGAGTCTTGGAGAAGGCAGCTCTTCATCTGGAGGCAAAGGTAAAGAACGAGCAAAGGACCAGACTTTTACTCCGCTTCCTGTCATCTTTCAGCTGATCCCACCTACCCCCGCTGCCTTTGAAGATGCCGCTATCAGGAACAAACAGCTAGGATTCCAGCCAATATCTGTTCCAGGTACCCCTAGTCCAGATCATGCTCTAAGTGGTCCGGCTCGAAAATCAACTCCCAACCCAATGGCTGGAGTACCTGTTGTTCATGTACATGGCCACTCCGCGTCAGACTCAGTTCACTCGATCCCGTTGCCACCAAGGCTACCCTCTGTTGTCCACGAAATCTCAGGAAGACCAGCAACTGCGCCAGAACCATTGATTGACTTTGAGAATACACTGCCATCATCGGATCATCCTAGACGACCAAGTTTAAAGAATCGACCCACAGGGTTCAAGAAGAGCAAGCTGTCACCTTGGTGGAAGCCAAAGTACCCGCACTTTAGCGAGCAACCGTACGATCAGGAGTATTTCGATGATGAATACAGACCTCATACTACTTCTGGGTTTGTCTCTAGAGTGACAAGCAATAGCGAGATGTCTGTTAGCAAGAAGAAGAAGGCGCATAGAACGGTGAGTTTGGGAAAAGTACAGCTGGAGTTTGTGGGTATGAAGGGATTGAGGGAGAGTTATAGAGAGAGGAAGGAAATAAAAAAGAGAAGAAAGGCGTTGAAGGAGGTGCTGAGCACGCCGCCAGTTGTCTTCGATCAACCACAAGCCTAAAACTGGGTGAACTAATACACCACAAAAATAAAAAAAAGACAAAAATAATAAAGATCAGGAATCTGGTAGAAGCGATTAAAAGCGAGAGATAAAGAAAAACGGAAAAGGAAAGGAAAAGTTGGATATAGTCTTTCGCTAAATTAGTTTACGAACTGTTTCATTGCTTACGACCCCTCGAACACACTTGCATTTTTATGACGCAGATTTGCTGCTTTTCCTATATATTTTAGCGCGGCGCCCAAGCGAGCGAGTATTTCGCTATTTTCCTTGTTTCTGGTTTCGGATACCCCCACTCAGCTTTGGCTCTGAGTGGCTAGGAGGCTCTCATCGTTTATGGACTTTTATGACCCCATTTCATTTGTTTAAGCATAGCATAGCTTTGGTTTTTTTGTTTTCTCCTTTTTTATCGTTGGAATATTTCTTTAGGACACTCTCTTGCGTCTGAAATTTCATTCTATCATACCAAACAGTATACTGTTTGGACTTAACTTTAAAAATTTTACACAGATTTCATAATTCCCCGTTATGATGTTTATGCTCTGAACGATTTCCTCATGTTTCGCCTGAAATTGTAGCCATGTTTTGCAGTACTGTTATCTACTTGTCAGTCATTCGTTGATTCAATCACCAGATTGGCCTTTACGATATGGAGATTATATGAAAACAAGCTAGTTCTCTAGTCAAATTTGTCTATTTGCTTTATGTTTTATATAACAAATCCCTATTTTCGTAGATTCTATTTTGGGACGGAAATGTAGAACGTAAAATCTAAAGACTAACAGAAAAGAAAATCGAAGTATATCTAATTATTTTTTATCTGCAATAACGCCTTCTTTCCCCCTCTGTTTTCATTTTCTCTCTCTCGGATATCCTAAACATTGATCATACTTGCAGCCTCCTGTGCGCTTCTCGCTCTTTCGAGTCGTGACTGCAATTCTCTTCTCGTGCTGGCGACTTGCCAATCTTCGCGAGCAATATTGCCGAGTTCGGATTCATCAAGCCCACTGATATACTCCGATCTCAGAAGGCGGATGGGACCGCTGCCTCCAAGTAGGTGGCGTTCGATAACTTGAAGGACCACGTTATCAGTGAATCGCTTTAGGGAGACGGAGTAGTAAGATTTGAGAATATCATGAATGTCATAGACGGCTGAGTCCTCGTTTGAAAGACTGACGGCCTTCATGATTGCGGTGAGGTCCAAGTTGCGTTGTTCCGTGTCATCTTTGGACTGGGTGAGCTGGATCAACTTGAGGCGAGCAAGGACCCGCTCGGTACGAGTTGAAGAAAGGGTCTGGGCAAAATAGTCATTTACAGTTTGAAGGATTCCGCTGCATTCATCGTCAATAAGCTGTTCGAGTTGTTTGTAACCCTTGTTTATCGCTTCGTTGGTTGCCTTGGAGAGACTGGTGACTAGCTTTTTGCGGACGGTATCATCGGCGACGACTCTGTTAAAGACTTCGATGTTGAATTTGACAACGTTGGTCACGACCTTTGAGACATGATTCCCTGCCACTTTCTTCCAATTTACGGATTGTTCTCGAAACATCTCTATCACAACGTTTGGGTTTACTAGACCTGGTAGCTCTGGTCCACGAGAGCTTCGATACGTTTCTTTGATCCATTCGTAAATATCTTTGGGCTCTTCTAAATCCGCATCCATTTTTTTGCGGAGTTCGGCGTGGGCTTTTGTGCAGTTGTCATTGCCATCCAAGTCTTTAAATTTACGGGTATGTCCAATAGCTACCATATCTTTTGAAAACTGGTCATTCATATTTTGAATGTGCGTTCTGATCCTTAAAGGCGAGTCGGTAGGTACGACTTCACGGAGTTTGGCGTCCAAACTGTCTGTAACCCGGCGTTCATACTCGTTGGCGATGCGGGTAAGATACATTCTCTGTTCGGTTGCCGTAATCCTGGCTACTCCTAGTTTCCCAAGAGCTTCTTCGGTTTCATTGACCAATTTGTTGATTTCGTCAACGAGTTTTGGGAACTCGTCGCGAACGTGTTCGTATAGCAGATGACCAAGGAATGGCTTGAGCTTCTCGATACCAACATGCTCACGGTTGAGACGGTTCCAAGGTGCTCTCTTGAAGAACTCTTTCTCCCTTTGGTGGCGTTGGTGGATTGTAACACCCTCTTGTATCTCCTTGGTGGATCTATTACGGACGACAAACCACCCGTGGCGGAGCTTCTCCATCTTGTTGGAGGCAATGTGAATTACCTATGAATCGAAGATTACATGAGCAATAGAACTTCCACGAGAAAGGGTGATTAGGACTTGAAGACTTACGCCATTCTCGTCTCCTGGTTGTACAGCGTCGCATTTGGTAATGATACCAACGGTACGTTTTCCTTCAGGGTCTACTTTGCGAGCCATGTTGAAGACCTCCTGATTCGCGAGGTTGTTTCTTCCATCCATGACTGCCATGATAATAGTACGGGGGTCCTCAATGTATGTCTGGATTAGATTACGGATGAGCTCTCTGTCTTCATCTGTTTGATGTATGGTGGAGTCTATTAATTGCCGTGGTTAGCGTAATTTCACAGGATAGAGTAGCCAATCGATATCAACGGTTAAACTTACTGTGGAACAACCCTGGCACATCGACAATTGTGAGATGGGGGTGATGGCGACCGGATAGCTCAATCTTGAGAATGTCATTTGAGAAACGCTTATCTGGGGTGTTTTCAGCTTGATCTCCAGGCTTTGGGATTCCCATACGATAAGCAGCCTATGTATTAATGTTAGGAAAAAAGATATATTTCTGTCTATTTAGGAGTGTTTCGGGGATGTCGGCAGCTGATATCAGCTGCCGACGTATCGATACATACTTCATCTAAGATTTTGGCAAAAGTCTCAGGTCCAAACTCCGCTTCAGTCAAAGTTACTTGGAATCCTAAGAGACGTTCTTTAAGTTCCTCGTCAAGATTAGATTCAGCACCTGGGATGATCGAAGCTCTAACATGTCCATCATCATCATCTGTGCGACGGAGAACAATTTGGGTAGCAAAACGCGTGCACAGATCACTGGCAACTGGGAAGCTAATCTCAGTGAGGCCTTCTAGGAGTGAAGATTTTCCAGACGATTGGTCACCAACAACAACGAGCTTTTAGAGAGACAGAACGTCAGCATAATCGATTATATTTAGATTGCTAAATCATAAAAGAGAATTGAGGCCTTTATGAGTTTTGCAAGATAGGATATACAGACCTGTGGAAGAGAAATATCCTGACTGATGTTAAGTTCACGGAACTTATCAATAGTATCGAACAGTTTGCTCCTCTCCTTAGACTCTAGCACCTCTAGATTTGAGAAGTTCTGGCGTCTTCCTGACATCTTTGATTTTAGCGGTGGCTGTGGTTCTAGCCTTTCTACTTTGAGGGTTGTTGCAATTGGTTCTGAGAAATTCAATGAACCAGGTATATCTGGGAAAAAGTCTGAGTCTAAACCTTCGGAAGATGAAGATGTAGAGGAGGATGGAGATATTTGTGGGGGTATATTAGACGGGAGGCTCGCAGAAGACGAATCAGATAGGCTTGTTATGTGCTGTTGTATTCTAGAAGTTACAGTATCTGATTGAGAACTTGGAAAGTATGAAGATAGATATCTGGAAAGAAGATGAGGTCGAATGGAAGACATTTCTTTGGAGGACAACTACAAGTGGCCTTTATAAATCTTCGAAAGGCTGATCCTCTTCTCGATTGGGCCAGGGAAAGTAAATTTATGTTAATTTTGTAGAAGATAGGCGGTTTAGCTAGCATCATGGTATACACGAGCCAAACAGTGCCTGAAGCTCAACAGGCCGACGCATTGCATTGGAGCTACCTGCAAGGGAGATCCTGCATTGTGCAAAGCTTAAGGCAGCGACACGGAATACGATAGAAGCTTTATTCGATTTCTGTGCGGCACAACTAGAGGATCTGTACCCTCGCGGCAGGATATCCAATCGCAGAGTTGGAATCAGGCATAGATCCTTAGCTGAAATAGAGTACAGTAGAAGATTCCATGGATGTGATTCTTTTTCAGTCCTTGTTCTTAATGCATGGTAAGGCGGTAGCTGAGATGGAAGCCTGCATGCATGATACTAATACTAACTGATACGGTTGTATACGAAGACGCTTGTGTTGTTTATGTCGCTGAGGATTCAAAACACTCCTACTATACTATGGCATAGTGATATAGCAGTTACAGACTAGCGCGGTTCACACACTAGTAGTTCAGTCTCCTATGATTGAATTTGGAAAATTTTGAAGAGGAGAAATGAGATTAAAATTGGACTGATAAACTTTGGAGTGGAAATGGCACACATGTACATGTATTTGTCTTTTTGGCTGGGTGAGCGACTATTCTGCTTCGGGATGTTATCTAGGTTCGCGTACGGACCCAACGCGGTTACTTTTATATCGGAAACGGAATAGTGCCTGATATTGTCTTACAAGCTTGAATGCTTCCTGTTCGCAACCTTGTTCGCGATTGTTCGCGAACTCGCAATCATCGTTGGTCTTTACATCGAATTGGCCATATTGGAGGATAATTGGCCCTGATAGGAAATCCTCGAGCATTAGTCTGCTAATTCATCCAGGCATCAACACCCTTTAGCCTGGTAAAGATGTCGGCGTTCCATTCCAGGATAAATGCCTGCGCTAGCCCTGCGTTCAAGTGATTCGAAGGCGCCCAAACTCCGATAGTTCTATAACATGGTAGTTCTTTCTCGCCGTGGGTAGTCTTTCGCTCCGCCTTTGCAACTTCGAGCAAGATACTTGAGTCTCTTAAAGTTCTTTCGGAGGGTTCAAGCCCAACAATCATGAAATCGCGGTCTCTGCCCTCAATTGTGTCGGATGCCGAGAGCGAAACATCAAAATCGCGTCTTCGTAGTCCAATCATTGCAGGTTCATCCGCAGAGAAGATCACGTCAAGGTTGTGCTTCCTACAAACTTCGTGATCTAACCCAAGTATGTAGCAGACGAGTGGGTATAGAACCTCGTAGTGGTTTATGTCTGGACACTTTTTGATGAATGCTTCAAGAACATAGTCTTTCTTCATCTGTAGAAATTGAACAAATAAGAAATCCGCGACCTCAGGTGTTACAACCATGTCTGAGAGCTCGGGCCATCTGGCGTCGTGTTCGAACTTTTCTGGCAAGCCTAGTCTAACCAGAACCTCACTACCTTCCGTCCGGATTTCGGGTATGAAAAGACGACTCATGTAAGTATGGTATCTGTCTAGTTCCTTGAGAGCAAGGTTGTCGAAAGCATTTTTCAATAGAGAATAAATTTCTATGAGAGCTGCGGTTCCATAAGAATCTTTGTAAAACCGACCGTTCGGAACACCTTTTCCCTCAGTGGTGTATATTAAGGGAATCTGGCCATTATGAATGGCCATAGCGCTTGATGCTCCGACAACACCGTATAAATCGTATACGCTCTTGATTTTCGTTTCATCTAGGTACGACGACGGAGCCCAGAATCCACTGAGGTTATGGGTGGCATTATTTTCGGTAAAGAGGCTGACAGGTGCGGTTACGACAAAAGTAGCACCCAATTTTGTCTCCATTTGATGAATCGCATCTTGTAAAAGCTCGGTGAGCTTCATATTTTTCCTGTTCACGGGGATCTGATAGCCGGGTAGGTTAACCCATAGCGCGAGAACATAGTCCTTCAGATCTGTTGCCTCTCGCGACATCCGCCCAACAGAAAACAAATCGACACAAAAGTCCAATAGTTTCTTGCTAGTGATATCCACCTGGCCAAGCGTAGATGCATTATCTTCTTTTTCTTGTTTCCCTTGGAATGTAACGAGTTTACCCAAGAGGAATTCACCAAGTGTATCGCCAAATTCTTCCTCCTCAACACCATTCAAAAAGCTCGATATGGATGCCTTGAGCCCCTCGCTATATCCGAATTGCTGATCGTCCAGGCTCACTTCAATCTCGAATTGATGTCTTTCGCTTTCCACTCCTCGCAAGACTAATTGTTGCTGAAAAGGATTTAGAGAGTTGACGCGTGGGAGAAATGCATCCTCGAGGTTATCCTGGTAATCGTACATGATACACTTAGCCGGCTCCTCGGTATCCCAGATCAACCGTACTCTGGTTGCATAATCGAATTCCTGCTTCGTCCATATCCGATGAAAGTAGCTTGAGGTGCCAATATAATTTTCGCAAGATTGAGTTTCACCCAGTAAGACATGAATATCAGGTTGGGATCCCCCATATGCCTCCTCTTGAGTCCTCCGCTTCTGTTTCATGGCGCGGCATTTCTCCCACATTTCTTTAGTCAGATCTCCATCATCTGGCATGATTTCGAAATCGACTTGTAAGCATAAACACGGCGATCCAGGCATTATTATTGCAACTTCAAGTGTACGGTAAATATCCGGTATCTTAGCTAGTGTATCACGAATCTGGTCTTCCTTCTGCGGAAGACATATCTGATCCATCCAGATTGCCCCATCTGTACCACTGATCTGAGCAAGCCGATTCGCAAGACCCCATGTGTTCCACTCGGCTCCCAAATTTAATTTTATAGTCTTATCTGGAGCTCCATCGTGATGCCCGATAATCAAATCTCGACGGTTGAATTCTCCCCATGTATAAGAAATCGCTACAAGACCTGGTGTGTCGATTTTTTCATGTCGAATGTTAATTGCGACATGATTGCTCGTTTCGTGGGTATGCTTTTCTGCATTTATTTTGCCGATGCCGTAGTCCCAGCTCGTAGGATCAGTTACTTCATCTGACTTAAAAAATTCCAAGGATTCCCAAGTGAGTTTGTGTTGGAATGCCCCGCAGTTACAGGGTTTGACGTGAGCAACTCGAATCAATGTTCCCGCAGAGTCGGTGAGGGTGGGGAGGGCGGTTGAGGTACTCATATTTCGGACTATTCATGAAATAGTTTAACTTTGCGTATATATGTATAATTCAATATGCGACTACGGGAGCTGAGAGAAGTCTGAGTTTAATAACATTGCTATCTTAGGGGCACACATAGGTTCAATTCTTCAAGTAACAACATCCTTACCATTGTTCTGGCTGCCCCTCCAAAGATGTAACCTACTAGTTTCTCTTTGCAGTTGCCTTTTCTATGTTGCTGCTAGCTAAGTCCTCGGAATCATAATACGTCCTACTATAGCTATAGGCTGACCGACGACCAACAGGTAGTTGATGGCAGTCGACTCGGTTGGACATGTTTTTTCAATAGAAGATCATAACATCAATATTCAGTGTAGGTACACGTTTAAAATTGAGAAACTGAGGATAAAAGGCTAGAACTGATCAGTAGAAAATATGGCCTTCTTTCGCTAATTCCTGGATAACCTTCTGTCGCAATGTTTCAATATCAATAAAGTCCTCTCCTTCAATAACAGGGATATCACGAAGCATCAGCCATTCCACAACTTCATTAGGTGTCATCTGGTATGGATTCACCCCGCCCCTTCTCCATTGCTGAGGCCTTTTCCTAGTGCGTGCCTGTTGCTGTAGTTCTAAGACTGGGAGCTCGAGGGTATCAAGAGGGTCGGCGTACGTATAATTTGGAATTTCTTCCGCGACATTATTGTAATTAGCACCCCAATCATCGTCCATGAGGGTACCACCCGGTAGAGGTTGGGTGGCAAAGGAGTTTCCCAGGCTGCCAAAGCCCGGGTATCCAGCGAATGCCTCGTCCGCAATCCCCATTAGACCGGAATCGGTATTTGGAGTTTGTGCGGCCCGGTTTTGCGGTTGGGTTCCACCGCCATTCGCTTGCTGGTCTTGCAAAGCGAACATGGCAGTGATTTCCTCGGCTGTTAGTTCATCCGGGTTTGCAGTGGGGGCGCTCATACTAGTAGCGCCTCTAGGAGCGCCCCGGTTTTGGGAGGGCCGAGCGACGACTCTATTACCGACTCTGTTTCGGATAGCAGATGCGGGATTATATCTGGAATTGCTTGGTCTGTTGGTACCGCTTCTATAGCTGGGGTTATCTGCCGGTCTTTCCTGGAATACTTTGTCGAACCTGTCCATCATGGCTCCCATGGATGGCCGGTTTAGCATTGGGTCGCCGAGATTATTGAGATAAGCTCCAAAGTCCATGCCCCAATCCTCCAGCCTATTAACACCTTCACCTCCGGAGTAAGTCCCAATATTTCGCAGATAATTATCCAAGTTCTTAAGCTTCGACTTCTTTGGTCTCGGCCGGTCCATATTATAGGAGACAGTCTTGGTTCTACTGCTCGGGATATATGGATTACTTCGTGTGAGAGCCACAGGATCATAATTGTTCTCTCTGTCCTCCATGAACGCTCTCTGTTCCCGTTGGATCTCACGTTCTCTTCTTCGCCTATCTCGGTCTTTCTGTCGTGCCTCTCGCTCCCGTTCCTGGTGTCCACGTATTTTGTCGTATTGCTGTTCCTCTTCAAGCATCCGATCGGGGACACCAGGCTTATTGGCTAGAATCTGCATGTTACCTTCGGCGTCGTATTCGCCCTGGGCACCCTCATTGGCTGCTTGCACGTCTGGAAACGCCGCGCGACCGTTTCCTATCTCTCGGGCAATCCACGCCTGCTGGAAGGTGAGGTATTCGTCGTCCTCGGACATAATTCCAGAGCCATCGGAATCGAAAAAGGGGTCGTTATTTTCATACAGATCTGGTGCATCTACAGGCTCGTAATAGCCATGGAAGCGGGTCGGATCATAGGGTGCTGGGTCCATATATCCTTCACCCGGGCCTAACCTTCCTCGACGGCCGGCTGGAACAACAAATGTTCCCTGTCGGCGAGATGGTATAGGCCGTGGTCTTGGTGGTCTGGGTTCCTTCCATGCAGTCTCCGCCTTCACTTGAGCCTGCGCTGGAATGATTTCAGCCCGAGTATCGGTCTGAAGTACGGCTCCCGGAGCATTGAATCCTTCAACAGGGTTCAATGTCTCGGTAGTAGTAGTATCTCTGGCAACCTCAAGTAGTGGCATTTCACCTGCTGCCTCATCCCAGATGGGGTTGACCTGCTCTTCTTCTTCAAACTGGTCATAATCGAGTTCATACGGATCAGATAACGCCTTATAGGAGCCTGCTTCAGTTTGCTCAATAATCTCGGTAGGAGCGATATCGTCTTCCTGATCGGGAAGCTCTTCAATCATTTGGTTACTACCTTCGTATTCTTCGAGATCCTCGAACTGAATTCCGTCATACTGATCACCCCCACCTCCAAAGGCCGGGTTATCATAGTCGGAGTAATATTCACTATAATTCTCCGAGTAATCCGTAACTTCAGGTCCGAGTCTTGCCGCGTTCAAAGTCCCCGTTCCTAAACTTTGATCGATCGGGTTCGGGTTCATCATACCTGCATTGTCATTTCCTGCGGAATAGTCTTCATCATCTTCTTCAACGAGCATTCCATCTCCAACTCTACCACTATCTCCACCACCTTGAGACCCTCCATATTGCGGAAGTGCAGTGACGGTAGCCAGAGATGTGAACCCTAGAAGCAGGAGGAGCGCTGAGCGTGCCAAACGTGGCATTTTGTCCACCTTTGTTGTGTTGCAAAATACCAAATAGTAGGCGGCTTTTACCAATTAGAAGCGTGCACTCTGTCAGTGCTTATAACAACGTGATCGATATCGGGGAAAACGTGAATGCCTCGTGGTAGTCAAAGAGTGCCAGTAGTTTTTATTTGCTCCGGGTATTGGTTCCCTAGACAGGCTGCGAATTGGTGGCGCGGTATCGCACCCATATCGTTCATACTGAGCTAGTTCGAGGGGTTGCGATATTTCTCACTAACAGAAACACGAATCCTTATAAATCTTATTCCAACCTCCAAGGCTAGTTACACGCTCATGCTAAATTTGCGCTAATAATTATGTTGCTGTCAAATAATAATCTTATACGACTTTAGTTAACTTGCTACGTTTTATTATATATACATTTCGAGATCGTCTCCTCTTACCTGTCTGGTAAGCAAAAACATTGGAAACGAAATCCCGAGCCGCTGGCGGTAACAACTCCGAGCGGCAATTTTCTTTGTCTTTTTGCATTCTTGAAAAAAAAATTCGGTAGGGCACGAGAACCATGAGAAAAGAGTAAGAGTAATATTAAGAGGAGAATAAGTATCTTGACCACTATTTTTATTATGAAGCTTTGTAATCACGTTCTTTTTAGAGGCCTAGAAGCTTTATAACAAGACTTATTCTATGCCTTCCGAGGCTTGAGAGATGCCCGTTCAAATCGGACCGTGACCCATGTAACATGAAAACCAGTCAATCTTTTCCTCACAAGCCTAGAATAAAAGTGTGCGTTGCGATACCACCATTAGGGACAATGTGCCTAAGATGTGGCTAATAGTCCTTTTACATCCATTGTAAGCGTGAGAAATTAAGAGTGTATCGCAAGGGCCATACACAGCAAATCGTCTGTCCATTTCTCGTATCGTCCAGTTCTGTTCTCATTCCATCAAACCATATCCACATCATCATCTCCAGCCCCTTCTCCCTCTCCTTCACCAAAACCGCCCCTTATATCATGATGTCTAGGTGTAAAGCTCGGATTAGTTCCCGCGTTTCTCCTCGCCGCAGTGCTCGTGGTGCTCCTTGTACTCCTCATTCCTTCAGAGTGAACACTTTTTGGAGTTGAAGCGCGCGACGACGCCAGAACCTGATCAAATTCCTGGTTACTTGCATGAGAGCCACCACCTCCCGGAATTCGGCGTTTAGATCGTGTCCTCACACCGCTTGTGAGTGATAATATGTCAGAATTGTTAGAGGGAGATCCTTGGGACCGAGTAATATGACGGGCGCGATGCGCCGATTTTTCAAGCAGGTGATTTGAGGCTCTAGTATTCCGTCGCGGGAGAGCTTGTGGGGTAATTAGAGGTCTATAAATGATACCAGGAGCTTTTGGCATATTAATTTCTCTAAAAGCATCCGCCGCAATAGTTTTAGGAGTATGAGGTGGCTCTCTTTCTGGAGAACGTGTCACTGCTTCTCTTGGAGAATGTGGCTGTGGGATCCTGTTGTCGTCATAGTCTGGCAGAAATCTGTTTTCCACAATCTCAACCTTAGCTTCTTTTGCTTGACTATCCATTAGGTCTTGGGAGCCGTCATCCGTAAGATTAATTACAACTAGCTTCCTGTCTCGAAGGAACAAAGGAGGAGTCGAAATCCCACTAAGTGGTGTTAGTGGAGACGTTGCGATCATGTCTTGAGCCAGCCTAGCCGGCGTTATCCCAACTTCTTTCTTTCTCTTCTCTGATTCTACATCTTCCATTTGTATATCTGAGTTCGGTGTCTTTGGCGACCTCTCGCCTTCGTTGTCCCACATCTTCTCCAAAGCCATATCGATATCCTCAAGCTCTAACATTTCAGCGTTCTCTGGGTATTCAAGCGACCAGAGCCAATTACTAACCGCTGGGTTGGCGACCACCAAATCTTCGGCATCAAGGGCTTCTAATGTCAGTGTTTTGGGGAGCGGTGTCAATCGCGGCTTTGAACTTGATTGGACTTTCTCTTTCCTCTTGACGTTAGTCTTTGGTTTTAAGATTTCAATGTCAGCAGTATCATAATCTAAAGGCTCCAGACCGAAACATTCGTTAAACATGCCATCCCAGTCAACAAATTGATAAGATGGCAAGCTTGCCGCAGCATGGGCTGTAAGTACGGACTCTGTCGTATTTTTTGGGACCTCCTTTCTTTTACTTTGCTCGAGCTTCGATTTTCTAGCTTCTCGAAGCCTCAAAGCGGTAGCAAAATATTCATCCTCATCAGGTTCAACCAATCCTAACTCTTTCAAGGTTTCAACATTTGTCTCTATCACAGACTTTTGGCCCTCAGAACCCTTTGAACTAGCATCGGCGCACTTTCTTGTTACTTTAGCACTACTTCGAGGGCTTATCTCTCGAAGACCCTTTGCGATCTTTCGCAGTTTGGCAGCAGTGGCAGATCTAGCCCGCGTATGGGTAGGACGAGGTACAGGTAGTAGTTTCCCACTTGCAGTGACAGCTGGGAGTTTTCCAAGCTTGAGGATATCCTCATCTAGTATTTTCTCTTTGGCGTAGGGCGCCATAGCTCTCCATACCATTTCAGCATTGGCACTGTATGCAGCATTTGTATAGGTGGCTTCCTTGAGATCATGAAGTCGGTTTTCAGATAACTCCCAAGATGTGGCAGCAAGGGTTTTTGACTGGTTTAAAGCAGCTTTGAAGAGATATGGACGCGGGTTTAAATCCACAATAGCGTCGTCATAAACATGTGGAAGCCTTGGTGGATTTAACAGATCGATTCGCGCGTCGAATTGCGGAATATTCTTAAGTGACAAAGCGAGTTCTTGCAAAGTCGGAACATGGGGCATTATGGGGCCGGGAACCCGTTTTTGTGCTAGGTCTGGTCGCGTTGATGCATATTCTGTAGTCTTGGCTCGCTCGGGAAGCCCTATGGCGCTCGCAACCGCAGGATCTGGGGCGGAAATTGAAATCGCGCGATTCTCAATAACAAGAGGCCCATTGCGTTCAGTATTTGGAGGACTAATTTGAATTAGGTTTTTAGCTAGAGCTGGAACTGTAACTTCAGAGTCTGCTTTAGATATAGAGTGAGCAACAAGGATATCAGGCTCTTGAAGATCCAGAGCCGGTGTTGGAGTTTTCTCGGTTACACCCAAGGCACGCATTTCCGTGTTATACTTTTGTTGTAGGTAGTGGATTTTTGCTGAAGATATCAGTCTTTGAGAGGAGGTACTCTGTTCGGCCACCTTTCCGACATCTTTTAAAACAGCATCACGAGTTTCATCACTTATTGGCACATGGGAACTTGATAAAAGGGTTTCTATTCTCGCTGTTTTATTAATTGTGCAATTGAAAGGGAGGCCTGTCAGAAGATTTGCTAAACCACTGACCTTGCTCTCCTTTCTCATTACTACTACTTAATGATAATGACGACTGGTTGACAATAATAGATGTTGCTACTCTGACATTCAGCCGTAGTATCTTGGAGGACGGAAACGCTGGACTGTACCTTCAGAGGTCTCCTTTGGGATAATGTTTTCGCCTTTTTCTTCTGAGTCTGATATGGTAATAGTATTACCAGCACTATTTCCCGAAGTTTGGCTTAAAATTCCTACTTGGCGACTGATTTGACCCTTCTTCTTATTAGTCTTCGACTTTTTATACGTGGAGGGAACTGCCTTCGGTTTGTCAGCAAGGGTAGCTGGGAGAGGTCGTTTCGGAGACGACTGGATTGTAGAAGGCTGCTGTTGTTGAGACGAATTTGAAGAGTTCTGGGGATCTTCTGGAGTCGGTCGACCGATATCTTTCTGACTGAGACGCTTTGGCCCCATAGTAGAAGATTTTGTGGTAAATTTGATGGGAGATTGTAGAACAATGGATGGCTGTGACTTAGATTGTCTGCGAATGTCAAGAGGTTTCAAGATAGGTTGTGATTTGCTGCCTCGAGCTGCCGATGACTCGGAAGGAGATCGTATGACAGATCTCCAGGACTGTTGCTGTGGAGGCGCGGCAGAGACGTCGAATGATGAGAAGGGAACCGGAGCAACAGCAGGGCTAGGACGCGGCGTAACAGCAGGGTCTGGAAGAGTAATCGGAGAGCCAAGAAATCCTGGAGCTGCTGAAACTGGCGTCCTATGGTTGGATGCAGTCTCCTGGCTTGGTGGCAAATTGGTTGCACGGCGAGAGAGAACCGGAAATTGAGGCGGTGCGAGGTGATTTGGATACACGGGGGGGCGATTTTCAGGCTGAAAAGAAGAAGACTGCCCTAATTGAGGCTGGCTTTGATGATAGTAGAACTGTGGGCGAGTTGGTTGAGGTTGATGGTACGGGTTAAGATGGTGCGGGATGGTGGAATTTTGATGATGATAATTGGCCGAGTAATTGTAGTGGGCAGGGTGGAAGGGCTGCGAGTACGCATGTTGACTGCATGCAACTGTCAGCAGTGTCCTCAGCAACAACAGCAACGTATCAACCAATCAATCAGTTAATCGAAAAAAGAATCAAACTTACGCATATGCAGGCTGGAACTGTCGAGGGTGGGATATGGTAGGCTGTCCCAACCTCTGACTATCAGCGAGAGTATAATATCCGCCGGAAAGACTCTGATTCACAGGCCCCATTGACCAAGTTGATGGGTACAGTGGCTGCTGCAACGGCTGTGATTCGCGAGGCGGACCTTGCTGAGGAATATACGCTGGTGCCCGAGGGTTAAGCTGATGCTGGCGAGGCGGACCGTCTCCAGGACCGCCTCCACTTTCCGGTAAAGGCGGCATATGTGATAATTCAATTTGTGAATTGAACTGGAAGAATAAATGGTAGACTTTACTCTAATGTGAAAAAATGTTGAGAAAATGACGAGAGAGAGGAGGGAAATTAAGTTGAGATGAACAGGGTGATAAAGGGATTGATGATTTTTAATTCTTTGAAAGGTCCGAGAATATCTAAACATATGCTTGTGTGTGGGTCCGTAAACATTTGTTTAAGCTATAAAGCGCTGGATATAAAGCAATCGTATTATTATATGAGTTCGTCCAACTAAAACGTCTTGCTTAAGACTGCAACGTAAATTTCTATAATCTCAATATAAAGCTATAATAGCTGGCTTTCCGCAAGTCTAATATGAAAGATATATAATTTTCATATTCTAGATATTCTAGGCAGGTCGGAATCTCTCTACCAATCACCGCTTAAGACACCCAAAGATGCCCTAAATGAAACTATTGAGGGGTTTCTCTTCTTTCATACATGCAATAAATAATTTTACACCAGTACATTAACTAACCCTGCACTCGCTCAGAGCTTCAGCCTACGGCGCCAACCTATATATTATATTATATCTTGATCCAATCGCATAACGCGAACTACCAATGGAAGCTCGAAATCTCGTTACTTTGCATTTACTCATAATGACTAAGGTACATTAATATAATCTATCGCATGAGCTAATGAGAGGTTCAAACGATTGTCAAGTATTACAGAAGCGTGCTGACGAGGCCACATGGCGAGTTGCAACGCACAGAATACCACAGGCCCAAATCGGCCCCGCGTTACACAGTATTCCGACCGAGTGCCTCAGACTACACTGGACCGGCGCACATCCTGTCACCGGCATACGCAGCTGCCCCCACACTGATATCCAACGACGCCAGAACACCAACACCCCCAGTACCCTCCAAATAGCATCTCCAGAATCACTACTTCTTCTTCTTCTTCTTACCTTCTCATACATTCACCATGCCCCCCAAAAAGGCCGCTACAAAGAACACCCCTTCTGTCTCCAAAAACACTGATATCGACTCTCTCTTCGCTGGCATCGACGACATCTCTTCCCCCTCCAAGCCAGATTCGAAACCGCGTGTTTCCCTCTCCGCCGACGATCCCAATGAGAAGGCACTCTTTGCTGAAATCGAGGGACTGACGGCAGAATACCGTACTCCGTCCCGATCCGTTACTCCACGGCTCAGTTCCACAAATCTAGCCGCTGGACATAAAGATAGCTCTGAAAGTCTCCGGAAAAAGGCAGCTGGAGTAAGAGCACCCGTCGCACAAGCCAGACCTGCAAAGGTAGAAAGCGAAGAAGAAGACGATGAAGAGGACGATGAGGACGACGGAGATGACGAAGACGACGAGCTTGCAGATATCAAAGCATCTGTGAAATCCAACAGAGGCATACACTCAGGAGACAATCAACAACATCAGCAGCAACAAGGCAGCTGGTGGGGTGGTATCTGGTCTACCGCCTCTGCAGCAGCTACAGTAGCTCAATCTACGGCCCAATCCGTCTACAAGGAAATACAATCCTCCGAAGAAGCTCAACGCTGGACACGCCAAGTCACAGGCACTGTTGAAGGCCTCCGAGACTTAAGTATGTCGGCCCCGCTACCCCTCTTCAAAACTTGCCTCCCAGCTAACTAGCGTGATCTCTGATTCAGCCGGCGACATTCAAAAGCGCGCCATCCCCACATTCACCACCCTCCTCCACCACATCGCCCCTCCAATCTCTGCTCATGAACGGCTACTCATCCACACCACCCACGACCTACAAAACTACCCCTCCATCGACCCCATTATTCATCAAGTATTCGCCCGTGTTATGCAACAAGTTGAAGGCGGTGACCTCCTTGTTGTACAGCGGGGCAGCGAGGCAACAAATAAACACAATAGCTCCCTCAGTGCTGGCTGGGGCGGCGGACCCTGGTGGCGCGACGAGCGAAAGCGAGAACTTGGATCTGTAAAGGGTCTGGAAGCTGGTGTCAAGCTCGCCAAAGCTACCGCCGAAGGATTCGCGCTAGAATTTGCCCAACGGAGTCCCACGGTCGATAAACGCGTAGAAGCAGATCCGAATAACCCAGTGAGAAAGAGCGATATATTTCTTAGCTTGCAGCCCGTGGTATACCCTTGCCCGTTTAGCACCATTCTGTCGAAACCGGAGGAAGGTGAGACAGCAGATGATGTAGAAGAGGTGATGAGTTTTGCTATCCACCTGCTAGATCAGAAGCACAATTTGGAGTTTGTGACAATGAGCCAGACGTGTCCGGCAAGATGGGGAGAGTGGATGGATGCCGAGTTCGAGGATCTCCCTGAGGATGTGCAAGTTGGGTTAGCTAACGGGGCGGTGGATCCGAGGGAATGGGTTGCCGAATGGATGGAAGAAACGATTGCCCTAGCGGTGGGCATCGTGGCGCAGAATTATGTGAGTAAGAGGATGGGAGTCGGAGAGGGATTAAAGGGTAAACAGGTAGACTTGGAAGGTAGAACAGAGGTGAACTTAGGAACAGAAGCCGGGGTATTATAAGCTGTTTTTTATATTCTTTTGGACGGTTTGCAGGATAATTTTGGTATCCCTTTGTAGTAAAGGATATGTGGTGGTGGTTCATTCTTAATTCCTGGCGTTTTCTTTCTAATACCACAGCTAATTGCATTTTGCTCTGTGCGGCGCATCTTTTCTGCAGTTCATACTTGAGACAACAGACTTATATCCGAGACCATTTGTATCCATGTGTTCATGCTAGCTGTCACTCACTCCATCAATGACTAAACCATAATTACCAGAGAAAAATTGATTATAATGCTCGCTAAAAAACCGACAACCCTATTAAAAAAACAATCAATACCACAAAGAAACACCAGCCGCACATTTAAAATCCCCATATACAAGTGAAATCCCATCACCGCAGAACGAAACTCCCATGCGAAAAATGCAGAACTCACTAAGCAAACTTCAACCTAACAATACTCATCAACATATTCATGAGAGCATGTACCATAACTGCTATACTTGCAACCAGCAAGCCTTCGAAGTCTACAAAATCACGCTTCCCTTCGCCTGTAACCCCAAACTCCCATCCATACCAAAATATCCGCCTAACACACCACCCGCTCACAATCTCCAACGCCCAAGTAATCAGGGAGGCCCAGAACGTCAATCCGAAATCGTATCCGTCCCGAAGTACATCCGTGTCCCCGAATGAAAGGTATGGGTATACATCCCTATTAGGTCCGTAGTGGAGAACCACGATCCAGCCGAGAAAAGCGAGCATAGACACATTCTCGGATAGACCACGGAGATAAAATGCACGACCGGTAAGCTTCACATGTTCTTGGTAGGTTGTCGAGGTAAAACCCAGGTAGGTAATAAAAGTGTGAAATATATGAGAGATGTAGAGGGGTTGGAGAAGAATGGCGATCGACGACGAAAGGAGCTGTAGGATGGCGAATTGTGAAGGCGAGCGAAGACGGGCGTATAGCGTGCGAATGTATGTCTATGGTTCGTATACGTTAGGTTATGCCAAAATACGGCAAAATACGGCAAAATATTACAGCGTATTTTGCGGAGAGTACTTACGTAGTAGGTGAGGCTAAAATACAACTTGAATACAAATTCTAACGGGTAACTCTGTACTTGCGCGCTAAGAATGTAACCAGTGATACCATCCAATGCAAGGATAGTGCCAACCCAAGAATATACATATATGACTGTTTCTTTGTTGCTATGCGGTAAAGTCCTGAGGTAGATCTCGGCGTATAGCTCCCCGAGCACAAAGGCAACAAGACCTAGTAGAATCGCTGAGCAGAACCATAGGAATCGAATATACGAGTAAGGAATCCAGCGAGTGCGGCGGCGAATTTGCCTCGTGATTCTACCAAAGGGTCTACTGCGAGGGGGGTATGTATCGTTGGAGGCATTCGACGAAGATCTCGTACGGGTGAAAATATTTCCATAGGATAGAAGCGAAGTGGACTCGTTCGGATCCACTTCTTCCTCTAAAACCTCGCTATCCATAGCGGCATTCTGATTGTGGGTGCGAGTAGTACTAGTATTGAGGTAGGCAGACGGCTGGTGGTAGCGAAGCGAAGAGTGTCGATCCTCAGCGTGCAAGACAATGAAAGCGATGACAGCAGGAAGGCACATGGTGATAAAGGTGAGTAAGATCCATGTAATGTTTAGGTGGGCCAAAGGACGGGCAAAATAGTAGATCGGAATACCGATAGCGACAGATATCGACCAAGAGAGAAGGTAAGTTGCAGGACCTCCAAGCCTAGCGGGCCACCTAGAGGTATTCTGTCAGCTGTATGTCTAGTAATATACAAAAAAAGGCACCATACCAATTCATGTTGTAGAGATTGAAGAGATTAGTCATATAGAAGAGACCCATGAGAAGATAAAGACCGTAGTATACGAGCAAGAAAAACCACCAGTGAATCTCCACTAGAGCTTTGCCATGCCCTGGAGAGCCAGAGATAGGTTCGGTTCCATCTATGGACACGACTCCCCCGCTTGACCATACGCTTTCACTATGTAGCTTTTTCTCCGGCCATATCATATGGAGGATCGCATCAACAAAGGAAGATACTGTTGTGTCGGCGGGGTCGGTACTCGGTGTTATCGTGATGGGTAAGGGTATCGCACACCAGCCGATTACCTACAAGAGATTCAGTACTAGCACCGGCTTACTGACACCAAGTCAAAGCTTACAATACCAGCCGGAAGCACAACAAGAAGAAATGCTCTTCCCCACCAATATCTAACCAAGCGTTCGACGACGCCCCGTCTAGGACTTAGCAAACTACCAACATCACTGACGAAGCCAACAAGCCCGCTTCTTCTTCGCAAGATGCCGACTGGGCTGACGATGTCGTCGTCATCGTCGTCGGTGCCGATAAAGCTGTCATAGGCAGCAGAGGTAGCCCTAGAGATCGAATCTACTAGGTTTCCTATAGAAGACTTCTTTTTGACTCTGGGTTGGCGAAGAGGCCGAGAAGAGGAGTGGAAAGAGTTTGATTCTGAGCCCTGTGAGAAGGTACTGAAGCCCGCCATGTTTTGGTAGTGGGGTTTCTTACGCCTGCAGCACAGCGGTACGGTCAGTTAGCGTGGGAGAAAACCATAGATTAAGGCTACCTGCGCAGAATCTACGCGCAGAGGCGACCGACGTAGACGTCTTTTGGAAGTGGCAGGAGGGACGTGGTGGACATGCGACTGGAATGAAGCCTGAGAATGGGGGGAAGGTGGAGCTCTGCCTGAGCAGCCAGTTTTCGTCTGATGTTTAAATTTAGTGTTGCGAGCTGGAGCTTGAGGAGCTCACCCCGGTTAGCTCCCGTGGCCCATTTTACACAACCGCGGACCCCGGAAATTTTATTTTTAAAAGATTTATCGCGAGGTCATGGTCCTGGATGGCCATAGTCGCAGTTCCAGGCCGAGCCGAGATTAAAGTCGACGAGTTATAAGTGCGTCTGCGCTGGCGTACACTAAAATATACTAGTGTGACAGGTTACGACAGCAGCCCATCAGACTAACTACGAGGTAACCTTAACTATAATATGGCCGGTAACACCGCTTGCCGTGTCACAACGGAAACATACAGATGTATCCTCTTCGTATTGGTGGTTTCCAAACCCGTTGCTGCCCCTGCATGCATCTCATTAGTCCTATATCGATTTGTTATAAGTACTGAGTTGTTTCCCCTTAAAGCTGAATGCACTCCAATATTCCCGAGTGCGACGAGCAATACCATGTCGAACTTCTTCTCTCGCCAAATTTGGGCGCGCCGTTTGATTTCTGTGGCTTCGCCTGAGTGGGCCGGAATGGATTTCCACACTGCAGCGGAAGGTATCTTCAAACTTCATTGGAACAATGCCCAGAAAGCCCCACAGCCGCGCACGTCCCAGAATATGGCATTTTTGGCGGTCTCAAGGCCTGTCAGTATGCATTACCGAACTCGTAGCCTGGCTACTCTTGTGCCGATTGAACCGGTTGCAATTCACCAAGTCATGATTGTGTTTGAAAAGATGTATAAAAGGAGCCTTGTGACCGTTCACTGTCTCAAGGAAATTCCTATAGTTAGACGCAATCGAATATTATATACTTTAAAGATCAATTCCAAGCCGTAGAACTTGAATATTACTAGAAATCATGAGATTACTTGCCTCTGTTTCTTTTTTTTGCAGCGTCCGCTGCTGCCGCGACGACTATGCACTGCAATGCCGACCTGTGCCTTCGAGGTCAGTAACTACCTAGCGAGTAATCCTTCAACTCTCATCAGTTACTAACTAATATTACCTCACAGCTCTCAGGGCTACTCAAATTGCAACTCGGTCAGCTCAGGACATTGCTGACTGTGCGGAATACCTTGGAGTATCCCAACTGCCACAATCCCAGCCTATGCCTCCGCTTGTAGTGGCAGCTCTAGGTACTGGAGTGCTTGTATTTGTATAGGTGTCACCGATACCCCTACAACAATCACTGCCAGTACAACAGAGCCTCCCACCACTACCTCCACAAGCGAACCCACAACATCGAGCTCAGAAACATCATCATCATCGACAACAACCCCAAGCGGTCCCTCCCCTTCGTTCATCATGCAACCCATCGATGGCCTTCCAGGCGCATACGTAGCACCTGCCAACGCCGATGGCCTCAAATAACCCAAATTCGTCAACTCGTCGCGTATAGCTCAAAGGTTTTGGCTCGATGAGAGTGGTACTCTTAAGATTAAGCGTGGGACCGTCATTTCCGATGGCGGGGGTGTCCTACTGGAACCCATGAGCGTTTCTGGCGTATACCTCGATATCTATGGTCCATACGCTGAGTTTACTTGCTCTATTGACTCCGTTACCAATTACATCTCTTGTGCATCAGCACTATACAGGGAATGGGGAATTATCGATTGGGCTTCCGGTTTGTTGACTGGAACAGCCGCTGTTCCTTGGGACTGGTACGGCTGCATCGGCCCCGTCACCATTAAGGCGATTTGGGTGTAATACATGTCTGTTCCAAATTTTGATTGACGGTTAAAGTATAGAATTGCTTATAATGCTCTCTCGGCCCTTATATAATCTATCTATTTTTTTATGTATCTCCAGACGAGGAATATAATAGAATATCTACCAAGATCTTACTATGCGGAATTTGTGAAAAATAGAATGTGACAGATTCCAGATAGATGTTTGGACAGTGCGAGTACCATTATCCTCAGCATCAATCCTAGACTAAATAACAAATGTTTCAGGTCTGTAAATGCATGAAATGATAGATAAAAGCTATTAGAGGCCTTTTTTTTTTTTTTTTTTTTTTGGAGCATTTGCTCAGCTATCGATGTCGTGTCCGCAATATCGATTAAACACGACGTCTCTGAAAGCTGCCTGAAATTTGCGTTGTAGTCAAAATACAACAGATGGCGTTGCTTTTTCAGATATGCGAATACGCGCCGATGCCGTGGTTTCCAAGCCGATATCCAACGGCGGCAGTCGGTGAGGTGCAGGGCGTCCACCCCAAGAAAAAGTTATAGCCATAGATTCAGTGGTCTCGATACTCTAGGGCAACTGCATATACCCCGGTGACAAGTCTTTTGGTCGATTCCCGGGGAAGATACGTCGATTTTCACACTGTAAGTTCGGCTGGTTGGTGCCTGCATGCGCATTCTTCGCTGTCTGAAAAAAGAATATGAAGAGGTGTAGACTCACACAAAACACGCGTGCTGGTTAGGTCTGGACAAGATCCCGGATACAGTGCTCTTCCAATTGATATATCTCTGGTCGATATACCTTGTGGATACACGGTATAATGAAACGGCGGTTCATGCCATTCGTGGGACTTTCGCCTGTATCAGCTGGATTCTCGTCCGAAATCTAATAACAGACAGCCTCAGGTCCCGGATTTGGTGCCTGAACTTGTGTTAGGCATGCCTATTGATGTAGATACCCAAAATAATATTCTTCGTTTAATTCCAACTTGAAGCTCTTAAAGTAAGTGGTCAAATTGAGGAATGAATAGCTTATGCAATATCTCTTGGGGGAGTTAACTCGTCTACTAAGGTTGTAACGTATCGTCCTCACATCTAGCTATATCCAGTAGCCCCCGCTCAGTTCTCAGGCCTATATAAATATTTACCTAGATCTGGGCGTATCACCCCACGACCAACAGCTGGTCTCCATCAGTTGAGATGGTGCCCTGAGGCATAAGAGGAATATATCTGGGATTCTGGATTTACAATTGTTCCGAATACCTTGTCAGTTTTCTAAGCAAAGTGCTGATATAATTCCACTGCTAGAATTAAAGTTTGCCTCCACAAGCACACTGTGGAGATTGGCTGACACGCTTCCACAGCCCTCTCACAAGCTGCCGTCGACAACCCTCACCGTCGACTGTTCTATAAAACCACTGTCTCCTCACAACGTTGCATCTCTGTCTTTCTTTCTTTCCTCCACCAAACAAAAATCCTTCAAGCTGGGAATAGCTTCCAAAAACCACTCACGCATCAGCCTATAAAGCTCCTTTGGTAATTATATTATGCATACTTCAAGCTATCTAAAGTTTAGTACATAGAAGCTTTAGCATTAACATTTTTCTGCAACTTCTAGAACTCCTGTATAGGTACTACGTTGCTTGGAGGGTATCTTCTTGACAGTGACCACCCTTGTCGCTAACGCCTTCCTCCCTTCTCCCAGATATACCCTTCAACTCATCGACAATTGTTCCTCAATTGCTATTCTGATCAAGTCTTTTCTAGTTCTTGTGTAATACAAGCCGACAGCGTTTCAAGATGTCGTCCTCTTCACGAGGTTATCATGGCAAAGGCCGACAACCTAGCCATCAGAGCAAGGCGGTCCCAGATTTAACTCAAAATATAGTAGTACCTGAAGCAAATTCCAGTTCAAGTAATTCCGCACCTGCACCTGCCCCTGCAGCTTCGCTCTCCAAAAGATCTTCTCACGGGAACCTCTTACCCAATCCGAAACTTCACCCTTCAAACAAGCTATCTCGTATCCAGAACTATTTTGAAAGATTCATGGAAGATGAGCTCAAAGTCAACGATAGCGATACCGCTAAGGCATTTATTCGCGCTGTTCTTCGCCAGTGGGGAGAACCTGATGCTCTCGAACAATGTATCACCAATCTTATTAGCACTGGCTGTGGGCTTTTTAACCTCATCGATGCTTTGTCTTTCAATCTCGAAGATGAAGAATATCTAAACAAATATATCGGCCAGTTTCTTATTTTCCTAGGGCATAGATATAAGGTCCAAGAAAAGGCTTTGGAACTCATCTCCTTCGATGATATGATCCGATTCATCATGGTCAGACTCGTTGCGGATTGTCAGGGCACATTCCAAGCGCTTGCGGATGCAGCAAGGAAGGATAGTTTAACTCTAGAAACTCTTGAAGGATTTGCCTGGTTTCTCAAAGAGTACATTGAGTTTGCTCCCGATGTCCCCTCCTACATCGAGGCTATCACTACCGACAAAATTATTCTCGAAAAGCTCTGTGATCCTGCAACCCCTGCCGAGCTCCGCCTCATCGGCCACAAACTCAAATACTGGCACGATTGTGATAGTCAAAGATATCAACGTGGTGAGAATGAAGACGCCCCTGGAGGCCGCCACGATAACGACTTTGAAGACTATCGTAAAATCAATATCATCCCTACGCCTGACGAAATTCATTCGACAGAAGCACCGTTCCTCATCAAATCACGAGATGCATTGGATCATACGGGAGATGCTCGCATCGGAACTCATCTTGATTCTCAATTCCGTCTCCTACGCGAGGATATGCTCAATGAGATCCGGGGAGACTACCACGATGTTATCCGGGGCCAAAAAGTTGGCCGCTCTCCAAATAGCAACTCGGATCGAGCTAGATTGGTTCTTGAGAACCTGAAGTGGGATAGTTGGGATTTTGAATGTTGTATCAAGAACCGCAAGTTTGGCATCCGTCTAGCTGTTCGAGATGGGTTTTCAAAGTTTATGAAATTCCCAGAGGGATCCTACAAGCAGCTACTTCGAGATGATCCCAATTTCCCTTTTAAACACAACTCAATGGCTTGTCTTATTATCAATGACGAGATTGCAGGATTTGGCCGTATCAACAGAGATTCAGAGTGTCTTCTCGAAGATCCTCCTTGCATAATCCTCACGTTTGACGGGATGGAAGCTATCAAATTCCTCATGACAAAGCTTTGGCGGGCTACCATTCATGAGGAGCCTGAGTCGGCAGAACTCAAGCTAATTTGTGTCGACACCCCTGTTTTCGCACATGAGCCAATCTTAAAGCGCCTACAGAATATGAGGGACATCCCACTGGCTGATGAGCTGGTGCACTTTAAGAAAGGCGATAAGATTGCCCGAACATCGTTCTACCCCGAGAAACCGCTCAATTACATTGTTCCTGATAAACCATTGCGGGACATTGTTGAAGGTGGTACTATAATGAGTATGGATCCTGCACAATGTAGAGCTATCATACGCGCTTTACAGGATAAGGTAGCTCTAATTCAAGGCCCTCCCGGTAAGTTTACACTCAATACCCATTAAAAATTATGGTTTATGCTAATGCCCTAACGAATCGTAGGTACTGGAAAGACAATGGTTGGCAACATAATTGCAAAGCTCTTATATCTATACACTGCCGAAAAGATTCTCGTGATCACACAGCAGAACCACATTTGCGATGAATTCATTGAAAATCTTCTCGACATGAACGTTAAACAAGAACACATTGTCCGCCTAGGAAGCCAATTCAGTCGAATAACCCGTTCAGTCTCACTAAATGAGATCTCCGACGAGAAAGACCTATTGAAGTCAGCAAATGATGCCATAGAATCCGTCAATAACAACCTCTTATGCGCATGGCTTCCCATCGAGGAGGCTTTCATAGAAACGTTCGCCCATCCGATGAAGCTTAAAGATATATATGAAGTTGCAATACTTTATAATGAACCTGATCATTTGAACCCTATTGACCCATTTGGTTACCGCGCTGCTTTTACCGTACCGGCCGAGTGGATAGAGCTCGTCCTTAGTGTCGACGATAATTCACCAATTCCAACAGGAGATCAACTCCTTTACATGTGGTCTGAGAATATGGATTTACACCCCGGAATGGAGGAATACATGGAAGAGAAAGGTTGTGAGATCTGGGAACTCTCTTCGGAAGATCGTCAGACGCTCTTCTCTTGGTGGAAAGAGGCAACCATGCACGACCAAATATATGGTCTAGCTGCAGCAGCCACTGCTTACAATACCTTGATTGACGAGATGAACAGATGGAAGGAGACTCGTGTCCGTAATGTCATGAACGAGAAGCGTATTATTGCCGCTACAACAAACGGGGCCGCTAGATATCTCAATTCCATTGCAGAGGTCGGACCAAAAATCATTATCGTCGAAGAAGCAGCTCAAATTTTCGAATCCCATGTTCTCGCTGCCCTACACAAGAATGTCGAGCAGCTAATCCTCATTGGCGACCACAAGCAACTCCGTCCCCGTTGTGACACTTACGAACTGCAATACGACTCCAACCAAGGTTATAATTTGGACGTCTCCTTATTCGAGCGTCTAATGAAAGCCGAGTTCCCATTCACTACCCTTGAAGTTCAACATCGTGCTCGCCCGGAAATCGCTAGTATCATCCGTACTCTTACTTACCCAGATCTCAAAGACGCACCCTCCGTCCGCCGGTTCCAAAATATTCGAGGTCTGCAAAGTAACATGTTCTGGATGCATCATGAGCACCCAGAAGCATCTGCTGCAACTTTATCTGATCGTGCTTCTTCAATATTCAAAAAATCGAGCAAAATCAACGAGTTTGAAGCCAACATGGTCGTGTCGGTTGTACGTTACCTTGGAGCCAATGGATACTCGTCCGATCAAATCGCTGTCATTACACCATATCTAGGTCAAGTAGGTTTGATTTCCAAGTTGATCCGCGAGAAATCGAGCTTCGATGTTATTCTATCACAAATGGACTATTCTGAGTTGGTCAGAGCTGGATTAATGGAGGCGCAGGACGCCTCAGGGATTACCAAGTATGTGGAAGTGTGCACTGTTGGTAAGTAGATAAATCCGCTTCCTGACCTTTCCTGTGAAATTCTACTAAACCTAAATAGACCAATTCCAAGGTAGTGATCGTGATATCATTATCGTGTCCATGGTCCGCAGCAATAGCCAGTCCAGCATCGGGTTCCTTCGGTCTCCAGAACGGGTCAATGTTATGCTTAGTCGTGCTCGCAAGGGTCTAATTCTTATCGGTGATCTTTGTACCGCGGTAGGACATGACAGCCAAAAGGGTCCGACGATCTGGTCAAAAGTTGCACACATGTTTACCAAGGAAGAGCGTATCTATGAAGGCATTCCAATTGTCTGCCAGAAGCATCCCGACCAGAAATTTGTATGCCATACTCCCGAAGAATTAGATCACCAAGCGCCAGAAGGGAGGTGCAGGCAGGATTGGTAAGTTTTTGCGTATTCAGGCTTACAATCACGTTTAGAGTATACAGAATAATACTAACTACGAGGTCTCTAAATAGTGGAGCACCGCTCCCATGCGGTATACACAAATGCCCCTACTACTGCCACGGCGGTGATAATCACACTTCAACGCCTTGTGAGCATCCTGTCACAAAAACGTGTAGCAATAATCACGAATGGCAGGATAGCTGCTGGTCACCAAAACCTAAGGAGTGCGATAAGTGTAATCGCAACGATGCTCACTTCCAAGCCATCAACGAGGAAGAAGCCACACAGGAGCAACTGGATTATGAAGCAGATCTAGCGGCCGAGAAGAGAAAGAAGCGCATAGCGGAAGACAAGCGATTGAGAAACGAACGCCAGATAAATTTGGACAGAGCCAGGAACGACAGATTGATTGTGGAGGGGAAAAAGAAAGCTTCTGGTCCGCAACGAACCAAACCATACATGCGACCTTTTGGTGATGCTGCTGTTAGAGAAATTATGGACGCTGAAGAGAAGGCAAAGAAACAGGCCGAGGAGAAAGCAAAAGAAGACGCCGAGGAGAAAGCAAAGCAAGATAGAAGCGAAACTTCAACCGCTGAACCAAAACAGAACGGATTTTCTTCACCGTCTTCTGCCAAGAAGGCTCCTTACAAGAAGAAGAAGAAGGTTTCACGATCTCAGATTCTATTCACTCCGGAGAGTTCTAAGCCTTCGGCTGATAGCAACCTTAACGACCAGCCCCAGAACAAAGTCGGCAACCAGATACAACCGAGAGTGGCTGTAGAGGATATGACGGGTATCACTCTTTCACATGCTTCGTCGGACGGTTCTGTTCAATCTGTTTCCGTTGTTTCTTCGAAGGAGTTGCTATTGCCACCTAATAAGTCTCGAAGTTCAGAGAAACATTCAAAACCTCGGAAATCGAATAAAACTACCAGATTGCCAACAGTCAAAGAAGTACCACAGAAAGCTTCCAAGGATAACTCTTTGGAAGAGAGTTCAATGGTTGGTTCCAGTGGTTCAGTTGTCAAGCACGAAGACGGTGCAGTTTCTTCTGACATTGAGATATTCATTTCGGAGGTCAGCGCTCCAGAGCCACGAATCAAGCCGGACGACGATAGCTCGAGCGATGGATTCGAGATCTCTCGATTACCTGGTATCGAGGCCAAGTTCACCGAGGCACCCATATTCCCCCTTATTCCATCTTCGCCACCTGTCCGACTCTACCAGTCTCGCCTTATCGAGGAAGTCGCCGAAATACATTCTCCTTCTTCTAGCGGAGAAGGGGCGTCATCTGAAGCTTCCGAGTCCGCAATTCGGAATATCTTACAAACTACCCCTAATATCTCTATCATTGTTGAAGAGCCCACCGATATCATCCAAGAAAAGGCACCGCAGGTGGGAGAGAAACCAGTTCCTATCGTCAATAACCTTCCAAGTATTATTACCAGTGGCATCTCGCCTCCAGCTCGTACCAAGGACAAGACCAGCCCTCATCCCAGCTCCAGTCCTTCGATCTCTGAATCCAAATCTACAACGCCCTTTCCATCCCCCAGCCGCGATGAATGGCAGCGTCAAAAGCTCGTTTCCAATGACAGCAATACCGCTCTGGACCAAATCATGGATATGATTGGAATGGAACATGTCAAGGAGCAAATCCTTGCCATCAAAGCAAAGGCAGAAACTGTTCACCGACAGGGTGTTGACCTCCGTGACGAACGGTTTCATATTGCCCTTCTCGGAAATCCTGGTACAGGCAAGACAACATTTGCCCGTCTATACGCTAAATTTCTACGTTCCGAAGGTCTTCTTGAATCCACCTCTTATATTGAAACAAACGGTGCCAAACTTGCTAGTGAGGGGATAGCCGGTATCGAAAATCTCTTCGCTGACCTTCTAAATGTCAAAGGCGGCACTCTATTCATTGACGAGGCCTACCAGTTAATTACCACAGGTGCGCTTGAAGGCCGTCAGGTTCTCGACTTTCTCCTCTCTGAGATGGAGAAGCATCTAGGCAAAATAATCATCATAATCTCGGGCTACAACAAGGAGATGGAAAAATTCTTTGAACACAATGCCGGTCTAAACTCTCGTATTCCGTACAGGGTTCAATTTGAAGACTTTACAAACGAAGAATTGTTGTACATTTTGCAGGATATGCTGAAAAGAAAATTCAAGAAGAGGATGAAGATCGAGGATGGGTATAACGGTCTTTATATGAGGATTGTTTCAAAGAGATTAGGACGCATGAGAGGAATGGCAGGTTGTGGGAATGCACGTGGAGTACAGAATACTATTTCGAAGATACTGGAGCGCCAAGCGGCAAGACTTACGAAAGAACAGAAAGAGGGGGTCATAGTTGACGATTTTTACCTTACAAAGGAGGATATCATTGGCCCTGCTCCGACAAAGGCTGCTATGGATAGCCCAGCATGGAAGGAACTTCACCAACTTATTGGACTTTCGGCTGTCAAAGATAGCGTCTCCATGTTGCTAAAGAGAATGGAGAAGAATTATCAAAGGGAACTGGCCGAAGAGCGACCTATTGATATATCCTTGAACAGAGTATTTCTAGGGAGCCCTGGTACTGGCAAAACAAGTGTCGCGAAGATTTATGGGAAGATTCTTGTGCAACTTGGACTCTTGAGTAGCGGAGAAGGTTTGTACCTTGCCTCAATGATCTTATTCTGACAAATAACTAACTTTTGGAATACAGTCATTATGAAGACGCCATCTGATCTTATCGGACGTGCTCTAGGTGAATCGGAAGCCAACACAAAGGCGATTCTTAACGCTGCTCGTGGGAAAGTTCTCATCATTGATGAGGCTTACATGTTCAATCCCAAGTTGAATGGTGCTGAGGATCCCTATAAGACTGCAGTCATTGACACTATTGTCAGTGAAGTCCAGAACGTCCCAGGAGACGATCAATGCGTGCTTCTGCTCGGATATAAAGAGGATTTGGAAAAGATGTTCAATAATGTCAATCCAGGCCTAACTCGTCGCTTCCCACTTTCTGACGGGTTCCAATTCGAGGATTTTACAGATGCAGAGTTGTCTAAAATCTTAGACCTCAAGCTACGTCTCGCTGAACTGGATGCTTCTCAAAAAGCTAAAGACATCGCCATCCAAAAGATTAGCCAAAAACGCCAGAAGGCGAATTTTGGAAACGCAGGTGAAGTCGAGAACTTACTTAATGTTGCCAAGGAGCGAATGTTAAAGCGACAGATTGACGGCGAGGAACTAACCCTAGAATTGCTCCCCGAGGACTTTGATCCAGACCATGATCGTGGAAACCGTGCCTACACTGATCTTCGAGATTTGTTCAAGGGTCTCATCGGTGTGGACGACGTGATGCAGCGGTTTGAAGAGTACCAAACCTCGACCATGATAATGCGTGGACGCGGAATCGACCCCAGGGAACATATTCCTATGCTCTTCATCTTTAAGGGACCTCCCGGCACGGGCAAAACCACCACAGCCCGCAAGATGGGACAAATATTTTACAACATGGGTTTCCTCGCCTCTAACGAAGTCGTTGAGTGTTCAGCATCCGACCTTACAGCAGAATATCTCGGTCAAACAGCCCAAAAGACACGCAAGAAGCTAGATAGCGCTCTCGGAAAGGTCCTCTTTATCGATGAGGCCTACAGACTACAAGACAACCAGTATGGCACTGAAGCCTCCAATGAGCTCGTCGATGCAGTCACAAAGCCACAGTATATGGGCAAGCTTGTTGTTATCCTTGCTGGGTATGACGAAGGCATGAATCGTCTGCTGGCGGTCAACGTCGGTCTGGCGTCTCGTTTCTCTGAAGTTATTGATTTCCCGGATGTGGATGACACTACTGCTATCGAGATTCTCAAGGCAGAAGTAGAGAAAGCACAATCAGGTATTCCAGGTTTGGAAGATCCCACATCTAAAGAGTATCAAGAGTTGGTGATGCACATGCAAGAGCTCACAAAGACACCTGGCTGGGGGCATGCACGAGATGCGTTGAATCTGGCGAAGAGCATGGTTGCTGCGGCATTCAGAGGGATCAAATCCCTGAGTGATCCCATTCTTGTGACACATCAGATGGCTTTGAAGGTCATGACAGACATGCTACGACAGAGACAAGGCAGGGCTTTCCAGCTTCCTGTTGCAGCTCAGAGCGTGGTTCCACAAATCAGCCATCCAAGTTCAGTCACCCCAAGGGTAGAATATCAGGAACAAGCACCTGTACCGCAACTTAACTATAAGATTGAGACGGCCAACAACTACAAGGCTCAAGAAGCAGGCATCCGCGGCAGCTCTACTGCTAGCTCAGCGTTTACAGATGACACCATTTCTCGCAGAACCCAAGAAGACGAGCTTCCACGTCTCTTCCAAGAAATCAACGACCGCGAACCAGGTGCTAGCGACGAAGACTGGGGCACTCTTCTCGAATCCCGCGAAAGAGAAGAAGCTCGCTACAACGTCGAGTTTAGGAAACGCAAAAGGCTCCAGAAAAATATGAGCTACGCTCGTCGATATCTCAAGCGCGCAGCCTCTAGTGTCGCCGAATTGGAGAATAAACTCGCCACTGATTCAAAACTGCTAGATAGCACGGAATTCCAACAGCGTCTAGCGGAAGCACGCAGCAAACAGGAGAAAGAACGCAAAACGATTGACAAAGCGGAAACTAAACTGGCGAATCTAATCGACAACGAAAAGTTAATTGCAGCAAAAGAAAAGGTCAATTTGACCAAATTGGATAGGATGGGATTGTGTCCCAAGAGGTACCATTGGATCAAGATTTCGGGAGGATACAGATGTGGCGGTGGAGAGCATTACGCGAGCAACGATGATATTGCGGCGTTTACAATGCCCCTACAAAGATAAAAGCTCACGATTCCTCTATTAACATTACAGGCGTTTTTAACTGTTTCCTATTTTATCTTTAGTTTTATGGACTTCTTTTCTCCTTTTATTTTCTTTTAGTTTAAGTGTATTTCCCGATTTCTATTGTCTCTGCATCAGGTTCTACAAAGGAGGATTCAAAGCCATGGGACAGAAAAGGGGTTTTGATGGAGAGGACCATATGAGACCAATATTCTATTCATTGTTTCATACTTTTCTTATTAGATATAGACACTAGAAAGGGGAGATTGTGGAATAAAATAGTCTATATCAGAAGATCGCGAAGTATGAGTTAAATGGCCAAGTAGCTGTGCCTGTGTTGTTGAGCTGGGGCCATCATCATCGCATCCCAGCATCTGACTGCATGGCATTAGCGACAAATCGATGCCCACGTGCGTACCATCCAAACGCGTCATCCGACCAGGCCAGTGCACGGCTCCCGATCGAATCTCTTGAATGCCGACGTACACATCATAGCCAGTGCACTGTAGCGGACAGAGGTACTCAGGATACGACGTTATAACGACGATTCCAATATATTATGCTCTTACCCAGACTCGCTATGGGAATATACTCTTACCCGAGACATCGCGGAACCAGCCATCTCGGCTTGACGCAAGGGCGGTTCGGTGGCATAGCAACTTCGGGTATTCTAGCAGGTCCGTTCGACATTCTGCCATTTCATCTTTCCCATGTTATCACCGAAAGAAATACCGTATACTCCTAATGCTACCTTTAATGTTTATTTTTGGGGTTTTTTTAAACTTCATCTAATAGAGAGTGTATATTATTAACATGGTTGAAACCAGGCATCCTCCTTACTCATTCGATCCACACTACCCCAGCTCTGCTGCAGTCCCAAAGCCACGATACCATCCTCCGCCAGTTCCGGTTTATAACTCTCAAATCAGCTGGCACGATCTCTAAACTCGCTGTCTTCTCCTCGCTGTTCTACTTTGCGTCTTCGTTTGCTAAGGCGTCTGCAGGACTATCCGGCTCGTTTAGACATTTCGTAGCTGGCGTGCTCGTGGCGGGGATAATACCCTACCACCAGCTATTCATGAAAAAGACCGAAGGGAGATTATTATGGCTGTATCGGGAGGAGATTTCAGAAGGCAGGTATTCACAATTAGGCGGGGAGTCAGAGGTTATAGTTAAGGGGGAGGTGAGGGAGCTGGTGGACCGGTGGGGGTTCTTGAATCTCGGAAGGGTGGTTGCTGTTGTGGGAGGGTTTCTCATAGGTGCTGTCGGATATATCTAATCCGATTAAAGACGTCTCGATCAGGATTTCTTTCCAAGGTGCTACCAGTGGATGGCGTATATTCTCTACTCTTATATTGTAATTTCCATGGGTTCTCGGGCTGGCGTTTATCGGATACCAAGTAGTTATATTTTATATGCAAAGATACCAAGATAAATATAATTGATGCCGCAATGATATCTCTCCCGGCTTCAATCCCCAATACTCTACTGATTCTTCTCCTTACTGACCACCTCCTCATTATTCCTCCGTACTCTCGTATACGCCTCCAATAAATGCACGACGCCAACAAACCCCACAATCTCCGCCATAACCCCCACCGCAGGACCCCAGGCCCCTTCTTCAACTTCCCCAGCGCCCCAAAAAGAAAAATGAGCCTGTAACCCCGCCGCAACCAAAACAATCCCCAAATACCCCACCGTCGAATCCTTCCTCTGCTCAACAGGTACCACCGGAACGCCCAAATTACTCCCATGCCCTTCGGGCGGGTACACTGTCCTCGCATGAAACAGCACCGCAAACACAAAGATGCCCAGGTCAGAAATAAACGTACCCCACGGATAATCGAACAGCGGAACGTCATGACGACGCCATATAGGCCGTTTATAAGCGTCGCTGTTGGCCCCATCGCTATCGTTACGGTTAATCGCCATATCTAGCGGGATGTGTGAGAGCGTGGCGAGGAGTAAAGTGGCCAGTGAGACCAGCGGGAGACGGTATGAGAGTGTGATTAGGAGCGCAAAAGCGACAGCGATCCCAATTTGGCCGGCGGTACTGTGCGTGTAAGGGTATACTGCAGAGTAGGGGAAGCAGGTTGTGGGCGAGCTGGTGAAGTTTACGCCCTTAATGGTTACGGTAGACGGGATACCTGAAGAATGCGAGTATGATGATTCCAGACCTAATATTGAATCGTGTTAGGGTAGTTGATCATGTATGTTGAATATAATATTGACGGTGCGCGAAAGGAGGGAGCTAACCTGCGGCTGCCAGGGCAAAGTAGATGAAATCCGGCAGGGCTCCGGCAAATGCCAACGCCCATAACGGTGTCGACGGTGCGAACCGGCTGAGCACGAGAGCTTTAAAGAACGTATCGTACTCGTGGTTAGAACTCAAATTATGCAGGTTCAATCGAATCGAATACTTACAAGGTGCAAAGTGCGCTATAAACATGACGACCTTTGTTCCCGCGTTGTAGATGTTGTATTTTAATAGTCCACCACAGCAACGAATCTGCTCAAAATCTCCAAGACCAAAGATAAAATATTGGGATAGCGGAACAAGATTGAAAAGAGAGAGAGAGAGAGAGAAAATTCGTCAGATGCATCGTCAGCAGCGTCGAAAGTCCGGGTTCCGGCTCCTCGTCCATGCCGATTCCCACGCGCGGAGAGAACAAGCACTCAAGCTTTCTTAGTCCCAGAGTCGAAAAAAGCTTGACTTGGCGGGCATCCAATCATACCCGCCAAAGCAGAGCATGTGGGACAGAGACTCGGGGAGCTGCGAGCTGCAGCAATCCGAAAGGAGAACTGCAAGTCCATTTTGAAGTAGTAGATGTGATTGATTGCAGCCTTTGAATATTTGCATCCATGCATGTCTGCCTAAAATGGAATCCGATTTAAATTTAGAGGAAACCGCTAGATGATCCTAGAGATAGTTTTTATTATGATATAGTATACTAGTATTTACATGCTTTGTCTCTCCATTGATTGGACTTTTGTCTCATTCATCAAAACTCACATCTGTAGCTAGCTAAAATGGGAGTTCGATGCAAAACCGCTTCAGATCGTAGCCAGATCGAATCCAAGGGAATTAAAACCAATAACAACAGAGGTTATGAAACATAAAAAAGGAATTAAAAATGTATAAGTATATTTACATATTACAGAGAAATATAGTAACGGAAACTTGTAGTGCAGCTAGTGTCGTGGAACGGAAGCAAGATGTCCTCAGGCAGATGGTGATATAAAAGACACACGCATCCACTGATAAAATGTAAGAAAGGGTAGTGAACTGGTCATCTACATATATTGGCAACTCCACAGAAATATAATGTAAAGGTCCCCAGGTAACAATGAAAATAATAGAGCAGAAAAAGAACATGTACATTGCGGAGATGCTCAAGCCGCATTTCGGCGCAAAAGGAGGTGATAAGGATTTCGGAAATGATAGTGGTGGGGGTAAAATCAGCAGAGAATAAAAAGAAAGATAGCCTCGCGAGGCTAGATATTCGTCGTATGGCCCCCTATACCTGATAGAGACCTGGGATGCTGTGGTGTTTCTTGCTATAAGGATGGCAAAGGGCAGCCCTAGGTAACGTGGCGAGCACGCCCCCTGCCTCGACCTCGCCCACCTCGTCCACGACCACCTCTAGTGCTCGGGGGCGGGGCCTCTCCTGGAACACCAGGTATTTTTGATTCGGCCTTAGCCAGAGCGGATGCGCCTCTACCCCTGCCCCTTCCGCCCCTTCCGCCCCGAGGCTTGTAAATTCTGACCTCTCTCTCTGGGGTTTGTGCTTCTCCTATGAATGAACCCGAGGCTCCGAGCCTAGGTGTGCTATAACCAGTCATGCCGATCTGGTCGTCCGCATCAGGATTCTTGACAGTTCGTCGTCGAGTAGAGTACCTCGGCCCTAGTCCATCTTCGCCTTCGTCGAGGCCGGCGTCATCTGCCTTTCGCTTGTTGGCTCTTCTTAACAACGCCTCCGGTTTGATGAAGCCACGCTTCACTTGATAGGTATCCAAACGTAACTTTTCATCGGTAACCATCGCACAGTGCATCGTAGTATGTGTCATAACCTCCTGTAAGAGATCCTGATCATCGATTTCCAAGGCCATTTCGAGTGCCTTTCCAAACGCTTCGGCATCAGTATACTCGGGTCCACGATTTCTGGTGCCTTCTTTGGGTAGCTCGTATATTTTCGGGAAGAGCTTTGGAACCCATTCCTCCAAGAATGCTTTTGTTGCAGGGTCCGCCATGGCGGTCTGGTACTTTTGCTCCATCTCGAGGTCTTCGGGCGTTTGTTCTAGCTCTTCGTCTTCAACTGACCAATCGCTCGCATGATCGGAATTCTCGCTAAGGTCGTCATCCATAGTCACATCGCTAGCAGCGTCATTACCATCACCACCAAGAGACTCTGAAACGACACTAAGGTTATCATCGTCAGGGGTATGAATTTTTGCGCCTTCCAGCTTCGCTCGTCGAACTTCCCGCGCATATGCAAGGTTCTTGAGGTCACTATATCAATAGGTCAGCAAACCATCTTCATCTTCCAGAATAGATCAAAACTTACCCTTTGGTCTTCTTCTTCCCTCGCCTGCCGCCTCGTTTAGGTTTCAGCTTATCGGCCTTTGCGTCTTCAGCAAGTGCTGCCTGAGCTTCTGCATCGGCCTTCTCCTTCTCCTTTCTGCGTTGTGCCTGCAAGTCGAAAGTCTGCTTAAGAATTTCTCCTGATCGACCTTCAAAGTGTGGTACTATCCACTTAATACCTTTGAGGTTTCTCGCTGAGTCTGCTTCAGAATAAACCTGTTTCGCTTTTCGTTTGCGTTCGGTGTGTTTGTAGGTCTTGAGAATTGGCACGAGATCTCCCACTTTTCCGGAGAATCCAATTGCATGCGTTGGAGGCACAAAAGCGGATGAGGGCTCAGCAGATGCTGATGGCTTCTCAAGCTTCAGAGGGAAGCTATCTCCATCAATTTCTGCCATCGGAGTGGCCGCTGCAGTTGAAACCGCAATGTCATCCATAGGAGTGTCGGCATTGTCGTAATCGAGCCTCTCCATTTGGGAAAGGGTTGTAAGTTGCCGAGACGGTGCAATGTCAGGATGGAATTCATTCTTTGGCGTTTCGGCAGCCGAAAGAGGTTCAACGCTACCTCTCCTCTCCAGCTGCTCGAATCCCTTCTCAAAAGCGGCGTCCGAAATCTGCGAATCCCAGAGTGCTGTCTTATGCAACTTAGAGTCTGTCGGTTTAGCCTTCCCCATCTTTTCCAGCTCTTGCTCAGTGTCCGTCCATCCATCCTCGTCGATAAGGGTGCCCATATCGAAAAAAGTGACAGACGTCTTCAAATGATGAAGCCTTTCGCGGTCCTTCAGTCGACGAATGGTATGTTCAGTATCCAAGAGGTCATTAGCCTCTGTGAACTTTGGTCGTTCGCGAACTCTATACCAGCCCACGAGCCCAGGTTTCTTAACACCTGGCGGCGGTGTCGGAAGCCGAATCCCTTTGCCATTGACGGTAAGCCTCTTTGGCGAAGCGGGTTCACCGATAGATTCACCTTCGCTAGCGGTCTTTCCCATATGTTAGCAACATCGTTGAATACCAAGGTTTAAATGGCCAAACTCACTTCTTCCACGGGAGCCTTCTTCTCTTCTTTAATAGCAGGTCTTCGTCCTCGCCTTCCGGGTCGCTTCACGGGAACAGGTGGTTCAGGTGCTACTGACTCAGCACCACTAGTTGCCGAGACGTAGTCTGAACCCCCGTCAGCCCCGTCAGCATCTGCCCTTCGGGTTCGGCGACGCTTCGGTAATTGCTCGGCCGCCTTAATGGCACGAGTGGTAGCTTTTCGCGTTCGCTTGCCCAACACTTGAGGCTCTTCCTCCTCTGTTGCGGTTTCTTGAGACGCAATGGAGGGTGGAGCTTCCGGCTGTCTCGCACGTCTACCTCTTCTGACAGGTGGACTAAGGGTATCAAATTAGCGCCATCATTTCAAGTTTGCATTATTGCTTTACGTATCCCAATAAAGCGCTAACTTACGGAGGTACGTCGTCCATATCTTCGTCCTCGTCTTCATCGTCAATTTCGGCCTTGCTTTTGAGTTTTCGTCGTCTCCTACCAGGCTTCGGAATTTCAGGTTCCTTACTCTCCCCTTTGGATCTCTGTCTTAGTCCCATTTCAAGCCCATCATCTGTTTCAACCGATTGTCTATTCTCGGCTTCGTGCATCTCTCTAACCAATTGGTCATCTGGGTCATCAAGATTCTCAGGCATGGCATCATCCACCTCCTTCTCTCTCATTCGAAGAACGGATGGATTAGTTTTATTCCGCTTCCTGGGTTTATTAAGTGCCAGAAGTACCTCCGGATCCACTGGTGTGGTCAATGGTTGTTCGGGAGGTGCAAGTGGTAGCTCTACAACCTCCGGCTTGGGGAGAGCGAGGTCTGTGGTCTTAATGCCACCACCTGCAACGTACGCAGAACGTCTTTTGATCATTGGTGCAGCAGGTGAGATGGGGTTCTCCCTTGATGCCCCTGAGCTTTCGCCCTTGGGAGTCTTTGGAGATGGTGGAGGGGGTTGAGACTTAGTACTAATAGACACTCTATGACCGCTAGCCGTAGCTGCTGCTTTAGAGCTAGACTTGGATTTATCTGAAGGCTTCCTACGTGCCATTGTAGGGGTTGTGGGTTGAGGGAAATAAGAAGAGGAGGATTCTTTTGTTGGTGATAACGTTGCAGGATGGGGGAGAGGTTGATGGTGAGATGAGGAGGATGAATGTTGATGATAGTAAGGAAGGGGGGAAGCAGAGTGAGTGATAAATTGAAGAGGAGGGCCAAGTGAAAATTGTGGCTTCGAACCGTGTTCAATGTGTGGTTGTTGTCCTAGTTGTGGAGATGGACTCTTTGGAGCAACTATTGGTTGGTCACGACGTTCGTAGGCCTGGAACGTGCTGTTTCCATGAAAGTGTGCAGTTGTGGGACTTGTCACGTCTTCCATAAACGTGCTAGGAGGTCCACTAAACGGCGTTGTTCTTGTGATAGATGGCTTCCTATCAACCGAACGCTCGTGCTGAGGGAACAATGCCTTCCTGAGGCCATCTGGATGACTTCCAAGGTTTGACATTATAGGCGAGAATTCATGCCTCGACAGATGAGGCGGCGGCGGTGGCGGCGGACCACGAGGATGGCCGTAATCAATGGGCCGAAATTCAGGCGGCGGTTGAGAGCCATTACTACTAAACGGATTTCCAGATCCAAGAGGTACAGGTCGAGGAGGTGGTGGAAGGACTTGATGCGAGCCTGAAGGTGATCTAGGAGGGGGTATACCTTGATGCATTCCAAAATGCTGATAACCGGAGGGTGGAGGGCCAAAATGAGGAGGTGGAGGCGGAGGAGGCCCAATCGGCGACATGAACATACCATGAGGAGGACCAGAAGGACCAGAAGGTGGTGGAGGTGGAGGCGATCCATGATGTGGCGGTGGCAGCTGGTGCGGATGATGCTGTGGAGGAGGAGGAGGAGGGGGAGGAGGGGGGGGAGGGGGTGGTTGATACGGAACCAAAGGCGGTTGAAACTGAAGAGAGGTCGTCGAAGCTCTAGGAGATACTTGCACAAAGACGCTGGACTCGCTATTCGGATAAGGGTAGGGTACGCTCTCAAATTGTATACTTGCAGCAGACTTTGGTAAAAGAGAGCGTTGTCGTGCCCGGGGTTTTGCAGAACCCGGTTGCTTCTCGCCATCTCCAACACGAGATTTTCTACGACTCATGGGGGAGCCGGGAGAGGCAGCTGTCGTAGGAGTGGCAGATGAGCCAGGCTCTGGAGACCCGGTTCGCGAGCCGAACTGGGTATTAAGTCCCAGCTTTGGCGGCCCACCCTGGTGGGGAGAATGCATCCTTGGAATAGACGATCCATAAACAGATGTTGTTGAAGTACCAGTATCCAAGGATATCGGATTGTGAATTGCCTGCATCAAAGGAGTCTGGGCGGGCTCGTTTGATATAATATTTCGAAACCCTTTAGGGATGTAGGGAATAGTGGTTAATCCGCCACTTGAGGTCCGCCTGTGGGAATCGCCAGCCCTAGATCCCTTCCGAGCTTTAGATATAGACTGGTGCCGTTTCCGCTCCTCATCTTTGGCAAACATAGCATCAAGGAGATGAGCATCATCCGGCGACAATTTCCTGTCAGGGCCCATTTTTATACCTGTATTTTGCAATTTGAACCCAGGCCTATTGCTATAAGGACGGGGGTTGTGATGCTGTTGCTGCATATGCTGTTGCTGCACATGCTGTTGCTGCACATGCTGTTGCTGCACATGCTGATGCTGCTGCGCATGTTGGTGCTTGGTAAAATCCATGCCAGAAGGGATACTCTCGGGTGTAGCCGAATGAGAGCCCAGACTGGGAGGCAAACTGTGAGAATGGAAAGGAGCATTGAAGGGATTCTGGAAATTATCACTGTGGGCAGAGGGTGGCATGGGGGACAGGGAACGACGCTTTATGGGAGGATTGTCAGATATGTCTGAATTTCCTACCACGGGCGTGAAGATTTTAGGAGTCTGAGAACGCTCCTTGGGAGGAGATGCAGGCCGCGAAGGCTGCTGCATCAAAGAAGGATCGATACCTTCAGAAGTCATGATTTAGGAGGAGTGGGTGAAGGTTGAATGTTGAAGTCAGGTTCTGATATTGTGGCCTATATCAGGAACTTCGCAAACAACACACACACAGAGCCGGGGTGCCTGTGGTGGCCTTCTTTTGGTAAGATTAAAAGGCCTTCACGACAAAAGCTGTGCGAATATGAGGAGTCAGCATCGTCCGAAGGAAGATGTTAAAAATTGCAAAAAACCTATTCACGAAAGGATAAAAAAGTGGAAGAGATGGGGGAGGGTGGTAGAAAGGAGGGACTTTGAACGAGAAACAAGGGAAGAGGAAGAGGAAGAGGAAGTACGAAGCCGAAGAAGAGAAGATGGATGCTTTGGTTTGGTTGGGTTTGGTTTCATGGGGCTGGAAGAGATGTGTTGTTTGAGGGATGAGTTACAAAATGAGCGCAGACCGGGGATTTTGTGTTGTCTGGACCTTTGCCGTGCAAGAAATCTCGTCGAGAAACGAGAGGCCACACACAGGCTGGCTGGCTGGCTGGCTGGCTGGCTGGAATGAAGCCCTTTTTTATTGCTATTCTTATTGAGCCTTCCAGCCGCCACTGAGGAACTGCAAAAAGAGCCAGTTACCAGAGATGAAAGAGTGATATTTTCATTCGATGGGAAGACGGGAATCGAAAGGAAGATACAGAATATGATGCAGAGAAAACCGTCCGGGAAGAAGGGGAAGATGCATGTGCTGTTGCTGCAAAGGAGAGATAGATAGAGAACGATGCACGCTTACCTGACGAGTTTTGTGTATTTCTGCCGTAGGAAAGAATACAAAATAACTTTAGAAAATCGTAATCATGAAAAAGAAGTCTGCTTTCGAAAGAGAAATACAGCAGAGAGAGGCGGTTAGCGGAGTGCATTTCGATAGAACATCGCGTGCGAACCGTAATGTCCGGACATACGCAGGCAAAGGACTCACCGTTTAAAAAATCACACCGATGACTAGAACAAAATCCGCTGTATGAGAATTTGCGGAAAGGGGAGCAATAGGGTCCGTCGACGATTTGCCAGTCGCCGTACAAATATTCACAGAAGGGTCAGAGCCAGTGGCTGCGGTTTGGGAATGGGGGATATTTTGGGATCGTGATATTAATTTTCTTTCTTTCGTTTAGATGAGAAGGAGAGGAAGTCCTGTCAAGTTGGCCCTTCTTTTCCACGCCGGGCCTTCCTCTCTGCCCGAGTTTTGCTTTTTCCCCCGTCCGTTTTTCCTCACTTTTTTCGCTGCGTATAACACATCCACCTGCAAACGAAAAAACGCAGCCCGCGCACGATGTTATAAAAACCAACCAGGCTCTCGTAGTTGCTGTAACAAGTACCAGTACTAGTAAGCATCATGTCATTGTCTTTGCATGCCTTTGCATGTTATCAACAGTAGCGGCCTGTCTGGCCATGGTAGTCCGTGTAGAATGGCAGGGAGCGTTGCATGTTGCATCTGTGACAATGTTCGACAAAGAAATGAAGAACACGAAACAAATATATCAGATCTCGAGCCGAACCGCCTGAGCACGGAATGACGAGGCGTATGAACGTGTGAGAGTGAGAACCCTACTCAAAGAATCTGATCTCGAAAGTATCCGTCCAGTCGGAACCGGATCGCTGGTATCCCAAGACCTCAGGCCCTAGCGCCACTTTGAAAATTCAGGAAGTGCAGGCGCGGATATTGAATGCCCTCCAAGGCAGGATATTTTCGTAAAAAGCAGAACAATAGCACGAGTCAGTGTACTTACATTTAACGACGACAGCAATAGGCGATATTTCGGCTCGAATGCGAGCGATAGTATATATGGGCGGCAGAGAGAGATAAAACGTATAGATCTCGCTAGCTCTAGGAGCAGCCAGATGCGAGATACGCGGGAAGAATAAATTGAGAGTGTGTTGGGTTACCAAAAGAAAAAGACTAGTTAATGGCCGTGATAAAATATATTATTATCATTATTATCATCATCATCTAATAGATAGCAATAATAAGAATAATACTAACAATAAAATGTTCTCCACGCGATCCTTCCCGAAGAGAACAGGAAGGATTAGATGCTTCGGAAACAGTCAAAGAGTTTAAATGAAGGTGCATGGAAAACCCAAATGCGAGCACAAGCCAACGAGAGAAGGAGCAAGGCTGTTGCTTGGATTAACTATTACTACAGACAACCCCCATGCGGCCAGCATTATTGCGGTTAAGAAATGCTGCAATCCCAGGTCACTTCCGACCAATGAGAACCGAGTGGACCCAGGCACCAATCCATGTCGTACTCCGCTCTCCCTTTTACTCTAATTGCTGCGGTGGTCAAACACTTGCGTTCTCGAGACTCTAATCCTTGCATTCGCCTTCCTTTGCAAAAACGAGGAATGCATTAATGCCGTGGGAAAAAAGGGCTGTCGGCTGTATAACGTCAGCGAACAGCAGTCACGCTCGTACACGTATGATCTCGAAAGTGCCTTCAAGGAATCGAATTCTAGTACGGACTCGAGGGGGCATTCGAATAAGAATATGAGATACTGCTAGGGCAATAATGCACGCCAGAAGGGAACCATGGGCTCGAAACGATATCAGAGTATTACAACCGGAAACACTTGCTGGACAAAAGCTATATCCCACGAGCTACCGATGCTTCCGATTGAAGCAAGATTGATGGAATAAGATAGTTATTGGTATTTCAGTACGTACCTAGTACATGAACCCCTATACCAAATAAATCCGACCAAAAGCCGGGTTTCTGCGACCGTTTAAAGTAAGCTTCCAACCATGGCACCAATACTATTGATTAAATTAATACTAATTTAACCTGAATCAACGTCAAGCACTCAGCCTCATATCTAGATATCCAACTGAACTTTGAAGTGCTCAACAATGGCGGCGTCCGTGAGCATGAGGCCTCGATCGTCCATTACGTATCTGCCGAAACAGGATGGCCAGCGGCGTTACCGCGTATACCGGCGAAACCAGTTTTCGAACGCTCGAGTACCAAGTTATGTGTCTGACGCAGTACCTCCGGGCTAAGTAAACAGTTCCTGGACATATCTATAAATATTGGGCACGAGGCGCGACTCCAAACCCACCCACGGCTTTGATTCCACTTCAAGGCTAACTTGAGATATTATACTCCACTCAGCCAGGCCAATTGGGTCCCGTCGACGCTCGTTTATTTCGACATCAACGGCAACCTGCATCCTAGCCAACGAATACAACACACAACGCATTCGCTCCAGCATTATAAGCTAAAACTGCGTTAAACACTGGGGTAGAGCTAGAGTCCTTGGGTGTTACGATATATTGTTTGTAAAGCCGGTTATCGGGATTCCAAAATATGGCTCTTCCTCTGGTGGACAAGGTTGCGATTGTGACCGGTGGGTCACGAGGACTCGGCGCAGACATGGCAATCGCCTTAGCAAAGGCTGGCGCAAAGGTAATCAATGATTCATCTACCGTATACCAATCTAACATTTATTTTACAAAGTAGCTACCGGCTTATCTAACCCTTATATTATAATATAGGTAGCAATAGTCTACACATCCGAGAAATCCACTCCATCCGCCAACGACATCGTCTCCCAAATCAACTCGCTCGAAACAAGTACCGAACCAGCCGCCGTCGCCATCCAAGCCGACCTCCGCGACCCCACCTCCTTCCCCAAAATCGTCTCGCAAACACTCCCTCTCTCCAAAACCTCAAACATCAACATCATCGTCAACAACGCTGCAGTCCAAATCGGTCTTCCAATCGGCGACATTACAGAGAAGGAATTTACAGATACATATACCCTGAACATCCTAGCTCCCATGCTTCTTCTCAAAGCAGCGTTACCCCACTTGGCTCCCAAATCACGCATTATAAATATATCTTCCGTTGGTGGTAGGTCCGGATTCGCCGGATTATCGTTATACTGTTCATCCAAAGCTGCGCTTGAAGGATTGACCCGTTCGTGGGCCGGCGAACTGGGTGTCAACGGGACGACGGCGAATGCGATTGCGTGTGGGCCGATACAGACAGATATGCTAGATACTATTCCGGAGAGGATCAAGGGACGGCAGAAAGAGGATACGCCGGTAGAGAGCAGGTTTGGGACGAAGGACGAAGTGAGCGATGTAGTCGTTTGGCTAGCTGGGGAAGGGAGCAGCTGGGTTAGCGGGCAGACTATCAATGTTAGTGGAGGATGGACGATGTATTAGAATCTCCAATATTTCCAAATCAATATAAAATACGCACTTACAGGCTCAACCTGAGTGGATATTAAGCGTGCTTGAATGTTGGGAAGCCACGCCGGTTAAAGCTTCACCTTAAGAGTTTGATGCTCTGCTGCTGCAAATTACAACTTGTTGCGCGTGGCTTGATGCTTCTCCCCCTATACCTGAAAAATCACTCGTAAAACCTTAAGCTTTAATTTAAACTGAAATAACGTCCCCGCGATCCAAATCCTCTTCGTGCAACATTAATTTCTGCGTTGCGTTGGCCAGTCGTCGTGCTGGTTGCTTTTTCTGGGCATCACGTCCCAGCCAGAAGCTTAGCAAGCTCGCCTCCAACCAACAGCACACACTTATTATCACGACCACCTCCCACCGCTCTCCATCCCCTGGCTTCAGATACCATCACATCTCCAACTATCAGCATCTCATATTCATCGCACAGTCCTAACACAAACACACATTCACGATGGAACGATTAAGTCGCATGTTCCCGGGCGCGGGAATGGGTCCAGCTCCAGGCGTCGTACGCATGCCCACCTATGTTCTAGCTCCCACATTAGAGAATACATTCAACTAACCGACTGATGCGCTTACAGGACGCCCCGGCTATTGATAACTCGGAAACAGTCTACATTTCTTCCTTAGCGCTGCTCAAGATGTTACGGCACGGTCGAGCAGGTATGGACAACCTTTCCTGTGTATCACTAGCTTAGCTAGATAGACAGCTAGATTTTCACAAAGGACCGATGTTTTATCCATATCTGCGTCTGTATCCAACTAGATAATATCTAACATGTTTCTTCGATCTGGCTAGGTGTTCCTATGGAAGTTATGGGTCTGATGCTAGGCGAGTTTGTAGACGATTACACTGTCAGGGTGGTTGACGTATGTCCTATTTCCTACTCTCCATATCCCCCCCAACAAATGACGCTTTACATCTAACAATATGTAACCGTTTAGGTCTTCGCAATGCCTCAAAGCGGTACCGGTGTCTCCGTCGAAGCTGTCGACCCAGTCTTCCAAACTAAAATGATGGACATGTTACGGCAGACCGGACGGTAAGCCCCACCCGCCCCGCCACCTTATTCCACACATATGCATCAATAATCCTAACCATATCTCCCATCCACAGTCACGAAACAGTAGTCGGCTGGTACCACTCCCATCCCGGTTTCGGCTGCTGGCTCTCTTCCGTGGACATCAACACCCAGCAATCCTTCGAACAGCTGACCCCACGCGCCGTCGCCGTAGTCATCGACCCAATCCAATCCGTCAAGGGCAAGGTCGTCATCGATGCCTTCCGCCTCATTAATCCACAATCCCTGATGATGGGCCAGGAACCCCGCCAGTCAACTTCAAACCTCGGATATCTCCAAAAGCCGTCCGTGCAGGCCCTCGTCCACGGTCTAAACAGGCACTATTACTCCATCGCGATAAATTACCGAAAGACACTACTGGAAGAAAACATGCTGATGAATTTGCATAAAAACGTGTGGACCGCCGCGTTGGAAATGCCGGATTTCACAAAGGCCGACGAGGAGAATGTCACGCGGATGGAGAAGATGGTGGGACTCGCGGAGGCGTACACGAAGCGGGTGGAGGAGGAAGGCGGGCTGAGTAGCCAGGAGTTAAAGACGAGATATGTTGGCAAGTTGGATCCGAAGAAGCATTTGGAGGATGTTGGAAGGAAGGGTATCGAGGAGAATATTGTAACGGCGCTGGTGGGTATGGTTGACCGACAGGCTGGGTTGTCGTGCGCGAGTGGGGTCAACGGGGTTAAAGAAGAAGAGGACGATCGGATGGAGGAATAGAGCAGGTGTTTTGCACTTCCTTAATTACTCCTTCTATGAAAAGCATGTATGGAGGAAAAGAGAGAAGCAGGATATTAAATCCGATGGCAAAGTTGGCTGTATTATAGTGCACATTTTTCATAGATGGGTGCCGTGTCATGATGCAAAACTTATTCTTCCTCTATCCTCGCTATTTAGTGGTGCTGCTAGTGCGTCATGCTTAAAAGAATATTATCAATCGATTGAGATTACATATGTGTACTTATACTATAAAAGACAAAAAACTTTCAAAGTGCTAAATCTATTCCAATGCTTACCTATCCCCTGTTAGTCTCGAGACTATCCCCCTTTACTCTTTCCAAAAAACTGTCGAAATGCTGAATGTACTGTGGTATACAATATAAAGACGCTATCCAAATCACTGTACTTTTTTCTCCGCGGTGCTCTTAACCCCTCCATTCGGCTGGGTGATGATAAACTTTGGCACTGCTGCCCTTCTCTTCGCATCGGCCCCGTCCATAATGTTCGCGATGATAATTATAATACCGTAACTAATAGCTAGTACGAGGGTAATAAAATCGACAATATGCACCGTCCACCAGATATGCTGCGTACCAACCGGACAGGTCGAGTACTCAAACTTCCAACCTATACATGATCATTAACATCTCCTCTGTAAATTTGGTAGAAAGAGAGGGAGGGGGGGAACATACTCATCGTTTCGATATCAAACCACCCACTCGTCAATCCGGCATTACCGCCAAATTCACCCATCATACTTCGAACAGTCACCTCTCTGATCCACAGGTCTCCGTCTTTAACCATCCCATCATCCTTCCTCTTCCCCCATTTCCCACTCTTCCAACCCCTTTCAATCTTCTTCTCCCCATCCTCCCCGGTGTTCTCCACATCAGTATGCCAATGTACAACATCGCACCCTTCATGATCGTGGCCCGTCAGAATAATCCCCATCTCCTTCCCCTTCGGCACCTTATCCTCTCCAACCCGTTTCACGCCAAACATCTCCCCCAGTAGCATCTGACTCGCTCCCTTCGAAATATGATTCTGCTCTCTAAGCAAACTCCCATATTTCTCGGCATAGTACTTCTCCATCGGTGGATCAACGCAAACACCCTCCGGTTTATGCAACGGTACATGCGTTAGCAATACCGTCCCCACACTACCGTCCCAGATGTCGTTACCCCCAAACACCGAGTTCATAAAATCATACGTCTGCATCTGGATATTAAAATCTCGAGCCGGCGAGTCGATATTCAAGCTGTTCAGATTAACGATCCGCAGCGATGGGGTGACCGATACGTTTTGCCGGACGCCGTCGATAATCGTACTGCCGTTTATCGTCCGGAAGGGGATGTTGAACATGTAATTCACCGGCCCGTATGTTTCTTCAAATCGCTCGATTAGATCCGGTCGAATGTCGCCACTGTATCCTATGTCGTGGTTTCCTACGACGTTGATCAGAGTCGACGGCCATGGGATCCGTGGGTATATAGCTGATGGGATGCGGTTTTGATCGTTGATCGCTCGGGCGGGGAGTCGCCGGGCGGCGGGGAAGACAATTTGCCAGAAGCGATTGCTGCGGGATGTAAATTCCTTGTTACTGATCCATTGGGAGCCGATGAGGTCGCCCAGGACGACAACGTGGGTAGGGTGCACAACACCTTGTGGGAGGAACGGGAAGAGGGTGGTTAGGCCTGGTATTGTGGTGTGCAAAGTGCGATAAATGTGAGCCAGGTAGTAGTCGTTACCCCACAGATCCAAGGATTTGCGGAAGCGACGTAGGTCGCGGATCCATGGCGAGGATTTAGCGTAGCGGTGAGAGAAGATGGCAGAGTCGCCTTCGAGCTGGGGGTCGGCGAGAGTTAGGAGACGGAAAGGGGCCGAAGGGTTCGGGTAGCTGCAGCCTAGGACGAGAGGGTAGAGGTAAAGAGCAGTCGTGGAGATGAAAGAGACGGCAGTGAGGAGGAGGAGGAGAGAGGAGAGGAGGGATAATAGGGTGGGCATGATAGTCAACAGGGAAAGAAAGTTGTGTTGGGATATATACGAGGGCAGCGCTTTTTGAGGTCTTGTCTTGTGTCACTAGACCATTTGATAGCAGTCGATTGGCTCGATTGAGCCGCACACCAAGGAATCCCAAAAACCGGGGCTCGATCTTAGATCTAGCAAACTCGACTGTAGCGACGGCGGCGGGACAGCAAGTGCTCGAGTGAATGCTTAGCTTAGCGTACAGAGGTAGACGCTTCCGACGGCGAGTGTAAGGAGTGGTGAGGTGAAGTGGACATCACGTCGGAGGAGCATGAATCTCCTGGTCCGGTTTAATCAGGAGGTGCTTTCTCGATTGGACGGACTGTTTGGATCGAATGTGATATCTGGCTGTCTAGATCTGGCAAGGAGGCTTCTTCAGCTAGGGGCCCATGTGTGTTTCGAGGGGTGGCGCCCTCTCGAACCTAACAACGATTGCGAGTCCTCCGACGGGCTGCGGACGGCTGTCGGCAAAGTGACTTGATTATTATGGCAATAGTCGTACCGAAGTTCGAGAACGAGAGTCGTGTTAATGGAGGTCTTTTATCCTATAGATTTTGATTGCGATGTGACGGTGTGGAAGAAGAGTTGGAGATCGAGAGGTTAATTATGGACAACTACTAAACTTAGCACACGACAATATTATTCATCTTGTACTTTATCTATCACAACTTCTACGATATCGGACTTCGAATATGCTCTATGAATGAATCCATCTATTATTCATCATCCACCAGAAAAAAAAAATACACCAGTCAATCAATTGACTGCCTTCTCAACCCTCATATCGTATGGTGATATAAACCTCCATGACAGTAGGAAGCAAGTGTAAGAGTAACCCCCATATAAAAACACAATTGCGTGAAAACCCGGTAGAAAAAAAGGTCGTATCGATATGCTCAAAGAAGATATACAGGAGGGAATAAAGGTTGTAATAAAGAGGATAAATGCAAGAGAAAGAAACAACTGATGAAAACAGCCTCACATCACAACGCCCGAGTTGCTCGCGATACGCTAGATGATCCCGTTAGTATCACAGCCGTTTGTTTATATTGATAGTTGAGCACCCAAGAGTATAAACTTACAGGCCATAAATCAGCGGCTTCCTTTCCGACCGGTCCAGTGATGGCAGAACCCTTCATTTCTCCTTTCGGGTTCACAATCTAATTGAACCCCTGTTAGTCACAAAGTCCTCTCTCTCAATATCTTCTATCAGAAATAGAAACAACATACCACTCCAGCGTTATCCTCGAAATACAGGTACATTCCGTCCTGCCTTCTCCAAGGTTTACTCTGTCTCACAACAACAGCTGGCATAACCTTCTTCCTCAATTCTGGCTTTCCCTTCTTGACAGTGGCCATGACCATGTCACCGACACCAGCAGCTGGGAGACGATTAAGACGGGCACCAGCACCAGCGACGGCAATGATGTACAAGTTACGAGCGCCCGAGTTGTCGGCGCAGTTCATGACAGCTCCGACTGGGAGACCGAGGGTCATCTTGAGCTTGTTGCCTGCGGCACCTTTTCTGTAGACAAGTTAGCATTCAATCCGCCTGTACTATTGAAGAGATGCCGCTGGATGTGTTTTGATGAGTACTCTGAAGGTCTTGGATTCGAGATTCTGCTACTGCTGCCGCTGCCGCTGCCACTCCGCCAATATAACACCTGCATCTTCTGAATGAGCGTTCTGACAAGCTCTTTGATGACCTATATTTTCTATTGTTGACTCAATCATCATCCATGTCGTTTCGTACCATCTCTTGTCGTCTACATCATTCTGATAGATCGTGATTCTCCCGATCAAATAAAAGCCAATCCAATAGCAGCCGGATCAGCGGTAACAGTAGCAGCGTACTTCATCCAAGACAGCTCCAAATCTTCGATCAAGACCCTAGTTCGCATTCGTCTACCCAAATCGTGAAGAACCACAAACATACCCTCTCTTTGCCGACATTTTGACTGGTTATTATAGTATATCGATACTTCGTGGGGTGTTTCGAAGGTAGAAGAAAAGGACTTTCGTTATAGAAAACGGGAATTGGTCGTCGATAGGGTCGTGAAATCGAACAGAGGTGTTTGCTTTGCAAAATTTTGGTGTGTACTTTGCGTTGGAGCACACAGAACGAACAAATGAATGCTAGGCCAAATGAGGACATACAAGCGAGGGCTTGAAGTTAGGGCTCGGACGCGATCTACAAACAGAACCAACACGTTGACAACACGGCAACACAGATACCTCTACTTCGAGCTAATCGACTATTATGATATTGGATAAAGCTGGGGGGCTGATCCAGCGTGAATATCATTCGCCCCATTTTGATAGAATAGTGGAAACCCCTAGGCTGATAATAACGCCGTCATATAAAATACACATTGAACGAAGCATAAATATGTCCCGTGAGACCAAAAAAAAGAACTGGACGCCCTGTATATTACTATAAAGTATAAGGAAATTTGGAAGAAGAAGGAAGACAATATATGGATGTTTGCCATCCTATTTTGATAATATCAGAGGTAGGAAGGATATGAATGCATAATAAGGAAAGGAATGTAAGTAAAGGATTGGAGAGGCATTAGAGAGAAAAAGTTGAACGGCGAGACACCATGGCCGTTAGGACAGTCAGTAGTCAGGGACTTTCGAGACCTCCTTCTTCTTCTTAGGTCGATCATTTCTTTGCCCCGCCACCTCTCCAATACCCCTTTTCTTTCCCTGTTTCCATTTGTCGGAGGTCTGAGATGTGCTAGAAACCCCACTCTCGCTTGCTGTGCTGCTAATTATCATGTTAGCATACCATCAACTAGCACTAGCATTATATTAGTCACCTAGTTTTAGCCCGCTTCCTGCGAGCAGGCTCTTGTTCCTCACCATCAAACGCCCGCTTTGGGCTGGGAGTAGCCGCGACCTCCTAGGTCTCAGCTGGTCCCGTCTCCTTTCCCTTGTCCTCCTGTGCGGCAGCTTCTGGGGTTTTGTCTGTTGCCGCTTCTTTCTCTTCTTCTAGTTCCTTTGTTACATCCTCTTTCTCCTCTCTAGCTTCTTCTGTGGGGGCTGGTGTAGGTGTTGCGGTCTTGGGCTTATCCGCAGCAGGATCAACGGCTGGAGTCCCTGTGACTTCAAGGTCCGCATCCTTCATGTCAACTTCAGCTGAAACTTCAGTTTTCGTTGCATCAGCAGTCGATAGACTAGCGCTAGCTGCAGGAGTATCGTCCTTCGGAGGTGTAGAGCCGGATGTTGTGGCTGTGGGGGCAGGATTGGAGACGACAGCGGGAGCGGCCGGTGTGGCAACATCGTCAGTATCCATCTTGTCAACGGCATCTTCCTCAACATCCGCCAACTCGCCTTCGTCAACAGCCATTTCCTCGGGCTCTGGAATAGCTGGTGCAGCACCACTCTCGCTTGCAGCGCCAGATTTAGCTGCCGGTGTAATAGCACCGGAGACCGGGGTGTGGGCATTGCCAGGGGTATCGGCCTCAGATTCTTTAGCGAATCGTTTCTCTTGACGCATTCTCGCACGATTGTGCTTTCTCGCCAGAAAATCATCCATTTCATCCTCAGACTCCGAATATTCCAGGTCGTTTGTAATTTTTTTGTCCGATCGACGCTGGGAGTGACGAGTGTCGGTATTCATCTCCTCATCGAGGTCATCCAAGGCCGCTTCCTGATCTTCACGGTACCTCTCATGATCCATAGGTACGTTGGTCATCTGGACAGATGGAACGGCTTTTGTGCGTTCGAGGTTCTGGATCACGGATGCAAGAATCTTGTCAAGGTATTCCTTAGAGTTCAGATTTTCCATGTTGGAAGGGCGAACGTCGAGCTCGTAATCAGGGCCAAAGTACTATATGATATTAACAAAACACGTTATCAGGGTATGCATGTAAGGATTGACTTACCTCGTAGAAATCACAGTAGGGCAGCGTTGGGTCAAGGTCTTGCCCAACAAGCACACCCGTCTCGTAGCACCACGTTCTGCTAACGTTCCTCATCGTGTAGCCACCTCCACCAAGCACTAAAACTGGAAGATTGAATTTCTTGACAAACTCGACACAATTGGCGTGGCCTCGCATCGAAAGGTTAAAGCAGCCTAATCTATCGCCACTTAACGAATCACCGCCACACTGAAGAACAACCGCCTCCGGCTGATACCAGTCCATCACAGCGCCAATAACAGGCTCAAAGATGGATTTGTAGGTTTCATCGGTGATACCATCTCGGAG